>CM051261.1:25624206-26224206 GCA_027921565.1 Artemia sinica | reverse complement strand
ATCCCTGCTCTGAATCCTAGATTTTCTTTGTTTGCATAATCAATGTGTTCAGTTATTTGACAACTCTGGTAATTGTATTCTTTCTTCCTCAATGCTTGTTCTGAGTGGGGTTTCTCAGGGAAGTGTCTTGAGTCCTACACTATTTAATATCTTCATCAATGATGTTCCTTCCATTATCTATCAGCAGTAAATCAACTCTTTATGCAGATGACCTGAAGCTTCTTGGACCAGCTTTGTTCTGTGATGATCATTCCCTACAACAAAATAATCTTTAACTGCTGGGTCAATGGGCTGAGGCCTGGCTTTTTGAATTCAATGTTGCCATGTGCCACACCATCCACTTTGGCAAACTGAATCCTTGCTGCTCTTATTTTTTCTTAGGCCACCCACTCGCCTCTGTAAATAATGAGCAAGATCTTGGTGTCACTATTGACAATGAAGTCAAATGCAGCACTCATGCTAAGAGGTCTGCTGCTGGGGCTAGTTTGACCTTGGGATTGATTAAGCATACTATTTCCTCTTGTTCCCCTAAATTCATCAGTCTTCTTTATAAGGGACTTATGCATCCTAAGTTTGAAGTTGGAATGTCTCTTGCCTCTCCGTATTTTAAAAAAGACATAAAAGTTCTTGAAGATGTGCAGGGACATGCTACTAAATTGATATCTGGCATGCAAGAGCTTTCCTACCCTGCAAAACTATCAAAGATGAATCTCCCTACACTTGTTTACAGGAGAAATAGAGGGGATGCCATTTTAACCTTTAAGTTATTGAGGGCTAATATTCTCACAGCATTATTCCCTACTGTTGGTACCAATTCAAGAACTAGAGGGCATCACCTGAAACTTGTCAGGCAGTCTACAATTTCTAGAGTCCATACTTGATTCTTCTCAACATGTATTTTCAATAATTTGAACAAATTATCATAGGCAGTGCAATTGTGCTACCTAAGTAAAGAACAATGTATTACTTTTTTCTTCATACCAGAGCACTTTGTATTGAAGGAGTTGTCGTAGAAACTTCCAAAAGGGCTCATTCGTTTGGAAATTGAAGTGGCTAGTGCCCTTTTTAATAGTCGAAAGTGATTGGAGTGCAACTAGCCCCCCCCCCCACGCCTATCATTCCCCCAAACACATCCAATCAAAATTTTTAGATAGCCATTTTGTTCAGCATAGTTGAATTCCAGATAGAAAACATGTTTTTGAGGAGGATACACCCCCTCACCCCTCAGGGCAAGGGTATTAAGTTATGCCCCAGGGGGCGTATAAGAACAATGTTGGCACAATGTATTTTTTATTATTTTTTCCTTAAGAGTAGGGCACTTTGTATCAAAGAAGTTGTCATAGAAACTTCGAAAAGGGCTCATTCAATTGGAAATTGGTGTGGCTTGTGCCCTTTTTAATAGTCTAAAGTGTTTGGAAGGCAACTAAAACCCCTTCCATGCCCACCATTTCCCAAAACACATCCATTCAAAATTTTGAGATAGCTATTTTTTTCAGCATAGTTGATTTCCAGATAGAAATTATGTTTTTGAGGAGGACACTCCCCCACAGCCCTCAGGGCAAGGGTTGTAAGTTATGCCCTAGGGATGTATAAGGTATATAGAAGGCATTGTCATAGAAACTTGAAAAAAGGCTCATTCGATTGGAAATTCAAAGGGCTAGTGCCCTTTTTAATAGTCGAAAGTGATAGAGGGCGACTAACCCCCCTCTCACGCCCACCTTTTTTCCCAAACACATCCAATCAAAACTTTGAGATAGCCATTTTATTCAACGTAGTTTTAAGTTGTGGAAATAAGGTCTTTGAGGATGACAACCAACCACAGTCCTCAGGGCAAGGGTTGTAAGGTATGCCCTGGGGGCATATAAGGTTTTTATAGAACGCGTTGTCTTAGAAACTTCAAAAAGGGCTCGTTCGATTGGAAATTGAAATGACTAGAGCCCTTTTTAATAGTCGAAAGTGATTGGAAGGCAACTAAAACCCCTTCCAAACCCACCATTTCCCCAAACACATCCAATCAAAGTTTTTAAATAGCCATTTTGTTCCATGCAGTTTAAAGTTCAGGAAATTATACCTTTGAGCAGGACAATCCCCCCACAGTCTTTAGGGCGAGAGTTATAAGTTATGCCCTGGGGGCATATAAGGTTTTTATTGAAATATCTGTTGTAGAAACTTGAACTAAGGGCTCATTTGATTTGAAATTCGAAGGGCTAGTGCCCTTTTTAATAGTCGGAAGTGATTTGAGGGCAACTATCCCCCCTCTCATGCCCACCTTTCCCCCAAACACATCCAATCAAAATTTTTAGGCAGCCAATTTATTCCACCTTGTTGAAAGTTTGGAAATTAGGTCTTTAAGGATGACTACCCCTCCTCCTCACAGCCCTCAGGGCAAGGGTTGTAAGTTATGCCCTGGGGGCGTATAAGGTTTTTATTGAAAGCATTATCGTAGAAACTTCAAAAGGGCACATTCAATTGGAAATTGAAAGGGCTAGTGCCTTTTTTCATAGTTGAAGGTGATTGAAGAGCGACTAACGCCCCTCTCACGCCCACAATTTTCCCAAGCACATCCAATCAAAATTTTGAGATATCCATTTTTTTTCAATATAGTTGAAAGTTCTGGAAATTAGGTCTTTTAGGATGATAATCCCCTCAGAGCCCTCAGTGCAAGGGTTTTAAGTTATTCCCTGGGGGCATATACGGTTTATATAGAAAGTTATCTTAGAAATCATAGGCAGTGCAAACTAGTGCCCTTTTTAATAGTCGAAAGTGAATGGAAGGCAACTAACACCCCTTCCACGCCCACCATTTCCCCAAACACATCCAATCAAATTTTGAGATAGCTATTTTTTTCAGCATAGTTGATTTACAGATAGAAATTATGTTTTTGAGGAGGACACTCCCCCACAGCCCTCAGGGAAAGGGTTGTAAGTTATGCCCTAGGGATGTATAAGGTATATAGAAGGCATTGTCATAGAAACTTGAAAAAAGGCTCATTAGATTGGAAATTCAAAGGGCTAGTGCCCTTTTTAATAGTCGAAAGTGATAGAGGGCGACTAACCCCCCCCCCCTCTCACGCCCACCTTTTTCCCAAACACATCGAATCAAAACTTTGAGATAGCCATTTTATTCAACGTAGTTTTAAGTTGTGGAAATAAGGTCTTTGAGGATGACAACCATCCACAGTCCTCAGGGCAAGAGTTGTAAGGTATGCCCTGGGGGCATATAAGGTTTTTATAGAACGCGTTGTCTTAGAAACTTCAAAAAGGGCTCGTTCGATTGGAAATTGAAATGACTAGAGCCCTTTTTAATAGTCGAAAGTGATTGGAAGGCAACTAAAACCCCTTCCAAACCCACCATTTTCCCAAACACATCCAATCAAAGTTTTTAAATAGCCATTTTGTTCCATGCAGTTTAAAGTTCAGGAAATTATACCTTTGAGCAGAACAATCCCCCCACAGTCTTTAGGGCGAGAGTTATAAGTTATGCCCTGGGGGCATATAAGGTTTTTTATTGAAATATCTGTTGTAGAAACTTGAACTAAGGGCTCATTTGATTTGAAATTCAAAGGGCTAGTACCCTTTTTAATAGTCGAAAGTGATTGGAGGGCAATTAACTCCCCTCTCAAGCCCACCTTTCTCCCAAACACATCCAATCAAAATTTTTAGGCAGCCAATTTATTCCACCTTGTTGAAAGTTTGGAAATTAGGTCTTTAAGGATGACTACCCCTCCTCCTCACAGCCCTCAGGGCAAGGGTTGTAAGTTATGCCCTGGGGGCGTATAAGGTTTTTATTGAAAGCATTATCGTAGAAACTTCAAAAGGGCACATTCAATTGGAAATTGAAAGGGCTAGTGCCTTTTTTCATAGTTGAAGGTGATTGAAGAGCGACTAACGCCCCTCTCACGCCCACAATTTTCCCAAGCACATCCAATCAAAATTTTGAGATATCCATTTTTTTTTCAATATAGTTGAAAGTTCTGGAAATTAGGTCTTTTAGGATGATAATCCCCTCAGAGCCCTCAGTGCAAGGGTTTTAAGTTATTCCCTGGGGGCATATACGGTTTATATAGAAAGTTATCTTAGAAATCATAGGCAGTGCAAACTAGTGCCCTTTTTAATAGTCGAAAGTGAATGGAAGGCAACTAACACCCCTTCCACGCCCACCATTTCCCCAAACACATCCAATCAAATTTTGAGATATCCTTTTTTTTCAATATAGTTGAAAGTTCTGGAAGTTAGGTCTTTTAGGATGATAATCCCCTCAGAGCCCTCAGTGCAAGGGTTTTAAGTTATTCCCTGGGGGCATATACGGTTTATATAGAAAGTTATCTTAGAAATCATAGGCAGCGCAAACTAGCTTCCTTTTTAATAGTCGAAAGTGATTGGAAGGCAACTAACACCCCTTCCACGCCCACCATTTCCCCAAACACATCCAATCAAAGTTTTGAGATAGCCATTTTGTTCCACGCAGTTTAAAGTTCAGGAAATTATACCTTTGAGCAGGACACTCCCCCTACAGTCTTCAGGGCAAGGGTTATAAGTTATGTCCTGGGGCATATAAGGTTTTTATTGAAATCTTTGTTGTAGAAACTTGGAAAAGGGCTCATTCGATTGGAAATGTGGTAAAGCTTTCTGATTTAGTTAATTATTAATTTAGTAAAAATATATAAGACGCAAATACGAAGTTTAGAAATACCACTTTTTATTAAGATAAGGAATATATCCTGCCAAGTTTCTGCTTAACGGGAAATCGAGAAATACCACTTCCTAGCTATTTGCGTCGGTTGGTTAAAGGAAGGTGTGGTTGATAAAATGTATAAAAGATACATTTTATGGGAAGGGGCAGATTTAAACTGATAATAACTTTATGCCGGACTGACCTCTGGTCCGTTGTTTTTAGGAATACCTTGGAATCTTGTCGAATCATTGTAAGTGTCTAAGTATCTTATTATATATTATTGTAGTTTCTGAGACTTTTGGTCTACTTGGGACAGCCAGTCCCAGTAGAATATCTATATCTGGAATTATTATATGTTAATTGAATAAAAGTATTGTATTTTAGACAACCTCTCTACGATCTACCTTTAGTCCCTCGAAAATACCCAGTCGGTACGCCTCATTAGTTCGGTCATAGCCTAAGGCACGCTACCAAAGTTTAAATACCTTAGGGTCATAGTTTATCTCCCCTATAAAGGGAGAATAAAAGGCATCTACAACAACATCACCCAAATACCATAAAAATACACTTTACAACAACTACACGTTACAACAACTGGTGGCCGTTGGAAAAACTGAGTCGAGAGGGCTAGATAAAAATAGTAGATTGAAATAAAATGGCTTTACCAGAGGAAAAAATGACTTCCCTATCAACAGTACTTGAAATTGCAAAAATTACACCAGAATACGCGGGAAATTCAGACGTAGATGAGTTTATCGAAAAATTAAAAATTTTCGACGAACTAACTGAATCGTTTGAGGATAAGGTCAAAGACCAATGCGTTGCAGCCAGATTAAAGGGAAGCGCCCTTAAACATTTTGAGGCAATTAAGGAAAAAGAGCTCAAGGACATCAGTACTCTAGTTGAATCTTTTAAAACAAGATTCATTGAGACAAGCATCTCCGAGAGGCTACGAACCGAGGTAATGACATTCAATACCTCAACTAGTATCAGGGAATATGCAGACAAAATTTGTAGATCCGTATGCTTACAATTAGAGAAAGGCGGAAATGACGAGACAGTACAGAAAGTACAACTACATACTTTTACCCAAGGGTTACCAAAAAAGTTATTAAGACTAATATTATCACGGAAACCTGAAAATTTAGAGCAGGCTATAATACTAGTCGAAACAGAGGTAAAAATTGACGAGGCTATGAAAAGGTTTGATCATATGTCAATAAATAACACAGGAGTCCAAGAAAGTATAAAATATGAAAGGGGACAGAAAAGGGTGAGCTTTGAGGAGCCAAATCGTGAACCAAAAAGGCGCGACGGAGGCCGAGGGTCGCCGTCTAAGGAAATAGCTGACAGATTCCACGACCTTGAGAGATTAGCAGCTAATAACTATAGAAAATATGGGCACCCTCCCCCACCAAAGACAGATAGTTGGGGAACCAACAATGACAGATCAAAAATATTTAGAAGTAGCCAGGAAACAAACAAACAATTTAAGAGAAAATTTTATTGCTATTATTGTAGCAAACCAAACCACTATGCAGCAAATTGCTGGCATAAAATACGCAAAGAAGGCCAGACGTACAAGACAAGACACCAGTTCAGAACGCAGGGGGGCAGAAATTTAGGGAGGCAGGGAACAAATAATGTTTGGCAAACACCTAATAATATTCCTGAATTTAGGCCTAGGAGGCAAACGGTTAACAATACCCAGGGTCAAAGTAGCAACGCTGAAGAAAACTGGGATAATCCCAGAAACTTTTGGCCAAACAGTGGGCATTTAAACGGAGAAACCAGCCTGTAAGGGTCGACAGAGCTGTTTCCTTACAAAGATCCCTATATAGTTTAGAATGCTGTGATACAAATGCAAATAATAATAGTCTACCGATTCTGCGTTGTTTTAAAATTGAGTGTTTTCAAAATTTACCATGTTTACTAGATACAGGTGCATCTAAATCATTAATTCGAGAGGAAGTTTTTAAGAGGTTTCCTCCTAGTGTCAAAAATCGCGTAAGCAGATCCCAGAATACCCTAACATCAGTGACAGGGCACAGGCTGACAATTTTTGGAGAATGTCCATTAAAATTTAGTACAGGAAATAAAGAAATAACAGTAACAGTAATAATATGCAAGCAGCTACCATTTCCTTGTATTCTAGGAGTATATGCCATCAGAAAATATGGGATCATATGGCAACCCATATCCGATACAATAACCATAAACCAGGCAAATGAAAATAATAGGCAAATTTGCTTAACAACAGATAACGAAAGTGACGATTCGAAAGCGGAAAAATCACAATAGAAGGGGGAACGACAGCTCAAGTTCTAGCGACATTAAATGCAAAAAAAGGAAAGGTTAAAACAATGGATGCCATGATAGGATGATACACCATAAAAGAATACCCAATGATTCTCGTGGAAAATCAAGGTATAAAAATTGAAAATGGTATAACATACTTAAAACTATCAAATCTAAATAATAATAAAGTAAAACTGAACCAGGTAGAACTTGGATCAGTAGAAAAGATTTCAAATTCGGAAATAAAATCTCTAAACAGTCCAAAATTAAGCGTAAACTTCACTAGCCACGAACAATTATCCTCATTGAAACCGCAACCACAAGAAAAGTATGGAATGTCGAAAACGGATTTTTTTGCAACAATTTGATTTAAAACATTTACCGGAAAACGTAAAAACTAGGGTGGAAAATATTCTTTGGGATTTCAAATGGACTTTTGCAAGACATAAAGCGGATTACGGATTAACTCACTTAATCACCCACAAGATATCAACAGAGGGCCCTCCAATCAAAAAGTCACCTTATAAAACACCTTATCATTTAAAACCGTGGCTATTAAGCCAAATAAAAGAAATGGAAGATCAGGGAATAATTAAAGAAAGTGTTAGCGATTGGTGTTTTCCACTAGTAATAGTCAGGAATAAAGAAAACACCTGGAGATTATGTATAGACTTTAGAGCACTAAATGCCGTCACGGTTAAGGACGTGATGAAGTTACCAAGAATTGATACGATTTTAGATTCGCTAGGAGGTACAAAATATTACACTAGTTTTGACTTAATAGCAGGATATTGGCAAATCGCTTTAGACGCAGAAACAAAGCATAAAGCTACAGTTATCTTAGACAATGGAAGAACGTTCACATTTGAACCTATGCTTTTTGGCTTATCATTTAGTCCAAATTGTTTTAGTCGACTAATGAATTTGGTAATAAAAGATAACAAACCAGGAAGGAAAAAAGATACCTTGGCTTATTTAGATGATGTAATTTTGTTTAATGAAAACTTTGTCAGACCACGTGGTCGGACTTAGAAAAATACTGGAAAAGTTTGAAAAAGCAGGCTTAAAATTAAAACCAGAAAAGTTAAAGATAGTAGTACCAAAATTAGTTTTTCTTGGACACCTGATAAACCAAGGTACTATTTCACCAAATCCAGAAAAATTTACAGTCATAGAAAATTTACAGCCTCCTAAAGATCAAAAAAGCTGCAGATCAGTTTGTGGTTTGTTAAGCTATTTCAGACGATATATCAAAAATTATACAACTATAGCGCAACCTTTGACAAACTTTTTGAAAAAAAATCAGGTAAATTCGAATGTCCACTGGACGCAAAACAAGTGCTAAATGAAATAAAAAGATAATTATTACTGGCACCAATACTTAAACTACCAGATTTGTCACAAGATTTCTGTTTGCAAACAGATGCTTTGGGGTACGGTATAGGAGCCATATTATTAAACATAAATTCTGAAGGAGTAGAATCAATAGTTCAATACGCCAGTAGGTCACTGTCGGAAGCAGAAAGAAAATATTCAAAAGTTGAGAGGGAATGTTTGGCAGTTGTAGTTTTTACAGAATATTTTCGACAATTCTTACTTGGAAAAAAATTCATTTTACGCGTAGACCAAAAATCATTAATTTGGCTACATACGATGCAAAATACTTCAGCCCGACTGACACGGTGGATACTACGTCTACAAGCATATTCCTATACCCCAATATATATAAAGGGCCGTACAAATATTTTACCAGACTTTTTGTCACGAAATCCAGATACGGAAGGAAGTTTGATAACAACTATTCAGAACGAACTGGAAGGACTAGAAAAACTGTCTAATGAAAATATTTCGAATCATCAAGATAAAGATGATTTTTGTTTATAGATGAAATCCTTTTTATCAAAAGGAACGGAACTGCCAGAGCACTTTAAACATTTTTTAAAGGACTTAGATAATTTTTGATCTGGACGAAAGTAAAAATCTTTTGGTAAGATATCATAGACCATCGCAAGAATATAGAAAAAATGACTTTAAAATTATTCCAGTAATTCTAAAAACACTGAAAGGAGAAATTTTACAGATGGCACTTGCAACAATTGGCTGTCACATGAGAGAAGCAAAAACTATGGGGAGGCTAAAAGGAAATATTTATTTTCCAAAAATGTACTCAAAAGTAAAAGCTTTCATACAAAGCTGCCAAGAGTGTGCCAAAAAAAAGTCGCCACCAAAGACCCATAGGGCCGAATTATGTCTACCCCACCCCTTCAGGGGTAGGAGAACTTATGTCAATAGACGTTTGGGGAACCGGAGGAAGTTTACCAGTTTCCAGGAAAGGAAACAGGTGCGTACTAACCGTAGTCGACCATTTTAACTCATATTTATACGCTTTTCCAATTAAAGATGAAAAGACAAAAACCATTGCGAAAGTTTTGGTCAATCGCCTATTTCTGGAACATGGAATTTTTCCTAGAGTTTTACTTAGCGACAATGGGCCATGTTTTAGAGCCAAATTATTAGACGAAATTACAGAATATCTGGATGTTAAACGATGGTTTATATCGTCTTATATGGCCACAGCTAATGGGAAAGTTGAACGTAAACATAGGGAATTAGCTTACATGCTGGGAATACATGCAAGAGAGGAAAATGAAAATTGGGATGAACATTTACCATTTGTAGTCTTTGCAATAAATACGGCTTTTTCACGTTCCTTAAAAGAAACGCCATTTTTTTGCAACATCTAAGAGATCCCAGAATTTGTTTAGATGAAATACAAAATGATAGAATATATTACAACCTAGATCAATATAAGCAAGAAATGGTGATGCGAATGAAAAAAGCTATGGAACAAGTTAAAGACAATCTGGAAGATGCGAAAACAGAACAAAAAGAAAAATATGATCGAACAAGCAAAAATAAAACAAATTACTGTTTAGGAGACTTGGTTTACGTGTACAAAACTAACCTGGAAGGGACAAAAAAGTTAAAACCGAAATGGGATGGGCCCTACAGGATTATAAAGATTCTACCAAATAACTTAACATATGTTCTAAAGCATCAGTATAAGGAAAAGGAGAATTAGTACACCACAATAGAATGAAAAAGGGATATTTTTGAGAACCGTGGAAAACAGAGCCTATTCTTTCAGACGAAGAAATAGAGGACACGATTTCAGAAGACCATATGAATTTTTTGACCTTTTTAATGACCACAAAGGTTGGGAGGAGTGGAAGGAGTATTTAGCCCAGTCTTGGCAACAAACTCTCCACAACAAACAAGAGAAAAGGGGAAATATTCGATGCTCATCGGATACTAGCGATGAAGAACATCAAACACAACATAAGGGTTTAAAACGTGATAAACCAAAGGTAAAATCCACCGAAGAAGAAAAATTGGAAGGAACCAATGAATTATCTGATTTTCATACATTAGACTCACCTACAGTCTTAACGCAAAAATGGCTTTTGGAACAAACGCCATCTACCAGACGCGAGCTAACAGAATGTGACACTGATAATTCTTCTACAGAAACCGATATCACTAAACCTGGGCCATCATTACGAAAACCCTCTTTAAGAGAGAAATTATGGAGAAAAGTAAAGAAACCAGAGGGACAACAACAAGTTCCTTTGTCAGCAGCACAAGTAGCCAAATCACTTATGAAAAAGGCCAAACATCAGGAGAAACAAAGATCAAAGATATTTGACGAGGCAACAAAACCGCGCTCGAATTCAGAGCCTTGTAAACCGCACTATAGAGACCATGGAAAAACTTGCAAATATTATAGAGAAGAAAAGCAAAAATTTGGAGTCCAAAATTTGGACCAGGAAACGGAGAAAGGCAGAACAAGCGTGGCCCCCAGCAGATTAATATTTGAATAAGACAATTATAACCGAAAAAAAAACAATAAATAAAAATAAAACGAGTAAAAGCCTCTAAAGAAATATCTATATTTTCTTTTTTTTAATCGATATGTAAATAACATCAAGTTTTCCTTCAAATATATATCGCCAGTAAAAATTATTACCGTCACGTAGAAAAGAAATTAGCTCCAATCTGAAGTGACATCATAGCTTCCTGCAAAAATTTTGTTTGCGAGACGAGATAAAACTTCGCGAATGGTGTAATGACAAGACTTGTCAAAACCAATTGGGCTACGTTTCATAATAGAAATTAAGTAAGGCCACGTAACTTTTAAATAGGTGTTGTGAAACTAATTAAATTATACATGTTTAGAATCAGCATTAAAAGGCGATTCTTTAGATATGTATATTGAAAAAAACTTATTTTTGGGTGATAATTAAAAAAAACGAAGGAGGTTAGTCTACTGAAATAGGGTCATTGGAAGCTAGCAAATTTGGAGTGAGCTCAATCCCTGCTGGTCTCTCGTTGTTAAGTACATGCAATGCATCTACTGACCTTTGACTCTCTGAGGTGACACTTTCAGTCGAATTTGAAAAAAATTGCTTTGAAGGAATTAAAAAAAAATTATAATGGGGAAGGCAGCAAGAGTTTACATTATGTGGCCACTACATTTACAAGCTAGCTGTAATCTTGTTATAAATAGTAGAAGATATAATAAATTAAACACTTACCAATAAGGACGATATATATAAACAAGAAGCAGTAAATAAAATGGGTCACAATTTAAAAAGTATAGCACAGTGTAAAACAAAGTTTTATCGGGTAAAATTAATTTCACATATTAAATAAATTCACGACGCACCATTAACAGAAATAATCAGGGCGAGGATATTGCAGGTGAAAGACACCAATGACAGGACAATTGGCATTTAAAAACGAAACTGCTAAACGTCTTGTCATTGGGGGGGGGGATCCACCAAGCTAATCAAATTGATATTAGAAATATCTTTCAAACTGGAGAAGGTTTGGGCTGAGTGTTCGTGTAAAATCCCTCTTGCTAAAATAAGTAGCAAGAGGAAAGATTTTACACTAACACTAAACCCATAAACTTGTAGAACAGGGTAATAGTCAAAATGTCACGAAAGGGACAAATTACACTCAATGACTGTATAAAAATAAGGCGCAAATTAAACTGAGGATAATTCCAGACGCGAATAATATAAAAGATTAGAGGGAAGCCACATAATCCCTATCTCTGAACAACTTTTGGCACAAAATAGGCACTAATTTTTGGTAAAATACGACAGACAAGGAAGATGTGTCTGCGATGAAAACCACACAATTTTGTGGGAATCAGGATATTGTAAAAACGTACATTTTTATGAATAAATGAGAACTAGCAAGTGCGGGGCAAAACTTAATTAAAAATGTTCTAAAATCAGCTGGGAAAAAATACAGTACTTTTCTAACACTTTTGGACAGAAAAATTTGAATAATGTCAAAAAAATACACGTTGCAAAAATTAGACACACCCCCCCCCCACCTTTTAAAAATATGGAGATAAAGAATTTTACCATTGAATGGCAATCAGCATAAAAACTTGTTAAGGTTTTTGAAAAATACGTGAAATATATAAATATAGGTTTTAAAAAAAAGACCTATTTTACTGAAAAAGCGGAAAAAGACTTGAAAAAAACCTTAGGCTCCATTGAAATAACGAATCAAAAAAAAGAGAAGGGTTCAAGTTGAAAATATAGCCAAACGAAATTAAAAGGAAAAGAAGCTGAATGGAGTCAGTTAAACTTTGTTATACGCACTTATTGAACTAGCCAATTGAAACTAGTACGAAAATTGTACTAAATAAGTACAAAATGAGTAGTATTAATGCTACAGAGCCACCGTCACAATGGTTAACGCGGGCCGAGATTAATAGAAATATTGGAGAAATGCTCCAAGTAGACAGGAAAAAAAAATTTTGCTCTTTTATGTGGGAGTCGTTTTCGAAAAAAAAATGACTAGCATGACATAGAAAATTAAAAGTAAGACACATAATAGCCATAACAACGTAAGTTGAGGTCGAAACCTAAGACAAGACCACTAAAAGTTGGGAAGTTAAATTAAAAATAGTCATTGTCACTTGTGTGTCTAAAAATAAATTACTGTGTGCCATGAAGGCCAGGTATATTTTTCTGCAGAAGGGCCACTTTTCTGATAAAAGAATAGCCCAAGAGAAAATTGTGGCCACAAATCAAAAAGTGTGGCAATACTATAAATAATTAATTATTGTGTGTGCAGGTTCATAATAGTCGTTTTAGCTGTAGCCCATGACAAGAGGACCTGGAAACGTTATAAGGAGCTACCAGAAGGCAGTCCTGGTAAGCAAACCTTCAGAGTACAGGCAAGAGTCATTTGATAATGGCATAAGAGGTATAAGGCGAACAGCTAAAATGTTTAACTTATCAGATCCAAGCTGTAAATAAAGCCTTAACCCAAAAGGATATTAAAGCTGAAAAAAGAGAGATTACAGACAAAACGTTATAAAACTGTCTCAAGTACCTAAAAATTAAAAAAATTTAAAAAAAATTAAAAAAATAAACGGAAAAGAATTAAAAAGCTCAAAAGTCTGAATAAACAAACAGGCATATAGAAGCTAATGACAGTTAATGAAACAAGTGGTTTCGAAATAGAACCAAAGTTGTAAAACAAAGATAAGAAAATGTATATAGTCGTATACGGAAAAGATATATAAATTTGTGTTAATGTAATTGGGAAAATATATACAATTATAAATGTATTTTGAAAACTTTTATAAATAGGGAATTGTTATCGTAAAAAAAAATTGTAAATATAGAAATGCAAATAGCAAAGTTATGTTATATGAACTATTTCCAAGCCCTTATATAGAGGCTAATCACAGTTATCAGTAATAGTGCATAAATCTATTTGTTGGAGTTGCTTTTGTTTTGTAAATATTTTAATTGCAGTTAGGACTTATCTTATAAAAGTCTTGACGGACTTATTTAAAAGTTGTACAAAGAATAAATATTGCAGTGATTAAATAAATTATTAGGGTACATTATTATTAGTTTTTTTTTAACAATTAAGTTATGTATCAGCATAACTTCGGTTAATATATATATATATATATATATATATATATATATATATATATATATATATATATATATATATAATATATATATATATATATATATATATATATATATATATATATATATATGTATATATATATATATATATATATATATATATATATATATATATATATATATATATATATATATATATATATATATATATATATATATATATATATATATATATATATATATATATATATATATATACATATATATGTATATAACCTAAACTATCCATGTAAATATAATGAATTAATATATTGAGTATTTGTGTTTTTTATTTTTATATCATTCAAGAAGTATTCTACATTAATACTTTATAAACAATCTATAAAACACTAATTGGAATTCATTCCAATGCTAGTCTATACCGTGTTTTATTTTTTTAAATGCTTTGAGTTTTAACCAGTAGTTAAATATCCTATCTAGTTTTGCGAATTAAAAAAAATATTTGTGTAAGCTATTAAACAATGCTTGTATATATATACTATATTTTTATTTTCTTTTAGTTTTAACTAGTAATTTAATGCAATATATAAATGTTTGACATGGAGTCAACGCATAAATATATTTTTATTGTGAAACAATCTGTTCAGTGATTAATAATTATTTACTAAGAATAAAAAGAGGAGAAAGTAATTAAAAGTCATTAACTTTCGTTAAAAAAAAGAATGCAGTGATATATACAAATTTCGAGTGTTTCTTTTTACTATATATAGGTAACAAATTATGCTTTATGTGTATACTAATTTGAATATTTATTTTAGATACAGCCTTAGCTTTTTTGGAAATCAAATTTTTCGTAACATCCTTTCGGATCCATTTTTTACAATCATATTTTGACACATTTTTGGAAAGAAACAAATTTTGAAGCCACTTCAAATGTATCCTGATACTGTCATCTCATACCATCAGAAACCAAACCATACTTGATCAACTGATATTTTGGAAACTATAGCAGTATTACAGACTTTACTACAAGTTCCTCAGAAAGTGAGATAAAATCAGAACTTAATTTAGGCCTAGAGAATGTGCTACATAGCCCAAATGGCTTATATTATTGAAATATGTGAAAATGCTTTGTGCTGGAAAAAAAATGTGAAAATTTAAAAACGAAAGGTTATGTGTAATTTATCCAAGGTATTTCTAAAACGAAAAATAAACGGTATATCAACCACATCACACAGATAAATTAAATTATTAATGGGAATTAAATTTAAACTCAAATAATTCATAAACTTTTCTAATATAAAAGAAATCTAATTTCTAATAATGAAATCTAATTTAAGCCAAACCACTAATATAATGTTTAAGCTGCTTGGGGTCAAGTTAAAACAGAAGATGCATATGAAGAAGGGTGAAAAGAGTATTTTTCAGTCCTAGAGACAGAGAAAAAGAGAAACAAGGATGAATTTCAAATTGAAATCCTTCGAAAAAAAAGAGAACATAGCCTATATTGGACCAGAAACATGACCTTAAGGAAACCTATTAAGGGTAGATGCACATAATGACCCAAAGATGGCAGCATAATAGCTGTAAACAAAATTAAGTTGTTTTAAAAGTAAAATATTGAGAATTGGGACAATTCTTCTTTAAATGGGTAGTATTGTGGTAAAGCTTTCTTATTTAGTTAATTATTAATTTAGTAAAAATATATAAGACGCAAATACGAAGTTTAGAAATACCACTTTTTATTAAGATAAGGAATATATCCTGCCAAGTTTCTGCTTAACGGGAAATTGAGAAATACCACTTCCTAGCTATTCGTGTCGGTTGGTTAAAGGAAGGTGTGGTTGATAAAATGCATAAAAGATACATTTTATGGGAAGGGGCAGATTTAAACTGATACTAACTTTATGCCGGACTGTCCTATGGTCCGTTGTTATTAGGAATACCTTGGAATCTTGTCGAATCATTGTAAGTGTCAAAGTATCTTATTATATATTATTGTAGTTTCTGAGACTTGTGGTCTACTTGGGACAGTCAGTCCCAGTAGAATATCTATATCTGGAATTATTATGTGTTAATTGAATAAAAGTATTGTATTTTAGACAACCTCTCTACGATCTACCTTTAGCCCCTCGAACATACCCAGTCGGTACGCCTCATTAGTTCGGACATAGCCTAAGGCACGCTACCAAAGTTTAAATACCTATTTTATGGTAGTTTCATGCTTGGTAGATTATTTTATTTTATTTTCGCTAGTTTTTTGTTTAATGGAGTTCTTTACTTTTCTTTGAAAAACTTATTGTGTGGAAAAAGTTATTTTAATTAATCTAATGTAACAGTTACTGCTGAATCTGTTGATGTTTTTAAACAAAGGCTAGATGCTGAGTGGTCCTCCAGAGAGTGTAAACTCAATTGGGACGCTACCAAAGATGCAACAGCACCTGGTCACTAGTGAACCTGCATATAACTAGTCATCATTCTGGAGCTCTACAAGGAGAAATCCTTAGATTGCTCCTATCTGAAATTTAAGGTAATTTAAGGTTATACTGGGTTTTCCCTGTATTTTTCTGCTTTGGGATTGTTTTACACAGACAGAAAAGAAAAGCTGCATATGATTTATTTCAAGTATGTGAAATATTTGCTTGGGCTCCCACCATGGTCCAAAAACAAGTATTTGGTCAGTATGTTTGGACTGTTAGACCCTGCTTTGTCAGTTCCTATCAGAGCAGTGAATTTCCATCAAAAGTTCCTGACTCTAGGTAATCTTTGGATAACTCTTCAGGGATGGACTCAAGATGAAAATTTTTGTTTGAATGTTGATGTTGAGTTAGCATGTTTTGTTATATATATATCTGTGTTAAACTGTGTTTTGTTGTTTTTCTGCTTTTTTTTGTATACACTGCTGCCCATTGCATTTTATACAGATTTGGCAGGTAATATATCCATCTGTATATACATCATATCATATAATGTAACACTTAAATTTGTCGAGATCTTTATCCGTCTGAGATAAAGAGATCTTTATCTTTATAAATTCTTACTATACATATTATCCACCTAGTTAGAGGGACTAATTTAGCTCTTGTGCCTTACTTAATCTGGCTGGCCGGATAAAATAGTTCTTCTTTTGTGTTTTAATTGTTTCCCCAAACTACTAATTTATTTCCTTTTTCCTTTAAATGATTTTTCAAATACCTAACTAGTTTGATAATTTTGACAAAACTTAGGTATAGTTGGATATTATTTTCATATTCTATTTAATAAATGTTTTTACATATTATTTGTTGGGTATATTCCCTTTTCATAAATCTGGTAGTTATTGTAGAGGGTAGAAATCAGATAGGAAAAAATGAACACCATTAGATTTTCCATTCAATGATCTTTTCAAATATAATATGGACTTTAGGTTTCTAATCTTTGATGTGATGTAGCTAAGATAGCTTCAGATGTTTGGGATTGGCTGATAGTTGGACTGGAATAACTTGTGCATTGTCCAAAAAATAACTGATATTTGTAAATAGCATAAAATAAGGAATGGATGGTACTATTTCTATTTTATGAAACTGTTTCATTCCAAAGACACTAACTCTGGACAGTTAGGTCTACCCTTATTTAATTTCGTTATTTCATTTTTCTTTAAACTTTCAAATTTTTTACCCTTGTGTCCTAGTCTATTTAAATATAAATATTCTGCTTCCCACCACTTGCCTTAAATTAGATTGAATGTATCCACAATAGGGTCTGTTTATGATTTAGACATTTTGTTCTAGCTTTAATACCCCTTGTCTATGGTTAGGCAGTATGATTCAAGTTTAGGCCCAAGGTTGATGTGTTTGTCCATGATTAGGCTTCACTATCATTGCTCCACGGTTGACTATTACTGCATTTGAAATTGTTAGTTTTATGTAGGGTTAAAACGTTCCAGCTAATCACATATTTACATGAAACACAGCACTTTAGACAAATCTAAAAGTGAAACAATCCCCTTTTCAGGTTGTGTAATAAAGGTTTTACAATGACTCAACTGTTGAAAGGGTTATTAGGTGTCCAACTGCTGGTTATCTTACCCTAGTCTATGGCCTATAGCCTATTGGTGTATCTTGCACCATTCAGGGGGTGTGGGATGTAATTGCAATGGCAAGAGTTATCACATGTCAAAGAGAATAGAATATGGAATTGATGGATGTATTTTTTTGGTAATTATTTTGTTAGTTGCCTAACCATCTGGAAACTACTTCAAAATTTTCTAAAGACACGTCAACTTTGAAAAGTTTGTCTAAAAAAAAGAAAAGAAAAATTCACAAAGTTGATTCAATGTTAAATTCTCAAAGGTTACAAAGCTGCATGGCATGATTACACTCATGCTTTAGAATTATTCATTTAAAAAAAGCAAAATTAAGGCTTTGTTCATATATTGCATGCCGCAAGACAATTGGATGTACTTTGCAGTACATTGCTGCTGCTTTGCAGTAGCGATCTGGGCCTCAGGGAACAAAGAAAGGTATTTTAGGGAAGAGGGTGGCTCAAAAGGGACAATTCAAAGATTTTGATGGTGGTTATGATGTAGAAATGGCCTTCAAGAATGCCAAAAAGTCTGTTCGATGAAATAGAACTCATAAAAATCAACAATACAATCTGCCATAAAATCAACGACACAAATACTATTCTGGATATAAACATTTTTCAGAAATCATACTCAAAGTTAGAGTAGATGACAGCATGCTCAATCTAGTAAAAGTAAAACCAATGTTGTATTGTGATTGGTCCTCTCCTGTTTATACTCTTTATCAATAGAATGAGTTGAAGTATCATCAGCATTTTGAAAGTCTGGGAAGTTTCAAGCACTTAGACAGCCAAACTTTTGTAAGATTCTATAAGCAGATTGTCAGAACTAAAAATAAACTATGGGAGCATGATTTGGGGATCCCACTACACAGTAGACTGGAAACAATCAAATAGTTTTTTGAAAATATTGAAGTTAATAGACTTAGCTACAATTTTTGGATTATACAAGCTCTAGATGACTGGAAATCACTCCCAGAAGCAGTTGTGAAAGCAGAAAACCTAATAGGATAAAAAATAGTCTTCATCAATTTTGGAAAAAACATTTTTACATCGCATGTGAACTTTAGACTGGACACACAAAATTACTGGTAGCAGTCCGGAGAGTGTTGAAAAAGGTTTTTTTCTGATGGAAGTGACAATCCCACAAGTGACATAAATGCCAAGTAACTTGATTTCATCAACTCTATGAGATGCCATGAGAGGCTGAATTTAGCACTATTATTTAAAAAGGTGAAGTTTAATACAATAGACTTGCACATGTTAACAGACACATCTATTGTATAAACCTTGTCACAGGGGCTATTATGTTCCCTGCTTTGGTAGGGATATTTCCAGAGGCCTTCTCTTGGAAATAGAGCTCATTTATACTTCCTCTTGTTGGATAGCCTAATGCCAATTTGTTTGCCATAAGAAGAAATAAAATTGTTTCCAAAAGAGCACATTGGTATACATTGCAGTTGATCCGTAGGCTATCTAGAAAATTCACCCTTGTATTTAGTTTTTGCTTTCTTATAGTGAGGATTTATTACTACTTACTACTGTTTTTTCCATAACTATTGTTTGTGCATTTTAGGAAGATTTGATGGCATTCTGTCTCACAGAAGAGGAGTCCTCTACTTTCTTCAACTTGTAGCTTTGGAGATATCAGATCACCAAGTATTCTAATATCATCTGGAGAAAGTAAAATTTATATTAATCCCAAATATGGTGGAACCAGTAAGCTATTTAGAGCCTTCTGTTGGTGAGATGGGTAAGTCTAGCTCTTTTGATGATGTATTCCTTTAATAAGTGTCAGGGTTATAGTAAAAGGTTGGCTTAAATACAGTGACCAAGAAATATTCCTGGGGGGAGGGCATCTTAGCTATGGTTTTTTTGTAACCATACCATAAACATTGGTTCAACCCAGTAACTGGTACTTTAGTTCAGTTTTATTTAAACCAGTAGTACAGCATTTTAAGTATGGCCTCAGGGCTTAGGCTAGTAAAGGAAACTAATAATAAATAATATGGATACAAACTGCAGTGTAAAAAGTTGGGTAGCATAGTAGCAATGCTACTTGGAAGTTTTCATGGCCTAGTGAAATTTGTTGGCAGATTTTGTCTGAAAATACTATTTTAAAATATAAAAATACGTTTTACTCAGAGAAAAGCTGTCAAAACAAAAGTTATGCTTCTAAATTGTTAGCAGCTTTTGGAATTCTGTTGAATCCTGCTACTGGCAGCTTTTTCCACACCTGGATATGAAGAATAATAGTTATAAATGAAAAAAAAAAAACTATTTCTAGATTTACACTTGATTTATCCAGTTTAACACTAAACTTTAGCAGCTACTATTTTTACTAGTAACAACTCACCACAGCACCAAGTTGCCTGAGGCCAACACAGCTACGCATGCTCCTCCTTTATCCCAATCTACTCAAAGCCTTCCTCTTTACACCCTCCCAGGAAGTTCCTATTTCCTTTAAATCTTTCTTTATGACATCCTCCCATCCCAACCATGGACAACCTGCTTTACGCTTAGCCCTAGACAGTTGGCCAAAAAGAACAATCTGTGGCAATCTGTCATCCTTCATCTGCAGAATGTGTCCTAGCCATCTCAACCTTTCTCCCATTATAGCTCTAGAAAGTGGGATTGAACCACACTTTTTGTATGGCCTACTGTTTGGAATACACTCAGTCAGCTGGATAACCAGAACAGTCCTTTGGCAATTTATTTGGAAAACATCTAGCAAATCTTTGTCTGCTTTTTGGAGTGCCCATGCTTCAGAACCATATTTGAACACTGTCAAAAACACAAGTTGTGCTGCTAAAGTTTTGGCAGCTTTTGGAATTCTGTCAAATTCTGCCACTGGCGGCCTTGAAATTTTTCCATACCTGGATATGAAGAATAGTAGTTATAAATTTTCTCTTATTTTTGCAATGCTCAGTGCTAAGAGAGAGGTAGTCCAGTCAATTAAAAATGCACATATTAACACATAAATATGCACAAATCAAATTATCTATCCCCCTATTGTCTTTAGATTACTTTTTAATTCTTTTTAAGGCCATACTAATTTTGGTTTGCACCTCAGTCAACAAATCTTAAGTGTGACTCTGCAGTAATTATGCCAGCTGAGAGATCTGACTGTATTTCTGGCATCATTGAGATACCTCAAAGATCACTGTTTCTTGTCTTTCACATCTGACTGTGTGACATGCAGACACACACACAAAAAAAGAAATCAAAAATCTTTGAGAAACAGTCTATGTAGAAATGGAAAACAAAGAAATACAGAAGAGAAATAAGTATCTTTTACAGATAAATATAAGATATAAAGATAGATAAATATATAAGCATCTTTTAGAGATCAACAAGACAGATTTATGCAAACAGCCTTAAAACTGAACTGTTCACTCCCTAAAGTTTTTAAAGTGACATTTAAATGTTAAATGCTATAAACCTTCCAGTAAATAATTAGTACTAGTAGTATTTGTAGTAGTAGCTGTAATATAGTAGTGTTAATATAGTTATAATAGTATACACATTTTGCATTTTGTTTAGTTCAACATCCCCCTTAACATGTCTAGAAAGTTTCAATGTAATACCCTAGAACATTCTTGGGATACTGCTGATATGCTCTTTTGATAACCTGCTTGTACAGAGTGTGTTTTTATTTAGTTCAACATCCCCCTAAATGTTCCCTGAAAGTTTCATCATTGTACCCTTAGCCTCAGTAGTAGTAGCCATAGCAATAATTGTGGTAGTAGCAGAAGTAGCAGCAATAGTAGCAGTATGCACAGAGTGCCTTTGGTTTTGTTCAATGTTGCTTTCAACACATTTTGTAAGTTTTAAATTAATATTCTGAGCTATTCCTGAGAGATTGCTCATACACCCTCTGGGCAACCTGAACACACAAAGCATGTTTTGATTTACTTCAATGCCCCCTAAATGTCCCAAGTTTCACCTCAGTAGAAGTAGTAGATATATCTGTTGTAATAGAAGCAAGGGTGATAACATGCACTTAGTGCCTTTTGGTTAGTTTAACACCCTCCTCAACATGCCCTTGGTCAGTTGCTCATCCTCCTCTTTCTTTTAAAGTTCCAACTTAATACTCTGAGTCATTCTTGAGTTTCCCCCTTTTGACCACCTCTGTGCCCATAACTTGTTTTTATTTAGTCCTACAGTTCCCTCAGCATTCTTTGAAAGCATCCCTTGAATGCACTTAGTCTTTTTGAACACCAAAGGTCAAACATGCCTTCTTTCTCAATAACAAATACTATACATAATAATGGGCAAATGACATAACTTACCGCCCTTGCCCTCAGGGCTTTTGGGTTGGACATCCCCAGAGTCATAGTTACTGGACCATTCAACTATGCTTGAAAAAAAAATCACTCTCTCAAAGTTTGATTGGATGTGTTTAGAGAATTCATTTGCTTGGAAGGGGACTGCTTGCCCTCCAACTTCTGTTGACTCATAAAAAGGGCACTATAACTTTTCATTTCCAATTGAATAAGCTCCTTTAAAACTTTTCTGTGATATTGCTGCGCTGCCTGTGATATTTGCTTGTATGCTTTTTGGAAAACCTGCATGCATATATATTTTGTTTTATTTAATTGACTCCTCCCCCTCCCCCCTTAATGCTCTCTAATAGTTTTAATCCTGTACACGGGATGTCTACATTTTTTGAACATTCCTCAAAATTTTCGCCTTAATACTTTTAGCTTTAGTAGCAGTAGTACCAGTAGTAATAGCAGTTGTAGTAGTAGGACACAAATATGGCCTTTTGGTTAGTTCAACATCCCTCACAAGCCCTGTAAGTTTCAACTTCATGCGCCAGGTCGTTCCTAAGATATTGCTGATACGCCCTTTTGACAACGTGCATGCAGACAGTGTGTTGTGGTTCAGTTCAACTCCCTCCTCAATATTCCCTGGTAATTTCACCTTCATACACTTAGCAATATAATAGTAGTCAAAGTAGTAGTATTAGTAGTAAGAGTGCTAGTAGTACTAGTTGTAGGACTAGTAGTGGTATTAACAGTGATAGCACTAGCTCTAGTACCAGCAGCGGTATTAACATGTTACCTTTTGGTCAGTTGAACATCCCCCTCATCAAACCCTGGAAGTTTCAACTTACAGTAATATAATTACTAATTGATATGATATTGCCAATATGCCCTTTTGATAACTTGTATATCCATAATATTTTAATTT
Source organism: Artemia sinica (assembly GCA_027921565.1). Classification (NCBI taxonomy): domain Eukaryota; kingdom Metazoa; phylum Arthropoda; class Branchiopoda; order Anostraca; family Artemiidae; genus Artemia; species Artemia sinica. Next base: position 26,201,002 of record CM051261.1, on the reverse strand, counting down.
AGTTCAATTTCCCCCTCAGCACTTCTTGAAATTTTTATCCTAATATTTTTAGCGTTATTAATATTTGCAGTTGAAGTGGTAGTTGTAGTAATAGTAGTAGCAGTGGTACTAGTAGTAGTAGTATGCAAATATTATCTTTTGGTCAATTGATCTTCCCCTTTAAGGATTCCTTGAAAGTTCCAACTTAATACCCTAATCCATCTCAGAGATATGCACTTTCGAGTATCTGCATGTCCATAGTGTGTTTAGATTTAGTTCAAATCTCCTCTCTATTTCTCTCAAATTTTCACATCATACCCCTAGTCTTCCTATTACTAATGTCATAGTAGTAGCGGTAACAGTAGGTGTATAGTATTGTTGTATTAGTGTAGTAGTAGCAATGGTAACAGCAGTAACAATAGCAGTAGTAGTATGTACATGTTGCTTTTTGACAGGTTGAACATCCCCCTCATGATCCTTGGAAGTATCAGCTTGATACAGTAAGCCCTTCCAAAGATATTGCTGGTATGCCCTTTTGACAATCTGTATGCACATAGTATGTTTTGACTTAGCTCAACCTTCCCCTCGACATTTCCTGAAAGTTTCACTTCAATATCCTCAGCCTTGGTATTACTCGCTATAGAAGCAGTAGTTGTTGTGGTAGTAGTATTATTCTGCAAATATAGCCTTTTTGGTCAATTAATTATCCCCTTTATCATTTCCTGGAAGTTCCAAATTAATACACTCAGTCATTCCTGAGTTATGCCCTTTTGACAATGAGTATGCACATAAGGTGTTTTGATTTAGCTCAACACTTCCCTCAACATTCTTTGAAGCGTTCATCTGAATGACCTTTGTCTTTTTGGATACTAAAGGTCAAACATGCAAACCTTTCTCAATAGCAAATATTATATGTAAACAATGGGCTATATAACTTAAAGCCCTTGTCCTGAGGGCTCAGGGGGAGATGGGTTGACATTCCAAGAAATACAGTTTCTGGACCTTTCAACTACGCTGAACAAAATGGCTATCTCAAAATTTTGATTGGATGTGTTTGGGGAATTGATGGGCGTGCTAGATGGGCTGACTGCCCTCGAATTATCTTTGAATCTCAAAAAGGGTACTAGAACTTTCAGTATCCAATTGCATGAGCTCCTTCCAAAGTTTCTACAGCAATTCGTTTTATACAAAGTGCCTTGGTGAAATAACAATAATAACACATTGTGCCCACATCACTCTTTGCTTAGGCAGCGCAATTACGCTGCCTATGATAGGATTTTAAAACCTAGTGTTGGAAGAAATAGCCTACCTGAAATCTTGAAAAAAAAACATTTCTTTAGAGGACAAAAAAGGCAACGAACTTATAAAAAAAAAACTTAAAGATCTGTCAGGTTCTCTACAACAATGTTTAGATGTTTACAACCTAAGAAACTGGTTTGACTTTCCAGTTTTGAAGAAAAATTTGATCCTAATAAATTAATATTGTGAACTATTACGAGGAATAACTAGGCTACATTCTGCTACAAGGGTGAGAATAATCAGACTGTTTTGCAGTCAGTGCCCTTCTAGAACTCCCTCTCTGTCCAGCCAGATTAAAATTTTGTGTTCTAACCGCACTGGAGATAACCTTGGGGACGGAATTTTGTTTGTATTTTATTCTTTCTTCCTATTAGAGGTGAGCAATTTTGACCAACAAGATGGCTGCCACGAGTTATTCTTTTTCTCTCCGAGGGTGGCGCTTCAAAACGAATGAGGCATCTTGCATGGCCTTGTGTCTAGTTTAATTTTTCCTCTTTATATCCAAACAAAAACACCCCCTGGTGGGCATATTTTAATTTGGCTGCTTTTAATCACTCTAGTCCTGTCATGATATACATAAATGAATTTTATTTATATATGTATATATATGTTGATTTAATATGCATATTAAATATGTGTATTAAATATGTAATCCATTTTTTTCCACCTTTGTAATTTGGATGAAAAGTCGTATCTTGCTTCCGGCTTATATGCAGTATATTGATTTTTAGACTAACCTTTTGCCCCCCCCCCCCCCAAAAAAAAAAAATTCCTGCGTATATTTGTACCTTGATTAGAAATGGTCAGAAATTATTACCACAAACACACGTGCACACAAGGGGCTCCCCGGAGATTGGCTTATATGCTCCTGTACTCTTTAGAAATGTTAGAAATTACCATAGCAAACACACTTTTTTGGCATTTCAGGGAACCTGAAAAAACTCCTTTTTGTCACATTAGAAATTAAAAAGAAATTGTTTGAAGATAATTCATACAAGAAGTGCCTATTTTGAGAGAACATTTTAAAATTCTGTTTGGAGGAGTAGGGGTGCGGAGGTAATAACCTTGTTTGGAAGGGTGTATTCACTGTCTTCTTTTCATTTTCGGTTATGTAAGAAAACCTTCTTATTGCATTTTTAAATTTGTCCTAAGAAAATTCCATTCCAATCACAAATTTCATTTCTAGTTAAAAAACAAAGTTAAAACATTTCCTCTGGTCTGGTTTCTGGTCTGGTATCTATTTTGTCTGGTTTCAGATATTGAAGACACAACAAAAGGCCGCGCTGAAGGCTCGTTTGAACCTACAAATTTGGTTATGCTGCCTATTTGTGAAGATTCGTCTTTGCCTGTTTCACCCTGTATCTCTGGCCAGATTGATATTGTCTCTGGGCTCTCAGAATCTAGTTCAACTGCTGGTAATGACAAAGGTACCTTAAACTTTTATGTAAATAGTCCTAATATCAGCTTCCTCATTTATAGAATAGAATACGATTTATTGGCTAAAATAGCACATAAGCTAGCATAAGCACGTCAGAACAATTACAATGATAAAACAGATGTTAAGGGATAAATATAAAACAAAAAGTTAAATCAATCATTAAAATGGGAAACAAAATAGGGTACAAATGTGTTTTTGTACTTCATGGTCAACATTTGGGGACACAAGTCAAGTTGGGTAGTTGGAGCTCTATGAGTATTGAGTCTTGTTTTAGGAAGGATTTAGGGGATTTTCTTTAAATGGGGGAGAAAACGTCAATGATAGTCAGAACTAAGGTGAATACTTGTGACCAAAGTTCATGGTAAGGATGTGACGTCGTGATTCCAATGTAGTAAGTTCAAGCCTAGCCAAACCTTCATCGTATGAAGGTTTTTTGAAGTATAGAACGTACCCAGTATAATTTTTATTGCTCTTTTTTGGATGCTTTCAATTTTCGAACATTGTTCTTTGGTTAAGCCAGGGTACCAGACAGGGCAAGCATATTCAAGACAGGGTCTTATATAAGATCGATAAATTATTTTCTGGTTATGGATTGATATGGAAAACTGTTTTCCATATCAATCCATGAGAAAGGAGAAAGATTTAAGGAGAAAACTACCAGACTTAAATAAGTGGGAAGTGTGGGACTTCCATTTAAGGTTATTGACCAACTGCACACCAAGGAGTTTAACCGTATTTAAATTTTGTATGCAAAGGTAATTATTCATCGAGGGTATATTTTTTAAAAAGGCGAATATAATGAAACTGCTTTTGGGTATGCTTAAGTTGAGTTTAACATTGTCAAGATCATTCTTTAAATTGTTAATGAGTGAGTCAACTGTAACGTCCGTAGTAGTAGAGGTTTGACTAGAGAGTTGTCAAAGCTTGGTAAAACATTATTAAAAACAATTGGGTACATTTCACAACAGCGAAAGATAAGTGTTTCCTTGCATAATGTGACTTTTCTAACCTATATCCTGACTGCGGTCACATTTTGTGCTGGTAGCTGAACTTCAGGTCGTCCAGTAGCTTTCACAAAAATTAAATAAAAACGCATCATAATTTGTTTATATTCATTTTGTTACGTTTATTACGAGCGGGACAAACATTGCGGGGGAGGGGGTCAAACCCCCTACCCCCCCCCCCGGTTACGGCCCTGATTGGGTCTTTTCTTTTTACTAAGTACAAAAAAAGTTTCTTCAAATGAAAGTAAAGAGTGAGGTTGAAACATAAGACGAACAGAAACTATTTCATATATGAAGGGGCCTGCCTCCTCCTCAATCTCTCGCTCCTTACGGTTTTTTTTATAAAGCTTTAAAATTACCTTCACGTTGACAGATCTTGGGTTTACTTCCTTCTGCTTTCGATTCGGCTTCCGTCAGAATTGTAGAAGAAAATCCTCGTGTCTTATTAACTTCAAATGTATATTACTTCAAATATCTTCACATAGTTTCACATAACTTCACATGCATATTACTTCAAATAACTATACATATAAATGTATAACTTGAAATAATTTCACAAGGATATTTCATAAATATTACTACGCTTCACATTCTGTTAGCCTGACCCGCTACCATTTAGCTAGGGACTGTGCCTTAGGCTATATTAGAGAGAGTAAAGTTCCTTTTAAATCAACAGTATTATGCATCTTTCAAAAATAATGGAATTAAACTATGAGTTGGTAAACCCAGTACATTTCATAAATATCATACACATAATAAATAAATACCATCTTTTTTCCAGGGCATATGTTCAACCATCCCTGAACGAAAACTGTAATATTGACAGTATTGACTTTGTGGTAGGGGCTGCAAAATGTACATTTGCTCTTCATAAGAAAAAAAATACATTTGCTCTTCATAAGGTTTACAATTTCTAATTAAAATTGAGAATTATCTTAAACAAGAGGCCTAAATAAAAGGACTTGCTAATTTTAATTTAAAAAAAATGTTAAATTAAGTATTATTCTTAAATTTAAAAATATTTTATATCTAGATGAACTATTTCCCATAAAGAACCTTCCTTTGTTAATCAAGTTCCTATTTGTGTATATGTATAGTTTCTATACAGGCACCTTGATCATGCCTACATGCAATGGGTATTTGTTGATCATGGTTTAGTTGTTTTTTTTTTTTTTTTTTTTTTTTTCTTATAAAAAGGGAGGAAAACACTATTTTGCAACATTAATTCTTAAAAGCAAAATGTTTTGCCAAAAAAACTCCGCTCAGTATCTATTTTGCTTCGTTACAAAATTAGATTCTACATTCTAAAGTTATTGCCTTCTAAAGAAAACTCTGACTAAGATAAGAACCTAGTGGTACATCTTTTGATATTCCTAAGATTATTTTTCTTGTTATAGATTTGTATCTGTCATCAGCCAAGCCACCTTGTACGACTGACTATCCGAAGGTATATGTAAAGGAAGAAATAGAATCTGCTTCGGAGCCAGAAACCCACCAACCCTGGATAGAAGAAGATGAAGGTCACATGAGAAGCTTCACTTTCATCAAAATGGAAGCGATTTCTGAAATGTATGATGCCAGACAAGAAGAGATTGAGAATCCTGTCGTTCGGCTGCAGAAAGTACTCTCCTCAGCTGTAGAAAAGGTCTATGATTGCGGTGTTTGTGGTAAAACATTCTCCAATAAACGGGGATTAATAGATCATTCAAGGATTCATACAGGTGAAAAACCATATCAGTGTGAATACTGCAACATGAGCTTTGCTCGGAGGCAGAATTTAACTAGACATAAGAGGACCCATACTGGTGACAAACCATATGAATGCCCACAATGTAAAAAGTGCTTCAGTCAAGGGCCACATTTGACTAGTCACATGAAAATCCATACAGGTGAAAAGCCCCATGAGTGTGAATTGTGTAAAAAAAATTCGCCGAAAGACATCGCTTGAATAGACATATGAGATCTCATACAGGTGAAAAGCGGTATCAGTGTGAGTTATGTCAGAAACGCTTTGTCCAAAGTCAGAATTTAAGGGATCACAGAAGAGTTCATACCAGGGAGAAGCCATACGAATGCAAAATATGTCAGAGAAGATTTGCGAAAAATTGTAATTTGACTGTTCATTTGAGGATACATGGTATAAAATTGCCAAAATGCGAAATTTTAGACAAGCCTAGCCCATCTGAAGATACACTGACACTTTTCCCCTTAGATACGTAGGCGTGATCTTTATATTTATTAGACTATAGCACCTGCGTTTTTCGTTTAGATACAGAGATATACTTGTTAACATCTGGGAACACGTTAACCGATAAAATATATAGATAGAAACAGAATAAATAGATTATAATATATATAGATAAAAACAGAATAAATAGAATAAATATCGACTGTATAAATAGATTTCAGATAGATATTAGTAAACATTGTGCATAAGACTTCATTAGAAAATCATATTTAAAAAGTGCAACGGGAGATTTCCAACAAAAAGACGGTTACTTTTTCAACAAAAAGTAGACTGTCACTGCTCATAGGGGAAATCCCCCTGGTAAGAAAACTGTCAAACTTTGAACTATTCAATATATTCAAATAGGTTCATATTCAGAGAGAAGAATCTTTCAGTCAGTGCTCCCTTATATAAAAGGATATTAGAGCTTTCTGTGGTTAGTTCCATATTTAACACATAGTTTGCTTCTGTTTCTTGTTTTATTGTTCTTTTCTGTTCTTTTTGAAAACCCTGCTGTCCCAGGAGAAACTTTTATGTTAGCTTAGATTCTTTTCTGGAAAATGTGTATCATAACATGGGCCCAATTAATAGTTACGAGTCAAAAAACGTAAAAAAAAACAAGCTGATCAGAAAAGATAAAATGGAACTTATAATTTCTTAAACCACAGTTATTTGGTAGTATCCGTTGATGACGGTTCAAATTTTTGGATTTTTTGCAAATCGTGGATATTGGTGAATGACTCACTCTTATGGTTGTTAGGTATTTGGTTTTAATTCTTATAATTTTTGCTATTATTGAATTTTATTCATCTATTAATTTTGTGTTTTTTTCATTGGTTTTTTGTTGTTTTGTTGTTTTTTTTTTCACATTGACTTTCCGCGTTTTATTTTGTTGGTTTTTTCTTCGGCACTCACATTGAATATATTTTTTCGTTTCGCGCTGAAGAAGACAAGCGTTTGTCCTCTCGAAATATTCGCTTTGTTGTGTTTTTGTCAGTATTTTCATTTGACCTTTAAAATCCCCATTTTTGTTCGATAACGTACTTAATCGACCAATACTTTCTTTTTTTTTGTGCTTAAGATTTTTTAAAGAAACAGCTGAAAAGGATAACAGCTTCGTCAGATATTTTTTTGGTTTGTATTACGGCTACTGAAACTATTTAAAAAATGAATTTTTCAAAAATGTACATTGAACCCAGTTCTTCTGACATGTACTACACGGTTTCCCTGTATATCCCCAAAAGAAAACTGGGCTCTCCAAGTCTTCCAAAAATTTATGCTTAAAAAATGTAACAATTTTTATTCGTGCTGACACTAGTGTATTTATGAAAGTTAATTTTCTATAAATACCCGATTGACTTGCGACAGACAGTGTTGCCACCCCTAGTGATTTATCACTATTTTTAGTGATTTTTATATTTCAAAAACAAAAAAATGCTAAATTTGTACATAAATCACTAGATTATTGCTGAAAATCACTAAATCAACCAGCAAATAATTAAAATCTAGTGATTTTTTGTCACCGGGTGGCAACCCTGGTTTGCTCCTTTTCCAGTTCAATGCAGTGGTTTTATCCTTAGGTGAAACAACAAGAGTATTATTAGAATAAGTTTAAGGATTTTGAAATGAACCCGAGTAAAACTTGAGGGGCTATTAAGTCTACTATTAGCCCGGATCCTAATCTAGTGTATCCAAACATTATTGATCCTGGTGAGGATGTCTCTGACCGCATTGATGATTTTTGTGTTCTTTGCGTTAAAACTAGAGCGTGTATGCTTAAAAATTCATGACGTTTAACAAATTATGCTTTATCTGAGATTTTATGGTTTATCAGAGATAAAGCAAATTATGCTTTATCTAAGATAGAAAATATAGTTGAAAATCCGCAGGGAGATTAACCTAGATTCACTTCGTGATAAAAAGAGGAGTAGAAAAAGAAAGAAGAAAAATGACACCCCTTGACTATAATCATTGCATCAAATAAAAGTACATTGTCAAGAAGCAAAGTAAATATACTAAGAAAGCAAGAATAAAAGTCGGTAGTGAAAATAATAAAAGGCTCATATGGCTAACCCAGAAAAAATAAATTTTCAAAGCGTCAAAGAGGCTCTAAAAAAGGTTTAAAAAACGTATCTAAAACTACCTGAACTTTCAGCCTATATTCTCATGTTTGGGCTTAATCTGAATGTCTAATTTAAGGAACTCCTGAAGGTCTTCTTTTCAGTTTTTCCAATTTACAGTTATTTAATAATTCAATGAATTCCACTAGCTTCTTCTTCTTCTATAGGTGGTTTTCGTCACAATTGCTCGACTTAATCATTTTCTTCTAAAATGTGTTCAAAGTCCGTAAAGTCAGATTGAAATAAAAAAAATTTCTCTAATGGAATTAAAACTTCCTGTGATGTTTGCTTTTGTCTATAAGTAACTTACTATACGTTAAAGGTTACCGTTGAAAATCGGGCTTTTTATTAATAGGTATTAATAGTGTGTCTGTCGTTCAAGGACACTGAGCATTTTTACACTTCATCATGATTTATACTCCACTTAATTGTGTATTTACAAAGCTACATAGTTCCAAGGAATTTCCATTATTTTATATTATACCTGCATGTTTAACAGTGTACCTTATATTATTATATTATATACTTGTATTATATTATATAACTCACACTGAAAGTAAACAACCCAAAAGTAGACATTTCCATATTTATTCATTATCTTAATGGAACTCTTTTGCCTATTTTGAAGTATGTTCTATTATACGTAGTAACTGCTTGGTATTACCCTTCTTCCTCCAGAGGTTAATCTGGAGAAGATAGGTTAATCCTGAGGTTGACGCTTAAGGCTCAGACAGAACCTGTGAATGTTTGTTGGGTCATTGTTTAATAGTAAAGAGCAAGTTCATCAACTGTTGTGGACGAAATAAGGAGATTGTGAACTAAAAAAGAAATTGTTTTAAAATTCAAATTTTGATAGAAATAATATGAAAACCAGAGGTATAAAACAATGTTAAAATTATATGATAAATAATTCACCTTGAGAGAAAATGCTTTCAACGGGAATTCCTAAATTCATCCTTGGCAAGATTTACAAAATTTCTATATTGCGATCACAGATCTTGCTAAATATGTCACTGAGTTATATATTTCTGTATATAACTTATATAGGCCTAGTCAGTGAGTTACACATATTTTAAGTAGTAGGCTAAATATGTCACTGAGTTATATATTTCTGTATATAACTTATATGCCTAGTCAGTGAGTTACACATATTTATAAGTAGTAGGCTAAATATGTCACTCAGTTATATATTTCTGTATATAACTTATATAGGCCTAGTCAGTGAGTTACACATATTTATAAGTAGTAGGTTAAATATGTCACTGAGTTATATATTTCTGTATATAACTTATATAGGCCTAGTCAGTGAGTTATGTATATTTATAAGTAGTAGGTTAAATATGTCACTGAGTTATGGCCTTTGCAAAACAAAAGTGATCCTTTTATCTGGCCTCCCCCAGGCCATTCAGCGTGTCCCCAGGTGGCGATAGGGGAACGCTCTACAGATATGTAGGGTACCTCCATAGGAGGCACGGACCAAGGGGGGACCTTGTCCCTGGGGGCCCATAATAGAATCTGGGGCACCCTTGCCCGGGGTCATAAATACAGGCAGAGGAGGAAGAAGGCCCCTCAAATGTACACTCAAAAGGGCCCACTGGTTTGTCCACAAGTTCCATGAGTTGCAAACCTTCTCCCAGCAATGGGTTAAATTGCATGGTGATGCAGAACACCATCACGGGAGGATCCTCATTAGGAGGACAACTGTGGCAGGGCGTAAGATCCAGATCTATAGATAACGGCCTCTGCAAAGGGCTGCCTCGACCTTTTCGGGGTACCTGCAAGACTGGGGACCTTGCAGTCAACTCTATTCCCACTTGAGGAGTGGCGCCCCTTAAGGAAATTATAGCCTAGTAAACGACACAGCATTTGCATGGGATTCTGACTAATGGACAATTCTTCTGGGATTGGTATGTTTTGATGGGCGTCTTTGGGCTGAAAAACCTCTTCCTAGCTAATTTATCTATTATGGGTTGCCTCCCCGTTGTAGCATAATATTTGTAGGCATGAATATATAATGAGTCGGAGGTAATAGGCTTGAGATTGTCTGTGCAGAATTTCGACTCTTGTTGATAGAAGAGCATCGCCAAGTGCTGAAAACCATGTTGTGACCAAGATGGGCCCAGGATTGCACAAAGCCTCCATTCATGGAGGTCCCAGGGACTTCTTGCTGTCTGGTTCTAAGCCGGCTTAAGCACTTCAGTGTAGACTTGAGAAGATATGTGATCCCCGTCCTGCACTGGTATCCGGGATCATTGCTTTTCCTGAGGCAAAAAAAATTTCAATGATTTAAAGAACATGAAAATTGGAACTTGGAATGTTACAACATTAAAAAATGACTATTGTATCGACATTTTGACTGACGAATTCAGACAATTCGAACTGGATTTATTAGGAGTTTCAGAAACTCATATCCCAGGGGTAGGAAGCATGAAATTAGGTGATATAGAATTTGTTTACTCAGGCAGGAAGGATGGGGTACATAGACAGGGAGTAGGGCTCATGATGAATAAGGAAGCTGCTAAGTCTTGTTTAGGCTGGGAAGGTATTAATAATAGAATACTAATTGCTCATTTTATGACTAGAAAGTTCAGGGTATCAGTTATAGTAGTATACGCCCCTGTAGAACCGACTGATGGAGATACTAGTGACTCAGATGAATTTTACTTACAGTTACAGGAGCAAATAGACAAGGTCCCAGGCAGAAATATGATGTTATTACTGGGAGATTTTAACGCCCAGGTTGGTAGAAATAAGGATAGATGGTATCCCAGCTTAGGTAAATTTGGTGTAGGAAAAGAAAACAGTAATGGATACAGACCTTTGCAATTTTGTAGGTATAACAATCTAGTTATAACCAATACGGTGTTTGGTCATAAAATGGCTCATAAGCTAACATGGTATTCATGTGATGGTAAGACAGCAAATCTTATTGATTATGTTATAGTAAACCGAAGACTGGCAGGATCAATACAAGATACTAGGGTATATAGGAGTGCTGTTATTGATGTTAAAAGTAAAGATCACCATCTAGTAGTGTCAAGGGTTAATTTAAAGCTGAAATATCGGAAGGGTAATTACCTCCTGGGAAGTTATGATGCTAGTAGACTCCAGGATGAGAATTTGAGATAAACTTTCCAGGAACAGTTGAATACTAAACTTGAGAGTTTAAAATTTGATAATGTGGAAGATGGTTGGAATAATTTTAGAAAAATAATTTGTGAAGTTGCTGAAGGTGTATTAGGGAAGAAAGCTAGAACTGCAGCTAAGAATATTAGTGAAAAAGCTTTATGTTTAATAGAAAGGAGAAAGGACTTGTACAAGAATTATCTGAGTGATAGATTGCATGAAAACAAAAGAAATGTAAAGAAAGTGGAGAAAGCATTGAAATATGAACTAAGGAGGTGTGAAGTTGAGGCCATGGATAAAATTGCCGAGGATTTAGAAGATGCAGCTAGACGGCATAATAGTAAAATATTGTACTGGCACGTTAACAAATTGAGAGGTAATAGTCAATCCGGACTTGTCCCAGTTAAAGATGTGGCAATTAGCGATAAGGAAAAAGCTAAAGCGAGATGGGCCGAACATTTTGAGGAACTTGCTTAACCGAGATAGAGTTGCAGGAAAAAATATAGAGGAAAATGAAAAAGTTTGTGATACCTTGGATGTGAAGGAAGATTTGTTTTGTGAGGAGGAATTAGCAACAGTACTAAAAGGATTAAAGAATAATAAGGCTCCAGGTGCTGATAGGGTAATAAATGAGTTTCTTAAATATGGTGGCTCTGAGGTTAGAAATAAGTTATTGAAGATTATGAATATGATTTTTGAAAAAGGGGAAGTACCTAACGATTTTAGGAAAACCTTAATTAAGCCACTTTATAAGAAAGGTGATAAAAGTGAGTGTGGTAATTATCAAGGCATTAGTCTGGTCTCTGTAGGTAGCAAATTGCTTAGTAATATGATACTTTTTAGACTGAGAGATGCCGTAGACAAAGTTTTAAGAGAAGAGCAGTGCGGTTTTAGAAAAGGTAGAGGATGTGTTGACCAAATTTTCACTCTTAGGTTAATAATTGAGAAGTGCCTAAGTTTTCAAACACCTTTGGTCCTCAGTTTTATAGATTATGAGCAAGCGTTCGATTCTATTGATAGAGGAGCTTTAGTAAAGGTTTTATCCTTGTATGGTATACCAGACAAATACATTAAAGTGATTAGTGCTATGTACGAGAATAACACTGCTGCGGTTAAGGTAGGGAATGAGGTTAGCAGCTGGTTTTGTATTAAATCAGGAGTTAAGCAGGGTTGTGTTCTATCCTCCTTTATATGGATTATTTTGATGGACTTTGTTTTAAGGAGCACAGGAAAGGCAATGGGAGACCACGGAATCAAATGGGGAGGAAAAAGTCTCCTGGACTTGGATTATGCTGATGATTTAAGCATCCTAGATGAAAGTGTGAGCAAAATGAATGAAGTTTTAGAGGTTTTGTGAGTTCAGGGTGCTAGTATTGGTTTGAAAATTAATGTTAGGAAGACTAAGTCACTAAGGCTAGGAATAAGTGAAGATGAAATGGTGACATTGGGTAATGAAAAGATTGATCAGATGGGCAGCTTCACTTACCTTGGTAGTATTATTAGTAAAGATGGTGGGAGCAGTGAAGATGTTAAAAATAGAATAGCCAAGGCTCAGGGTGTTTTTTCACAGTTAAAAAAAGTCTGGAAGAATAGGAAGATAAGTCTGCAAACCAAGATTAGAAGCTACAGTGATGACAGTGGTCAAATATGGCTCTGAAGCATGGACACTCCGAAAAGCGGATGAAGATTTGCTAGATGTTTTCCAGAGAAATTGCTTAAGGATTGTTCTGGGTACCCGGCTGACTGACCGTATTTCAAACAATAGGCTATACGAAAAATGTGGTTCAATACCGCTTTCTAGGTCTATAATGAAAGAAAGGTTGAGGTGGTTAGGGCACGTTGTGCGGATGAAGGATGACAGATTGCCGAAGATTGTTCTTTTCAGCCAACCATCTAGGGCTAAACGGAAAGCAGGTCGTCCCCGTCTGGGGTGGGAGGACGTCATAAAGAAAGATTTAAAGGAAATGGGAACTTCGTGGGCGGGTGTAAAAAGGGAGGCTTTGAATAGATTGGGGTGGAGGAGGAGCGTGCGTAGCTGTGTTGACCTCAGGCGGCTTGGTGCTGTGATGAGTTGTTAGTAGTAGTAGTAGTATATTAATGCATAGCTAAAATTTTTGACTATTCAATTATACAAACATTTTTTTTTATTCCTATCTGATGCCAAGATGTCAGGGTTACATTCTTATGTAATTTCAGTCTTTCAATTATTGCTTTTTTATCCAGTATAATTGGCGTCGGTTAAGAACTCAAGCTCCTTGATGGCATAGAGAGGTTCTTTCATTAAAAGAATTGAGTTCTCGGGTTTTCTAAGACCTATATGGTTATGTTGTTTTCTACTGAATTAATTCCAATAATCAGGTTTTTTTCTGCGCTTGGTAATTTAAAATATAAACTATGAGAACTGAAATGAAAGGACTGCTCCAGTTGTTTTTTATTGTGACATAGGTGATTCAAAATGTGTACAATATTCAGACAAAAGCTTGGATACAGTGAAAGTAGCCATTTTACGGTTGATGTATTCCTATTTTCTCCGTTTTAATTACTTTACATTTTCCTGTTATAAATGCTTTCTTTTTATGTAAGAAACTGAAAAGGCCGAAAAACAAGTGTATTGTGTGAAATACACTTGTAAAAACAAAGATTTGAAGTGGGGCCAGGTCCACGCTCCCTAAAAACATATCTTTTGTATAGTTGTTACATAATAACGGATTTTTTTTTGTGCTTTTGCAATTTTGCCCCACCTCCCCCAAAATAAACTGAAGTGCCATACAGGTGATGCTTTCTGTAAATTGATTCACATATGTTCCTTATGAATCGCCTATCAACCAACATAGTCAACGTTTATAAATCACCTTTGTAGATGTGACCTTTGTATATTGTTAATATTTTAATTCCTTCTTCTATTCTTCATTTTAGGCTCCTTTTTCGATATGGTTTGTGATGCAAGTTGCAAAAAAAAATTCATAAAAATATACTATTAGCCTTCTACAGAGGATTTGTGTGTCCTAGATAAAATTTAAGATAAATAAATCAATTTATAGAAAATTTGAGAGTCGAAGGTTCCTTAATACCCCTGAAAATAAATGTTAAGGAGATTAGGTCACTTTGACTAGGGATTGAGGAAGATGGGGGTGATTCTAGACGACGCAAAATAAATCAAATAGATGTCCCCACTTACCTGGGTAAAATTACTAGTAAAGATGGTCGATGCAGCAAAGTTGTAAAAAAAATAATAGCCAAAGTGAAGGTTTTTTTTTTTTTTTTTTTTTTTTTTTTACAGCTGAATAAAGTTTGGGAAATAGGAGAGTAAGTCTGACAGCTAAAATTAAAATAAGGAAAACCTCAGTAAAGACAATGGTCAAGAATGGTTCTGACACGCAGGTGCTTCAAATGCTGAGAGAGATTTTTTAATTGTTTTGTGGACGAATCGTCTTAGGACAGTCTTGAAAGATACACGTTTTATTGACCGCACAATATGGGGCAATCCTACGTTCTAGGGCTACAATGAAAGAAATCTTAGGATGGCTAGGTCATGTTTTACATTTGAAGGATGAAAGATTGCCAAAACTTGTGCATTTCGACCTTTTATCCGGGAGCAAATGAAAAGCAGGTCGTTCCTGAATGGGGCGGAAGAGGTCATAGGGAGTGATTTAAAGAATTTGGTAATTCATGAGACAGGGTAAAGAGAAACTTAAATAAATTGGGGCGGAGGAGTAGTGTACACAGCTATGTTAACCTCAGGCGTATGGTCAAAAGCATAGCGAGGATCATGAGAGTTCTCTTCCCGCTGTTATGCCTCAGGAACTGCGTTGTAATTACTCAATTTACCTCCTCATTCTTCTTCATAAGGGATAATTCACAATGCTTTTCACAACCCAAAATTGATTTCACGTATTAATTTTTACAATTTCTTTTTATCTTCTTTAGAAAAGCGATTATTTTTCCAATAATTTCTTCATTTTCCTCATCCTTGTCGAATTCTCCTGGTGTATGGTATAAATTCGGTTGCAATCTTCTCCTATTAAAAAAATCCCCTCCTTATATCAATTCTTTTCTGCTTTTATGCAATTCAGCTGTTTTTGGTTATGCAATGTTTTTTTATGCAATTCAGCTGTTTTAAAACAGCCCTAATATCGTTACTTCAAGGAAGTTCAACCAGAACTTCCTTGAAGTAATGATATTAGGGCTGTTTTTAAAACATTTTTTTTAAACAGTTTTAATGATTGAATTTTAATGTAAGTTTCTTTTATAGTGTTTTTATTCTCTTCGTCTGTTTTGCTGAGGACGGCCCTTGGATATAGGGTCGAAATATTCATTTAAAGTTGCGTTCCACTATCTTGTATAAAAATTTCCATGTTGTTCTACTTATTTGTTTATGATGGGAAGGCAGTGTGGTCTTCGTCGCTATTTGTGTTTCAAAAGGGTGTGAAAAAGAGCTTAAGTCCCTTGTCTTCTAAGTAACGAACAGTTCAGCAATTTGGATTTCCAGCGAATTCTGATCGAAAAGTTAGCTAGGAATCAGTCTATAAATTTTCAAGTTTCTTAAATTCTGATTTATGTAAAAGATTTTTTCATTGTACCTTTTTTAATTTTCATTTTGCACTCCAGTAAAATTAGGGAAAGTGGACTTGGGCCCTTTTTGCAAAACACCATGGAATTATCTTGATGGATAAGAACGGTTATGCATGAAATGAAAATTAAATTAATTTTTCTGCAAGCACTAAAAGTTTCTGTTTTTTGATGAGATCAAAACGGTTCTTTTTCATTCAAAGAATTCAAACTCATTTGTAAAATGATGACAAACTGTAATACTAAAAAAAAGCTATAGCAACATGTTCATTCTCTCTTCAAGGGAAGTAATGAACTTGGAAGATAATAAACTGGATTTGATTTTTTAAAGGGGCGAGGATCCTACGCATGTGCCTGCAGTATTTATATTTTGATTGCTCATTATCAAGCTTACAAAATGTTATAAATGGAGTAGAAAAAAAAGTACAACAAAATGCAAAAAAAAAATCTCGACAACACGAACCAAACTATAAACGGTGTGCCAAGTCAGAAACACAAAATTTTTCTATCTTCAGAAAAATGGCGGAGTTTCATTTTATACGGTTACTATTCAAAATTGAATTGTTGTTACGTCAAGATAGACTATCAATTCAGTATCACTTGACTTAATCGCAATAGCTATTTGTTGCTATGTTGGAAAGGGGTTCGGTTGGGAAAATGAAACATTCAGGGATGGGTCTACAGACTAAAGCATGTCCTGGGAAGGCATTTTGAACAGGGGCGGATCTAGAGCAAAATGTTGGGAGAGGTCCAATGTAAAAAGGGTGCCAATGAACAAAATCTTGGGGGGGGGGAATCTAACAAGGATGCCAAGAACTGACCAAATTGATAAATTTAGGGAAAATTCTACTTTAGCTACTTATGGCTATCTTGGAAAGGGGATAAGTTAGGAAAATGAAACTTTCAGGGATGGGTCTACAGGCTAAAGTTTGTCCCGGGAAGGTATTTTGAAGTACCTACCTCCATTCCTCCCTCTAGAGGGTCCTGAAATTTACCTACATGACAGGTCTAAATCTATTGAAATTTTGGCAAAACAACATTTTACCTTAATTTTCAGTTATTAGTTTCTTTTTCTCTGGCTTTAGTTCTGAAGATGCAATTCCTGTTATTGGAATAGAATTTTAAGCCGGATCAATGTTTTTTTTTTTTTTTTCAAAATCTAGGAAATGTATTTGCGTATTTATAAAACCTTATAAATCGGGATTGAGCAAAGTTGTGAAGCTGAAACAATTTTGTTGTACTTCATTTAAGCAGACGATATATTTTACAAGGTTTCACTTTTATAACATACAAATTTTTAAAGGTCATCAAACGTCAAGACCCTCTAGGCGGAGGAGTGGAGGTATGTACTTCAAGATATCTTCCCGGGACATACTTCAGCCTGTAGACGTATCCCTGAAAGTATCATTTTCCTAACCAAACCCCTTTCCAAGATAGCCATAAGTAACTAAAGTATAACACACAGTTTCGGACACACAGTTTATGTGTCCGTGTAAACTGTGTGTTTATAACACAGTTTCAACTAAGTTGAACATGTAAAAATTTTAACTTGTATTTTACCGAATGATATTGCCTCATATTTTTAGAATACTGAAAAACTGAGTTCAGTGGTTCAGTTGCACGATGGTTCATTTACACTAGGATTTAGTTGAAAGATAGTTCAGTCGCACGATGGTTCAGTTGCACGGGGGTTCAGTTACATGGGGAGTTCAAAGCTCCTTTTTTCAAAAACGTGGAATTTTGTATTTTTTTGCCAGAAGAAAGATCACGGATGCGTATTTTTTGTTCATTGGTGATCGCATCTAACCAATGGTCCTAAAAGATCCAGAGAGGGCGGATTCGAACGAAAATTAAAAGTTCTAATGCCGTTTTTAGTGATCAAAAAGATTAGAGGGCAATTAGCCCCCCATCTCACGGTCCTTTTTTCCCCAAAATCGTCCGATCAAAACTTTTAGATAGCCATTTTGTTCAGCATAGTTTGAAGGTTCAAAAACTATGCCTTTAGAATAACATGATCCCCCCCGTAGCCCCTGGGGATATATCCTTCAGTTATAAAATTTGTCCATTGTTTAATGTATAGTATTTATTATTGGGAAATATAGACAGCTTCCGGGGGGGGATGTTGCTTGGGGTGGGTTTCCATGGGACAATTTGGAGAGGGTAGGGAAGTTTCTGTGGTTGAAGTTTCCAGGGGAAATTTTACACTGGGGGAATTTGACAGAATTCCTATACGAAATTATTTTTATTAATCTTACTTTCTCTTGGCCAACTCAATTTTGCGTGAGGAGATGTTCTGGGGGAAACTTTCATCTGGCTTGAATTTTCGGAAAAAATTTCCACGGAAGGGGGATTACCGGAGTGATCGGAAAAACGATTAGAAATTAGTCTTTTTCAAATAATAGTATGCTAAGGAGAATTTGTCAGGCTGAATCGTCCGCAATAAATTTTACGGAAGGGGGGGGGGGTGGGGATTTTCAGCAAGGATGGAATTGCCCGGAACGGGGGGAGGGAGTTATTTTACGTAGAAGGAACTTTCCACGGAGGAGTTTGCTGTGAGGGATTTTTTATGGAGGTTTAGCCAGATTTACCGGCATTATTTGAAAGAAAACAGTTTTTTTTTTATTGAAAATAAGGAGCAACATTAAAACTCATAACGAACAGAAATTATTCCATATATGAAGGACTTACCCCCCCCCCCCCCGCTCCCTCCTCAATACCTTGGTCTGTTCGCTAAAATTTGACCGTTTGTCCCAGTTGTTTAATAACAACTCCTGAAACACAAGGGCCGTTTCATTAGAACAGGAAGCTTTTTTAAAAGTGCAAAAAGCATTAGCGCGAAGAGCAAGGTATTGAGGAGGGGGCAACCCCCTTCATATACTGAATAATTTCTGTTCATTTTGAGTTTTAATATTGCTCCTTACTTTGAGAAGAAAAAAACTTTTTTTTATCACTTATTCTTGGCAAAGGGCAAGTTGCTAAATTTTTTACTGTGTAATGCTCGGTCATTAAACAACAAGATGGATGAACTGGAGGTCCTTATTAGACAGACCTGTAACCAAATCACAGCAATAACTCAGTGTTGGTACATTACAGACGAAACTGGGCTTATCAAAGGTTATACAGGTTTGTTTTTTTTAATACAAGACGACAACGCAGCTTAGAGCGCAGTGGTGGAGGTGTCAGCTTACACTTCCTGGGTGATTGAAATTACTAAGTGTGCCCACTGATCCCTGTCACGAAGCGACCTGGGCTTATTGTAAACCGTGTTCTTTCAATACAATCCTCCTGCATCATAATAGCTGTTGTTTACTGCCGTGAAGGTACAAGGAACTAATACAATACCTTCAAACTAGTATCAATAATTTTTGCCAACAATTCACTGCGCCTGCATTCATAACTGCTGGTGACTTCAATCAAAGTAATAAGCAATGGGTGTCATCTATGCTTGACTTAAAGCAAACCGTTAATATTCCCACTCACCAAAGCGGTAGTATACTAGATATTATTTTTAACAATCTGGCCAATCAATATTTAACCCCGCGGTCTCTCGGCTCACTCCAAAACTCAGACCACTTTTTTATTCTGTGGGAGGTTACAGCTAATTTTCCGAAGAGAAAACGACACGAGTTACCACCCAACTTCTATCCAGAGAATCTATCTGTTCTTTCAGACGCTTGACTCGGACTTTTAGGTTTGAGGAAATGTGGCACTTTTAACCTTGAGGAAACTTCTAGATTTGAAACTTTCAACTTTGAGGAAAGTGACAGACATGAACATGAAAGTGGATACCCTCAATTCTAAACAAGTATTACAAACACTTTCCCACGAAAACCATAATATTGAGCGATAGAAACAAACCATGGGAGACGCAAGAAATTCAAGAGATAATCAAGAACCACTGCAATCTTCACTCCAGTGCTCAGTTAAATGCGGCAGTCACTCAGAAATCATGCAGTTGAAGTTAACAGAGATACTAGGGAGCGTTACGTCCGTGAGAAGGAGTCACCACTTTTTAATACTAATCCTCGGAAATGGCATGCCGAGGTCTAAATTTAACCGGAAAGAAAATAACCAGTGACATTAAGATGCATATACATAGCGGATCACTGGTGACATCTACTGAGGTCAACATATTTTTCTCAACAATCTGCACCTCTTATCCTTCCATCAACAACTGTGAAATTGAAACCCTCGTACGAGATTCTTTCGAAGAATTGATTGTAGAAGTAACAGAATATTCAGTCTTTGAAGAAATCGAGAGGCTGAAAAAGAACTGTTCTTCGTATCTTGGAGAAATGTTAGTAAACTTACTGATTGAACATGCAGTTTTCCGTTCAAACCCCTCATTTCAGCGAGTAATCAGTGTTTTTTGGAACAAAGATTTCCTCAGGCATGCCAGCGAGTTATACCCAAAGTCAAAGGTCCAAAATCTTGTGAGCAGCTTCAACCAATTTCGATCACTCCTAAACTTCCAAAGCAACTGAATCGTTCATTTACCGCGGACTTCTTTCTCAAATTAGCCCTTGCCTTAACCCATTTTAGTACGGATGTCTGAAAGGAAGCAGCACTACTCTCTATTTGGTAAGATTATTCTACCTCATAACCGAATGGCTAGATGAAAGAAACAGCATTCTGGGCTTGTTTTTAGCTGATTATAGAAAAGCGTTTGACCTACTCCGCCATATCACCGCTACCAAAAACTTAAAGGCGATGGGTGCCAAAAGCATATTCTGCTACTTGTTATAGACTTTCTTCGCGGCCGTTATCAGCGTGTTTATGACATTTTCCCGGGTTATCTCGACTCGGATTGGGCCAAAATAACATGCGGTGCATCTCAAGGCGCAAAACCTACAGCCAGGCTGTTTCTAGTGGTGATAAATCCGCGCTTTCGGAAGTTAACGATCGTCTTAAATACGTTGATGACTTATCTATTTTGCTATAATACCTAGTAGACAAGCACCAAGTCATTCCGCAGTTCAGTAATGACCTCAAATTGACTTTCGTCGGTCAGTGTGACACATATGGGATGTCAATTAACAAGAATAAAACAAAAGGATGAGGTTCAACCCTCTAAAACATGATCTCTACTATCCTGAACCATAGTACCCAAAAATCTGAACTGGCATATCTGTGTTATGCGCAGCCATTAACCCCCCCCCCCCGCCGACATGTTTGTCTGACTCGTAAAAACGTAACAAAAACGGACATAAACAAATTTTCTATGAGTTTTTTCTGTGTAATCCCTCTCCCCCCCCCCCCGAAAAAAAAATTGAGTAAAATCCCCTCCGATAAAATCCTTGGTACGGCCTTGCATCTTAATGTCACGGGTTATTTTCTTTCCGGTTAAATTTTAACCTCAGCATGGCATTTCCGAGGATGAGTATTCAAAAGTGGTGACACTTTCTCGCGAAGGTAACATTCCCAGTATCCCTGTTAACTTTAATTATATGATTCCACAGTGAGTTCGTCACATTTAACTAACCGCTGGAGTGAAGCTGGAATCGACTCTTGATTATCTCTTTAATTTCTTGCGTCACCCATGGTTTGTCGCTATCATTGCATACCATGGTTTTTACGGGGAAGTGTCAATGATACTTGTTTAGAATTAGAGAATTGAGAATATCCAGTTTCATGTTCAGGTCATGACCGAACAAATTTCCTCAAGGCTAAAAGTCTCAATCCAGCGTCCGTAGGAACAGATAGATTATTTGGGCAGAGTTGGGTTGGTAATTCAATACTTTTTTACTTCGGAAAATTAGCTTCAGCCTCCCATAGAGTAACGGGGAGGGGGAAGGTTTGAAGGATCCTTCGAACCTATCAATATATATATATATATATATATATATATATATATATATATATATATATATATATATATATATATATATATATATTTATATATATATATATATATATATATATATAATATATATATATATATATATATATATATATATATATATATATATATATATATATATATATATATATATATATATATATATATATATATATATATATATATATATAATATATATATCTCAAATTTCTAGAATTAGGAAAAAAATATCTGGTTATAACTAAAAACTGTAATTAAAACATGCTTTTACTAAGCTTGAGACGTGAAATTACCTTGTTAGGATGTTACTTTTTAGGTGCAAAAGGACATTAAAAACTTTTATTTAATTATTTAATTCACAATGTGAACAGTTTATTGATGCTACACTTGCTTCGATGTACTTGATAAATGCAAGGAAATTGCTTAAAGTAGCTGTTTTACTACTATCTCTTTAATCTTTGTCCTATAAGAATGTAATTTTGAAATAAAATACCCTTTTAAGTGTCATTAAACCCACCCACAGGTTGGATAGTCTTGGGTATAACTTTTGAATACCACTGACTTGTTTGAGTCCGGGATTTTCGCAGCATGGGCACCAATTCATGAAAATGTAAAGGGAGGGGGACACATATTTTTTTCTAATTAAGATATAAAATATATACTTTCCAAAATTTTTAGGGGGGGGGGGGGAATTTCGTTGTTGTTTCAAGTTTTTCAATGTAAATACCAAAAGGCTAATTCTCAATGGGGGGGGGGGGAGTAAGGCAAACACCTTCCTTAGTTGATGCCCCAGGTCCTCCAATTCATATTTTCTCATTTTCCAGCATTAATAACTGGAAAATATGGATTTGGACTCTCGTGTAATATACTACACATTATAAAATTATGATAAAAGTGTGTAGTAATCGTATTTTTAGTAATAAAACCACTGATAAAAGCTCTACATAGCGCGGTAATTTAATCTGGCGGGACAGCGTACGGATCTGGCTTGCCAGATTCGTGGTATTTCCTGTAATGCTCTCGGTATGAGAAGTCCCTTCTTTCTTCTTGCCAGCCTCGTTCTGGCGCTTCGTCGTATTTGAATTGGTTCGGATTTTCTCCATAAATTTCGTTAACCTCTTCAATTTGTTCCCTGAAAACAAAATACAGTACTTGTCATACATACGTATATAAGGAGAAAAAAGTTAACGTAAATAAAAACATAATACTGAAATAAAATATTATATATAAGTTCACTCTCGATAACTCGACCCTCGATAGCGCGAAACCCTCGATAATTCGGGTTCTTTTCAATTCCCGTGAAAAACTTCTCTAAGTAGAAAAAAAAACATCCGTAATCCAAAATAATTTTGCGGTTATACTAAGTAGAAGTGACCCGAAAATTTTCCATATAGCTCAAAATTCAGTAGATAAGTAGAATTTGATCTTCGCTTTACCTCCATAAGTCGAGGTTTACTTCTGTATCTCGAAGTCTTTTTAGTGGATCTCCATAAGTCGAAACACTGATGTGCAGGTTGACAAGTCGGTGAATCACATTTGCTAAAGCGTCTGTCAGTACTGTCACAGAATCGAGTTTGTACTATATGGCAGAGAGCGTGTTGTTTACACTAATAGTGTGGCGTAAAGTATTCGAGTGAAAACGAACGCTTAAAAGCAAGTAAAAACACTGACGGTAGGTGACACAGAAGCGACGCAGAAGAAGAAAAAAAAAATATTCCAGATAGTACACTTTCAACTAGGCTATTATAAAAATGAGATGAATCAAAAAGCGAGCCAATAATGGTACCATAAAACGTAAGAGAAAGAGATATCTTGAGTTTCCTGGTGTTGAAGAGAGTATGACTAAATGGTTCAAACAACTAGGGAAAAATATTCCTATTGATGGGCCTAAATATCAGAAAGAGATGTGTTGAGTTTCCTGGTGTTGAAGAGAGTATGACTAAATGATTCACACAACTAGGGAAAAACATTTCTATTGAAGGCCCAAATATTAGACAAAAGTCTTAATGCTTTACCAAATCTCCAGGATATGATAATTTTGTCAGAGAAAGAGATATGTTGAGTTTCCTGGTGTTGAAGAGAGTATGACTAAATGATTCAAACAACTAGGGAAAAACATTCCTATTGATGGCCCAAATATTAGAGAAAAGTCTGAAAACTTTACCAAATCTCTAGGACATGATAATTTTAAGGCCAGTAATGGCTGGCTTGAAAATTTTCAAACGAGGCAAAATATTTAGTTTTAAGAAACTTAGTGTTGTCGACTGTAGACAGTAGTATTTGTGATGAGTGTAAGGGCTCGTTAAAGAATATTTTGTAGGATTATCACCCGGAAAATATTTTTTGCGCTGATGAAACAGCATCGTACTTCAAGTGCATCCCTGATAAAACTATCAATTTAAAGATGAAAAATTTTACGTTGGCAAATCTAGCAAAGAAAAGGTTACAATTTCACTATCAACAAATATGGCAGGATTAACCAAGTTAGCCGTCGCTATAGGTAAAGCAAAATCCTAGATGCTTTAAAGGAGTAAAGTCTCTGCCTGTTGAATACAGGTCAAATAAAAGGCCACGGATGAAACATTAGACGTTTTCCTCATAGATAACTGTATTAGATAAAACTATGAACAAAAAGAAACGCAAAATTCTGTTATTTATGGGCAATTGCACAGCACACATTCCCATTCCTCGTCTAAAATGGGTTAATGTAAAATTTTTGCCATCCCACACAACATCTAAATTACAGCCAGTAGGTGCAGGAATAATAAAACAAATGCACGATAAATAAAATAATATAATATATAGTAAATAAACAGTAAATAAATAAAATAATAATAGACAGGATAAATAAATAAAACATGTACAGACTGAAGTGGTAAGAAAATATATTTCTGACATTGCAGAGGGAAAGGTCTGCACTATCAACGTCTTAGAGGGCTTGCGAACAAATGCTGTGATTACATAACAATATCTAACTGTTTTAAGTCGCGTGGATTCGAACTACCAGAAAATCAAGCTGAAGCAAAAAATGGGCCACAAGAAGGAGAACTACTTAAAGTAGAACTACTAAATGGTAGCATTGAGGCTGGGTGGAACGAGATGACAATGCAGCTGTCATCAGACAAGATACCAACTACTACTAACAACTCACCGCAGTACCCACCCACTTAAGGCCAACAAAGCTGCGCACGCTCCTCCTCCATCCCAATCTATTCAAAACATCCCTTTTTACATCCTCTCAGGAAGTTCCCATTTCCTTTAAATCTTTCTTTATGACGTCCTCCCACCCCAGACGAGGACGACCTGCTTTCCGTTTAGCCCTGGACGGTTGGCCAAAAAGCAGAATCGTCTTTAGTCTGTCATCCTTCATCCGCACAACGTGCCCTAGCCACTTCAACCTTTCTTCCATTATATCCCTAGAAAACGGTATTGAACCATATTTTTCGTACAGCCTACTGTTTGAAATACGGTCAGTCAGCTGGGTACCCAGAACAATCCGTGAGCAATTTCTCTGGAAAACATCTAGCCAATCTTCGTCCGCTTTTCGGAGCGCCAAGATACCAGCGTTTGAAAAATTTACACTTGTGGACAAGGGGGTTGCGACAACCGGCACCATCAATGAGGATGCTCCTTCTGAGGTCGAAAAAAGGAAGAGGAGCCAGTGGACATAAAACCTAAAGAAGCAAAAGCTCCAGTTCATACTTTACCTATGCTTTCACAAAAAACAGTAATGTACCAGATAATGTTTTTTCATCAGTTGTTTCAATCGTGAATATGATCGACACGTGTTGCCAATAGTATTGAAGGAGATTATGGATTTTTACACAGTGATGTATGGGCGGTAGGCCTAATGTTTAGTGTGTTTGTGCATGCTTTTTTTTATTATATATACCGTGAGTAATATTAATACAGTAAATAACTTATTTTTGTATTAATACGGTAATAAAGTTAATCTTAACTTTGTAGTGACCGAATGGAATAAATTTAGCGATATTTTTTTTCACCTCTGTAACTCAAATTTTCATCTGGTTTACCTCTATAGCTCGAACTACGCCTGAGTCGAACTATACGTAACTGAACAAAAATCGTAATCCGTCAATTTCAAGTTAGCTAGAGGCTACTAGAACATCAAACAAGCTTAGACAGGCATAAAGGGAGTAGGAAATAAATCAGAGCAATGCATGGAACTGCTTAATAAGCATACCTTTGAAATAGATTAAGCGGGATTGGTTTAAAAATTTTTAACTTTTTTATTTAATTTTAATTATTCTTAAAACAAAGTTGTTATTCCAGGGTATGAAGCATAATGTTATGTATTTGGTTGCACGTAAGTTCGACTCAGTACATGGTGTCACCAGATAATTCTTAAGAGGCACTTTATATTAACTGCGAAAAAATACATAAACCGACATTTTAAATTTCACTTAATTTTTCTATTATCGCTGTCCTTGTTTTGTAGGACGATGTTGCAAGCCTAGCTTTAAGTGGGTTGCTCCGTAAATTTTTCTAAACTAATGTAAAAAAAAAAAAAAAATGTCTACTGTTATTTCGAAAAGTAAGATATTTGTAACTCTATTTCAAGCTTGGACAGTTGAATTTCATGATAACAATCCATCAACAATATTAAACAACATTTTGATTTGCTAGAAAATTCTACAAATAATCGTTCATAGCAATTTTCTGTTGTGTTCCGGAAATAGGATTGTTAACTAACACAAAATTTACAATTTTTAAAAGCAAAATTTACAGTAAAATTTTAAAATGGGCCCTTTAAATGTAACTAAAGATTCTAAAAAGCATTTTAATCAAAAACAAGAGAATGTTTTTAAATTTCTTTCAATTTTTCTATTTTGTTGCGAGCAGCTTCGCGACTTTATCTTTAATTGATCTTTTGTAATTTAATGCCCAAAAAACGGTCTATTGTAATTTCTAAAAGGAAGAAATCTGCAAGTCTATTTTAATCTTAGAGTTGTTGAATTGAATATTCCAACAACAATTTTTTAAACAGCAAGTTGTCTTCGTAGAAAATTTCACAAACGATTGCTACTTATGATTTTCTGTTAGCCCACAAAAACCCGGTTGTCATTAATAAAAATCTTGCAAAATCTTATTTTGCAAAAATCTCATTTTGCAAAAACTGATTATTTACTACATAATTTTTAAATGGGACCTTTAAATATAAATAAAGTGTAAAGAATCAAAAAAGAAAAAATTAAGTCGGAAATTCAGGTGGCCCTTTTGAATTGGGTTTTTAGAAAACCCCCCGTTTTCACTTTGACAAAAATTATTAGTTCACAACTTAGTTTTTTTCTTTTAACTAAATAGTTACTACTGTTTGACTGTTTATATAATCTAGGCTAGTCTTTCCCTAAAAAATAATGTTATAATATTCTCATTGCACAATAATTTCCTCTGCAAATATGAGATATTGCAGCTCAAAGTTTACAGTAATCTACTTAAGTTTTCAGTTTAGATACATCAATAGAGAGTAGAACATGTTCGCTTTATGACTCGAGGTTTATTCTTCCTGAAAACTTATGCTGCTCTTATAACGTAGACAATCGAATACTTTAAATCGGTTTTAGTGCGGAAAAGGACGTGTAAAGAATTTCCAACTGAAAATGAAACGGAATAGACTGATATTTAATACTAACGTGACTAGTGTGATAACATTAATGTAATTAGTGGTTGAACATTAACCTTGTGAATCTAGGCTGCTTCAAACAAGAAAAACAAGGAAGGTCTGTCGCTATCTGTAAAAGGGAGAAATTTGCAAGTCCCATTCAATCTTTGAACTGTCATGCACAAAATCCATCAGCGTTTGTTTTTACCACAGCTTTTGATTTTTTTGAAATATTAATTGAAAATTTTGCAAATACTTGTTCCTTGCAATTTTCTGTCTGCTTGGTGAAAACAGGATTAGCTAACTAACAAAAATTTGTTTCTTACAATTTGCAATGATGCCGATGACGCATTAAAATAAAATTTAAATTGAACTTTAAATGTAAATAATTAAAAAGGCATTTTAAACTTTAGAAAGGTATAGAAATAAAAAAATATCGGTTTTAATTCTAAATGGAAGAAAATTACAAGTCGATTTTAATCTTTAAACTGCTGATTTTCACGCAGAAAATTGACAAGTTTTACAACATTTTGACTTTTTGGGGAATTTTACAAACAGTTTTAGGCATTAATTCTCTTTTATCTTGCAAAAATAGAATTGCCAACCAACAAAATTGAAAATTTGCAGAAACATATGAAATGCTGCAGAAATTCAAGATTGGTCTCTCAAATATTAATTAAGATCTTCAAAAGCATGTGAAACCACAAAAAAGCTATCAGATGCAATACAATAACGTAGTAAACACCTTGTTTCTTGTTATTTCTAAAAGCAGTAGCTCACAAGTCTTTGTTTGTTCCTTGAATTGTCAAATTTCAAGCTCATAAACACAACCAGTTGTCTAACAAAATTTTGGCCATTCAGAAAAATCCATGAAAAAGATTTAGATTTTTTTTTTTATTAGCTCATGGAAATAATTTTTTGTCCAAAATATTAATAACTTTTGTAAGAATAATAAAAGACCTTAAATTTATGTTGGGTTTAGAATGCTTAAGGGATTAAAAACCATATTGATCCAGCCCAACCCTGACTACTAACTGAAAATGGTCTATTTGACAACTTATAAATAAAATGAGCTATAAGGTAATATATGAGCTAAGAGGTAAATAAAAAAAAAAAAAACACCCATTCACTAGTATTGTCTTATGAGCTACAATGAACTACAAGGTAAACAAAGAAAAACACTTTTTCAACAGTATTGTCTAATGAGCTACAATAAGATTATGAGCTATATTGAACTACAAGATAAACTAAAAAAACACCCTTTCAATAGTATTGTCGTATGAGCTACAATGAGCTTATGAGCTATAATGAACTACAAGGTAAACAAAAAAAAACACTTTTTCAATAGTATTGTCTTCTGAGCTACAATAAGATTATGAGCTATATTGAACTACAAGATAAACTAAAAAAACACCCTTTCAATAGTATTGTCGTATGAGCTACAATGAGCTTATGAGCTATAATGAACTACAAGGTAAACAAAAAAAAACACTTTTTCAATAGTATTGTCTTCTCAGTATAAGCTTGAAGGTAAACTAAAAAAAGCACCCTTTCATTAGTATTTTCTTAGGAGCTACAATGAGCTTGTGAGCTAGAACGAGCTACAAGATAAACTAAAAAAACACCCTTTCAATAGTATTGTCGTATGAGCTACAATGAGCTTATGAGCTATAATGAACTACAAGGTAAACAAAGAAAAACACTTTTTCAATAGTATTGTCTTCTCAGTATAAGCTTGAAGGTAAACTAAAAAAAGCACCCTTTCATTAGTATTGTCTAATGAGCTACAATGAGCTTGTGAGCTAGAACGAGCTACAAGATAAACTAAAAAAACACCCTTTCAATAGTATTGTCGTATGAGCTACAATGAGCTTATGAGCTATAATGAACTACAAGGTAAACAAAAAAAACACTTTTTCAATAGTATTGTCTTCTCAGTATAAGCTTGAAGGTAAACTAAAAAAAGCACCCTTTCATTAGTATTTTCTTAGGAGCTACAATGAGCTTGTGAGCTAGAACGAGCTACAAGGTAAACTAAAAAAAACACCCTTTCAACAGTATTGTCTTATTTTCTATTGGCATCAAATGTCTAATGTGGTAATCAGTGGCGTCAATTTAAAAAAAAAAATCTAAAGAGAGGGGTAATTTTTTTTTTTTTTTTTTTTTTTTTTTTACAATTTCTTGATGAAAATACCCAAAAAGGCGCTTCCAATCTACCAAAGGATATTTTTCGAAATCTAAAGAAGGTGGGTAAAAAATCTAGTGAGGCAGATACCCTACCCCGAACTAATGTCAATGGTGGCAATTAAATATTAGATCACAACATTGTATATTTTGAAATTTAGCAGATTATAGGTTATACTTCCTTTATTTAGAGTAAGAATGATGTTTTTGAAATCTGGCAGGTGACTCAAATTTTTAATTTTTGATAATACTCACCTATATTTACTTTTGACAACTTTCTTCTGTGTAATAGGATCAGTTATATCTCCTAATGGATAAACAACAGATTTTAATTCATGTGTGATTTCACGTGTTAATTTCTCTGGCAGCTCTCTGATAAGGACAACATCACCAGGTTTGCACTTACTTGAGGGATCATAGGCAAGCACGTCTGAATTCTTTCCATAATACTAGAAGAGGGAATTAAGATTAAATATACCAACAATTGAAAAAAGGACAAGATTACACAAAAACCGTATTTTTTTCACACAAAATTGTACAAGGCAATTTTATGTTTTTGATAGGCAGTTTAGGCAGTGTTTTTCTTAGTTTTCACTTACTAATAGAACAGTAAGGAGGAGTATACAATAAAGATTTAAACCTTTATTCACGGGTTTTCGACCATGATGATTCCAACAGTGCACTTTTTATTTTGATCTGACACTGTTTTCAGGCATTTCAAGCTATTTTTCAAAATTTCAAAGAGTCAAGAGATACCAAAGAGTTAACATACTCAGAAGAAGCAGAAGTGGAATTTCTGAGGTGACTAATTAAAAAAGTTCAATAGATTAATTATGGTTAGGAACATGTGGCCAGTAAAACACTATAAATTTATTCTCAATTATTTGCCTTATTGTGGATGCCTGCTGACATTCCATCTCGAATTCTTTATTACTTTAAACCAGCCAGTAGTGGGTGTAAACGTCCAAGGGTTTCTATCCCCTGTCCCCTCCCCTTATTTTAGCTGTCCCCTCCCCTTACAAAACTCAGGATCTGCTACTGATTAACAACCATAAACTATGTTTTTTGTTTTTCCAACTACAACTTAGCAATGTATACCATTTAATGTTTAACTGTTCTTTACAAGACAATCTTGGGGTGCCCCCATTCTCTTAAAAAGACGTTTATGGTACCTTCCTTTATTTCTAAAACTTTGATTTTGTGCACTGATGTGCGGAAATATTTTTGCAACAAGTAGTAAAAGCCTCAATACAGTTTGAACAATTTAAAATTAGACTGTAATTTTAAGGGCATTAAGTGTATTCTGCCTTTTCAGGCATTGAGGGAGATGATACAGGCCCAGTTGGATACCGGCTTTGATCAGTTAGCTGCTCCACGACTGTGTGTGTGTCTCCACCTCCCTGTGGGGAATTTTCAAATCAATAAAATACAGTATGGAAATTATACTTTAAAATCCTTTGTGTTAAACTTTACATTAAGTAGAATTTAAACTCAGTTTTTACTGCCACAACTTGGTTTATGCTACCTAAACCTGGTTTAGACTAACAAAAAATATAATACTGATACTGAGATGGAAAATGTTGTTGCACTAGAATTGTATATGAAAATGGTAGACAATGTGCAAAAAGTGAAAATTCTAGAGTTTGCTATTTAACCAACAGCCACTGAAACATGAATTGAATTAAAAAGTACTCATAAAACAGCATCTGGTGAAGTTATGCTGATAAGAATCCAGTAAACATTTGGTTGTGACTATATCAAGTTTAGAAAAGGAGTGTTTTCATGAGATTGCTAACAAAATATATCTATACCCCTCAGTGCTGTAACCTCTTATATCTGCAGAAATGACACAATTTTCATATCCGCTACTTTTAAAAAATTAAACCACTCTTTAACAGAAAAAATCATTAAGCCCAAGGGCGCCAGCAGCAAATTTTTCAGGGGGGGGGGGGGCAAACACCGAAATATCAGTGGTGGTGGGGTGACGAGAAACATATTTCATGTTTTTTTTTCGTAGTAATAAATTTATTTTTAAATACTTTTATGAAAAAACTTTCAAATAAAAAGAGCAGTTAACTTGCATGCAAAATGAAACAAAATACAGTAAATTTAAAACGACAAGGATTCCTGGAAAAGGGACCAATTTATTTAATGAATAATATATTTAATTATTATGCGTTTAATCTTAAAAGAAAATCAAACTCAAACCAAAATTACAGAAAGATTTATTGCTTCCGTAAATTATAACAGATGTAGACTTGTGTTTATGCAATTCCCTATGCCTTAAAATAGCTTACAGAAGGAGTAGAGACACTCAAAAATCATCCTGCCTGCATATATACCACGTTTTGATTTTATAATGGCCGCGTAAAATGTACCTCTTTAATAACAGGACAATTCTTCCTCCCTTGAACTTAAACCCCTATATATTTAGACATTAAAACAAAACAAAAGCAGAATAGCGAAAGAAAACAAAATTTAAACTTACTGTCCAGCTGCCAAATTAACCCTCTTTCTTTTTAGTGTCCTATTCAACTAAATAAAATGAACAGATTAAAAAAAAATTCCCTCACAAGAGAATCTTGTCAAATAGTTTGTGATAAAAAAAAAACTGGAAGTAAAAAGTGACATGGACGAATATTCAGCAAAACTAAAAATGGAATTCTCATGACAATTGCTACAGTGACAGTATTGGTTTTTTATGCTGCCTCTAAATATACAAAATTCTTTCAGTTTATTGTTACCCACCCAAAACCAAAAATCTGAGAAAAATTGCCTGAGTTTTGAAAAAAAGGGGAAACGCCCCCCAAAAAGCAAGCAATCTTATTGAAAATCCCTTCATTAGATACATCATGTCCGTGAACCTTACCAAAGAGGTTTCAAGCTCTAATTCTCAAAATGTGGAATTTCGCTTTTTTTTCAGAAGAAACCTCGTCGATGCATGTTTTTTGTTTTGTTTTTCACAGGGGCGATTCTATCAAACCGAAGGTTCAAAATAATTGGGAGGGAGCTCATTACAACGTGAATTTAAAGCTCTTTTATAAGTGACCATATAGGCTAGGTCATGGGAAAGTCTTGTTTTCTTGCTATTTTAGGGCACCAAACTACGACTTTACCCCGAAGAGGACAAACTTGCAATCAACTTACAATTCTGAGAAGCTAATTGATTTAAAAGTATCAATAACTATATTTTAGGCTTCCCAGTTGCAAAAGAAGTAATGCCACATGGTGGCAGTACTGGATTCAGTCAAGTTGACTCACTTACTGCGTAGCAGCTATAATGAGGGAGGGTGAGTCATTTTTTAGGTGGGGGGAGGGTAGATTCCTAAAAAAGTACATTTTAATGGACAAACTGCTTACTGTTCATGAGGCTTCAGATAAATGTTGAAAGAGATGGGAGAGGGGAGTAGGAATTAATTAAATTGTTTCTCTATTCAGCTAAAACGTTACATTTCCATATCTACCAGCACAGAGGTGGAAAATGCAAGGCAGGTTATCATCAGCCCCGCCACAAAATTTCTTTGGGATGGTAAATACTGCTAGGAACTTAGTTTTCAGCAATTTTAAATGGCGTTATTTTATTTTTCTATTTATATGGAGTACTTCAATGTATTCTAACAAATTTTTATAATGTATTCATAGATAAGAAATCCTATCATAGAGGTTGTAATGGCTTCAGTTATGTAGAAGATCAAAGGTCTCACAGAATTTCAATCCATACAAACAATAATACACCTTTTCATCAAACCGAAATTCTTTAGTAACAACATTAACAAGGACTTTTTACCAGAAATACTATTCATTGCCAATTTTTTAAGTATATTCAAATTTTATCCATAATTGATATTGCAAATTTAAACCAGGGATATAAGGGACCAAAAAGTTCTAGTAGCCTTTTTAAGTGACCAAAAAATTGGAGGGCAACTAGGCCCCCTCCCACGCCGCTTTTTCACAAAATCGTCCGATCAAAATTTTGAGATAGCTTTTTTCTTCAGCATAGTGGAAAGGTCCAATAACTATGTTTTTAGAGATAAAATGACCCTCTACAGCCCCTGAAGAAAGGTTTTTAAGTTATAAAATTTACTTATTGTTTTATTTGTTATTGGGGAGTGTGCATACATTTTTGGAGTGGGGAGGGGAGGACGAATTTTCTGCTAGAAGAATTTTGCACTAGGAGAATTTTCCATGGAGAGGGAAGTTTCCAGGGGGTAACATTTTCAGGAGAGATCTACACTGGGTGAATTTACCAGAATTCCTATACGAAATTTCTTTATATATTTTGCTTTTTCTTTACCAATTCAATTTTAGTCGTGGAGATATTAAGGGTAATTTTCCGGGGTAAATTTTCGCCAGGATTGAATTGCCTAGAGGATATTTCTATGGGAAGGGGGATTTTTTCCCTGGAGGAGGAGCCAGGTATCCTGGCGTTATTTAAAAAAAATCAGAAATTAAATAAAAAAAAAGTTGTTTTTTTTTCAATTGAAAGTAAGGAGCAACATTAAAAATTCAGACACAGAAATTATTACGTAAAAGCAGGGAGTGGCTTCCTCCTCAGAACATCGCTCTTTACACTTAAAATTTTAATTTTGTCCCAATCCTTTAAAAATGACTCCTGAAACACAAGGGTCGTTTGATTAGAACAATAAGTAACTTTTTTTAAAGAGCCAAAAAACTGTACCATGAAGAGCAAGGTGTTGAGGAGGGGAACAATTCCCCTAATATATTTAAAAATTTCTATTCGTTTTAAGTTTCAATGTTGCTCCTTACTTAGTTGAAAAAAACTGTTTTTCTTTATGTACTTAAGCTTAGAGACAAACATTTTTCTAAAGGTAATGAAAAAAAATATGTCAACTAAAGTAAAAGTATATAAAAATAAAAAAAACAATTACTTACAAAAAAAAATACATAAAACAATTGCCTACTTACAAAAACTAAGATATAAACTCCCAGCAATCAGTTCTGCTGAGCAATGCCAAAGCGTTGGACGGATATTTTTTAACAATATTGACAGTTTTGAACTTGTTTATCAAACACCAAAACATTTAATGCCTTTAAACTCAATTGTTTATAAAAAGCAACACATTATCAAAGTAGTTTGTTCAAAGTAAAACATTAAAACGAAAAATAAGAAAATCAAATGAATTTTTTTAATTCAATATTTTTAGAATACCTAACACCAATATATTTGAGACCTTTATGCTTTAGAAGTGTAAAAAATTAAATCTTTTTCAAAGTGACAACAAGATAAATACAAAAATTCCCAGCATTCCATTCAGGGGAAACATTTCTGATTATAGTGGGCCCTTTTCAAAGTTTCTAGGACAACTCCTTCGATACGAAGTGCACGGGTATGGAGAAAAACCCGGGCACTTTGTATCGAAGGAGTTGTCGTAGAAACTTCGAAAAGGGCTCATTCGATCGGAAATTAGAGTGGCTAGTACCCTTTTTAATAGTCAAAATTGCCAAAAAAAAGAAGGCTGAAAAAGAGAACAAGGAGGTTGTCTAAAAAAGAGAAGCGAATCGGGAAGAGCTGGAACCAATCATGAATCAAGTTGCACTATACTTCATCCTTTTAAAGACATAAGAAGAAACCGAAGACGACGGTGACGGCAACGTTCTTCTGTTCCAAAGACACAATCGCGATGAAATTTCCTACGTCGCCGCACTTGCCAGCAAGTTATTGTCTATTCCTGCAACTAGTGTGACCGCAGAAAGACTATTTTTGGTGGTAGGCCTGATAGTGACTATAATAGTGACTTAGAAAGGCCTCAGTCCACACAGAGTGGATAAGTTGATTTTCATTCACGATAACTATAGCCACACCCCGCAGTTCTAATATACTTCTGAAGTTTGCCTGAAGGAGTTTATTCGAAATTTTTTAGGCAGTAATTTTCGAGGAATAATGCTAATTTTGATTATTAATTCTGTTAGAAAAACATAGCTCTTAGATATTTCAACTATTCTGCAAGGATTCTGAAATGCAACAGCCATTTCGTTTTTACCAGATTTCTACTTCTCTTGATGAATAATGAAGAAGACCAGCGTCCAGCCAGCAACTCGCAAAGTTTCTACCTCGTGAATAGCTAGAATATCTTGTGAATGAAAATTGGATTTGAGGAAGACTAAAATCTATTCTATAAATCATATACAACAACTTTCCATAGAAACCTTATATGCCCCCAGGGTATAACTTACAACCCTTGCACTGAGGCTCTGATGGGGTTATCATCCTAAAATATCTAATTTCCAGAACTTTCAACTATGTTGAACAAAATGGATATCTCAAAGTTTTGATTGGATGTGTTTGGGAAAATGGTGGGCGTGAGAGGGGCATAGTCGCTATCCAATCACTTTCAACTATTAAAAAAGGCACAAGCCCTTTTAATTTCCAACTGGATGAGCCCTTTTGAAGTTTCTATGACAATGCTTTCAATAAAAACTTTATATGCCTCCAGGGCATAACTTAAAACCCTTGCACTGAGAGCTCTGAGGGGGTTATCATCCTAAAAGACAAAAATTCCAGAACTTTCAACTACGTTGAACAAAATGGATATCTCAAAATTTTAATTCGATGTGTTTGGGAAAATGGTGGGCATGAGAGGGGCGTTAGTCGCTATCCAATCACTTTCAACTATTAAAAAAGGCACTAGCCCTTTCAATTTCCAATTGAATGAGCCCTTTTGAAGTTTCTATGACAAGGCTTTCAAAAACTTTATATGCCCCCAGGGCATTACTTACAACCCTTGCCCTGAGGGCTGTGGGGGGAGGGATTTTCATCCTTAAAGACCTAATTTCCAAAACTTTCAACTACATTGAATAAAATGGCTATCTAAAAATTTTGTTTGGATGTGTTTGGGGAATGATGGGCGTGGGGGGGGGGGGTATTTGCCCACCTATCCCTTTCGAATATTAAAAAGGGCACTAGCCCTTTGAATTTCCAATCGAATGAGCCCCTTTTGAAGTTTCCATGACAACGCCTTCTATTTAAACCTAATATGCCCCCAGGGCATAACTTAAAACCCTTGTGCTGAGGGTTGTGAGGGAGTGTCCCCCTTAAAATATATTTTCTATCTGAAAATCAACTATGCTGATCAAAATGGCTATCTCAAAATTTTTATTGGATGTGTTTGGGGGAATGATGGGCGTGGGGGGGGGGGGCTAGTTGCCATCCAATCACTTTTGACTATTGAAAAGGGCACTAGCCCTTTGAATTTCCAATCGAATGAGCCTTTTTTGAAGTTTCTACAACAACACCTTATATAAAAACCTTATAAACCTTATATAGCCCTTTGAATTTCCAATCAAATGAGCCTGTTTTGAAGTTTCTTTGACAACATCTTCTATAAAAACCTTATATGTCCCCAGGGCATGACTTAAAACCCTTGCCCTGAGGGCTCTGGGGAGGTGTCCTCCTCAAAAAAATATTTTCTATCTGGAAATCAACTATGCTCAACAAAATGGCTATCTCAAAATTTTGATTGGATATATTTGGAGAAATGATGGGCGTGGGGGGGGCTAGTTGCTGTCCAATCACTTTCAACTCTTAAAAAGAGCATTAGTCCTTTGAATTTCCAATCGAATGAGCCCCTTTTGAAGTTTCTATGACAATGCCTTCTATAAAAACCTTATATGTCCCCAGGGCATGACTTAAAACCCTTGCCCTGAGGGTTTTGAGGGAGTGTCCTCCTCAAAGATATATTTTCTATCTGAAAATCAACTATGCTGAACAAAATGGGTATCTCAAAATTTTTATTGGATGTGTTTGGGGGAATGAAGGGCATGGGGCTAGTTGCCATCCAATCACTTTCGACTATTCAAAAGGGCATTAGCCCTTTGAATTTCCAATCAAATGAGCCTGTTTTGAAGTTTCTATGACAACACCTTCTTTAAAAACCTTATATGCCCCCACAGCATAACTTAAAATCCTTGCCCTTAGGGCTCTGGGGGGTCTCCTCCTCAAAAACATATTTTCTATCTGAAAATCAACTATGCTGAACAAAATGGGTATCTCAAAATTTTGATTGGATGTTTTTTGCAGAAATGATAGGCATGGGGGGGGGGGGCTAGTTGCCCTCCAATCACTTTCGACTATTGAAAAGGGCACTAGCCCTTTGAATTTTCAATCGAATGAGCCTTTTTTGAAGTTTCTTCTACAACAACGCATAGAAGGGGAATATAAGGTTTTCTATAAAACATTATATGCCCCCAGGGCATAACTTAAAACTCTTGCCCTGAGGGTTGTGGAGGAGTGTCCTCCTTAAAAAAATATTTTCTATCATGAAATCAGCTATGCTGAACAAAATGACTATCTCAAAATTTTGATTGGATGTGTTTGGGAGAATGATGGGCGTAGTGGGGGGGGGGCTGGTTGCCCTCCAATCACTTTCGAGCCTGTTTTGAAGTTTCCACAACAACGTGTTCTATAAAAACCTTATATGTCCCCAGGACATAACTTAAAACCCTTGCCCTGAGGGTTGTGAGGGGAGTTTCCTCCTCAAAAATATTTACTGCCTGGATATCAACTATGCTTAACACAATGGCTATCTCAAAATTTTGATTGGATGTGTTTGGGAAAATGATGTGTGTGGGGGGGGGGGCTAGTTTCCCTCCAATCACTTTTGATTATTAAAAAGGACACTAGCTCTTTGAATTTCCAATCGAATGAGCATTTTTTGAAGTTTCTACAACAACACCTTCTATAAAAATCTTATATGCTCCCAGGGCATAACTTACAACCCTTGCCCTGAGGGTTGTGGGGGAGTGTCCTCCTCAAAAACATATTTTCTATCTGGATATCAACTATGCTGAACAAAATGGCTATCTCAAAATTTTGATTGGATGTGTTTGGGGGAATGATGGGCATGGGGGGGGGGCTAGTTGCCTCCAATCACTTTTGACTATCAAAAAGGGTACTAGCCCTTTGAATTTCCAATTGAATGAGCCTCTTTTGAAGTTTCTATGACAACACCTTCTATAAAAACCTTATACGCCCCCACTGCATAACTTAAAACCCTTACCCTGAGGATTGTGGGGGAGTGTCCTCCTCAAAAACAGATTTTCTATCTGGAAATCAACTATGCTGAACAAAATGGCTATCTCAAAATTTTGATTGGATGTGTTTGGGGGAATGATGGGCATGTGGGGGGGGCTAGTTGCCTCCAATCACTGTTGACTATTAAAAAGGGCACTAGCCACTCCAATTTCCAATCGAATGAGCTCTTTTCCAAGTTTCTACAACAACTCCTTCAATATGAAGTGCCTGGGTATGGAGAACCAAAAAAAAACGTATTGTGCTTACATTGTTCTTTACTTAGGCAGCGCTAGCGCACTGCCTATGATTCATTTTTTCTAAACAAAGATATAAAGAGGAAGGTAATTTTCAAACTCTATTAGTCAATTTTCCCTTCTAATGGCAAACTTGGCAATTTTTAATTAACTTAAGGTTTCTGCCACAATGATGCCAAGATTTGTTCAGATTTATGGATATTCTGTCAAACAATGCCCAATGGATAACTTAACAGTTCTAACTTTATGTTCAAATACTTTCAAATTTGAAATACAGTTGATATCTAAATGTGAGGAATATGTCACAATATAGTATTACACAACCTATGGTAGGCTAATACTTTGACTTATCCTGTATCTTTATGTAGGCAGCACAATTGTGCTGCATATGATTTTTGTTTTGGCTTTATGTGGCCTGCTGATATCAGTGCTA
Source organism: Artemia sinica (assembly GCA_027921565.1). NCBI lineage: Eukaryota > Metazoa > Arthropoda > Branchiopoda > Anostraca > Artemiidae > Artemia > Artemia sinica. Next base: position 26,161,876 of record CM051261.1, on the reverse strand, counting down.
TTTATTAATATAAATTGGCAAACTCACAAACAAATCAATTTAATAAAAAATCATAAATTATTTCTGGATAAACCACATATATTATAAGTTTAGTACAACAAATTAAATCTTACAGAGTCAAATCTACTCAAAATTACAAGCAAATGAATAGTGAAATACCCAGGGCTATTAGAATAGACCATGGTTCAATTATGAGATTAAGCATCCTGTGCTGGGTGTGGGGGAAGCGGAGAGGGTTGTGTACTACAGCATTAGTGGTGAATCTGGCAGAAAAAGACAAGTGTATACAACATTCACCTTTGCCCACCCCAAAGCTTGTTTACACTACACTATTGTCATCTGTAGCAGCTCATTGCTGACAATTTTAGTAAAAGCCAAGCATCAGCACTTATATTTATGATTGTTTAATGTCTGTTTGTTAAATAGTTACTTTTCTTGGTAAAATTCTACTTGGAAAGGGGTTTGGTCAGGAAAATGAAACTTTCAGAGATGGGTCTATAGGCTAAAGTGTGTCCTGGGAAGGTATTTTGAAGTACCTACCTCCACTCCTTCTATCTCTAGAGGGTCCTGACCTTTCAAAATCTGTTTGTTATAAAAGTGAAACCTTGTAAAATAGATCTTCTGCTTAAATGAAGTACAAAAAATAGGGTGCTAGTGCATTAGATGGTCACTTTTATATACTGTGCAAGGAAACCAGTCATGCAATGATAGACAAAACCCACCAGAGACCAGTTATTTTCAAAGAAACTGCTATTTTCAAAGAAATGGAATGCAGAGTAGTTTTCAGTGCATTACAATATTTAAACAGTTGTTTTTTGGGGGTTTATGGTGGGGAAGGTACCTAGGTTAGTTTATGTATTTAATATATGCTATGCTTTATCCCCCCCCCCTACCTAATATGCAAATATATTGCCCAAATTTGTTTCTAAACTATTATATATTCATCCTATTTTATTTTATTTCATTAGCATTAACAAAACTAGACTTTTTAAAAGTGACCATCTAATGCACCAGTACCAAAAATTGTTTTCAGCTTCACAGCTTTGCTCAATCCCAATTTATAAAGTTTTAAAGATATGTAAAGTATCTTCATTTCCTAAGTTTTGAAAAAATATACTGATATGGCTTAAAATTCTCCTCAAAAAACAGGAATTACATTTTCAGAACTAAAGCCAGAGAAAAGAAACTGATAACCAAAAATTAAGGTAAAATGTTGTTCTGTCAAAATTTCAATATATATAGACCTGTTATGTAGGCAAATTTCAGGACCCTCTAGAGGGAAAAGAAGTAAAGGTGTTACTTCAAGATACCTTCCCAGGACATACTTTAGCCTGTAGACCCATCCCTGAAGGTTTCATTTTCCTATCCTAACCCCTTTCCAAGATACCCAAAAGTAGCTAAAGTAGAATTTTACTCTTTTCTTCACTACTGCTTGAATAGCACCACCTCCCCCACCCCTCAATTGAAAATACTGTAGCTATAGCCCTGGCTACAAATGACAATTTTTCTTGCAAGTCAGTATTTTTTAAGAAACATACTTTTAAACTTATGGTCACTGTAAACAGTTCAAGGTAAATATTTACCAGATCATATTATTGACTTACAAATAAAGCAAATATACCACTCAATGCCTTTTTTATGCTTTTTCCAAATATAATACTCATTTTTGTTGGAAATGAATTTTACCCCCACCTCTATATACTAATTCAGGGTACCCTATATATTTGCACATTAGGGGGGTGGGGGTAAAGTTTAAACTTACCTCCCATTTACATTAGAAATAAAATTTACCCCCACCCCCCTAATGTGCAAATATATACCCTGAATTGGTATAGCCTATATAGGGTTGGGGGTAAAATTCATTTCCAACAAAAATGATTATTAGGCATAGACCTATATTTGGAAAGAGCATAGAAGAAGGCATCAAGTGGTATATTCACTTTATTCATAAGTCAATAATATGATTTGGTAAATATTAACCCAATTCCATATTTATATTGGAAACTCAAGTGGCAGTTCAAGGGCCCAAAATATAATTTCCCCAGAAGCAAGTAGGCTAGCCTATTGAACTTTACTAAGGAGCATAAAAGACACTCACTTTCATCCTAGCTAAATTAGGTTGTCAGTTACAAATTTGCCAAAAGCCCATCATCTAAAGTTGTGTTCTAAATTTTAAAACTAGCCTATGCTAGATCAGACATTGGGCTTAACTATCTTCAACGAAACAAACCTTCAAGAGATTAGGATCTAGCTCTAATTGTTTAATTCTGATTCTACTCGCATCTTTTGGCAAGGGTAACTTAGGATGCGGAGCCACACATCTTCCAAGCAAGAGCCTGCCAATCTTAGATGAAGCCATAATTTTCAGCTAAGAATCCACGTTAAAAATGCTTGTCCTAAGCGCCAGAAAATTGATCTCAACATTGCCGCAAAAAAAAAGAATCAAGTATCAATATCTGTAAGCAAGAATCGAGAGTGCAGAAAGCAGAGAAAAGCAGTTTAAAAAAAGAAGAGAAGTCAAAATCTGGTTAGTTTTATCCATTTATTGTATTCTGTAGCTCTAGAATAGTGTGAAGTCAAGATGGGATTACTCTTGTTTACGGCTAAATTTTACCGTTTTTTTTCTGGGACTGGTTTCTTCTTTAAAAGAATCAAAATTTGTTTTGCTCTGAAAGATAAAATTAATACCAGGCTTATCTGCAACTTAAATAAAGAATTTTGTGCCTAAGAAAGACTTGAAATTCACTCAACACACATTCTGTTGAATTCTAATCAATGCCAGCAATAGTTTTGAAGTTTTTTGCCTCTCGTCTGTATAACAATTTATGATTTTTTTAAAGTGACACCCAAATCAAAAACTCACTAAGAGAACTTTTATCTATATTGAAAAATCACGGCGATGATGGGAAATTTTTTTTGTCTCTTTAGGATATAGTGTTTACATTTTTTTTTTGTTTTAATTAGCCCTCTCGACTTACGATTTAGCATTTGCTAAATTACAAATTTTGATTCTAAGTATTGCAGCCATGGAACAAACATTCTTAGCTCTAAACTTGTTTATAATAGTCTTTAAAACTTTATGCAGTATAGTAGCTTGAGTTGGTCTTGGCAAAAGTAAAATTAATAAGCAGCAATTAAAAAGTTTTTTGGCAAATATATATAATTTGTTGTAAGGAAGGAGGGAATAAAGTTAAAACTGCGGCGTAATTAGGATGAGTAGATATGGAAGTTCTAACCGGTAGTGTTTTCTTGAATCCTAAGGTGCCCTAAAGGATATATTTTGATAGGGAACGAGAAGATGTTTTTGGAGATAACATTAAGTGGGCCTTCAAAATCCTGTAGCAAATTATATTTTTCTTCATTAAAAGCCTCTCACCTGTTCAATCAAATTTCACAGCATCTTTTATAACTTTTCAACACTAGAGTTGCAAGAAATAGCTGTGTGCCTTTTAATATATTGGATATGATCGTTTATTTGAATAACATGAGAAAGGAGTCTACGCATAAGTTTTAAAACAAAAAAGAAGAAAAACAACTTGAATTTTGAGGCTATAAGCTAAAACTCCATGGCTAGATTCTGAAGTCATGATTGCCAAATGACTTTTATAATGTTCGTCATCTGATTTTTGGAAATTTTATGGCAAAATCTAAAGCTGATCGAGCTAGCTCACTAATTTTAGCCCTCTCTTTGCCTTAATCGATTTTAGACTAAAAGTCTTGCCTTATTTGTTTTAACAAAAGCTTCATAAGGTTATTTGGAGGTACCGTTTGTTTAATTAATTCTTCTTCTCTATTTCTAGCGCTAAACAAATGCTTTTAAACTTACTTTCAATTGAAAATATTAACTGCTCTCTAATTGACTAAATAAGACTCTTCTTTAGCGAAAATTTAAGACTTGCAGGGTCTGGAACCTGCAATTGCTTCTTGTTTTTTTACCTTCGCCTCATAACCTGAAAAACTAAAAAACTACTGAAATTAGTCTTAATCTAAAAACCACTGACAAAATATGTGTAATACAGACGTAAAAATAGCACATATCAACGTGACCATACGTAGCCTGAAAGCACCAATATACCCCACATTTTTTATTACATCGTAAGATAGGTCACACAAACTTCTATATCATGTACTTTTTGTCTGTGCTAGAAAAATCTCAATCAATCCATGTAATAATTCTTAGTTATATTCCGGAGGAGGTGATGGGTAAGTTAAGGTCTTCCTCTATCAAGATGTTTCTATTCAGTTTTAGATATATTAAGCAACAGTTGTAATGATTTTTCGTTAATTTCCGGAGGAGGTGATGGGTAATGTTAAGGTCTCCCTCTATCAAGATATTTCTATTTATTTTAAATATATTAAACAACAGTCGTAATGGTTTTTTGTTATTTTCTAGAGGAGGTGATGGATAGTTAAGGTCTCCCTCTATCAAGACATTTCTATTTAGATTAGATATATTAAGCAACAGTTTTAATTATTTTCCAGAGGATGTGACGGGCTTAGCTATACAGTAAAAAAAAAAAAAAAAAAAAAAAAATCAACAGGCGAGGAAGAGTCTGGAAACTATAGGTCAGCACATAGACTTTGGACTGTCTTGTACGTGTCAGGTAAGGCAACCTCTTGAAATCAAACTCGTCACAAATATAGATTGCTATTCCTCTACTAATGTCACTATATTCGATAGTGTTCCAAGGTGTTAAGTATGATCATATAAGTTCTTTGGGAACAGTTTCTTGTAACTACTACTGTTGGGTTTCGGTATAGGATCGCTTTCTGTAGTTCATTGTATTTATTTGACAGATAATTTACATTTCTGTAAACGATGTAACACTCACTAGAGCTACAAGTCTTTTTTTTTCATTCACAAGAACTGCTTTTTCAGAATTTGCATGTCCTTTTTGCCTCTCCCAATAGGCAGGTTACTGTCTCCAGCTGTAGTTTTATCGGCTACTCCTTGATTCAGTCCGTCATATTTTTGTATCGCTAAAAGTTCCACTTCCATTCTGTCATGGCTGAAACTGAAGCTTCTGAACTGACCTTGTGTTTCTACACGTTTGCAGCTATGTATACGGCCGCAATATCACCACAGAATGTCTCTTTAATCGTTTTATTTTATTGGGCGTATCCCCTCACTTGGGTATTTGCCAATCCTGACTCTGAAGGTTGATTTTACTGGTGCTTCAGACAGGTATGTACGATTTATGGAATTCAGATCATGCTGATTTTGATCGCCCTTTGTTTTGCAAGATCGATTGTCAAGCTTCCCGTACACGACTTTTTTTCTTTTTTCCTATGCTTTCAAAGTTTGTTAGTCGACTGCTCATGCATAAAGAGCTTCACTCTGATTAGGTGTCTCAACCTTTCGCCATATAACCTCATCCAGCTTCTCAAGCTCTCTTCTTGTGTGTTGTTCAACATCATGACCTGAACATATGGAAACACTGTATCCCTCTAATTCCTCTTTCTTATACTTTGAAGGCTTCATCACAGCGTCTAGCTCATTATAGATTATAGCTTGGTTTCGAGCTTCTATAGCATATCTCTTGCTTCTACTTTGATAGTACCCGTAGAGGAGTTTTGTCTATTTCAGGACCGAAAAACCGCAGAAAGTCCAATCTTCTGGATATTATGGTCCAGAGCTTATACCGCAGCTGTTCAGTTTCCTGGGACTAGATCCGACTGTGACAGGAATCACAACGCACTGCACATTCTTCTATTTCCAACCTCCTATCACAAGTTTTACACTTGTCAACATTTTTCTGAAGGTAGTTTTCGGGTCTTTTACCTCTAAGTTTGGCAGGCATGTCCTACGTCTAGCACTGGTGATCACTTTTTCGGGTTACCTTTCCAGAAACAAAGGAAGTGTCGATACCTGCTCTCCTATCCCTCACAATAAAGGTAAATAAATACCGTGGCTGCATACGAGGCTTGCGGCATGCACCCTCACCTGTTGTGCTTGTCACCTGGGAGATCGGCATTGTAACCAGTAATACACCTTAAGACTAAGAAATATATATTTGCTGAGGGTAGTATAGATGGCGTGTTAGTGAAGTTGCCATAATAGGTAGCGTTCAAAAAAAGTCTAAAAATAACCTACAACAGTTCTTGAAGCGGACACAGACACCAGCACACCACCAAACAGTATCTTTAGAGGAAACCAAAACTATTGTACAATAATCTTATACTAGTAAAGCAACAATACTTAATCTCAAACAAAGCAAAATGCTTCAAATCAATTAGATTTTTGAGTAAGTGGAATTATTATCCTTCATTGAACGTTATTTGCACAGCAAAATTAAACTGACAAAAAGAATTGGAAAACTGGAAAAACGGTCAGTAGTTAGTGGTCTAACTTTTCCCTCCCTATATGGCTATGGGGTTTTCTATTGTAGCAAAAATTATCTTTTATCTCAGACCTTTGTTCCGCTTGTGTCGCCATGGGCCCCTAGGGCATCGAGGAAGAGCCTTTAATCATCCCACTTATTTCCTATAGCTAACACACCCTCCTAGCCGGGTTGGATAACCGTGTTAAGGCTGCGTAAATCAGTATGGTAGTTAGGCCGTGGTGTATTCTTGAATCTTTCCTTACGACGGGTGCCTGTTGGTTGTCAGTAAGAGACATCGTTTGGAAGTGGCTGGTCATCCGTAACAATTACCAGGTATCTTCATCTAGGCACTCTAATTACGTTTGTCATAAGTGGATGTTCTGTGGCATCTTGTGTTGACTGGTTTTCGAAATTCTGGGTCCAAGGGATATTCAATATTCATCTGATGCACATGTTTTCGAACGCTTGAACTCGAAAAATTATAGTTGAAACAAAAAAAAAAACATCAGACTTAAAAATCTTTCAACTCGATAGCACCTATTAAGAGAAGTTCTGGCATGAATAGTTTTCACTTATCCTGATAGATAAGTATAGAGGCGTCGTTTGAGAGGGGCAAGGGGGGTCTGTTGCCCCCCTAAAACGCGGAGAAAAAATTATCATATAGCCCATGCTCCTTGGATATCCGAAATTAGACCCTCTTCCCCCCCCCCCCCCAATGAAAATGTGTAAATTCGCCCCTGGATAAGTACAACCAAGAATTTTCTATCTAGAAAAGAACAATCTGCAACTTATTGAGCCCTGACACACAATAAGCGAACAATTAATTTAATAGGCTTCAATATACGCTATTGAACACAATTCAACGGTTACAATTGCCTATTGAACCCCAAAAATGACGAAAATTAATCGTAATATGCCTATATAACGCGGGAAAAAAAATACGTTCTGGGCTTTTGAAAATGATCCATAAAAATTTTTTCTAATCGACTAAAATTTTTATTTGTGAACTCTTACCTAAAGAAAAGCCACATACGAGTGGAAATAAGGTCATATAATACAATTCAAACTGATAACGAACAGACTTTTATGAAGCAACAAATGAAAATTGAAATTAAAATGAATAAGGAACAAATAATAACACTGCAAAAGGAATAATATAATAAATACAATATAAAAAAGATAAAAAATAATAATATAAGTTTAAAGAAAACATAAAAAACAAATAATCATAGGCAGCACAATAGCGTTGCCTAAGTAAAGAACGATGTTGGTACAATGTATTATTTTTTGTTTTGTTTTTTGGTTCTTGGTCTTAGACCAGGGCACTTTGTATCGAAGGAGTTGTTGTAGAAACTTTGAAAAAGGGCTCATTAGATTGGAAATTGGAGTGGCTTGTGCCCTTTTTAATAGTCGAAAGGGATAGGCAACTAACACCCCTTCCACACCCACTATTTCCCCAAACATATCCAATCAAAATTTTGAGATAGCCATTTTGTTCAGCGTAGTTGATTTCCGGATATAAATGATCTATTTGATGAGGACACTCCCCAACATCCTTCAGAGCAAGGGTTGTAAGTTATGCCCTGAGGGCATATAAGGTTTTTATAGAAAGGGTTGTCGTAGAAACTTCAAAAAAGGCTTGTTCGATTGGGAATTCAAAGGGCTAGTGCCCTTTTTAATAGTCGAAAGTAATAGGAGGGCAGCTAAACCCCCTATCACAGCCATTTTTTCCCAAACACATCCAATCTAAATTTTGAGATATACATTTTGTTCAACGTAGTTGAAAGTTCTGGAAATTTGGTCTTTGAGGATGACAGCCCCCCCCCACAGCCCTCAGGGCAAGGGTAGTAAGTCATGCCCTGGGGGCATATAAGGTTTTTTATGGAAAGGGTTGTCGTAGAAACTTCAAAAAGGGCTCATTTGAATGGAAATTGAAATGGTTAGTGCCCTTTTTAATAGTCGAAAGGGATTGAAAGGTAACTAACACCCCTTCCACGCCCACCATTTATTCAAACACATCCATTTAAAATTTTGAGATAGCCACTTTATTCAAAGTAGTTGAAAGGTCCGGAAATTATATCTTTGAGGTTGACAGTCCCCCCACAGCCCTCAGGGTAAGGGTTGTAAGTTAGGCCCTAGGGGCATATAAGGTTTTTATTGAAAGCTTTGTCGTAGAAACTTGAAAAAGGGCTCATTCGATTTGAAATTCAAAGGGCTAGTGCCCTTATTTAAGGGCAACTAACCCCCCTCTCACTTCCACCTTTTCCCCAGACATGGGGACTTTACTTAAAACAGTACTTTTTCCTACTTCGGCTCCTTATTTACTCAAATGGCTGTAAAAAGGGAAATCAAATGGCTGAATTCAATATTATTATTTGAAATCTAGGTCCTCCCATTGGCCTAGCTGAAAAGGATTTCTTTTTCAGTTTCGTCTATCTCAAATTCACAACAAATAGTTTATAGGTCAGAAGAATGACCCCGAAGCGTTAGAAACCTTGTAAGGTGAGAATAAGTTTAACCAGCCTTGTTCCCGAAACAGCTTATGACGAAAGTTTTGAGAAATAGCAGGCACATGCTGTTGCAGTGTAACTTACTCTGCAGATAACAATCTCACACACAACTTGGTAATGTACTTTACACTAGTGTAATTTAAAATCCTTTTATAAATTATAGTATAAACTATCATGTAAGAGAAATAAGCCATAAATTATAACTATAGTTAAATAGTAGCCTAACTACGTACTATACAAAGTAGAGACGAGACTTAAAAAAATAACGAAACCCATTTGTCCCATCTACTATTCTTTCTTCTGAATCAAGTAGTAAACATACAAACAACTACTCTTCATTCTTTAACAATAGAAATAAAATGCAACTTACTATGGCACGCTTTCCCTAGCCAGATGTCAAACAAAACAAAACGTACAAACTATTAGCCACCGACCGACAATTTGAAGTTTTTTTTCCGTCTCCAAGGACCACTGATAACTGATAACAACCTTTTGCATTCTCAGTGCGAGCCACAACCAGGGTTGCCCCCCAGCGAGGAAAATCATCACTAGATTTTAGTGATTTGTTGCTTGTTTTATTGATTTTCTTCAGTAGTCAGTGATTTATGTGTTAATTTAGTGATTTTGTTGTTTTGGCAAAGAATCACTCAAAATAGTGATTAATCACTAGGGGTGGCAACCGTGGCCACAACACTGTCACCGTCACCATTCAACCTCCTTGCTCATGGTCTCCCCTTCACTTTTTTTTCTCACTTCACAGAAACGTTTCAGTCTTGCACTTATACCACTGACTGTATATGAATAATTTTACTGTGTGAGGAAATTTGAAAACGATGGATATTTTCAGTTCTTATTTCTCGAATATTAATTCTTAGTACTCGATATTATAATTTAGGAAGGAGACTTAAAAATTTCGTCTGGGAGGGTAGATCGGCCCTGTCACCCCTCCCTTGAGTCTGTTCTTGGTCGCGTTGGGGTAATCTCTTTCACATGGTCATGGATCAGTTTCCTGTACGTTGCCTGGTCGTCAGAAAGAATAATGAACTATACTCGTAAATAGCTTTAAATTTGTTGGGGTGCATCTTTCGATTCGGAGGGAGGGGGTTGGATGTAATAAATTACCATGAATCTAAAAAAATTTTAAATTATGAAGTGATTCTACTGTCTCTGTCACCAATAGTGTTTATTGTGAGCTTTTATATTTTTCTCTGCTCCCACTTTTCTTTTATAACGACAGTTATAATAGACAGGAATACTGTTAATTAATTTTTTTGAATCCACTCTTAGACCCAAAAAATTGCTGAATAGCTGCAAGACTGGAGACCTTGCGGTCAACTCTATTCCTATTTGAGGAGTGGCGCCCCTCAAGGAAATTATAGCCTAGTAAACAACAGAGCATACGCACGGGATTCTGAATAATGGATAATTTTCTGGGCTTGGTATGTTTTGACGGGCGTCTTCGGGCTGGAAAACCTCTTCCTAGCTAATTTACCTATTATGGGCTGCCTCCCCGTAGTAGCATAATATTTGTAGGCATGAATATATAATGAGTCGGAGGTAATAGGCTTGAGATTGTCTGTGCAGGATTTCGACTCTTGTTGATGGAAGAGCATCGCCAAGTGCTGAAAACCATGTTGTGATCAAGAAGGGCCCAGTATTGCACAAAGCCCCCATTCATGGAGGCCCCAGGGAGTTCTTGCTGTCCGGTTCTAAGCCGGCTTAAGCACTTCGGTGTATACTTGAGAAGATATGTGATCCCTGTCCTGCACTGGTATCCGGGATCATTGCTTTTCCTGAGGCGAAAAAAATTTCAATGATTTAAAGAACATGAAAATTGGAACTTGGAATGTTACGACGTTAAAAAATGATATCGTATCAACATTTTGACTGACGAATTCAGACGATTCGAACTGGATTTATTAGGAGTTTCAGAAACTCATATCCCAGGGGTAGGAAGTATGAAATTAGGTGATATAGAATTTGTTTACTCAGGCAGGAAGGATGGGGTACATAGACAGGGAGTAGGGCTCATGATGAATAAGAAAGCTGCCAAGTCTTGTTTAGGCTGGGAAGCTATTAATAATAGAATACTAATTGCTCATTTTATGACTAAAAAGTTCAGGGTATCAGTTATAGTAGTATATGCCCCTGTAGATCCGACTGATGGAGATTCAAGTGACTCAGATAAATTTTACTTACAGTTACAGGAACAAATAGACAGGGTCCCAGGTAGAAATTTGATGTTTTTATTGGAAGATTTTAACGCCTAGATTGGTAGAAATAGGGATAGATGGTATCCTAGCCTAGGTAAATTTGGTGTAGGAAATGAAAACAGTAATGGATACAGACTTTTACATTTTTGTAGGTATAACGATCTAGTTATAACCAGTACGGTGTTCGGTCATAAAATGGCTCATAAGTTAACATGGTATTCACGTGATGGTAAGACAGCAAACCTTATTGATTATGTTATTGTAAACCGAAGACTGGCAGGATCAATACAAGATACTAGGGTATATAGGAGTGCCGTTATTGATGTTAAAAGTAAAGATCACCATCTAGTAGTGTCAAGGGTTAATTTAAAGCTGAAATATCGGAAGGGTAACTACCACCCGGGAAGTTATGATGTTGATAGACTCCAGGATAAGAATTTGAGATACACTTTCCAGGAACAGTTGAATACTAAACTTAAGAGTTTAAAATTTGATAATGTGGAAGATGGTTGGAATAATTTTAGAAAAATAATTTGTGAAGTTGCTGAAGGTGGCTTAGGGAAAAAAGCTAGAACTGCAGCTAAGAATATTAGTGAAAAAGCTTTATGTTTGATAGGAAGGAGAAAGGACTTGTACAAGAATTATCTGAGTGATAGATCTATGAAAACAAAAGGAATGTAAAGAAAGTGGAGAAAGCATTAAAATATGAACTAAGGACGTGTGAAGTGGAGGCCATGGATAAAATCGCCGAGGATCTGGAAGATATAGCTAGACGGAATAATAGTAAAATATTGTACTGGCATGTTAACAAATTGAGAGGGAGTAGTCAATGCGGACTTGGCCCAGTTAAAGATAGGAATGGGGACGCAATTAGTGATAAGGAAAAAACTAAAGAGAGATTGTTCGAATATTTTAAGAATTTGCTTAACCGAGATAGACTTGAAGGAAGAGATATAGAGGAAAATGAAAAAAGTTTGTGATACATTAGATGTGAAGAAAGATCTGTTTGCGAGGAGGAATTAGCAACAATACTAAAAGGATTAAAAAATAATAAGGCTCCAGGTGCTGATAGGGCTGTAAATGAGTTTCTTAAATATGGTGGCTCTGAGGTTAGAAATAAGTTACTAAAGATTATGAGTATGATTTTTGAAAAAGGGGAAGTACCTAATGATTTTAGGAAAACCTTAATTAGGCCACTTTATAAGAAAGGTGATAAAAGTGAGTGTGGTAATTATCGAGGGATTAGTCTAGTCTCTTCAGGTAGTAAATTACTTAGTAATATGATACTTTTTAGACTGAGAGATATCGTAGAAAAAGCTTTAAGAGAAGAATAGTGCGGTTTTAGGTTAGAAATAAGTTACTGAAGATTATGAGTATGATTTTTGAAAAAGGGGAAGTACCTAATGATTTTAGGAAAACCTTAATTAGGCCACTTTATAAGAAAGGTGATAAAAGTGAGTGTGGTAATTATCGAGGGATTAGTCTAGTCTCTTCAGGTAGTAAATTACTTAGTAATATGATACTTTTTCGACTGAGAGATATCGTAGACAAAGCTTTAAGAGAAGAATAGTGCGGTTTTAGAAAAGTTTGAGGATGTTTCGACCAAATTTTCACTCTTAGGTTAATAATTGAGAAGTGCCTGAGTTTTCAAACACCTTTGGTCCTCAGTTTTATAGATTATGAGCAAGCGTTCGATTCTGTTGATAGAAGAGCTTTAGTAAGGGTTTTATCCTTGTATGGTATACCAGACAAATACATTAAAGTGATTAGTGCTATGTACGAGAATAACACTGCTGCGGTTAAGGTATAAAATGAGGTTAGCAGCTGGTTTTGTATTAAATCAGGAGTTAAGCAGGGTTGTGTTCTATCCCCCTTTATATGGATTATTTTGATGGACTTTGTCTTAAGGAGCACAGGAAAGGCAATGGGAGACCACAGAATCAAATGGGGAGGAAAAAGTCTCCTGGACTTAGATTATGCTGATGATTTGAGCATCCTAAATGAAAGTGTGAGGAAAATGAATGAAGTTTTAGAGGTTTTGTGAGTTCAGGGTGCTAGAATAGGGTTGAAAATTAATGTTAAGAAACTAAGTTACTAAGGCTAAGAATAAGTGAAGATGAAAAGGTGAAGTTGGGTATTGAAAAGATTGATCAGGTGGACAGCTTCACTTATCTTGGTAGTATTATTAGTAAAGAGGGTGGGAGCAGTGAAGATGTCAAAAGTAGAATAGCCAAGGCTCAGGGTGTTTTTTCACAGTTAAAAAAAGTTTGGAAGAATAGGAAGATAAGTCTGCAAACCAAGATTAGAATATTAGAAGCTACAGTGATGACATTGGTCAAATATGGATCTGAAGCATGGGCGCTCCGAAAAGCGGATGAAGATTTTCTATATGTTTTCCAGAGAAATTGCTTAAGGATTGTTCTGGGTACCCGGCTGACTGACCGTATTTCAAGCAGTAGGCTGTACGAAAAGTGTGGTTCAATACCGCTCTCTAGGGATATAATGAAAAAAAGGTTGAGGTGGCTAGAGCACGTTGTGCGGATGAAGGATGACAGATTGCCGAAGATTGTTCTTTTCGGCCAACCGTCTAGGGCTAAACGGAAAGCAGGTCGTCCTCGTCTGGGGTGGGAGGACGTCATAAAGAAAGATTAAAGGAAATGGGAACTTCATGGCGGGTGTAAAAAGGGAGGCTTTGAATAGATTGGGATGGAGGAGGAGCGTGCGTAGCTGTGTTGGCATCAGGCGGCTTGGTGCTGCGGTGAGTTGTTAGTAGTTGTAGTGGTATATGTGGGGACCAGGGTAATCCAAACTTAGCCCTGTCTTAATTTGTGCACTAGCTTGTCTTAATTGACAAATAATGATAGGCCTTAACTGTTGGACAACAAAATGGGTAAGGTAAATTGCGCTCATAATATTATATTTTTCTTGTTTACGACAGTATTGAAGTAAGCAATAATTCATTAAAGATACAGAATGGCTGTTGTCTTAGAATGAGAGAAAGGCGTGGTCTTTGTAATCATTTTATAAGGAGACTTTTATAAGGAAAAGAAGATGGAATGTCTTCTAGTCATCTTATAAAAGAACTAACTTAAAAACTTTTCCCATAAAACAAGTTTTTCAAAGAAAAGTAAAGAGCGGTACTTGTCTAGAATCCAGTAAACACGTGATAAGTGAAGTTTCGTTAATGCTAATGAAATAAAACAAAACAGGATTAAAATATAATTGTTTAGAAACAAATTTGGGCTATATATATTTGGACATTAGGGGGGGGGGAGGGTAAAGTATAGCTTATATTAAATACGTAACCTAACATAACCTAGGTGTTTTTTTTTGCCCCTTCAACCCCCAAAAAACTAAAGCTTACGTCTTTGTCACGGAGTGAGCAACATTTCACTAGCCAGCAGAAACCTGTTTTTCATATGGATCTTTGAAATTCTACATTCGGTCTTTCCCGCGTGTTTACTGGAATCTAGACTATTACCTAAAGATCTCCATTAAAGCAAAAATGAGAACAAACAAAGTCAAATGAACTTCCAAGCGTAAAACTACCACAAATTACTGTCAATAAATCACCGAGTCAAACTCAAAACGAGCAAAAATTAACATGAGTAGGGCTGGTAGCCCTCGTGTCATCTCAAGACCAGAACATATTTATTCCTTAAAGTTTTAATAATTTTTATTTATTAAAGTCATAAAGGTGAAAACTTTTAAAATACATTTCGTTTTCAATAAAGTGCAATTTATGTGTCTCCTCAGAAGGAGAGAAAGGCGTGGTCTTTTTAATCATCTTATAAGGAGACTAATATGGGAAAAGAAGATAGGATGTCTTCTAATCGTCTTATACAAGAATTAATTTAAAAACTGTTTCCACAAAATAAGTTTTTCAAAGAAAAGTAAAGAGCGGTACTTGTCTAGAATCCAGTAAACACACGATAAGTGAAGTTTCGTTAATACTAATGAAATAAAACAAAATAGGATGAAAATATAATAGCGTAGAAAATAAGCTCTATTAAAGAAGCAAATAAGTTCTGTTAAAGAGCTCTATTACAGCAAAAATGTGCAAACATAAAGTCAAATAATCTTTCAAGCGTAAAACTACAACAAATCATCGTTGCAGCGGCAACTGTAACCTAGTAAAGAGCGAACCAAGGTCCATAGTAACCAAAAGTTAACAACATGTTTAGAAAAAACTACCTAGTGAAAAACAAATGCCATCTGACACTGAGTCAGATGGCATTATTTCGGTTCGTGTTAAAAATAAAATTTTATTGCGAAAAGAAATTTATTATCATTTAAAAAAAAAGCCTGAAAGCCCTCGAAAATTGCGTCAGATCAAAATGGAAAGTATACCATCGGAATCAGAAGAGTCGAAAGTCTTATTCAGGGAAATTACAGTCCCCAACCTTGAAAAACATGAAAAATCACGGTAGCACTGATCTGTCTCCTTTTTTTTCAGGGCTAACGGTTTACCAGAACATCATAGAGAGATGCTTAATGGTTTATTTCAAAGCTATTCATCATATCTACGTGATTTTTTATATGTTCTACTATCTGCAAGTGCCACAAGGCACTAAGGTTGACACTTTTTATGCCATTTCTCAAGGGTTGGGGCTGTCGGGCTACCAGAACATCGTAGACTAATATTTAATAGCTAATATCGCTCATGTCTACCTTCTTTCTATAAATTCCACCATCTGCCAGTGTCAAATGACACTTTTGGTGGCATGTCTAAAGTGCAAAAGCTGGAGCCCATGGGCTCCAGCCCACGGGCTGGATCCCCCTCCCCCCCAAAAAATGTAAGTTACGAACGATTTAGAAATTATTTCATTTTGCGGTTATCAGTTCAAAAAAGGAAATCAGTTCAATTAATGCTTGGTGACTGAGCATCATTTGAAGCACTAAGCTAAAAAGAATAATGAGTTATGCCCTTAAAACTATTTTTTAAGGATTAACTTATCTTCGGCTTTGGTGGGATGGATCTTGGAATATTTCTAAATCATAATGATTGTAGCGGCTTTGTCATGACTAATGTTCGTTATTGGTAGGCTGTGTTAGTTTTTTTTTGTCTTTTTTTCTCTGCTCCCAATTTTCCTTTGGTTTGAAGTTTTTTTTTTTTTAAATAAACAATATTAAAATATATGAATACTTTTTAAGGCTTAAAAACATGTTGAGTCCACCCACAAACTTAGAAACTGCTGAACGGCTAAAACTTCTGGCTTTAGTACTTAAAAACAGTCATGTTTAAAAAAAATAAAAATAGTCTAAGAATTTAGAAAATTTCTCAAAGGGCCAACGAGTGGATCGTATTCGACTAATAGGCCCTTTGGCCGTTTTATTCTTTTTTTCCTCTAAAGGGTAAATTATGCATTACAGAAACGATAAAGGGAAGTAGCTATACTCGTGTAAATCCTAGCTGATAAACGCGATTGAAAGAGGAATTCTTAGATGACCACCTCAAAGATTTTTAAAAACGGAATGTAAAAAAAAAAAATAAAAAATATTAAATGCAATTTTTCTTAGCGTGTGAACGGGAACATTTACACTCAATGCGCTATGGCTACCCGGATAAGAGGGTGGTTAACACCCAGGCTAGCATAAATATTTTCTTGAAGACGGCTTCTTGTCTGACAAAACAATCTACAATATCTAGAGCGCCAAAAACCGCATAATCTTTCTATTACTGTATGGCAGATACAATAAAAACTTGCAATATCGGACATACATAATTCTAATATCGCTAATATCCCCTGGTCGAAACAGGATGTGAAGGGCAGCTGGGAACAAAACCGCATGGTCACAAAAACTCGAGTACAATTTAGTCAGTGCTTTTCTATTATATCTTCCCCTGTTGGGGACAATTTTCGTGTACCCCAGTTTCAGCTTCTCTTTAATATCACTCAATGCCCGAAAACGAATAACGTAAGCGATTTGCAAATATTAATCCCAAGCCATCGGAAAGATTCGACACATTTTACAGAAAATAAACCGCAATCAAGCGGCGTTGCTGAAGATTTTGAATTTAACACTAAATATTCGCATTTATCAGTATTGAGGCTCAATCTAATTTCCTCATACAGCCGCGATACAAGTTGCACAGACTTGATTAAAGTAAACTTTGACCTGCTAACAAGCAGAAGATCATCCGCATATGCAATATAGGAGACATTTGACGACCCTGAAGAGTAAGAAAACAGTATCTTATTAACGACATTCAATAAATAAGCTTTTAAAATATGAGGCGAAAGCACATCCTGACGGACCCCAGATATAACCTGGATTTTACCAAAGGCCCGGGAACCCTGTTTCAACTGAATAAATTAATTCTGGTACCAAAACCGAAGTACAAAAATAACTGAACTATTCACACCGAAACATGCCAGAGCAAACCATGCCTGAGAGTTGACAAACGGTATCGAAAGCTTTAGATAGGTCTAACGCGCAAAAATGAACTTCCGTTTTTAAATGATGTGCTTCTTGTAACACTGTTGCAAGTATAAGGTGGGCATGCTGGCATCCTAAACGTGACTTAAAACCGAACTGATTTGCATCATTATCCACCTTATCTTGAATAAATGGGAGCAATACCTATTCAAATAGTTAACTTAAATTACACGCTGCAGTGATAGGGCGGCAGGATCCACAATCAAGTGGATCCTTCCCTTGCTTCCCAACAGAGGTAACGGTACCACACATGAAAGAGTCAGGCACTAGTGAGCCACTAAAACACATCTGAAAAAGTAGTTGCAGATGGTCAATCAACTCGGGAGAATCAACTCTTATATGTTCAACACAAATTCCATCCAAATCAATCGATTTAGATTTTAGTCTTTTAATACTTTTCACAACAGACTCAGCACTAATAGGGATAATATCTTTCTGGCACAGCCTACACGGAATAACTGAATCAAGCAGCCTAGAAAACCCTGAATGGACTGCATAATTTACTGTACTGAAAATTGTCGAGTAATGACTAACCCATGAATCACCAGGAATTAAACTGGACGAAGCAGTCGAGTTTAGTTTACTAGAATTCACCACTTCACTCCATTGCCGAGGACTTTTCGGAAATTCCTTACCCATATACCGGACAAGTAAGATTTGAAATCAGACTTAGTTGTTCTTTTAATATTATTAATTAAAAAAGCTTTTTCCACAAAATAGGTTTTTCAAAGAAAAATTAAAGAACCTAATTAAACCAAAAATGACCAAAAATAAAATAAAAAATTCTACCAAGCGTGAAACTACCAAAAATCACCATCGATAAATAAATGAAACCAAAAACGAACATAAATTACAATAAATAACCGAGTCAAACTCAAAACGAGCAGAAATTAACATGAGTTGGGCTCAAAACCCTTATGCCATCCCAAGGCCAGAACATAATTTGCACTTTACTGTAAAAAACAGAATTTTTTTTACTTTTATAACTTTATTAAATTAAATAATATTAACATTATGATTACTAAAAATTAGTATATGTATATTAAACTTCCAATGCACATTTATTTGTACTTTTTCCACATTTAACAGATGTGTTAAAGAACTGATTTAACATAACTGTTAAAGTTCCACATTTTAACAGATGGGAGCTTGAAACCCCTGAGTAGGACCCTAAAATACGCTGAATCTGATGGTTTGATTTCATTGAAATTTCTTGACTTTTAGGGGCTGCCCTCCCTTTTTTAAAAATCTGGCAAATTTTCTCAGTTCCGTAGATCTTGGTGGGTAACACTAAACTTGATGAATCTTGTATAGAATTTATTATATAGGAATTAATATAGGAATTATATAGGAATTATATAGGAATTAATATAGGAATTATATAGGAATTAATAGGAATTAATATAATAAGCAAATTTTTTTATGTATCTTGATACCAAAATTACAATGCTTAGAGTTTCAGTTAGTATTGAGGCATATCACTCCTTACTTACAGTTCTTTACCATGAACTGTTTGATCAACTAATCCTTGGCTTTTGATGGAGGGGATGGGTATAATGAATTAACAGATATCTGGAAATATGTTTTGATCTTCAAGTGACTATGTAGTGACACTTATTGTGAGCTGTGCATATTTTCTTTATTTTTCATTTTTTTCTCTTCTCCCACTTTTTCTAGTACTTGTGTGGTATATCCCCTACCTAATATTTGTCTAATATGTTTCATTGACGTTCAATCCTAGTGAAATGTACCAGAGTAAGATAAAAATATAATCCTTAGAAACAAATTTGAGCTATATATTTTCAAATAAGGAGGAGGGGGGGTAAAGTATAGTGGGTCTGCATTCCCAATGAGTCAGGTACAATTACTCTGCATATTTTGTAGTAAGAATTGTTTTTTAACTTCGAACTGTCAAATTATTTTACCTCCCCCACACCTCAGTAGTAACTATCTATTGAATTTGCCAACGCCCCCGTACCAAACAGGTTTCTGGTAGGTATAATCTGGTTTGGTAGGTACAATCTGGTTTGGTGGGTATAGTCTGGTTTGATGGGTACAGTCTGGTTTGGTTTTTCAAAGAGAGTGACTATCCCCATGCATATAGATAATACTTCTACAGGGCATTACGCTTTTTCAAAGAGGGTGAGTATAACTTGATTGGTGGTTGGGATTTGAATAAAAGGAATAGTTTTCTTTACAATTCATATTAGTAAGAGAATTGAATTCAAAGAGAATAGTTTATTTGCGAGGATATTAGTAGAGGAAAAAAATGAGTGGTGCATTTACATTATTGGAGATTAATGATGGAGCTGACAACAGCAGCAGCGATATACGAGTACCCAATGTGGCTGTGGAAATAACCGCTGGTTGTAGACTATGTCTTGAATGGGACACTATTTATGCCAGATACGTGATATCATTAAGCAAATTTAAGCAGGAGGAGCAGCTATGTTTTGCTGGAAGAGTGTATATTCTCCATATAAATAAACTTCGGTCAGCATTAGATGTCCTATCGAAATATATTGATGAGAACAAAATGCATCAGTGAATATTGTTATTGTAATTATGTTCAATAAAATTGTTTCTAAATCAACGGTATTTTTTTTCTTTCTATAGTAGACTAGCGTATATTTTTTAGAGTAGAAAAATTCTGGTTAGTTTGAAGTTGGTTGTGAGAGAGTTAGGACTCTAAAAAAATGGATAGATTCGAGAAAGATCGAATCATGAGGAATCTAGTTCTTATAGAAAAACGTTTGATTCTAGATGACAATTTTCTAGAATTGTCTATTCAAAGGAAGATATTTTCTCGGGGAATGCTTGTCGATATAATGAAAACTGATTCTCCATCATTAGACTATTGTATGAAGCTTCTACGTCGTGGTCCAAATGCATTTACCCAATTTATTGATATATTGATCACGACACGGCAAAATGATATTGTGGATATGCTTTTAAACATTAGTTTAGAAATTTAGGACTTTTTTCATGAGAAATATGGTGCTCAAGGATGATTTACTCCTCTCTCTCTCTCTCTCTCTCTCTCTCAGACAATTTTTGTTGTTGCTAGCTCAGTTTCATTGTGGCAGTGAGAGTGTCAACACATGACAAAATGTTCCATACATGTCCGTTATGTATGTACTCACTGGGCAGCTGATCATCATCATGTGAGAATTGCACAATGATTGAGGAGTATGATGAAAAGTGTAGATTATGCAACCCGTGTAAATTGCATAGAGGATATGCTGTACAAATTAAAGGTTGTAATTCCTGTCTTGAAGAGGTGTGTGACTCTCATCCTAGAGGCCACCTATGCTCCAATTGTCATTATGATAAATGTAATCAGTGGGAGAATACATATCCCGGTATGATTGGAAAGAATCCTAACCGTGATTTTAGTTTATTGCTACGAGATTGGTATCGTCGTGGTTTTAGATTATTCTGGGAGGAGGAACCGGGTCAACGATTCAACTGTTGGAACAACAAAAGAATATGGTTTCTACGTCATCGTTGTGAAGACACTGGGTGTTATGATTATAAGCCCACTGATTTCTATTTGGCTGTGACGGAATGTGATTCGACACTTGAGGACACTGTTTGTGAAATTGCTTCAAATAAGCAAATTGAAACATGTGAATTCTATAGAATGAATGAGAATAGTATCATTGACTATACAAAGAGATATGACAAGAGTGAAGTCACACTCTACTGTAGAAAATGTGACCCTGACATTGCAGTACATCAGGATCAGTACACTGTGAATTCAGATAATCTACCTGCACTAGTTGTTGTCGACAAATACCTAGTAGTGGATGAAATCTAAAGAGTAGAAAAGTCGTTTTATCATGTATATAAATTTTTTTTATTATTAATAAACAATTTCACATACATCTTTAGAACATTTTATTCTTAGGGCACTAAAATCAATATTAAATACACTTGTAAGTATATTCTCCACTAGAAAGTCGTTCAATTGAGGTAAGTCAACGTAGATGTTGAGAAACTGCTTGTAGGTGTAGCCACGACATCTGAACATGAAAAAGAGTAGTGCATGAAAGCCACATGTCTTAGTCGTTAAATCCTGTACTCTTCGTTGATTTTGAATAATGGTTTTCCCCCTGCTTTCAATAAAGTTGCTGATGTATGGAGCGTAGAATTTATACGATAGGCCAAGAGGATCAAAAAATTCAATATTCTTCACTGTTTGAAAGATGCATAGCCAATGACCGGTCTTCAAAGTCGATGGACTGCTATTAACAATGATTAGGGTATTGTTAACACTTGGAATTTTTTCAATGAAGTCCGAAGGTATGCAATAGGACTTGTACTGGGACATGTATGGATCCATACTAAATACGTTGATTATTTGGTTTGTGTTCATGGTGCTAGGTCTAGTAGAACACTGCCGTCGGGTGTGATTTCCCAATAGGTTTCAAATTGACTCAGTGATATTAGCGTGATACTCTCAGTCAGAGCATTGGCAAATGTACACTCTAATCGTACATTCCCTGTTCGTACTATGCTCATATCCTGTGTGCCAGACAGGTCCAAAACAATAACCCCATGATTTTTTGAAAACATTGAATCGGTTATTCCATTTTCAAATAGTTGAGAGTCATGATCTAGGGATTGCATGGTCAACTCGTACAGAGTTCTATAGGATTTTTTGTCAAATGATAGAGTGCACAGTGGAATACCATTCACTTTGCACACAAGGCTAGATAGACCGGAAAAATTAAAATCATGGGGGGATTCAGTCCAGGATCCAACGGCACTGCCACTCTTCGCAAAGGCCAAAGCCAATTTTGATGGGATTTCTCCATTGATAAATGATGAATCGCTATAGCTACGAGAACCGGCGGCAATGTGACGTTGATTAGTGATCGTATGGAGGACAAGAAGTTTAATGTTGTTACCATTGGCTCTTAGCTTTTCCACTGCCAATGCAACAGAGTTCATAACTTGTTGTTTTCGGACGTGGAGAATTGCCGATGTGATAATGACATTTGCATCGGGTGCTGCAGGAAGTGTTTTTCTCAAAATGAAATTCGATGGGGCCATCTGTAGCTTTATGTCAATCTTGACATTGGGGGGTAGCCATTGGGATATATTGAATATCTCATGATTTAATTTTCCAACTAGATGACACTCCTGGGTCACTGCAGTAGTCAACTCACCGTCAGTATCAACACCTGATCGATATTCATAGCCCAATGATTGTCCTCTCAACTCCTTGTACGCCTTTGGCGTCATCATCATAAATTGTATGTAGCTTGCATAGTTTGATAAATTATTGCTAGTGCTCACCAATGTTCCATTAATAAATACATTAATTTGTTTGAATAGGTTGTGTAGAATACAGTTTTCATAGGAGAGACCATCACCGGCATTTGGAGTTGTATTATCGGACTTTTTCTTCACCGCAACATTTAAATCAATAAATGTTGACGACAAATCAATGAAATAGTCTTCATTGGAAAATATTTGAAAGTGTATATTTTCCGAGAGGGGTTGTTGGGGGTGAAATTGTTCATAGTAGCCATACTTGACACTGACATCAACATTTTCAGCATTGAATAGATTCAATGAGGAACTGATTGATGGATATGATTCCTTGTGGGGGAAATAAGTCATCTTAAGAGAAGAAATCCTTCTTTGATCTAACAATCTTTTTCTTCTTCTTCTTATCGGCCTTCGTTGTTTTATTTCTCAAAGTCCTTGTTGATGTCCTTTGCTTCCTGCCTGGGTGGAGACTGATGAGTGAATGACGCGAACGCATCCTTTTCAATCCCTCCCCATTTTGTCGAGATTTTAATTGCTCACCAACGGCTCTTGCTGAAGATCTAATATTTTCCTTAACACTCTCCTTGAAATTCTTGCCCGACCCCCAGTCCTGTAGTGTGGAGGCAGCAAAATTTGATGCAGCAGGTACAAGATATTTTCTGGCAAGGGGTAGTGCAGAACGAAATAGCCTAGCAAACCAGCTACCAAGACCATAGCCAGACATTGTAGTACGACCCTTGTAGTAGTCCAATCCATTGCCTATTTGACGTGGACTCAAAGCACCAACATAGCAATCGATAACTGGACAGACAAATGGAATTCTCCTATTGTTCATTTTAGGTGATTGTGTTGTCGCCGACAATGGGTCGAAAATGACATGTAATCACTGCTAAGCCTTTTGAAATTGCTAGAGGATCATCTAATTCAGTTCTTAGTGTTATCTGACAGAGTTCCAAATAGGAAGTGTTTACGGGAATATACTGAAGATGCTTTATATTGTAGTGATGAATATGCTCTTGATTGGTTTTTCGTTCAAGAACTCGTAGGAGGGAAACATTTGAATTACCGACTCTCGATGTTTCTACAAATGAAGCGTAGAGAAATATACAAGTGTCTGTGGAGAAGGCAGGTGGGTAGTCAGCAAAAATGAAATTAGTGTTTCCGGCACTTTTACCATTGATTATATTGAGCTTAAGGCCAAGAACATCTCTCAGATTATCATTGAGAATAACCGTTTCGCTGGCAATTGGTGAACTAATGTAGATCTTGCCCTCCTCCTTTGAATAGTTGAAAAGAAAAGCTCCTTTTTTACGAGCGGAAATTCTTTTATTAATAGAACGACATAAATCATTCATACAGCTGAGTTCCTCGTAGGGTAATTCAATATATGGATAATCCATCCAATTGATTTTTTGAATTTGTTCTTGATCACCTGAAGGTGGTGGTGGTGGTGGCCAATTATAGGGTCTAATTTTTATATCATATTTACGATCCTTTCTCAGGATGTCATAGGTATTTTTGAGAATACAGTCGACAAGAGCCACTTCATACGCACCGTCAAATTTGATGGCGGGGGAGAGTTTTGTCCAAAAATCACTTGTTCTATTCAAGTCATTGCAGAGAGGATCGGAAACGTTGGACATGAAAGTTACATAGAAATCATTGGGCATTGTCAATATCTTCAACACCGATCCAAGAATCAAAATCAGAGTTGTATCCTAGCCACCGAACAAGTAACTGTTTCTTACCCCTGCGAGTACGTGTCTTTAATATCTTTTCAATTTGGTAGATTTCACTAGCATTTTTAACTTTTTGCAGTTCATAGTCATAAAAGCCGCCGAGAATCTCTTCATCTTTAGTATCACGCAAGCGGTAAGTTATGGGTTTAGTGTCTAGGATTTTTGCCACTTTAAAAAGTTCGGTGGACCACAAGTAATTCCCCTTTTCAAAAACATTAGTTGTTCTATTAATTCGAACGGTATCACCAACATTGAATTTATTTTTCTTCTTGACAATCGTTTCATTGGAATACTGTTTAAGAAAGGTGTCAATTGTATCATGATCAGAATGATGAACTTCCGTTGGCGTAGAGTTGGACAATGATCGATGAGGTCGTTGATTATAAATCAACATGATTTTATCAAGATCATGAATAAAAGCCAGTGTATTTTTCAATGTACAATATCTTGAAATTAAAAGTCGAATAGTTCTTATCAATCGTTCGGCCAATGCAGCCTTTATAGGACTATGAGTATGATAGAGCAGTGTACTATATTTTACTAGTACTTTTGCAACATGGGGATTAACAAATTCACTACCGCGATCCGTTTGAATTTTTTTATATGAATCCTGTTCGAGAATACTTTCAATGGCCTGAGCAACTTCAACACCTCTCTTTGATTGCAATGGAATTGCATATGCATAGCGACTAAAAACACTGATTGCAAGTAGAATGTACTTGTACGGTGTATTGTGACGTCTTTGAAGCTCATCTAGAGTCAGGAGATCTGCTTGTATTATATGCAATGGGTAAAAGGCTTTAGTTTTTCGATATTGATTGGCAGGAAGTCTATGATTTCTATGCAGAGTGTAACTTGATTTATTTTGTAGATAGCCTTGTACACTTTTAGTGTGAACACCAGTGACTTTGGAAAGAGTGGTGGGGGAACTTAAACTCCCCGCATCACCAATATTTTCATAAACACCTTTCAGAACTTCAGCCATTTTGAATGTAAACACGTTGTGTAACGTCCGCTACCCTTTTTTATACTGGGTGTTGGTGGAGGTAATGGTGACGTTGACTTAATACGTCTTCGCTTTTGTCTAGCTAACAGTGGTGTGCTAGTATTTTCCAAAATTGATTTAAAATCTTCTTCTTCTTCATCTTCATATTTTAATGGTGTCAATGTTGATGATGATGATGATGATGCATGTTCATTTAATTTTTTTAGAATTTGTCTATTGCCAATAAGACTTTTGGGGAAGTTTAATGTATTTAGAAAGTTGTATAGATGAGTGTCAAATGATAATAGTCCTTTACGATTTGTAACCATGTCATAGATTAAATCAAGTAGATTATAGCTCTTGCCGTGAATTATAATCCCTTCCCCATTGCTCTCAACTTGAATTTGACCACTTTCCAAGAGATATGTTAGGAGTCGTTTACTTTGTTCACGATATGAGTGGGGTATTAGATTTCCAATTTTCAATACAATTGAATCCAATTCCTCCTTCTTTAATAGTGTTCCAGCAGCAGCAGCAGACTCTTGAGAAGATGATTCTTTTTTGTGATCAGCAGCAGCAGTAGTGGGCTTCGACCGATAGGACCTGTATTTGTCCACTCGGCGAAGTGCATCTTGAAGTTAAAGCAGTTTTTTATCATCCTCAATATTTTCATTGTCAAGGAATTTACTCAGATTGTTCTCAAAGTGTTCGACGGGTGAGAGAGCTAGTTCTATTGGAGTCAATTTATAGGGTTTTGCCATTCTCTAGAGAAAACTGTTTACAAGTCCTGCAATTATTGGCGGTAAAAGTGTGAAAAAGCTACCGCCCGCCTGAAGAAGTCGTTTCCTTTTAAAATTCTTTCCTTTCTTTTTAGAGCCCAATGTACGTACAATGGAACGATGTTGCTTTGCCTGTTGCTAAACTACTTCTGGCAGTTGAACATTACCCTCGATCAAATTTAAACAAAGTTCAGATATTAGATTAATGAAATCATTGTCAATACCGTGTTTGAGTATTGCTTTCCTAAGCGGAGGTTTTGAAGTGCTTAGAACTGAAAACAAATGTCTATTTTCATGTAGTTTCTTCAGTGTCATGATAGCGACTAATAGGTCTTTTTAGTGTTCACAGGGAGATATACTGTAATTTCATTGTCGAAAATATCTGTGACTACACGCAGATCCTCGGGTGTATTTTGATTAAGATCCAATAGGATATAACCGTGGGGTTTATTAGTTGCCTGATTGTATGCTGAGAGCAGAAATTTAGGGGCACCTGGATAGATTTGTTTATTGAGGGTTATTAGCGAGCTAGAATCACGAACAACTCTGTAGATGATATAGTAGGTGCAATTCAAAGCAAGTGTTCGCATACATTTGCTCTGATGAAAGAGATTGTGTAGAACCAGAGTAACGGAAATCTGTTCATGATGAGAGCGAACAGTGAACAATTGCAGCATTTCCTGGGAGCATTGTTCAATAGATTCAGCCAGATCGTCAATGATCAGCCAAGAGTTTGGTTCAATAATGTTGAAAACATCAAGTCCCTGTATGAATTGTATCTGCACCGATCCCATGGCAGCAATTGCTTTTATTTTATCGTATGACTCCTGCCAAATACTATAGCAATAGTAGATTTTTTTCGGCTTTTCCACAAACATTTTATCGCAATTTTTAATTATTTTAGTTAAGAGTGTTGTTTTGCCTGAGATTGAGGGCCCACACAGAAACGATCTGAATGGTGTTTTAAATTGATACATGTTCCCTTCAGCAGTTCACCTGGACAACTAACTGTAGACTATGGCTGTCTAATGACTAAATAATTTCCCTACTACTACTACTACTCTGTTCTTCAAGAAGAATAAAGAATCATATTTTTCTTTTATTATATACATAGAAAAGTAACAATACATTGAAAAAAGCACATTAAACATGAAAAAATACACTTTTTTTTAAATTTATTTATAATAAAAAAATACAACATTTATATAGACACACTGAGAAAAAAAACACTTGAATACTTTTTTTTTGTTTATTTATAGAGAAAAAAAATACAGCATTAAATTAGAGAGCACTTGAAAAAATATCACTTTTTTTTGAATGAAACACTTACAAAAAAAAATCTGCTCTAAGTTAAAAAAAGATAACTTTGATAGTGGCGGTGCGCCCCCCGCTGGCGGCGGCCGCCCCCCCCCCAAAGGCCGCGAGGCCCCCCTAAAGGTTTTAGGAAATAATTTACAGGACTTTATTTAAACCGAGACTTTCCCTATGGGTAACACATTCGGCCCGGTCTGAAGTTAAATAGTGTCCAAGGGAGAGGGTGGTCACACCGTCTTGACAAACATAGACCTTGTCGGAAATGGTACTCATGGCAATTTTTATCCATTTACAGTAAAGTTCCTATATTTGAGAGAACGAACTGCCAGCAATTTGGCTCGTGGAATTGTATCTTCAACAATACAATTCCTATAAATGTCCATGTCGAAATTCTTATCCACATAGCGCGTGGGTACTCCTTTGCAACGTTTCTTGATTTCCTCGTCGTGTGTCTGTATAAAGTACACCTTCGGACTTACAAACATACCACGGGAAATCATGTCACTTCCCGTTTCAGATTTAAAAAATAAAAGCTGATTTGGTGCCCGACGTTTCACTAGCTCGGGGTAAAGACCACTCAAATTGGTGTAGTCCATCCGTGAGCTGATAATTTCACCGTGCGCCAAATCATCAATTAGATTTGGGGTTTTTACTTTTAACAGTAGAGAATCCGTGTCCCCATAGCAGACCTCTGCTTGCCCCTTTTCCGGTCACTCTACCCTAGCCACATTGTAGTAGAATTCCAACATGAGCTTTTTAGAGATCTCCAAGATCGCACTGCCAGCAGCAATATTTTTATTCAAGACAATGCGTCTTTTTTTCCTATTCAAAAGTACCATGTCCGGGCCAATGATTGTGAAGGAAGTGTAATTTGGATCGGCAATAATTCGAGCACATTGTTTGGGGTCGGTCATGACGTCAAAACGATTCCTATTACGAACACTCTCACACATTTTGCCGAAGGCCGAATTCAAAATGAGTTTTTAAATTTCTTGTTCAGCCTTCGTCTGCGCTGCAGAACCTTTGTTGACAAAAGTGTCAACAAACGTTTTCAGATAGGGTTTTGACTAAACTGGAGTGCTCTGTGAACCTTTGTGACGTTGAAACCGTTGTTGCACATCCATTTTAAAGCTACATGATGTACAACTATGTTTTTTTTTGGCAGAAGGTCAGCAATAAATTTTTGTTTTGAAGGTGTCCAATGCAATCCGTCCACCTCGACTAAACGCCTATTGCGAGGGCTCAAAGAGTCCTTAGTCACAGGTCTATTGATGCACGGGAAAACAAAATCCTTTACTGAATCGTGAAGCTCGACTGGTATCTCTCCATCAATTTCAAAAAACCATCCAACCGGTCCATTCTCCTCAACACTGTCAATGTTGGGGAAATGGGGAGCTTGAGGGTCATTGAGCCATTTATAGTCGCCACAAGGTAGTGCATAATGGGACATGGCTGAGGGGTAGAGAGAATTCATATCGAGGAAAACTGCATCCGATTTTGTCCCCGTCTTCTCTCCTGTTGGATCAGTTTCCAAGATACGATCCCCGTGAAAAACAAACCCCCCCCTCATTGACCTTTCAATGAACAGATGCTGATCAATGTCAGTGATTAGCCCTTTTTTTCCCCACTAATTTTTAGGATAAGGTCCATCACTAGATGAGGCGAAGAAAAATAATACCCCAAATCAAGATTAAACTCCTCATAGATTTTGTCCGTATTTTTACACATAATGTCTAACAGAGTTAACACGTCACTCGACAAATACAGCTTGCAGTAGTCAAACCCATTTTTACACCCTCCCTCTGCCCAAACTTTTTTAGCAAAACTGTATTCCTCGGGGGTGCAACTACGATCGTGAAGACTGTCGTAAAACGATTCAATACAAGGAATAGTTTCCTCGGCGAATCTCGACATGGAACAATAATGGTCATAAGGATATATGCCCTTGACCGTTAACAAATCATATAAATCATTTGGAAATTGTTGCTTGAGAAAGGGGAAAGCGTTGCAACCGTCATCGTTTTTCTGCACTTGAATTAATTCGCTCAATGATTTGGGGAAAAAACTGTAGGAATCTAAAAAGCGAATTTTATTCGTTTACTCAACGTCGGCTTCAACAAATTTCCACATAAATTCCAAAACAAGCAACTTTTCCGCTGATTTAGGTATGATTTTGTAGGTAAAGCTGTCAATCACCCATGCATCATCATCTATTGTTCCATTTCTTTGAAGATGTGCCAATGCTGGTAGCACATACTTCAGATCATAGTTAGAGTTATGTATAAAAACAGGAAGAAAAAGTTGCTGTTTAATTTTTAAATTACATGAATTGTGTGCCCACCCTCGAAAGTTACTTTTTCCCGTTGAATTGGGATCAATAAGGTGATTGTGGTCCTGCACCGCGTCTTTTGGGGCAAGAACACCCCTACATACCCAGCAAATTGTCCCCTTTTCCAACTCCAGTTGCTCTTTATCTGACAATGTCATTGGGTAATTGATGTGGCGCAATCGTGAAAATGCGCCATTTGCTGTTTTTATTAAAGAAACCAATAGCTTTTCCATGCTGCCCTCCTCATCCATAGTCAAAAAAACTCTTCCAATTGCATTTTATTGTTGGAATCACGACGGGCGTGTGCGTAGGAACACGCAACTAGTTTGTGTTCCTTGACTATATTTGGCCTTGATGAGTCTGATACCTCAACCAGTCTTGTTTCACAATCCAAAGATATTTTATCAACTTGTAGCAGGGAATTTTGGAAATTTTTAAATTGTAAAATATCTTTGCCTTCTGCCGGCATTTCAATTCTTTGATTCCCATGAATTTTGAAATGCCCCATGTGATCTGAGAATGTTCGCGCAGATCTAAATGAGGAAAGGCACATGGGACAATAGAGACGTTCTCCTTTGTTCTTGCCTTGAGATAAGAGTCGACTTATTGCTGTAACGGGAAAAAAATGACCATAAGAATTTACATCTTTGGGAGGCTCGTAAATAACCCATACCCAATTTTTAACATTTTCCATCGTCGGTGTCCTCACTGAATACAAAACCCCTTTTTTATTTGGTTTCTTTCCCCCATCTACAAATTCAGTGTCATACTGGAGAACAACCACCCCCACCCGAAGATTTTCATTTGCTTTCTCGAATATGCTTATTTCTTTCAAGGACACCGGATACTTTCCCTCTAAACAATCAAAATTTACTTTAGGGAAATTTTTTCCACCATTACGTGCAAGACTGTCGAGATTTTTCATTTTTGACTCATTATATAATGTTTTATGGGCTGCCGCTAAAAATTCATATTTAAAGCATTGTAGCCCCGTGTCAAAATTGAAACCCTGAACCCCTCCTGTAGCCGACAAATCTGGGTGGCATTTTATTCTTTTACCCCGCCCTCCCCTTAAAATAAAGTTTTTTTAAATCTACTGAGATTCAGATCCATGCGTTCAATGTATAAAATTGTGGACCCACTTCCTCTCTCATTAAACGTGTCCAAAGTCAAAATTAGTTTATTTACCCAGTTGAAAAAGTTGTCTTCAAATTCGTTTAGACCTGGGTAAAAAGTCTGGCTCCCAGTTGAAAAAAGAAAATAAAAAATATCCCCGGATGTCCCCTTCTGTAAATAAACTTTTTGATTAACTTATGCTTTAAACCCCCCTTGAACCCCCCATTTCTGAATCTGAATCTCAATTTGCGCTTGAATTCTGTCGATATAGCTATGGAGAACTTTTACAGGGTCAGTTAAAATAGTGCCCGCGTTTTCCTCGGGAGGGTTAAAATCTACCCTATATGTTTGCAGGTGACTTAGAGCAGACTCTAACAAATAAAATTCACGCAATTCCGGGGACATAGCACTATTTTCATGTCCTGCGCCTGTTTGTACAGGACTCAATTCACTAATAGTACAGTTGTCGTTAAAAATATCCCCGGAAAAATTAGGCCCAACAATTTGCATAAGACTGTCCATTTCTTCAGCTGTAAATTGAAAATCCAGGGGGATATCAAATAACATACCTTCACTAACATCATCATCCGGTGATAGGGGACAATTACCCATGATACTTTGAAATCCTGGACCAGGGAAGGCAGAAGTTTTCACAGCTTCCCCCTGAAACTAGAAAATGAATGGATTAAGTTTTTTTTTCTTTGACGAAAGTTTTATCACAATTATAACACACTTTTCTTTTTTCTTTTTTTATCAAACAATGTATAATAAATTACAAATTTTGTTAATAACACACTGACACACACACACAAACACACGCACACACACACACACACACGCACATACACACACACACATACACACTGACACACACACACACACACACACATGCGCACGCATGCGCACACATACACACACACACACGCTCACACACACGCACACACGCCCACGCTCACACAGAGACGATACACACGCACACACACACACACACAAACACACACACACACACACACACACACACACACACACACACATACAAAAACATCGCAACGTTTGACTATTAGCAATAAAATAAAATAAAAAAAAGTCAACCAAATATTTGTCTTACTACCCCATTTAAAAAAAGAACTTGATTCTTTTTCCTACAAATCTAGCCATCCGTAAGAAATAGCGATCAGACTAGAAGCAGATTCCTTTTCCTACAAATCTACCCCCCCCCCTTTTTTTACCCCACCCCTACACACCCTTTTTTTCTTCAATAATTACCCCCTTTAGTAAAAACACACTCGCGCATACAAGTAGCTGATTATAAATTGTTAGCCGAACAAACGATGATCGTTTTAATTTTGCTTAAATTAAGACTTCAAATGAAATATGGACAAAAAATTTCACGAGAAGTTCTCTATTTCATTGAAGAATACACGGATCAAAGACAGGTTTTTCATATACTAAGTTTTGTTACACTTTGAAGGAATCTGCATTTGATTAGGCTAAGAGCCGCGTGCTGACCCGGTTTTTTTTCTTAACTTTAGTACATGAACGTCATCTCTGAGTCGAATGTAAAAGTTGAATTATCAGCAACTTGTTTAAAAAGGGAATTTGTGAGTGCGCTATAAAGTTGAAAGCTATCTGATAAATGGTGCTTACCATAGAAGTTGCAGTTAGCTCGTTACAAAGTGACCGTGGTGCATAGCGAATAACGCTTTCTCTCATCGAATTCTGTGCAGAGTTGACACTGTCATGACAAGGCCCTGGTTGGTCCAGAGAACTTGCAGTTTGCATTGATGTGTTATCACCCCATCTTGGTCTCTTTTCGGAGGGAGGGTGAATGCAAGAATCCACATCAACATCCTTAAAAAGAAGAAAAAATTTAGTAATAAGCCCTCTTTTACAGATAAATTGCCCTCTAAAGTTTATTCTGATGTTTGTAGCACTTTAGAAATATTTAAAAAGCTTTTAAAATAAAATTTTTGAAAATTTTGAGTTTGGAGGGAAGGGAAGGAGGGAAGGGTGATTTCAAAAACATCTCCCCATAATATAATTTGACTTATAAAGTCAATTCTGATGTTTGTAGTGCTCTATGTTTTAAAGCTTTACAAATATTTAAAAAAGCTTCTGAAGTAGAATTTTGGAAAATTTTGTGTTTGGAGGGAAGGGGGATTTTAAAACCCTCTTCCCGTGATATAATTTAACCTATAAAGTCGATTCTGAAACTCGTAGCGCTCAATCTATTAGTGCTTTAGAATGCCTGCTACTTTTTACAAATCAATATTTTTCTGCTCAAATGTTCCTTCGCGTACATACGAATATCATGGTAATAAACTCCCAAAATTTGAAATAAAAAAAATGACAAAATTTAATTAGCTAGCTCAATTCTTACTTATTCAGAATATTAACGGAGGGCATTGGACCCTCAATTCCATAGTATCAAAAAAAAGTTGACAATTATAAGCAAAGTTTTTAAAAGTTATATACCTAAATTACGAAATACTTAAAATCACAGAAAAAAAGGAAGAAAAGGATTCCTGGACATAGCCTAAACTAAAAAATTATTAAGTATATAAGGAATTCACCCTCTAGCCTATATCTCACCCTATACGCTTATTTATTTATTTTTTCTTTTTTTGCACTTTCAAAAGAGGTATCTATTCTAATTAACCGGCCTTTGTGATTCAAGAGTTCCTTTAGCGTAAAGAGCAAGATATTGAGGAGAGGGGCGACCTTTCATATCTGCCGAAACTAATATGCAAATTCTATTTTAATTTTTCATATACAACGAGCCAAAATCATAGTGAACATGCCTCTTTTTTTTGAATATTTACTAAAATTGAAATACATGGACCGTTTAATATTTAAAAGAAGGAAGCTTTTTAAAAGAGGTAACAACATGGTGAAAAGAAAACAAAAGTGTAAGGAAGGAATTTCTTCCTTAACTTAATACTGGCCTTTGTGATTCAAGAGTTCCTTTAGCGTAAAGAGTAAGATATTGAGGAGAGGGGCGACCTTTCATATGTGCCGAAACTAATATGCAAATTCTATTTTAATTTTTCATATACAACGAGCCAAAATCATAGTGAACATGCCTCTTTTTTTGAATATTTACTAAAATTGAAATACATGGACCGTTTAATATTTAAAAGAAGGAAGCTTTTTAAAAGAGGTAACAACATGGTGAAAAAAAAACAAAAGTGTAAGGAAGGAATTTCTTCCTTAACTTAATGGCGAGACAATTTCTTTTTATTATAATAATGAGAAAATTTTACTCACCAGAAGCTGCTTAGAATATTCCATATCTTTGTAAATGATCGCAAAAATACCGATACTGATAAGTTGAATGAACTATTCAAACTGTTGAAAATCCTAATCTGAAACCTGAATATATACAAAAAATAATTGAATATATTGGCAGCTAAAAAAAGACACACCGGTTTTTCTGACACGGATTTAACCTAAAAAAGACATGTATACCCTGAATTAGAAATCCGATAAATTGTGTCAGAAAAAACTTGAACCAAACCAGATTATACCCACCTAACCATATTATACCTACCAAACCAGATTATACCTACCAGAAACCTGTTTGGTACGGGGTGTTGGCAAATTCAATAGATACCTACTACTCACCTCACCCCTCAATGTGCAAATATAGAGCCCAAATTATATATTTTCCATCTATTCTGTCATTTCACTTGTCTTGTCTCACACTAAGCGGAAAGAAACTAATGAAAAGAAATTGGTTCTATAATGCGTCAATGTATGAATAAATTGATCATTAGGGGGTTTATCATACAAGTACCCTTTTTCTTTTGCAAGGCCAGTTTTTAGATAAATAATAGCATTAATGAAAACCTTTTTTACGTTAAAGATATGCATTGAATCTATTCTTAGGCTCAGAAAATTACTAAGTGGCTAATATATAAGAGAACAATTCTGACAAAAGTAGAGTATTAATATAAAGTTATCTTGTTTAAATTAAAATAAAGATAGTCCAGAAACTTAAATTTCTCCCCAAAGGCCATTGGTTGAATCTCATTCTTCAGATAGGCCCTTCAATTATCTTATTTTGTCTCGACATAGAGAGTAAATTGTTCGTAGCAAAGCCGATCAAGTAACGTCGTTAAATATTTTGCGGCTGGCGAATGTGATTTAAAGGGGAATTCTCAAACAAAGTCTACGAAGATTTCTCGAAAAAGATTCTCATTGGAATGTTTATCTCAAAAGAAATATCCAATGCAATTTATCTCAGGGCGCAAACAGAAACTTTTTTTAAGGACAAATTTTCCCAAACAGGGGAATGAATTCTCAATCTTTGACCTCGTGAATACTTTTTTCATTGGGCCCCGTGAAATCCAGCTATTTCGTTGGAATATAGCTTAAATGTAAAAATTATTGCCTTTATAAAATGATAGACCCCCTCTTAAGCTCGAAAAAAAGGAAATATTGGTAAAAAATCAGCTTCAGGAAATATTGGTAAAAAAAAGAAAGAAGAAGTTAGAATTTCAGTTGCAAACGTGATAACAAGTATTTGATTTTGCGGTTTTCAGTTTAAAAAGGAAATCAGTCCACTTCATACTTTTGGTAACTGAACATCATTTGTAAAGTTTATGTCCCGGACGTCCTCAGGGGTCATGTTCAGGCACGGATCCAGAGCCTTGATTTGGGAGGGGTGGCCGTGTTAGGAGGGAAATTGGGATATTGAAATGGACATCGAAAATATGCACAATGTACTCTGGTACATTTCATTAGGATTGAGCGTTAGAGAAACATATTAGAAGAATGTTAGGTAGAGGATATATCATACAAGTACTAGAAAAAGTGAGAGGAGAAAAAAATGAAAAAGAAAGAAAATGTGCAAAACTCACAATAAGTGTCATTACATAATAAATTGAAGATCTAAAAATATTTCCAGATATCTGTTAATTAATTATACCCATCCCCCTCCCTCAAAAGCCAAGGATTAGTTGATCAAACACTTCATGGTAGCGAACTGTAAGTAAGGAGCGATGTGCCTCAATAGTAACTGAAACTCTAAAAATTGTGATTTTGATATCAATAGATACATAAAAAAAAAATTGCTTTTCATATTAATTCTCAAAGATATTAATTTTCAAAGATTTTTTCTGTTTTTTCTTTGGATTTGTGGGATTTTTAGGACAGTACCCTTTGTCGGCAGTGCTGCCAAGTTGAACCGTGAAAATCAAGAAGTAAAGACTTTTGTCCGTATGGTTCAAACCTTCATAATAAGTTGATACCCAAAGAGATTTATATCTTCAAAGAAAGATCAACCCTCTTGAGCTATTTGGTGGCATAGTTTTTTTTTTAGTTGATTTTCTGCTGATTTTTAACCCCCTGTTTCTGGTTTTTCAAACTTCGCACCTGCTGTCACCAAAAACTGCATAGCATCATGTGGAAGTAGTTTTCATTACAAATTGAATTTGCGATTTTCCCTAATTTTTTAACATAGTAGTATAAACGGTTGTTTAAGCTTCCACTAATGAATCAGATTTAATTCTGGCAGTCGTTGGTACTTTGATGAATTAGAAGCCCAAGAGGGGGAAACATTTGGGCATTTCCCCTTATTGTAAGAATAAAAAACACAATACTTGAAGATACGTCAACTTTTAAGGCAATAAAAACCTTTTTTAGGATTTAAGATACGTTCTAGCAGTAGAAAGGGGTCATGAGCTCGTGACAGTACATAATTTATGCATGTTTTTATAGTTTTTGTCACTGAGAATGAAAAAACAGGATTTTTCTCACTTGAAAAAACAGGATTTTTCTCACTTTTATGGATGTTTCTTGGACGGTTATGTGTGTTGGACAATTTATTTGATGTTTTTCATGGATGTCAACATCAAATGTCTGTTTTATGGTTTTTGTCAGTGAGAATGAAAAAAAATGATTTTCCTCACTTTGATGGATGTTTTCTGGATTATTGAGTCTAACGGGGACAGAGTCAATGACACTTCTTTCAAGATCAATTGATTTGTTGTTGTTGTTTGGCCTAGTGCACGCTAGGGGCAATGTATTGATCTTGACTCGATGGGGAAGTGAATTTCTGAGAACTTGATTTACATAATCGCTAGGAGAATTATTGATTTACGAAAAGGGGAATAAAGAAACAAGTATGGCTTCTTTGATCTTAGGTCTGAGGGATAAACGTTATTTACGTCAGAGAGAAAAATTAATATTCTATTTTTAAATAGGGCTTCATTGATCTTTAGTGTCAGGAATTAGAAATGACATCACTTGTTGTCTTGGAATTATGCGGGAGTCTAAAGAGATAGAAATTCTATTTTTAAATACGGCTTCACTGATCTTTAAGTCGGAGAGATAAATTGATATTCTAACGAAACCTTAATAGTGTAGCTAGGAACATTTATGAGATGAAGAGGTTAACGCAGGAAAGGGTTTCCTAGAAATTTCAAATGTGACAGCGCAGGGATGCCAAAACAATAGGAACACGCAGAAATTACTTTTAGGGGATTATTTGGGCAAAACCGTTTTAAACATTTTAGGGAATTATTTCGGCGAAACAGTTAGAGACATTTTAAAAGATGATTTTAGAAGATGTTTTAGAAAAGGATT
This sequence comes from Artemia sinica, assembly GCA_027921565.1. Lineage (NCBI taxonomy): Eukaryota > Metazoa > Arthropoda > Branchiopoda > Anostraca > Artemiidae > Artemia > Artemia sinica. The sequence continues at coordinate 26,124,259 of CM051261.1, read as the reverse complement.
TGAGGGTGAAACTCTGTGGTCGTTATAATACACAAGTTCTATTTAAACAGTGTCGTGAGGTCCTCTACCACAGCCCCAAAGGACTCCGATCCCCTACTCCAACCCCAAAGGGCCCCAATTCCCCTACCCCAACCCCGAAGGAAGCCCCCGACCCCCAAAGGTCCCCCGGGCTCCCAAAGGACCACCCGGCCCCCAAGGGCCCCTGGACCCCCTTACTTTTCAAAGGGCATTTCAGAACAATTTCTTTTCTTTATGTCCCCTTCTAAGCCCATTTTCCAACTTGAAGTACCCATCCTTTTCACCCACAACTTTACTTTACAGCTTTTTGAATGCCCCAACACCAAGAAATACCTTTCAAAAGGCATTTCAGAGCAAGTTCTTTTCTTAATATCCCTTCTAAACCCATTTTACAAGTTGAAGTACCCATCCTTTTCACCCACAACTTTACTTTACAGCTTTTTGGATACCTCAACACCAAGAAATACTTTTCAAAAGGCATTTCAGAACAATTTCCTTTCTTTATGTCCCCTTCTAAGCCCATTTTCCAACTTGAGGTACCCATCCTTTTCACCCACAACTTTACTTTACAGCTTTTTGAATGCTCCAACACCAAACAATACTTTTCAAAGGCATTTCAGAACCAGTTATTTTCTTAATGTCCTTCCTAAACCCATTTTACAAGTTGAAGCATCCTTAATTTCACCACAACTTTACTTTACAGCTTTTTGGATACCTCAACACCAAGAAATACTTTTCAAAAGGCATTTCAGAACACCTTCCTTTCTTAACGTCCTTCCTAAACCCATTTTACAAGTTGAAGTACCCATCCTTTTCACACACAACTTTACTTTACAGCTTTTTGAATGCCCAACACCAAGCAAGACTTTTCAAAAGGCATTTCAGGTAATAATTCAGTAGTGTTTTGTTGTGGTTTACCTTATCACAGTTACATTCTCTTGATTTTTCAAAGTTCATTTTGGATTTCTTTCGTTGAAATGCAAGAGTTGGAATATTTCAGTAGTGTTTTGTCGTGGTTTACCTAGTCACAGTTACATTCTCTTGATTTTTCAAAGTCTATTTTGAATTTCTTTCGTTGAAATGCAAGAGTTGGAATATTTCAGTAGTGTTTTGTTGTAGTTTACATTGTCACAGTTACATTCTCTTAATTTTTCAAACTTCATTTTGGATTTCTTTCAATGAAATGCAAAAGTTGGAATATTTCAATAGTGTTTTGTCGTGGTTTACCTAGTCACAGTTACATTCTCTTGATTTTTCAAAGTCTATTTTGAATTTCTATCGTTGAAATGCAAGAGTTTGAATATTTCAGTAGTGTTTTGTCGTGGTTTACCTTGTCACAGTTGCATTCTCTTAATTTTTCAAAGTTCTTTTTGGATTTCTTTTGATGAAATGCAAGAGTTGGAATATTTCAACAGTGTTTTGTCGTGGTTTACCTAGTCATAGTTACATTCTCTTGATTTTCAACGTTCATTGCAGATTTCTTTCGTTGAAATGCATGGGATGGAGTATTTCAGTAGTGTTTTGTTGTGGTTTACCTAATCACAGTTACATTCTCTTGATTTTCAAAGTTCATTTTGGATTTCTTTCGTTGAAATGCAAGAGTTGGAATATTTCAGTAGTGTTTTGATGTGGTTTACCTTGTCACAGTTACATTCTCTTGATTTTTCAAAGTTCATTTTGGTTTTCTTTCGTTGAAATGCAAGAGTTGGAATATTTCAGTAGTGTTTTGTTGTGGTTTACCTTGTCACACTTATATTCTCTTAATTTTTCAAAGTTCATTTTGGATTTCTTTCGTTTAAATGCAAGAGTTGGAATATTTCAGTAGTGTTTTGTTGTAGTTTACCTTGTCATAGTTACATTCTCTTAATTTTTCAAAGTTCATTTTGGATTTCTTTCGATGAAATGTAAAAGTTGGAATGTTTCAATAGTGTTTTGTCGTGGTTTACCTAGTCACAGTTACATTCTCTTGATTTTTCGAAGTCCATTTTGAATTTCTATCGTTGAAATGCAAGAGTTGGAATATTTCAGTAGTGTTTTGTCGTGGTTTACCTTGTCACAGTTACATTCTCTTAATTTTTCAAAGTTCATTTTGGATTTCTTTTGATGAAATGCAAGAGTTGGAATATTTCAATAGTGTTTTGTCGTGGTTTACCTAGTCATAGTTACATTCTCTTGATTTTCAACGTTCATTGCAGATTTCTTTCGTTGAAATGCATGGGATGGAATATTTCAGTAGTCTTTTGTTGTGGTTTACCTTATCACAGTTACATTCTCTTGATTTTCAAAGTTCATTTTGGATTTCTTTCGTTGAAATGCAAGAGTTGGAATATTTCAGTAGTGTTTTGATGTGGTTTACCTTTTCACAGTTACATTCTCTTCATTTTTCAAAGTTCATTTTGTTTTTTTTTCGTTGAAATGCAAGGGTTGGAATATTTCAGTAGTGTTTTGTCGTGGTTTACCTTGTCACACTTATATTCTCTTAATTTTTCAAAGTTCTTTTTGGATTTCTTTCGTTGAAATGCAAGAGTTGGAATATATCAGTAGTGTTTTGTCATGGTTTACCTTGTCACAGTTACATTCTCTTAATTTTTCAAAGTTCATTTTGGATTTCTTTCATTGAAATGCAAGAGTTGGAATATTTCAGTAGTGTTTTGTCGTGGTTTACCTTGTCACAGTTATATTCTCTTGATTTTTCAAAGTTCATTTCGAATTTCTTTCGTTGAAATGCAAGAGTTGGAATATTTCGGTAGTGTTTTGTAGTGGTTTACCTTGTCACAGTTACATTCCCTTAATTTTTCAAAGTTCATTTTGAATTTCTTTCGTTGAAATGCAAGAGTTGGAATATTTTAATAGTGTTTTGTCGTGGTTTACCTAGTCACAGTTACATTCTCTTGATTTTTCAAAGTCTATTTTGAATTTCTATCGTTGAAATGCAAGAGTTTGAATATTTCAGTAGTGTTTTGTCGTGGTTTACCTTGTCACAGTTGCATTCTCTTAATTTTTCAAAGTTCTTTTTGGATTTCTTTTGATGAAATGCAAGAGTTGGAATATTTCAATAGTGTTTTGTCGTGGTTTACCTAGTCATAGTTACATTCTCTTGATTTTCAACGTTCATTGCAGATTTCTTTCGTTGAAATGCATGGGATGGAGTATTTCAGTAGTGTTTTGTTGTGGTTTACCTTATCACAGTTACATTCTCTTGATTTTCAAAGTTCATTTTGGATTTCTTTCGTTGAAATGCAAGAGTTGGAATATTTCAGTAGTGTTTTGATGTGGTTTACCTTGTCACACTTATATTCTCTTAATTTTTCAAAGTTTATTTTGGATTTCTTTCGTTTAAATGCAAGAGTTGGAATATTTCAGTAGTGTTTTGTTGTGGTTTACCTTGTCACACTTATATTCTCTTAATTTTTCAAAGTTTATTTTGGATTTCTTTCGTTTAAATGCAAGAGTTGGAATATTTCAGTAGTGTTTTGTTGTGGTTTACCTTATCACAGTTACATTCTCTTGATTTTCAAAGTTCATTTTGGATTTCTTTCGTTGAAATGCAAGAGTTGGAATATTTCAGTAGTGTTTTGTTGTGGTTTACCTTGTCACACTTATATTCTCTTAATTTTTCAGAGTTTATTTTGGATTTCTTTCGTTTAAATGCAAGAGTTGGAATATTTCAGTAGTGTTTTGATGTGGTTTACCTTTTCACAGTTACATTCTCTTGATTTTTCAAAGTTCATTTTGGATTTCTTTCGATGAAATGTAAAAGTTGGAATATTTCAATAGTGTTTTGTCGTGGTTTACCTAGTCACAGTTACATTTTCTTGATTTTTCGAAGTCCATTTTGAATTTCTATCGTTGAAATGCAAGAGTTGGAATATTTCAGTAGTGTTTTGTCATGGCTTACCTTGTCACAGTTACATTCTCTTAATTTTTCAAAGTTCATTTTGGATTTCTTTTGATGAAATGCAAGATTTGGAATATTTCAATAGTGTTTTGTCGTGGTTTAAATAGTCATAGTTACATTCTCTTGATTTTCAACGTTCATTGCAGATTTCTTTCGTTGAAATGCATGGGATGGAATATTTCAGTAGTCTTTTGTTGTGGTTTACCTTATCACAGTTACATTCTCTTGATTTTCAAAGTTCATTTTGGATTTCTTTCGTTGAAATGCAAGATTTGGAATATTTCAGTAGTGTTTTGATGTGGTTTACCTTTTCACAGTTACATTCTCTTGATTTTTCAAAGTTCATTTTGGTTTTCTTTCGTTGAAATGCAAGGGTTGGAATATTTCAGTAGTGTTTTGTCGTGGTTTACCTTGTCACACTTATATTCTCTTAATTTTTCAAAGTTCTTTTTGGATTTCTTTCGTTGAAATGCAAGAGTTGGAATATTTCAGTAGTGTTTTGTCATGGTTTACCTTGTCACAGTTATATTCTCTTGATTTTTCAAAGTTCATTTTGAATTTCTTTCATTGAAATGCAAGAGTTGGAATATTTCAGTAGTGTTTTGATATGGTTTACCTTGTCACAGTTTCATTCTCTTGATTTTTCAAAGTTCATTTTGGTTTTCTTTCGTTGAAATGCAAGAGTTGGAATATTTCGGTAGTGTTTTGTAGTGGTTTACCTTGTCACAGTTACATTCCCTTAATTTTTCAAAGTTCATTTTGGAATTTCTTTCGTTGAAATGCAAGAGTTGGAATATTTCAGTAGTGTTTTGTTGTGGTTTACCTTGTCACACTTATATTCTCTTAATTTTTCAAAGTTCATTTTGGATTTCTTTCGTTGAAATGCAAGAGTTGGAATATTTCAGTAGTGTTTTGTTGTAGTTTACCTTGTCACAGTTACATTCTCTTAATTTTTCAAAGTCCATTTTGAATTTCTTTCATTGAAATGCAAGAGTTGGAATATTTCAGTAGTGTTTTGATGTTGTTTACCTTGTCACAGTTACTTTCTCTTGATTTTCAAAGTTCATTTTGGATTTCTTTCGTTGAAATGCAAGAGTTGAAATATTTCAGTAGTGTTTTGATGTGGTTTACCTTGTCACAGTTACATTCTCTTGATTTTTCAAAGATCATTTTGGTTTTCTTTCGTTGAAATGCAAGAGTTGGAATATTTCAGTAGTGTTTTGTTGTGGTTTACCTTGTCACACTTATATTCTCTTAATTTTTCAAAGTTCATTTTGGATTTCTTTCGTTGAAATGCAAGAGTTGGAATATTTCAGTAGTGTTTTGTTGTAGTTTACCTTGTCACAGTTACATTCTCTTAATTTTTCACAGTTCATTTTGGATTTCTTTCGATGAAATGCAAGAGTTGGAATATTTCAATAGTGTTTTGTCGTGGTTTACCTAGTCATAGTTACATTCCCTTGATTTTCAACGTTCATTGCAGATTTCTTTCGTTGAAATGCATGGGATGGAATATTTCAGTAGTCTTTTGTTGTGGTTTACCTTATCACAGTTACATTCTCTTAATTTTCAAAGTTCATTTTGGATTTCTTTCGTTGAAATGCAAGAGTTGGAATATTTCAGTAGCGTTTTGATGTGGTTTACCTTGTCACAGTTACATTCTCTTGATTTTTCAAAGTTCATTTTGGTTTTCTTTCGTTGAAATGCAAGAGTTGGAATATTTCAGTAGTGTTTTGTTGTGGTTTACCTTGTCACACTTATATTCTCTTAATTTTTCAAAGCTCTTTTTGGATTTCTTTCGTTGAAATGCAAGAGTTGGAATATTTCAGTAGTGTTTTGTCATGGTTTACCTTGTCACAGTTACATTCTCTTAATTTTTCAAAGTTCATTTAGGATTTCTTTCATTGAAATGCAAGAGTTGGAATATTTCAGTAGTGTTTTGTCGTGGTTTACCTTGTCACAGTTATATTCTCTTGATTTTTCAAAGTTCATTTCGAATTTCTTTCATTGAAATGCAAGAGTTGGAATATTTCAGTAGTGTTTTGATATGGTTTACCTTGTCACAGTTACATTCTCTTGATTTTTCAAAGTTCATTTTGGTTTTCTTTCGTTGAAATGCAAGAGTTGGAATATATCGGTAGTGTTTTGTAGTGGTTTACCTTGTCACAGTTACATTCTCTTAATTTTTCAAAGTTCCTTTTGAATTTCTTTCATTGAAATGCAAGAGTTGGAACATTTCAGTAGTGTTTTGTCGTGGTTTACCTTGTCGCAATTACATTTTCTTGATTTTTCAAAGTTCATTTTGAATTTCTTTCATTGAAATGCATGAGTTGGAACATTTCAGTAGTGTTTTGTCGTGGTTTACCTTGTTGCAGTTACATTTTCTTGATTTTTCAAAGTTCATTTTGAATTTCTTTCATTGAAATGCATGAGTTGGAACATTTCAGTAGTGTTTTGTCGTGGTTTACCATGTTGCACTTACAATTTCTAGATTTTTCAAAGTTCATTTTGAATTTCATTCGTTGAAATGCAAGAGTTGGAATATTTCAATAGTGTTTTGTTGTAGTTTACCTTGTCGCAGTTACATTCTCTTGATTTTTCAAAGTTCATTTTGAATTTCTTTCATTGAAATGCAAGAGTTGGAACATTTCAGTAGTGTTTTGTCGTGGTTTACCTTGTCACAGTTACATTCTCTTGATTTTTCAAAGTTCATTTTGAATTTATTTCATTGAAATGCATGAGTTGGAACATTTCAGTAGTGTTTTGTTGTGGTTTACCTTGTCACAGTTACATTCTCGTGATTTTTCAAAGTTCATTTTGAATTTTTTTCGTTGAAATGCAAGAGTTGGAATATTTCAGTAGTGTTTTGTTGTGGTTTATCGTGTCACAGTTACATTCTCTTGATTTTCCAAAGTTCATTTTGATGGATTACCTTGTCACAGTTACATTCTCGTGATTTTTCAAAGTTCATTTTGAATTTCTTTCGTTGAAATGCAAGAGTTGGAATATTTCAGTAGTGTTTTGTTATAGTTTACCTTGTCGCAGTTACATTCTCTTGATTTTTCAAAGTTCATTGTGAATTTCTTTCATGAAATGCAAGAATTGGAACATTTCAGTAGTGTTTTGTCGTGTTTTACATTGTCGCAATTGCATTCTCTTGATTTTTCAAAGTTCATTTTGAACTTATTTCATTGAAATGCATGAGTTGGAACATTTCAGTAGTGTTTTGTCGTGGTTTACCTTGTCGCAGTTACATTTTCTAGATTTTTCAAAGTTCATTTTGAATTTCTTTCGTTGAAATGCAAGAGTTGGAATATTTCAGTAGTGTTTTGTTGGAGTTTACCTTGTCACAGTTACATTCTCTTGATTTTTCAAAGTTCATTTTGAATTTCTTTCATTGAAATGCAAGAGTTGGAATATTTCAGTAGTGTTTTGTCGTGGTTTACCTTGTCACAGTTACATTCTCTTGATTTTTCAAAGTTCATTTTGGTTTTCTTTCGTTGAAATGCATGAGTTGGAACATTTCAGTAGTGTTTTGTTGTGGTTTACCTTGTCACAGTTACATTCTCTTAATTTTTCAAAGTTCATTTTGAATTTCTTTCATTGAAATGCAAGAGTTGGAATAATTCAGTAGCGTTTTGTTGTGGTTTATCATGTCACAGTTACATTCTCTTGATTTTCCAAAGTTCATTTTGAATTTCTTTCGTTGAAAAACAAGAGTCGGATTATTTAAGTAGTGTTTTATCGTGGTTTACCTTGTCACAGCTACATTCTCTTGATTTTTCAAAGTTCATTTGAATTTCTTTCATTGAAATGCAAGAGTTGGATTATTTCAGTAGTGTTTTGTCGTGGTTTACCTTGTCACAGTTACATTCTCTTGATTTTTCAAAGTTCAGTGTCAATTTCTTTCGTTGAAATGCAAGGGCTGGAATATTTCAGTAGTGTTTTGACATGATTTACCCTGTCACGCTTACATTCTCTTCATTTTTCATTGTTCATTTTGAATTTCTATCGTTGAAATGCAAGAGCTGGAATATTTCAGTAGTGTTTTGTTGTGGTTTACCTTGTCACACTTACATTTTCTTGATTTTTCAAAGTTCATTTTGAATTTCTTTCATTGAAATGCAAGAGTTGGAAAATTTCAGTAGTGTTTTGATATGGTTTCCGTCTACATTCTGATGGAAAATTTCAGCTACATTCTCTTGATCTTTCAAAGTTCATTTTGAATTTCTTTCATTGAAATGTAAGAGTTGGAATATTTCACTAGTGTTTTGTCATGGTTTACCTAGTCACAGTTACATTCTCTCGATTTTTCTAAGTTCATTTTGAATTTCTTTCGTTGAAATGCAAGAGTTGGAATATTTCAGTAGTGTTTTGTTGTGGTTTACCATGTCACAATTACATTCTCTTAATTTTTCAAAGTTAATTTTGAATTTCTATCATTGAAATGCAAGAGTTGGAATATTTCAGTAGTGTTTTGTAGTGGTTTACCTTGTCACAGTTACATTCTCTTAATTTTTCAAAGTTCATTTTGAATTTCTTTCGATGAAATGAAAGAGTTGGCATATTTCAATAGTGTTTTGTCATGGTTTACCTTGTCAGACTTACATTCTCTTAATTTTTCAAAGTTCATTTTGAATTTCTTTCGTTGAAATTTAAGAGTTGGAATATTTCAGTAGTGTTTTGTTGTGGTTTACCTTGTCACTGTTATATTCTCTTAATTTTTCAAAGTTAATTTGGAATTTCTATCATTGAAATGCAAAAGTAGGAATATTTCAGTAGTGTTTTGTCGTGGTTTACCTAGTCACAGTTACATTCTCTCGATTTTTCTAAGTTCATTTTGAATTTCTTTCGTTGAAATGCAAGAGTTGGAATATTTCAGTAGTGTTTTGTTGTGGTTTACCATGTCACAATTACATTCTCTTAATTTTTCAAAGTTAATTTTGAATTTCTATCATTGAAATGCAAAAGTAGGAATATTTCAGTAGTGTTTTGTAGTGGTTTACCTTGTCACAGTTACATTCTCTTAATTTTTCAAAGTTCATTTTGAATTTCTTTCGATGAAATGAAAGAGTTGGCATATTTCAATAGTGTTTTGTCATGGTTTACCTTGTCAGACTTACATTCTCTTAATTTTTCAAAGTTCATTTTGAATTTCTTTCGTTGAAATTTAAGAGTTGGAATATTTCAGTAGTGTTTTGTTGTGGTTTACCTTGTCACTGTTATATTCTCTTAATTTTTCAAAGTTAATTTGGAATTTCTATCATTGAAATGCAAAAGTAGGAATATTTCAGTAGTGTTTTGTCGTGGTTTACCTAGTCACAGTTACATTCTCTTAATTTTTCAAAGTTCATTTTGAATTTCTTTCGTTGAAATGCAAGAGTTGGAATATTACAGTAGTGTTTTGTCATGGCTTACCTTGTCACAGTTACATTCTCTTGATTTTTCAAAGTTCATTTTGAATTTCTTTCATTGAAATGCAAGAGTTGGAATATTTCAGTAGTGTTTTGTTGTAGTTTACCTTGTCACAGTTACATTCTCTTAATTTTTCAAAGTTCATTTTGGATTTCTTTCATTGAAATGCAAGAGTTGGAATATTTCAGTAATGTTTTGCCACGGTTTACCTTGTTACAGTTACATTCTCGTAATTTTTCAAAGTTCATTTTGAATTTCTTTCGTTGAATAACAAGAGTTGGAATATTTCAGTAGTGTTTTGTCATGGTTTACCTTGTCACAGATACATTCTATTGATTTTCCAAAGTTCATTTTGAATTTCTTTCGTTGAAATGCAAGAGTTGGAATATTTCAGTAGTGTTTTATCGTGGTTTACCTTGTCACAGTTACATTCTCTTGATTTTTCAAAGTTCATTTTGGATTTCTTTCGTTGAAATGCAAGAGTTGGAATATTTCAGTAGTGTTTTATCGTGATTTACCATGTCACAGTTACATTATCTTGATTTTTCAAAGTTCATTTTGGATTTCTTTCGTTGAAATGCAAGAGTTGGAATAATTCAGTAGTGTTTTGTTGTGGTTTACCCTGTCACACTTTCATTTTTTTTAGGTTAGGTTAGGTTAGGTTAGGCTAGATCAAGTTAGGTTAGGTTGTGTTAAGTTAGGTTAGGTTAGGTTAGCCTACGTACTTGCGCGTACGTAGGCTAACCTAACCTAACCTAACTTAACATAACCTAACCTAACTTTATCTAGCCTAACCTAACCTAACCTAACAAAAATGAAAGTGTGACAGGGTAAACCACAACAAAACACTACTGAATTATTCCAACTCTAGCAGTTCAACGAAAGAAATCCAAAATGAACTTTGAAAAAGCAAGAGAATGTAGCTGTGACAAAGTAAACCACGATAAAACACTACTGAAATAATCCAACTCTCGCATTTCACGAAAGAAATCCAAAATGAACTTTGAAAAATCAAGAGAATGTAACTGTGACAAGGTAAACCACGATAAAACACTACTGAAATATTCCAACTCTTGCATTTCAACGAAAAGAAATTCAAAATGAACTTTGAAAAATCACGAGAATGTAACTGTGACAAGGTAATCCATCAAAATTAACTTTGGAAAATCAAGAGAATGTAACTGTGACACGATAAACCACAACAAAACACTACTGAAATATTCCAACTCTTGCATTTCAACGAAAGAAATTCAAAATGAACTTTGAAAAATCAAGAGAATGTAACTGTGACAAGGTAAGCCATGACAAAACACTACTGAAATATTCCAACTCTTGCATTTCAACGAAAGAAATCCAAAATGAACTTTGAAAAATCAAAAAAATGTAACTGTGATAAGGTGAACCACAACAGAACACTACTGAAATATTCCAACTCTTGCATTTCAACGAAAGAAATTCAAAATGAACTTTGAAAAATTAAGAGAATGTAACCGTGACTAGGTAAACCACGACGAAACACTACTGAAATATTCCAACTCTTGCATTTCAATGATAGAAATTCAAAATGAACTTTGAAAAATCAAGAGAATGTAACTGTGACATGGTAAATCACGATAAAACACTACTGAAATATTCCAACTCTTGCATTTCAACGAAAAGAAATCCAAAATGAACTTTGAAAAATCAAGAGAATGTAACTGTGACAAGGTAAACCACGATAAAACACTACTGAAATATTCCAACTCTTGCATTTCAACGAAAAGAAATCCAAAATGAACTTTGAAAAATCAAGAGAATGTAACTGTGACAAGGTAAACCACGATAAAACACTACTGAAATATTCCAACTCTTGCATTTCAACGAAAAGAAATTCAAAATGAACTTTGAAAAATCACGAGAATGTAACTGTGACAAGGTAAACCACGACAAAACACTACTGAAATATTCCAACTCTTGCATTTCAACGAAAGAAATTCAAAATGAACTTTGAAAAATTAAGAGAATGTAACTGTGACTAGGTAAACCACGACGAAACACTACTGAAATATTCCAACTCTTGCATTTCAATGATAGAAATTCAAAATGAACTTTGAAAAATCAAGAGAATGTAACTGTGACATGGTAAATCACGATAAAACACTACTGAAATATTCCAACTCTTGCATTTCAACGAAAGAAATCCAAAATGAACTTTGGAAAATCAAGAGAATGTAACTGTGACACGATAAACCACAACAAAACACTACTGAAATATTCCAACTCTTGCATTTCAACGAAAGAAATTCAAAATGAACTTTGAAAAATCAAGAGAATGTAACTGTGACAAGGTAAGCCATGACAAAACACTACTGAAATATTCCAACTCTTGCATTTCAACGAAAGAAATCCAAAATGAACTTTGAAAAATCAAAAAAATGTAACTGTGATAAGGTGAACCACAACAGAACACTACTGAAATATTCCAACTCTTGCATTTCCACGAACGAAATTCAAAATGAACTTTGAAAAATTAAGAGAATGTAACTGTGACTAGGTAAACCACGACAAAACACTACTGAAATATTCCAACTCTTGCATTTCAATGATAGAAATTCAAAATGAACTTTGAAAAATTAAGAGAATGTAACTGTGAAAAGGTAAACCATATCAAAACACTACTGAAATATTCCAACTCTTGCATTTCACTGAAATAAAACCAAAATGAACTTTGAAAAATTAAGAGAATGTAAGTCTGACAAGGTAAACCATGACAAAACACTATTGAAATATTCCAACTCTTTCATTTCATGAAAAGAAATTCAAAATGAACTTTGAAAAATTAAGAGAATGTAACTGTGACAAGGTAAACCACTACAAAACACTACTGAAATATTCCAACTCTTGCATTTCAATGATAGAAATTCAAAATGAACTTTGAATAATTTGTGACATGGTAAACCACAACAAAACACTACTGAAATATTCCAACTCTTGCATTTCGCCGAAATAAAACCAAAATGAACTTTGAAAAATCAAGAGAATGTAACTGTGACAAGGTAAACCACATCAAAACACTACTGAAATATTCCAACTCTTGCATTTAACCGAAATAAACGATAGAAATTCAAAATGAACTTTGAAAAATTAAGAGAATGTAACTGTGACAGGGTAAATCATGTCAAAACACTACTGAAATATTCCAGCCCTTGCATTTCAAAGAAAGAAATCGACACTGAACTTTGAAAAATCAAGAGAATGTAACTGTGACAAGGTAAACCACGACAAAACACTACTGAAATAATCCAACTCTTGCATTTCAATGAAAGAAATTCAAAAGAACTTTGAAAAATCAAGAGAATGTAGCTGTGACAAGGTAAACCACTACAAAACACTACTGAAATATTCCAACTCTTGCATTTCAATGATAGAAATTCAAAATGAACTTAGAAAAATCAAGAGAATGTAACTGTGACATGATAAACCATGACAAAACACTAGTGAAATATTCCAACTCTTACATTTCAATGAAAGAAATTCAAAATGAACTTTGAAAAATCAAGAGAATGTAGCTGTGACAAGGTAAACCATTTCAAAACACTACTGAAATTTTCCAACTCTTGCATTTCAATGATAGAAATTCAAAATGAACTTTGAAAAATCAAGAAAATGTAAGTGTGACAAGGTAAACCACAGCAAAACACTACTGAAATATTCCAGCTCTTGCAGTTAAACGATAGAAATTCAAAATGAACTTTGAAAAATTAAGAGAATGTAACTGTGACAGGGTAAATCATGTCAAAACACTACTGAAATATTCCAGCCCTTGCATTTCAAAGAAAGAAATCGACACTGAACTTTGAAAAATCAAGAGAATGTAACTGTGACAAGGTAAACCACGACAAAACACTACTGAAATAATCCAACTCTTGCATTTCAATGAAAGAAATTCAAAAGAACTTTGAAAAATCAAGAGAATGTAGCTGTGACAAGGTAAACCACGATAAAACACTACTGAAATAATCCAACTCTTGTTTTTCAATGAAAGAAATTCAAAATGAACTTTGAAAAATCAAGAGAATGTAACTGTGACAAGGTAAACCACAACAAAACACTACTGAAATGTTCCAACTCATGCATTTCAACGAATGAAAACCAAAATGAACTTCGAAAAATCAAGAGAATGTAACTGTGACAAGGTAAACCACGACAAAACACTACTGAAATATTCCAACTCTTGCATTTCAATGAAAGAAATTCAAAATGAACTTTGAAAAATCAAGAGAATGTAACTGTGACAAGGTAAACTACAACAAAACACTAATGAAATATTCCAACTCTTGCATTTGTAAGAATGAAATTCAAAATGAGCTTTGAAAAATCTAGAAAATGTAACTGCGACAAGGTAAACCACGACAAAACACTACTGAAATGTTCCAACTCATGCATTTCAATGAAATAAATTCAAAATGAACTTTGAAAAATCAAGAGAACGTAATTTCGACAATGTAAAACACGACAAAACACTACTGAAATGTTCCAACTCTTGCATTTCAATGAAAGAAATTCACAATGAACTTTGAAAAATCAAGAGAATGTAACTGCGACAAGGTAAACTGTAACAAAACACTACTGAAATATTCCAACTCTTGCATTTCAACGAAAGAAATTCAAAATGAACTCTGAAAAATCACGAGAATGTAACTGTGACAAGGTAATCCATCAAAATGAACTTTGGAAAATCAAGAGAATGTAACTGTGACACGATAAACCACAACAAAACACTACTGAAATATTCCAACTCTTGCATTTCAACGAAAGAAATTCAAAATGAACTCTGAAAAATCACGAGAATGTAACTGTGACAAGGTAAACCACAACAAAACACTACTGAAATGTTCCAACTCATGCATTTCAATGAAATAAATTCAAAATGAACTTTGAAAAATCAAGAGAATGTAACTGTGACAAGGTAAACCACGACAAAACACTACTGAAGTGTTCCAACTCTTGCATTTCAATGAAAGAAATTCAAAATGAAGTTCGAAAAATCAAGAGAATGTAACTGCGACAAGGTAAACTACAACAAAAACACTACTGAAATATTCCAACTCTTGCATTTCAACGAATGAAATTCAAAATGAACTTTGAAAAATCTAGAAACTGTAAGTGCAACATGGTAAACCACGACAAAACACTACTGAAATGTTCCAACTCATGCATTTCAATGAAAGAAATTCAAAATGAACTTTGAAAAATCAAGAAAATGTAATTGCGACAAGGTAAACCACGACAAAACACTACTGAAATGTTCCAACTCTTGCATTTAAATGAATGAAATTCACAATGAACTTTGAAAAATCAAGAGAATGTAACTGCGACAAGGTAAACTACAACAAAACACTATTGAAATATTCCAACTCTTGCATTTCAATGAAAGAAATTCAAAATGAACTTTGAAAAATTAAGAGAATGTAACTGTGACAAGGTAAACCACGACAAAATACTACTGAAATATTCCAACTCTTGCATTTCAATGAAAGAAATTCAAAATGGACTTTGAAAAATCAAGAGAATGTAACTGTGACTAGGTAAACCACGACAAAACACTATTGAAATATTCCAACTCTTGCATTTCAACGAAAGAAATTCCAAAATGAACTTTGAAAAACTAAGAGAATGTAACTGTGACAAGGTAAACCACTACAAAACACTACTGAAATATTCCAACTCTTGCAACGAAAGAAAACCAAAATGAACTTTGAAAAATCAAGAGAATGTAACTGTGAAAAGGTAAACCATATCAAAACACTACTGAAATATTCCAACTCTTGCATTTCAACGAAAGAAATCCAAAATGAACTTTGAAAAATCAAAAAAATGTAACTTTGATAAGGTGAACCACAACAGAACACTACTGAAATATTCCAACTCTTGCATTTCAACGAAAGAAATTCAAAATGAACTTTGAAAAATTAAGAGAATGTAACTGTGACTAGGTAAACCACGACGAAACACTACTGAAATATTCCAACTCTTGCATTTCAATGATAGAAATTCAAAATGAACTTTGAAAAATCAAGAGAATGTAACTGTGACATGGTAAATCACGATAAAACACTACTGAAATATTCCAACTCTTGCATTTCAACGAAAGAAATCCAAAATGAACTTTGGAAAATCAAGAGAATGTAACTGTGACACGATAAACCACAACAAAACACTACTGAAATATTCCAACTCTTGCATTTCAACGAAAGAAATTCAAAATGAACTTTGAAAAATCAAGAGAATGTAACTGTGACAAGGTAAGCCATGACAAAACACTACTGAAATATTCCAACTCTTGCATTTCAACGAAAGAAATCCAAAATGAACTTTGAAAAATCAAAAAAATGTAACTGTGATAAGGTGAACCACAACAGAACACTACTGAAATATTCCAACTCTTGCATTTCCACGAAAGAAATTCAAAATGAACTTTGAAAAATTAAAAGAATGTAACTGTGACTAGGTAAACCACGACAAAACACTACTGAAATATTCCAACTCTTGCATTTCAATGATAGAAATTCAAAATGAACTTTGAATAATTTGTGACATGGTAAACCACAACAAAACACTACTGAAATATTCCAACTCTTGCATTTCGCCGAAATAAAACCAAAATGAACTTTGAAAAATCAAGAGAATGTAACTGTGACAAGGTAAACCACATCAAAACACTACTGAAATATTCCAACTCTTGCATTTAACCGAAATAAAACCAAAATGAACTTTGAAAATTAAGAGAATGTAAATCTGACAAGGTAAACAATGACAAAACACTATTGAAATATTCCAACTCTTTCATTTCATCGAAAGAAATTCAAAATGAACTTTGAAAAATTAAGAGAATGTAACTGTGACAAGGTAAACCACTACAAAACACTACTGAAATATTCCAACTCTTGCATTTCAATGATAGAAATTCAAAATGAACTTAGAAAAATCAAGAGAATGTAACTGTGACATGATAAACCATGACAAAACACTAGTGAAATATTCCAACTCTTACATTTCAATGAAAGAAATTCAAAATGAACTTTGAAAAATCAAGAGAATGTAGCTGTGACAAGGTAAACCATATCAAAACACTACTGAAATTTTCCAACTCTTGCATTTCAATGAAAGAAATTCAAAATGAACTTTGAAAAATCAAGAAAATGTAAGTGTGACAAGGTAAACCACAGCAAAACACTACTGAAATATTCCAGCTCTTGCAGTTAAACGATAGAAATTCAAAATGAACTTTGAAAAATTAAGAGAATGTAACTGTGACAGGGTAAATCATGTCAAAACACTACTGAAATATTCCAGCCCTTGCATTTCAACGAAAGAAATCGACACTGAACTTTGAAAAATCAAGAGAATGTAACTGTGACAAGGTAAACCACGACAAAACACTACTGAAATATTCCAACTCTTGCATTTCAACGAAAGAAATTCAAAATGAACTTTGAAAAATTAAGAGAATGTAACTGTGACTAGGTAAACCACGACAAAACACTACTGAAATATTCCAACTCTTGCATTTCAATGATAGAAATTCAAAATGAACTTTGAAAAATCAAGAGAATGTAACTGTGACATGGTAAATCACGATAAAACACTACTGAAATATTCCAACTCTTGCATTTCAACGAAAGAAATCCAAAATGAACTTTGGAAAATCAAGAGAATGTAACTGTGACACGATAAACCACAACAAAACACTACTGAAATATTCCAACTCTTGCATTTCAACGAAAGAAATTCAAAATGAACTTTGAAAAATCAAGAGAATGTAACTGTGACAAGGTAAGCCATGACAAAACACTACTGAAATATTCCAACTCTTGCATTTCAACGAAAGAAATCCAAAATGAACTTTGAAAAATCAAAAAAATGTAACTGTGATAAGGTGAACCACAACAGAACACTACTGAAATATTCCAACTCTTGCATTTCCACGAACGAAATTCAAAATGAACTTTGAAAAATTAAGAGAATGTAACTGTGACTAGGTAAACCACGACAAAACACTACTGAAATATTCCAACTCTTGCATTTCAATGATAGAAATTCAAAATGAACTTTGAAAAATTAAGAGAATGTAACTGTGAAAAGGTAAACCATATCAAAACACTACTGAAATATTCCAACTCTTGCATTTCACTGAAATAAAACCAAAATGAACTTTGAAAAATTAAGAGAATGTAAGTCTGACAAGGTAAACCATGACAAAACACTATTGAAATATTCCAACTCTTTCATTTCATGAAAAGAAATTCAAAATGAACTTTGAAAAATTAAGAGAATGTAACTGTGACAAGGTAAACCACTACAAAACACTACTGAAATATTCCAACTCTTGCATTTCAATGATAGAAATTCAAAATGAACTTTGAATAATTTGTGACATGGTAAACCACAACAAAACACTACTGAAATATTCCAACTCTTGCATTTCGCCGAAATAAAACCAAAATGAACTTTGAAAAATCAAGAGAATGTAACTGTGACAAGGTAAACCACATCAAAACACTACTGAAATATTCCAACTCTTGCATTTAACCGAAATAAACGATAGAAATTCAAAATGAACTTTGAAAAATTAAGAGAATGTAACTGTGACAGGGTAAATCATGTCAAAACACTACTGAAATATTCCAGCCCTTGCATTTCAAAGAAAGAAATCGACACTGAACTTTGAAAAATCAAGAGAATGTAACTGTGACAAGGTAAACCACGACAAAACACTACTGAAATAATCCAACTCTTGCATTTCAATGAAAGAAATTCAAAAGAACTTTGAAAAATCAAGAGAATGTAGCTGTGACAAGGTAAACCACTACAAAACACTACTGAAATATTCCAACTCTTGCATTTCAATGATAGAAATTCAAAATGAACTTAGAAAAATCAAGAGAATGTAACTGTGACATGATAAACCATGACAAAACACTAGTGAAATATTCCAACTCTTACATTTCAATGAAAGAAATTCAAAAGAACTTTGAAAAATCAAGAGAATGTAGCTGTGACAAGGTAAACCATATCAAAACACTACTGAAATTTTCCAACTCTTGCATTTCAATGATAGAAATTCAAAATGAACTTTGAAAAATCAAGAAAATGTAAGTGTGACAAGGTAAACCACAGCAAAACACTACTGAAATATTCCAGCTCTTGCAGTTAAACGATAGAAATTCAAAATGAACTTTGAAAAATTAAGAGAATGTAACTGTGACAGGGTAAATCATGTCAAAACACTACTGAAATATTCCAGCCCTTGCATTTCAAAGAAAGAAATCGACACTGAACTTTGAAAAATCAAGAGAATGTAACTGTGACAAGGTAAACCACGACAAAACACTACTGAAATAATCCAACTCTTGCATTTCAATGAAAGAAATTCAAAAGAACTTTGAAAAATCAAGAGAATGTAGCTGTGACAAGGTAAACCACGATAAAACACTACTGAAATAATCCAACTCTTGTTTTTCAATGAAAGAAATTCAAAACGAACTTTGAAAAATTAAGAGAATGTAACTGTGACAAGGTAAACCACAACAAAACACTACTGAAATGTTCCAACTCATGCATTTCAACGAATGAAAACCAAAATGAACTTCGAAAAATCAAGAGAATGTAACTGTGACAAGGTAAACCACGACAAAACACTACTGAAATATTCCAACTCTTGCATTTCAATGAAAGAAATTCAAAATGAACTTTGAAAAATCAAGAGAATGTAACTGTGACAAGGTAAACTACAACAAAACACTAATGAAATATTCCAACTCTTGCATTTGTAAGAATGAAATTCAAAATGAGCTTTGAAAAATCTAGAAAATGTAACTGCGACAAGGTAAACCACGACAAAACACTACTGAAATGTTCCAACTCATGCATTTCAATGAAATAAATTCAAAATGAACTTTGAAAAATCAAGAGAACGTAATTTCGACAATGTAAAACACGACAAAACACTACTGAAATGTTCCAACTCTTGCATTTCAATGAAAGAAATTCACAATGAACTTTGAAAAATCAAGAGAATGTAACTGCGACAAGGTAAACTGTAACAAAACACTACTGAAATATTCCAACTCTTGCATTTCAACGAAAGAAATTCAAAATGAACTTTGAAAAATCACGAGAATGTAACTGTGACAAGGTAATCCATCAAAATGAACTTTGGAAAATCAAGAGAATGTAACTGTGACACGATAAACCACAACAAAACACTACTGAAATATTCCAACTCTTGCATTTCAACGAAAGAAATTCAAAATGAACTCTGAAAAATCACGAGAATGTAACTGTGACAAGGTAAACCACAACAAAACACTACTGAAATGTTCCAACTCATGCATTTCAATGAAATAAATTCAAAATGAACTTTGAAAAATCAAGAGAATGTAACTGTGACAAGGTAAACCACGACAAAACACTACTGAAGTGTTCCAACTCTTGCATTTCAATGAAAGAAATTCAAAATGAAGTTCGAAAAATCAAGAGAATGTAACTGCGACAAGGTAAACTACAACAAAACACTACTGAAATATTCCAACTCTTGCATTTCAACGAATGAAATTCAAAATGAACTTTGAAAAATCTAGAAACTGTAAGTGCAACATGGTAAACCACGACAAAACACTACTGAAATGTTCCAACTCATGCATTTCAATGAAAGAAATTCAAAATGAACTTTGAAAAATCAAGAAAATGTAATTGCGACAAGGTAAACCACGACAAAACACTACTGAAATGTTCCAACTCTTGCATTTAAATGAATGAAATTCACAATGAACTTTGAAAAATCAAGAGAATGTAACTGCGACAAGGTAAACTACAACAAAACACTATTGAAATATTCCAACTCTTGCATTTCAATGAAAGAAATTCAAAATGAACTTTGAAAAATTAAGAGAATGTAACTGTGACAAGGTAAACCACGACAAAACACTACTGAAATATTCCAACTCTTGCATTTCAATGAAAGAAATTCAAAATGGACTTTGAAAAATCAAGAGAATGTAACTGTGACTAGGTAAACCACGACAAAACACTATTGAAATATTCCAACTCTTGCATTTCAACGAAAGAAATTCCAAAATGAACTTTGAAAAACTAAGAGAATGTAACTGTGACAAGGTAAACCACTACAAAACACTACTGAAATATTCCAACTCTTGCAACGAAAGAAAACCAAAATGAACTTTGAAAAATCAAGAGAATGTAACTGTGAAAAGGTAAACCATATCAAAACACTACTGAAATATTCCAACTCTTGCATTTCAACGAAAGAAATCCAAAATGAACTTTGAAAAATCAAAAAAATGTAACTTTGATAAGGTGAACCACAACAGAACACTACTGAAATATTCCAACTCTTGCATTTCAACGAAAGAAATTCAAAATGAACTTTGAAAAATTAAGAGAATGTAACTGTGACTAGGTAAACCACGACGAAACACTACTGAAATATTCCAACTCTTGCATTTCAATGATAGAAATTCAAAATGAACTTTGAAAAATCAAGAGAATGTAACTGTGACATGGTAAATCACGATAAAACACTACTGAAATATTCCAACTCTTGCATTTCAACGAAAGAAATCCAAAATGAACTTTGGAAAATCAAGAGAATGTAACTGTGACACGATAAACCACAACAAAACACTACTGAAATATTCCAACTCTTGCATTTCAACGAAAGAAATTCAAAATGAACTTTGAAAAATCAAGAGAATGTAACTGTGACAAGGTAAGCCATGACAAAACACTACTGAAATATTCCAACTCTTGCATTTCAACGAAAGAAATCCAAAATGAACTTTGAAAAATCAAAAAAATGTAACTGTGATAAGGTGAACCACAACAGAACACTACTGAAATATTCCAACTCTTGCATTTCCACGAAAGAAATTCAAAATGAACTTTGAAAAATTAAAAGAATGTAACTGTGACTAGGTAAACCACGACAAAACACTACTGAAATATTCCAACTCTTGCATTTCAATGATAGAAATTCAAAATGAACTTTGAATAATTTGTGACATGGTAAACCACAACAAAACACTACTGAAATATTCCAACTCTTGCATTTCGCCGAAATAAAACCAAAATGAACTTTGAAAAATCAAGAGAATGTAACTGTGACAAGGTAAACCACATCAAAACACTACTGAAATATTCCAACTCTTGCATTTAACCGAAATAAAACCAAAATGAACTTTGAAAATTAAGAGAATGTAAATCTGACAAGGTAAACAATGACAAAACACTATTGAAATATTCCAACTCTTTCATTTCATCGAAAGAAATTCAAAATGAACTTTGAAAAATTAAGAGAATGTAACTGTGACAAGGTAAACCACTACAAAACACTACTGAAATATTCCAACTCTTGCATTTCAATGATAGAAATTCAAAATGAACTTAGAAAAATCAAGAGAATGTAACTGTGACATGATAAACCATGACAAAACACTAGTGAAATATTCCAACTCTTACATTTCAATGAAAGAAATTCAAAATGAACTTTGAAAAATCAAGAGAATGTAGCTGTGACAAGGTAAACCATATCAAAACACTACTGAAATTTTCCAACTCTTGCATTTCAATGAAAGAAATTCAAAATGAACTTTGAAAAATCAAGAAAATGTAAGTGTGACAAGGTAAACCACAGCAAAACACTACTGAAATATTCCAGCTCTTGCAGTTAAACGATAGAAATTCAAAATGAACTTTGAAAAATTAAGAGAATGTAACTGTGACAGGGTAAATCATGTCAAAACACTACTGAAATATTCCAACCCTTGCATTTCAACGAAAGAAATCGACACTGAACTTTGAAAAATCAAGAGAATGTAACTGTGACAAGGTAAACCACGACAAAACACTACTGAAATAATCCAACTCTTGCATTTCAATGAAAGAAATTCAAAAGAACTTTGAAAAATCAAGAGAATGTAGTTGTGACAAGGTAAACCACGATAAAACACTACTGAAATAATCCAACTCTTGTTTTTCAACGAAAGAAATTCAAAATGAACTTTGGAAAATCAAGAGAATGTAACTGTGACATGATAAACCACAACAAAACACTACTGAAATATTCCAACTCTTGCATTTCAATGAAAGAAATTCAAAATGAACTTTGAAAAATCAAGAGAATGTAACTGTGACAAGGTAAACCACAACAAAACACTACTGAAATGTTCCAACTCATGCATTTCAACGAATGAAAAGCAAAATGAACTTCGAAAAATCAAGAGAATGTAACTGTGACAAGGTAAACCACGACAAAACACTACTGAAATATTCCAACTCTTGCATTTCAATGAAAGAAATTCAAAATGAACTTTGAAAAATCAAGAGAATGTAACTGTGATAAGGTAAACTACAACAAAACACTAATGAAATATTCCAACTCTTGCATTTCAACGAATGAAATTCAAAATGAACTTTGAAAAATCTAGAAAATGTAACTGCGACAAGGTAAACCACGACAAAACACTACTGAAATGTTCCAACTCATGCATTTCAATGAAATAAATTCAAAATGAACTTTGAAAAATCAAGAGAACGTAATTGCGACAATGTAAAACACGACAAAACACTACTGAAATGTTCCAACTCTTGCATTTCAATTAAAGAAATTCACAATGAACTTTGAAAAATCAAGAGAATGTAACTGCGACAAGGTAAACTGTAACAAAACACTACTGAAATATTCCAACTCTTGCATTTCAACGAAAGAAATTCAAAATGAACTTTGAAAAATCACGAGAATGTAACTGTGACAAGGTAATCCATCAAAATGAACTTTGGAAAATCAAGAGAATGTAACTGTGACACGATAAGCCACAACAAACACTACTGAAATATTCCAACTCTTGCATTTCAACAAAGAAATTCAAAATGAACTCTGAAAAATCACGAGAATGTAACTGTGACAAGGTAAACCACAACAAAACACTACTGAAATGTTCCAACTCATGCATTTCAATGAAATAAATTCAAAATGAACTTTGAAAAATCAAGAGAATGTAACTGTGACAAGGTAAACCACGACGAAACACTACTGAAATGTTCCAACTCTTGCATTTCAATGAAAGAAATTCAAAATGAAGTTCGAAAAATCAAGAGAATGTAACTGCGACAAGGTAAACTACAACAAAACACTACTGAAATATTCCAACTCTTGCATTTCAACGAATGAAATTCAAAATGAACTTTGAAAAATCTAGAAAATGTAAGTGCGACATGGTAAACCACGACAAAACACTACTGAAATGTTCCAACTCATGCATTTCAATGAAAGAAATTCAAAATGAACTTTGAAAAATCAAGAAAATGTAATTGCGACAAGGTAAACCACGACAAAACACTACTGAAATGTTCCAACTCTTGCATTTAAATGAATGAAATTCACAATGAACTTTGAAAAATCAAGAGAATGTAACTGCGACAAGGTAAACTACAACAAAACACTATTGAAATATTCCAGCTCTTGCATTTCAATGAAAGAAATTCGAAATGAACTTTGAAAAATTAAGAGAATGTAACTGTGACAAGGTAAACCACAACAAAACACTACTGAAATGTTCCAACTCATGCATTTCAACGAATGAAAAGCAAAATGAACTTCGAAAAATCAAGAGAATGTAACTGTGACAAGGTAAACCACGACAAAACACTACTGAAATATTCCAACTCTTGCATTTCAATGAAAGAAATTCAAAATGAACTTTGAAAAATCAAGAGAATGTAACTGCGACAAGGTAAACTACAACAAAACACTAATGAAATATTCCAACTCTTGCATTTCAACGAATGAAATTCAAAATGAACTTTGAAAAATCTAGAAAATGTAACTGCGACAAGGTAAACCACGACAAAACACTACTGAAATGTTCCAACTCATGCATTTCAATGAAATAAATTCAAAATGAACTTTGAAAAATCAAGAGAACGTAATTGCGACAATGTAAAACACGACAAAACACTACTGAAATATTCCAACTCTTGCATTTCAATTAAAGAAATTCACAATGAACTTTGAAAAATCAAGAGAATGTAACTGCGACAAGGTAAACTACAACAAAACACTAATGAAATATTCCAACTCTTGCATTTCAACGAAAGAAATTCAAAATGAACTTTGAAAAATCACGAGAATGTAACTGTGACAAGGTAATCCATCAAAATGAACTTTGGAAAATCAAGAGAATGTAACTGTGACACGATAAGCCACAACAAAACACTACTGAAATATTCCAACTCTTGCATTTCAACGAAAGAAATTCAAAATGAACTCTGAAAAATCACGAGAATGTAACTGTGACAAGGTAAACCACAACAAAACACTACTGAAATGTTCCAACTCATGCATTTCAATGAAATAAATTCAAAATGAACTTTGAAAAATCAAGAGAATGTAACTGTGACAAGGTAAACCACGACGAAACACTACTGAAATGTTCCAACTCTTGCATTTCAATGAAAGAAATTCAAAATGAAGTTCGAAAAATCAAGAGAATGTAACTGCGACAAGGTAAACTACAACAAAACACTACTGAAATATTCCAACTCTTGCATTTCAACGAATGAAATTCAAAATGAACTTTGAAAAATCTAGAAAATGTAAGTGCGACATGGTAAACCACGACAAAACACTACTGAAATGTTCCAACTCATGCATTTCAATGAAAGAAATTCAAAATGAACTTTGAAAAATCAAGAAAATGTAATTGCGACAAGGTAAACCACGACAAAACACTACTGAAATGTTCCAACTCTTGCATTTAAATGAATGAAATTCACAATGAACTTTGAAAAATCAAGAGAATGTAACTGCGACAAGGTAAACTACAACAAAACACTATTGAAATATTCCAGCTCTTGCATTTCAATGAAAGAAATTCGAAATGAACTTTGAAAAATTAAGAGAATGTAACTGTGACAAGGTAAACCACGACAAAATACTACTGAAATATTCCAACTCTTGCATTTCAATGAAAGAAATTCAAAATGGACTTTGAAAAATCAAGAGAATGTAACTGTGACTAGGTAAACCACGACAAAACACTATTGAAATATTCCAACTCTTGCATTTCAACGAAAGAAATTCCAAAATGAACTTTGAAAAATTAAGAGAATGTAACTGTGACAAGGTAAACCACTACAAAACACTACTGAAATATTCCAACTCTTGCAACGAAAGAAAACCAAAATGAACTTTGAAAAATCAAGAGAATGTAACTGTGAAAAGGTAAACCATATCAAAACACTACTGAAATATTCCAACTCTTGCATTTCAATGAAAGAAATTCGAAATGAACTTTGAAAAATCAAGAGAATGTAATTGCGACAAGGTAAACCACGACAAAACACTACTGAAATGTTCCAACTCTTGCATTTAAATGAATGAAATTCACAATGAACTTTGAAAAATCAAGAGAATGTAACTGCGACAAGGTAAACTACAACAAAACACTATTGAAATATTCCAACTCTTGCATTTCAACGAAAGAAATTCAAAATGAACTTTGAAAAATTAAGAGAATGTAACTGTGACAAGGTAAACCACGACAAAATACTACTGAAATATTCCAACTCTTGCATTTCAATGAAAGAAATTCAAAATGGACTTTGAAAAATCAAGAGAATGTAACTGTGACTAGGTAAACCACGACAAAACACTATTGAAATATTCGAACTCTTGCATTTCAACGAAAGAAATTCCAAAATGAACTTTGAAAAATTAAGAGAATGTAACTGTGACAAGGTAAACCAAGACAAAACACTACTGAAATATTCCAACTCTTGCATTTCAACGAAAGAAAACCAAAATGAACTTTGAAAAATCAAGAGAATGTAACTGTGACAAGGTAAACCACATCAAAACACTACTGAAATATTCCAACTCTTGCATTTCAACGAAAGAAATCCAAAATGAACTTTGAAAATCAAGAGAATGTAACTGTGATAAGGTAAACCACAACAAAACAAAACTGAAATATTCCATCCCATGCAATTCAACGAAAGAAATCTGCAATGAACGTTGAAAATCAAGAGAATGTAACTATGACTAGGTAAACCACGACAAAACACTATTGAAATATTCCAAATCTTGCATTTCATCAAAAGAAATCCAAAATGAACTTTGAAAAATTAAGAGAATGTAACTGTGACAAGGTAAACCACGACAAAACACTACTCAAATATTCCAACTCTTGCATTTCAATGATAGAAATTCAAAATGGACTTTGAAAATCAAGAGAATGTAACTGTGACTAGGTAAACCACGACAAAACACTATTGAAATATTCCAACTTTTGCATTTCATCGAAAGAAATCCAAAATGAACTTTGAAAAATTAAGAGAATGTAACTGTGACAAGGTAAACTACAACAGAACACTACTGAAATATTCCAACTCTTGCATTTCAACGAAAGAAAACCAAAATGAACTTTGAAAAATTAAGAGAATGTAACTGTGACAAGGTAAACTACAACAGAACACTACTGAAATATTCCAACTTTTGCATTTCATCGAAAGAAATCCAAAATGAACTTTGAAAAATCAAGAGAATGTAACTGTGATAAGGTAAACCACAACAAAACACTACTGAATTATTACCTGAAATGCCTTTTGAAAAGTGTAGCTTGGTATTGGGCATTCAAAAAGCTGTAAAGTAAAGTTGTGTGTGAAAAGGATGGGTACTTCAACTTGTAAAATGGGTTTAGGAAGGACATTAAGAAAGGAACTTGCTCTGAAATGCCTTTTGAAAAGTATTTCTTGGTGTTGAGGTATCCAAAAAGCTGTAAAGTAAAGTTGTGGTGAAAAGGAAGGATGCTTCATTTTGTAAAATGGGTTTAGGAAGGACATTAAGAAAATAACTGGTTCTGAATCAAAAAGTGATGCAGGGTAGGAACACAGTTCGTGTCGAAAGTACTCAGATTCCTTGAGGTTGATCCTCTTTGCTAGCGTGATGAACTTTTGAAAAATGAGAGTGGGGTCTAGTCTTTTGCAATCTCCACCTGGATTCTGCTTTGTAGTAATTTCAACTGCCTATTGTTTTTTTCGAAACACAAAATCAGCGACCAGCTTTCCAGACATGGATTCAATGATTTTTAGGCCTAAATCTCAGGCAGAAAGGACGCTGGTAGATTCGTAGGCTTTCACCCCGTTGATGATGTTTCTTAGCTGAAGATCCTCATTAAATGGTAAAACTTTTTCCAAAAAATCAATAACGATATGGGTGTCTTTGCAGTTTCTTAGCTGCCTCGGCTCGGACGTTTCCTTATATTGTTCACTAGTTCCACAGAAAACTTGTGACATACCATCCATCAGAATATTTAGTGCAGAGCAGACTGGTCGAGATAGAACCCATAAAGACCTTAAAACCTCTGTCATACCACTTCTATCGGTAAGACCACCCGGCGTTTTGAGAAAAAGCATGAGCTCTTGTTCAATAGCAAGATCTGTGGATATCCCAGCCCAGAATCTATCAGAACGTCAGATGATATGCATCCCATTCTGGAAGGATTGATAAACGGTAAATCGAAACTTAAAAAACATTCGCAGTGCAACTTTTTCTAAGCTTGTTAGGTGTCGGATATATCGAATAGCTTTTTTGTATCTATAAATGACAAGATATCAAAATCGGCCATTAAGAGTGACTTAATAAATAATTACTCGGGGTAATTTTCAGTTGTGACTTTTTAGCTTACGGCTTTTTCCGAGAAATCACTTGGACAAAGCGTGAGACGAAACGTTGATATAATTAATTGCACACAAAGGTAATGAAAGTGGCGTAGCTACCTTCTGTGCGTCAACTGGTCTTCTAAACAAGCCAACCATAATTTATCAGCCCACCTATTTTTTTTTACCAACAATCGCCGAATTGGTGGACAATAAGTGCTGAGAGAAACATGTCAAGTGCAAGTAAAAAGTTCATATTGATGAAAATGAAACGGGTTTTCTAGTAGACACTACATCAGGTTAATTTGATTTTTGGGCTCAACTCATCATTTTATGTCGGATTAGTTGCCCTCTGATAGTATGGTGAAAAAGAGGTCTAAACGATGCGAAGGGTAAAATCAAATATTGATGATTATGAAAATTTTTCTGGTTTATTTTACACAAAATTAGCTTTCATTTTTGGGCTCAGCTCATCATTTAGCATCGAGACGGTATTTCATATAAATTGCTGTGTTTCCAATAGTTTAAAAGCATATATAGCCAAAGAATATGCCAAGAACAATTCTTTAAATGTTGACGAACAGAACTCTTATCCTATAGTGAGGTAAGTTGACCGTTAGATCTAGCAAGTCACATGTCGTTGACCTTCAAAACCAGTTTTGCTGGATTATAAAGGTCCCCTGGAACAAAAACAAGTCATACGAGATTAAATCATCCTCGCAAGTGAACATTGGACCAAGATTATCTTTTTTAAAACCAGGGCTTCTTTGCTTAACTAGGGGATCATGAGGGTTTTTCCTACACATCTAGGTATTTTAAACAATTACATAACAAACAAAGAAGAAAACAGTCCCTATTACGTAACAAACACTTGCATCTTGAAGAAAATTAATAACGCCTGCGTCTTGAAGAAACTTTAAAAAAGGCCGGGACTGAGATTCGAAGTGGGTCCTGGCCGGTTAAACCCACGTATGCCTCCCAACTAACTGTCTCAGAAACTGGTATGTTCTCGATTTTTACACAGCGTAAACTTGAATAAATGATGTATAATACAAAAATAGCAAAATTCTTTCCCCGCAAGGAAAATAAAAAAAAACTCAAATGAGATTCTCAAATTCTGAAAGCCTTATTTTTTTTTGGGGGGGGGGGGGGTATGTTTTTCGGGGGGTGAAGGGTGTTTTCAACGTACAAGATGAAACTCGTCAAATAGAGGGGAATTAAAGATAACCAATCGAGTTAAATACATCGTAACAATTAATTTTCTGACATCTCTAACCAGAGAATGTTTCAATATCTGGTTACATTTGACGGTCGTTCCCGAGTTCTCCGCTTATACTGGTTTAAATTCAAAACACGGGGTAAGTTTTTGAGTTTCTGAGTAGTCAAATGGATTTAGCTAATGGGACAAAAAGATTGAAAATATCAAAAGCAAACCCTATCTGCTGTTTATGTAGGATGATGTATATGCAATGCAATGATAATTAATTAATGAAGAGACAAAGTTCATGCTAGAGTATATGGTAACACACTGCCGATCAATAAATCGTAATACCAAAATTTTTTCGGGATTTAACGTTCAAGGGAAGACAAGAAGAAGAAAGGGCTATTGCTACACCAATATAATTAACCATATCTTGTCTATGTGCCAGAACTGTGACCCATATAAAAATAATGTGGTAATAGACAGTGAAATCGTAAGCATGATAAAAAAGACATTGACAGGAAATATCACCACGGAATATAAAGATAAATTAATGAAAAGCAAACCCCCTGTGTGCGTTACTAGTGCAATCGACAACTTTTTTCTGTTTTCGAAAAAATTCAGAACACAGGTTGATTTTTTTTTTCTAGATTTTGGTAAAATTCCGAAGAGAAGTTGAACTTTTTTCCGTTTTAGTAAAACTCAAAACAGGAGTTGAACTTTTTTCCCTTTTAGAAAAACTCAAAACAGAAGTTAAGCTTTTTTTCTCGGTTTCGGGGAAGAGAAATTCCGAGCAGAAGATTGGAATTTTCAGGGGTTCTTACTAAGGCTGAGACGTATGAACAAGATTTTTTTTCATAAAAAAATAATAAAAGCACTTTTGAGTACAAAAAACTCAGCTAGCTGATAAATTCCAGGTGTTTTAGTTGCTGGCTGAGCACCAAAAATTATTTAAAGTACTTTTGTGTACAACAAACTCAACTAGTTGGTAAATTCCGGGTGTTTTAGTTGTTGACTAATAAAAGCACTAATAAAAGCACTTATTATATAATCTATATAATCTAATAAAAGCACTTTTGAGTACAACAAACGTAGCTAGTTGACAAATTCTATGTTTTTTTAGTTACAGACTGAGTACTCATTTTAAACTCAGCCTTCGGTAAAATGTACGAAAGTGTACGAAACAGGAGTCGATTTGACGTTATAACCAATCCCAAAGAATGTGCTTGAATTGTTGCTGACCCGAACTTTACATCATTCACTATCATAGACTCTAATATGGTCCTCCTACATAGAAAAAAAGAAGCGTTATAGTAAATAAAAATATAACTGATGGTAGCTCAATAAAGGAAATCTCTAAGAAACTCATGTTGTCTTTCTATTACAATGTGGGTAGGGCACAAAGGCCGAGGGAGGGACGAGTTCAAGTGTACTATAGACACTGATTCACTCCTTTTAAAATGTAAAACTGATAATTTACTAAATGATTTGGAAAATGATGAGCACATTAGCTCTCAAACGGATTTCGCCAATTGGAATGAGTCCATTTATCCGGAGTTAATGAAGTGCCAGGCCTCAAATCGGTTGTTGATGTTAAAGTCGGAGACGGGGAGTGACTTGATATCCAATGGTGTGTTTCCAGGTCCAAAGGTGTACTCTGTGGAAACGCACAATAAAGATATCAAACAAGTCTGCAAGCGGGTGTCTGCACACTATGTAAAAAAAATTTCGACATGAGTGTTTATAGAAACTGTGTAGAAACTAGTTTAGTTCCAAGAGCGAAATTCATTGTGATTTGCTCATTACAATTTAAAAACTATACAGTTAGAGTAGAGAAAAACGCCATGTCAGCCATATTGGACCAAGTCAATGTACTTGAGGATGGTGTGAAGGTACTTCCACATGGACACTACCACATTTCAGATCAGGTTGAATGTATAGACTACAGAAAACAACTCGGTCTGGATAAATTAAAGTAAATTCATTTCTCATAATACTGGGCGGGTTTGGGGTGGGGGGGGGGAAGATTTTTTTATTGTTGACCGAAATTTGTGTGTGTGTGTTTGTACAAGGTAGAGTTATTATATTCAATGTTTTTTTATAATTTTAAAAAAAATGCACCTTCTGCACCGGGCCCGGCCTTCGGCCCCGCTTCCGACCCGGCCTTCGGCCAAAACACCGGCCACCCCTGGGTGGGATCCCATTTCTAAGTGTATTGATTTGATATAACTAAATTAAAATTATATCGGTATTTTACTTTGCTGATAGGAGATTGATGGTTGGGGCTCATTTCCCTTAAGCAAGGAAGAAGAAGTATTACGTATAAAGTGTTCAGATAGAATTTAATGATGGACTACTTTTGTTAATAATTGGGAGTATCAAGCTCGAAGTATATCTTGATTTGGAAAAGATACTTTTGTAAATGTTCTCAATGATAATGGGGGTGGGGGGTCCCATTTGTAAGTGTATAAAAATGTATTTATTAATGTTGCAAATAAAATGAAAAAATGAAGTGTTTTAAATTGTGATATTATCCTTTGTCTAAATGTGATGTATAAAATCTGTATTGTTTTTTTGTAAATAATAAAGTTTTTTAAACTGTGATATCAGGTTGATTCAATATATTGTATATGCTTCTTGTTAAATAAAAATGCTTTTTCTGATGATTAAGAACATTTTTAGTGCTATTTTTTCTGTTAAAAATGAAAGAAAATATGATTCTAAATTGGTTTTGTTGTTCTTGAACGGCGTAGTAGTAGTGGGACTGTAATAGGGAAATTATTTATTCATTAGACAACTATAGTTTACAGTTAGTTGTAGGTCAGCTGTTGAAGCCAAAACAATATGTATCAATTTAAAGCACCATTTAGATCGTTTTCTGTGGTCCATCAATGTCGGGCAACATTACACTATTAACTAAAATAATAAAAAATTGTGATAAATGTTTGCGTAAAAGCCAAAAAAATATACTATTGCTACAGTATTTGGCAGGAGTCCTATGATAAAATAAAGGCTATTGCTACATTTGTGCAGGTACAATTCATACAGGGACTTGATTTTTTCGATATTATTGAACCAGACTTTTGGCTGATTATTGGTTTTTAAGCTGAATCCATTGAGCAATGGTTTAATGAAATGCTACAGTTGTTTACTGTTCACTCACATCATGAACAAGATTTCCGTAACTCTAGTTCTACACAATCTCTTTCATCAGTGCAAATGTAAAAGAACCCTTGCATTGAACTCGCACCTACTGTATCATTTATAGAGTTGTTTGTGATTCATGTTCTCTAATAACTATCAGTAAACAAATATATCCTATTGCTCTAAAATTTCTACTTTCAGCGTACAATCAGGCGACAAATAAACCCTATGGCTACATTCTATTGGATCTTAATCAAGACACACCCGACGATTTGCGTGTAGCCAAAGATATGTTTGACAATGAAATTGTAGTACATCTTCCCATGAAAAGTAAATAAGGTTGTTAGTCGCCATCATGACGCTGAAGAAACCACATGAAAATAGACATTTATTTTCTGTTCCAAGCACTTCAAAACACCACTTAGGAAAGCCATACTCAAACACGGTATTGACAATGATTTCATTAATCTAATATCGTAACGTTGTTTAAATTTAACAGAGGGCAATGTTAAACTGACAGAAGTAGTTAAACACAGCCATAGCAACATCGTCCCATTGTACGTGCCTGGGCTTGCAAAATGAAAGGAAAATACTTTAAAAGGAAACGTCTTCTCCAAGCGGCTGGTAGCTTTTATAAACTTTTACTGCCAATAATTGCAGAACTTGTCAACCGTTTTCTCAAGATGGCTAAACCCTACAAATTGAACCGAATAGAACTCGTTCTTTTACTAATAGAGCCCTTTGAGGACAATCTGAGTAAATTCATTAATGATGAGAATATTGATGATGATAAAAGACTACTTTTACCTAAAGATGTTCTTCGACGAATGGACGAAGATAAACCCTATCATTTAAGACAAGTCAATGTAAGCGTCGCTGATCACAAAAAAGAAACATCTCTTCAAGATTCTGCTGCTGGAACAATAACAAAATCAAAGGAGGAAAAGGGACTAAATTCAATAGTGTCAAGTATTGGAAATATACTGCCACACTCATATCGGGAACAAAGTAAAAGAGTCTTAACATATCTTAAGGAAAGTGACCAAAATTCCATTCAAGTTGATAGGAACGGGAAACGTATTATAATTCCAGGGAAAAGTTATAATCTACTTGATTTAATTTATGATATGGTTACAAATCATAAGGGACGTTTATCATTTGACAGTCATCTATACAATTTTTTAAATACATTAAACTTCCCAAAAAGCCTTATTAGCAATAGGCAAATTCTTAAGACATTAAAGGAATATAGTCCATCATCATCATCAACAAAATTAAAACAAGAAGAAACAGGTGAAGATTTTAAATCAATCTTGGAGAATACTAGCACACCCAGTAGAAACACTGATTTGGTAACACCGGTAGTAGCTAGAAGAAAGCGAAGGCTTATTGATATTAATTCACCGTCATCATCACCACCAACCAGTATACAAAAGGGTAGCGGACATTACACTAGGGGTTTGCGTTCAAAATGGTTGAAGTTTTGAAACATATTTATGAAAATATCGGTGAAGCGGGAAGTTTAAGTTCCCCCACGACACTTTCCAAATTCGCTGGTGTTGTCATGAAAAGTACACAAGAGTATCTACAAAATGAATCAAGTTACAATCTACATCTAAATCATAGGGTTCGGGGTAGTCATTATCGAAAAACTAAATCCTTTTCCCATCGCATATAATGCAAGCAGATCTCTTTAAATTTAGATGAGATTAAAAGGCGTCAAAATACACCCTAAAAATATATATTCTACTTGCAATTAGTGTCTATGGTCGCTATGCATACGCTATTCCATTGCGGACAAAGAGAGGTTTTGAAGTTGCCCAGGCTATAGAAAATATTCTTGAGCAAGATTTTTATAAAAAAAAACATTCAAACGGATCGTGGTAGTGAATTCTTTAATCCACATGTAGAAAAGGTATTATTAAAATAGAATACAATGCTATATCATAGTCATATCACAGCCCTATAAAGACAAAAGATTGATAAAAACTGTTCGACTTTTAATTTCAAGATATTGTAGAATGAAAAATACGGCTGCTTTTATTCACGAATTAGATAAAATCATGCTAATTTAGAACCAACGGCTTCATCGATCATTGTCAAACATTAGTCCTCAGAAAGTTCATAGAGGTAATCACAATACACTTTAGAATTTTCTTAGACAATATTCCAATGAAAAGGTTGTGAAGAATAAATACAATATTGGTGATACTGTACGAATTAATAGAACAACTAATATTTTTGAGAAGGAAAATTACTTATGGTCCACTGAACTTTTTAAAGTGTCAAAAATCCTAGACACTAAACCCATAACTTATCGTCTACGAGACATCAAAGATGAAGACATTCTCGGTGGCTTTTATGACTATGAATTACAAAAAGTTAACAAAAATAGTAAAATCTATCAAATTGAAAAGATATTAAAGAGCCGTGCACACAAGGGCAAGAAACAGTTGCTTGTTCGTTGGCTAGGATATAACTCTGATTTTGATTCTTTGGTAGGTGTTCAAGAAATAAATTATGTCCAATGATTTCCATGTGACATTCATCCGATCCTCTCTATGTGACATTAATCCGATCCTCTCTATGATGATTTGAACAAAACAATTGATTTTTTTACTACACTCTCCCCTGCCATCAAATTTGAAGGTAGATATGAAGTTTCTCTCGTTGATTGTATTATCAGTAATGCATATGATGCTCTGAAAAAGGAGACCCCTTATGAGATTAAAATAAGACCCTTTGACTTTGGTGATGATGGTGCAGTGGCAAATTTTGAATCTAATGATTACCCTATTGCTACCATACCCTACATGGAATAGAACAAGCTTTGTCATGAGCTGTGTCGAGTTATCAACAAACAAATTGCTAGTCAAGAAGAAGATGGTTTAACTTTCAACTATTCGATAGAACAAAGAAGAATTTATATTACCAATCCATTTGAGAATGAAAGAATTTTCCTCGATGAACCTTTTCGTGAGGTTTTCGGTTTTAAAGATCGTATTATTAAAGCATAAAATTTCAGTGGCAAGGAACACGTTATCTATGCAGACAATGCACATAATTTCTCCTCAGATAGTTGTATATTTATTTACAGTTTATTTGTGGAACCGTTGAGAATTGGCAATTCAAATGTCCTCCTTCTACATGTTCTAGACAGAAAAGGTATTGAAAACAATGTTGACCACTACAATATAAGACATCTCCAGTATCTTTCCGTAAACACTTCGTATTTGGAACTCTGTCAGTTAACACTAACAAGTGAATTCGGAGATTTGTTAGCTATAAGAAAGGGGTAGTGTGTCATTAAATGTCATTTTTGACCCGTTGCTTAAGATTAACAATAGAAAAATTCCATTAGACTGTCCTGAAATTAATTGTTATGTGTTCTCTGAGTCCTCGTCAAATAGGTCATGGATTGGACTTAAAAGGGACGTACTAAAATGTCTGGCTAGGGTACTGGTATTTGGTTTGCTAGGCTATTTCGTTCTGCACTACCCCTTGTCAGAAAATATATTGTACCTGCTGCATCAAATTCTGCTGCGCCAATACTAGAGGATAGGGGTTCGGCTAAAAAAATTCAACGAGAGTCTTACAGAATATATTAGATCTTCAGCAAGAGACGTTAGCGAATAATTAAAATCTCAACAAAATTGGAAGGGATTAAAAAGGGTGCGTGATCATCATTCACTCATCAGTCTCTACCCAGGTGGGAAGCGAAAGATATCAGCAGCCACATCGAAGAAAATAAGAAGAAGAGCAAAAGGAAAAGAATACGATTGTTAGATCAAAGAAAGATTTCTTCTCTTAAGATGACCTATCTCCCCCACAAAGAATCGTATCTATCAATCACCTCTTCATTGAATCTATTCAATGCTAAAAATTTTGATGTCAGTGTCAAGTATGGCTACTAAGAAAAACTTCATCCTCAACAACCACTGTCGGAAAATATACACTTTCAGTTATTTTCCAATGAAGATTATTTCATCGATTTATCATCTAAATTTATTTATTTAAATGTTCTGGTGAAGAAAAAGTCTGATAAATCAAAATCCCATTGCTACCGACGGTCTATCCTATGAAAACTATATCCTACACAACTTGTTCAAACAGATTAATGTCTTCATTAGTGGAACATTGGTTAGCACTAGCAATAATTTATCAAACTATGCAAGCTGCATACATTTTATTTTGATGACTCCAATGTCATACAAGGATTTGAGATGACAGGCACTGGGCTATGAATATAGATCAAATGTTGATATTGACGGCGAGTTAACTGCTGCAGTGACCCAGGAGTATCATTTGGTTGGAAATTTAAATCATAATACATTTAATATATCTCAATGGTTGCCTTCCAACGGTAAGATTGACATGAAGGTACAACTATCTCCATCCAGTTTCATTTTGAATGAAACGATTGCTGCGACACTTGATGCAAATGTCAATTTCACTTCAGCAATTCTTCATGTTGGAAAACAACAGGTTATGAGCACTGTAGCATTGGCAGTGGAAAAACTGAGAGCCAGTGGTAACAATATCAAACTTCTTGTTCCCTATACAGTCACCAATCAACGTCACATTCCCACTGGTTCTCGTAGTTATACCGATTTGTCATTTTTCAATGGAGAATTCCTCTCAAAACTCGTTTTGGCCTTTATGAAAAGTGACAGTGCCGTTGGATCCTGCACTGCATCTCCCCAGGATTTTAATTTTTTTTGCTTATTTAGCCTTGTGCGCAAAGTAATTGGAGTTCCCTTGTACACTTTATCATTTGGTAAAAAGTCTTACAGAACTCTGTATGAATTGACTATGCAAGCCCTAGATCATGACTCAAAACTTTGAAAATGGAATAACCAATTAAATGTTTTCAAAAAATCATGGTTTAATTGTTTTGGACTTGTCTGGCACTCAAGATATGAGTATTGTATGAACGGGGAATGGGCGTTTAGAGTTCATATTTGCTGACGCCTTGACTAAAAGTATTACGTTAATATAACTGAGTCAGTTTGAAACTTATTGGGAAATCACTCCCAATGGCAGTCTTCAACTAGACCTCGCAACATGAACACAAATCAAATCATCAGCGTATTTAATATGGGGTCATGCATTTCCAAATACAAATCCTATTGTATACCTTCGGACTTCCTTAAAAAATTCCAAGTGTTAACAATACCCTAATTATTGTTAATAGCAGTTCATCGAGCGTAAAGACGGGTCTTTGGCTTTGCATCCTTCAAACAGCGAAGAATATAGAATTTTTTGATCTTCTTGGCCTATCATATACATTCTGCACCCCAAACATCAACCACTTTATTGAAACTGGTAGGAAAACAATTATTAAAAACCAGAAGACAGTGCAGGATTTAACAACTAAGAGCTGTGGCTTTCATACACTATTGTATTTTATTTTTAGATGCTGTGGCCATAGTTACAACCAGTTTCTCGATATTTACATTGACATCCTTGTCTGAATGAATTCATAGTGGAAAATACACTTTCAAACCTGTATAATATTGACTTTAGTGCCTTACAAATAAAATGTTATAAAAATGTATGTAAAATTGTTTATTAATAAAAATAATGTATATACATAAAAATTGCTCTTTTCTCCTCTTTAGATTTTTTCTTCTACGTATAGGTACTTGTCGAGAACAACTAATGCTGGTAGATCATCTGAATTTACTGTATATTGATCCTAGAGTGCTGCAATGCCAGGGTTACATTTTCTACAGTGCAATGTAACTTCACTCTTATTATATCTCTTTGTATAGTCAATGATACTTTTTTCATTCATATTGTAAAGTTCCCGTTTTTCAATTTGCTTATTTGAAGCAATGTCACATACAGGTTTTTCAAATGGTGAATCAAATTCTGTAACAGCCAAATAAAAATCAGTAGGCTTATTATCATAGTAACCATTGTCTTCACAACGATGACGTAGAAACCAAATTCTCTTGTTATTTCAGCAGTTGAACTGTAGACCTGATTCTTCCTCCCAAAAAAATTTAAAGCCACGGCGATACCAGTCTCTTATATACAAACTA
This sequence comes from Artemia sinica, assembly GCA_027921565.1. Lineage (NCBI taxonomy): Eukaryota > Metazoa > Arthropoda > Branchiopoda > Anostraca > Artemiidae > Artemia > Artemia sinica. Next base: position 26,085,819 of record CM051261.1, on the reverse strand, counting down.
GAATCTTGTTTAGGATTCTTTCCAATAATACCAGAATAGGTATTCTCCCACTGACTACATTTATCATAGTGACAGTTGGATCATAGGTGTCCTTTAGGGTAAGAGTCACAAATCTCTTCAAGACGTGAATTATAGCCTTTAATTTGTATTGCATATCCTCTATGCAATTTACTCGGGTTGCATAATTTACATTTTACATCATGATCGTCAATAATTGTGCAAATCTCAAATGATGACCAGCTACCCAGTGTATATATGCATTTTGGACATGTATAGAATATTTTTTATGTGTCCGCACTCTCGCCACCAAAATAAAACTGATATAGAATCGGTAAATTGAGAGAGAGGGAGAGAGAGAGAGGAGTAATCGAATGATATCATAAGACCTTTTTGAACAGGATCCTCTAAATTCTCGTTATTATTCTCATTAAAAAAAATCAAGGGCTTAAATTTCTAAGTTAGTGTGTTCAATAGCAAATGCACCATACCATTTTATTTTGTTTCGATTAATATGTCAATAAATTGTGTAAATGCGTTTCCCACAGCTGCCACCAGGGTTTGTGTGGTATGGTTCGGATGTCACCAGATAATGGCGCAAAAATTTGGCTACAACCCTTTACTGGAGGTGGTCCCTCGCTGGTGCCAAATATTATAGTGCAATGCCCATGCTTACTACAACGGTTCTGAAAATATAGGGCATTTTAATACCCAATTTACGATATACTCTGCTCCAGAGTATGATAACTTGATCGAACGGTCAGGCGGCCAGACTCTAGGCCATGGATGCACCCAACCTGGGTTACCACTAATATTGCTAGTTTTCTCCTTGGAGGGTAAACAGACCCCCCCCTGTCGATATAATCAATGACGGTATGCCTCACAACTCATTTCCTACCTTGTCTGGATTCCTGGAAAAATAGTCTACACAGCTGTAGAAAAAAGCTTACTTTTAATCTTCCAAAAGATGCACAAAATACATGTATCAAAAAGAACTCCCCAAGCGGGGTCCAATGCAGGCTCTCAATACAGGCTAAAAAATAATATTTGAACACTAAAAGAATCTTGGCAATTGGGGTGTGGCTCAGTGTGACGCGGGCCAGTCAAATGTATTGAGTCCCTCAATTGAATTTGCCCTACACATATTTTCAGAATCAGTGACTTGAATTTTAGAAAGCCCATGTGATGACCCATACTGAATTATAAACCAGTCAATTTTTTTTTCTTTTTCAAAATGGTTGCCTTGCCGACGAGTTTAACTTACGATTGAAAATTATCTTATAGGCAAATAGAAAAGAAAACGGGTCATTTATCTGGAAAGCAAAGAAACAAGGGGAGGAACCCCAACAGACCACGACGTAAAAGTTTCATACAATAGTCCAATGATGGATATTTTTTTCATTATATCGTCAAGTATTCCTTGAAAAAATATTTTTCTTTGAAGATATAACTCCAGAAAATCATCATCTAGAATCAAACATTTTTCCATAATCACAAGATTCTAAATAATTTTCTCTTTCTCAAATCCAGTCATTTTTTCAATCCTAAAACACTCACAACCAATTTCAGAATAACTAGGATTCTTTCTACTTCTAGAATATTCGCTAACCTACTATAAAATATATTTTCAATTTAGAAAGATTTTTATTATATATAATTACAAAAGCAATAATAATCACTGATACAACTTATTATCCTCAATATATTTCACTATCGTATTTAAAGCACCTTGAAATCTATTTATAAGCACTATATCAAGTTTCACTGCAAAGCCTAACTGCTCCTCCGATTTAAGTTTGCTCAATGATATCACATATCTTGCACACATATCATCCAATTCAAGGCTTAGTCGAGATTCTCTTTAAATTCTACTGCTAAGTTTATTACTCTTGTCTTTGTATCATTGCTGCTACCAGCTCCACCATCAGCTTCTAATGGCTTAAATACAGAACTCATTTTTGCTAATATTTTGTCAAATAGTAGAGTTTAAGCAAAGTGTTCTCTCTCTGAATTCAATTCTCTTACTTATAAAAATTACATTGAAAATTACTCTTTATATTGAATCTGGTTGCTAGGGATTGATTGCTATGGCCTCATAGCTATGGTATCTTGCAAGTACTAATGATGAATAAATTAGTTATCATCAGTATGTATTGAGGTGGCTTAGACCCTTAGGCTGTAAGCTCCATATTGTGTATCATTATAAGCCCAGTATAACATATTTGGTAGGTCCATGTCGTTTTATCCGTCAAATGTCTCCGTCAAATGATTTGTCAAATGAATTCGTCAATGTGTTCGGCAAATCAGCACCCCCTCACTACTAGTACTAAAAAAAATTTAGCGTAAAGAGCGAGGTATTGACTAAGGAGGGACCCAATTATATACGTAATAGTTTCTGCTCGTTTTAAGTTTTGATGTTGAAAAGTTTTAAGTTGAAAAGTTTTTCAGTCAAAAACTTTTTTTTTTATTTAATTTCTGATAGTATTTTTAAATAATGCAGGGAAACCCGGCGCCCCCTTCATAGCAATGTCCCTTCCCCATGAAAACTTCCTCCGTGGAAAGATCCTCCGACGTAACCTCCGACCCCCCCCCTCCCTAATACCAGAGAAAATCCACCTGAAAACGTCTGTATATTTCTCAATAACCAATACTATATGGAACATTGGGCAAAGTTCATAACTTGCAGCCCTTCCCCTGGGGACTTTGGGGAATTAAGTCATCCTTAGAGACATAGTTATCATATTTTTCGACCATGCTGAACAAAATGGCAATCTCAAAATTTGATCGAGTGAATTTGGGAAAAAATCACTGTGGGAGGGGGCCTAGTCGCCCTCCATTTTTTGTCGCTTGAAAAGGGTACTAGAACTTGTATTTTCCGTTTGAATAGGCCTTCCTGCAATATTCTAGGACCCCTGGGTCGATACGATCACCCCTGAAAAAAAACAAACAAACAAACAAACAAATAAACACGCATCCGTGATCTGTCTTAACTTGTTCTTTGCCTTTGAAAGTGGAAAATTCGGCTTAACAGATTTCTCAATGATTCTTTCACTAGAAGAACTTAAATTTCTTTCCACTGAAGCGATTCCGGATGTCTCAGTCATATAATCACTAGCAGCACTCCCCTTTTCTTTCTTTTTTCAGATAAAAGATCTGTTTCCTTTTCTAAGTTACATTTGCTTAGATTTGCTTATAATATACTCTTCAATCACAAGTTAAAATCTCGTTGCCAAGCCATTAATTTCGCAGTAAGTGAAGTTTTGGGATAAAATCTATTTATGTCTATCCGGACTTGGCCATTGATAGTTAAATGCAATAACAAAATGGCAATCTCAAAATTTGATCGAGTGAATTTGGGAAAAAATCACTGTGGGAGGGGGCCTAGTCGCCCTCCATTTTTTTTGTCGCTTGAAAAGGGTACTAGAACTTGTATTTTCCGTTTGAATAGGCCTTCCTGCAATATTCTAGGACCCCTGGGTCGATACGATCACCCCTGAAAAAAAACAAACAAACAAACAAACAAACAAATAAACACGCATCCGTGATCTGTCTTAACTTGTTCTTTGCCTTTGAAAGTGGAAAATTCGGCTTAACAGATTTCTCATTGATTCTTTCACTAGAAGAACTTAAATTTCTTTCCACTGAAGCGATTCCGGATGTCTCAGTCATATAATCACTAGCAGCACTCCCCTTTTCTTTCTTTTTTCAGATAAAAGATCTGTTTCCTTTTCTAAGTACATTTGCTTAGATTTGCTTATAATATACTCTTCAATCACAAGTTAAAATCTCGTTGCCAAGCCATTAATTTCGCAGTAAGTGAAGTTTTGGGATAAAATCTATTTATGTCTATCCGGACTTGGCCATTGATAGTTAATGGTATTCAAAAAGTGTTTTATTTTTAAGCTTTTATTTATAGGATTGGCCAGAGTCAATTTAGGGCCTACCCCTACACAAAGTTTCTTTGTACTAAAGCAGTGATTTCATTTTTAGTTTGTTTTCAGAAAATACAATACAGAATGTAAAAACAAGTAGATTTAAGTCTTGGCGCTCATTCGGTGGTGAGTGACACTTTTTTTAAGAAAATATTTTATTGTATGTCATAAAATAGAAAACATGTCCACTTTATGTCCCAAATGTCTAAAATATGTCCTTTTTTTGCCCTATTATGTCATTATGTCCCGGCACATAGGAATATGTCCTTTGGACATAAAATATATTCTGTTGGCAACCATGATGCTGAAATCAGTTCCTGAAATCAGCTACGTGCGCCAGTAATGCGGGGCTCCCACGGCGTCAATAAAGTTTGTCATGGAAGTATGAACCATAAGGTTGGTCCCACTCACAAAAGGATTTCATCTTTTTGACTTAACAGCAGTTTTTCATAGAAAGTAACTGAAATATTCAGACATAGAGTTGAGAAAACCATCTTTTTAAGCATTGTTTCCTGTTAATAGTAAATAAAAATATTTTTTGTTTCTTTTACCAAGCTAAATGTTTAAACAAGTATACACGATAATATTTGTAGAAACTAATTTTTATGTTGTTTATTTGAAATTTTCTACAAGTCTTCTGCTATTGGTTGAACTTTGTGGATTTTCTTAAATAACTTCTATCCGACTGCAATAAAGTCAACAAAGTTATGCGAGGAAAACGGTTTATTAACTTCGCGTTAACTGTAAGGAAATGTTTCCAAAACCCACACTGCTGAGATTCAATGCTTAAGTCTTTTTAAATTGCCGCCTAATAAGTTGTTTTATAGATAGCATTCATGCTGGTCTTTTTAAAACTTTTTTTTTTAAAGAGCAGTGGCGAAGGGCGAATATCAAAATATGAACGCTAAAGACCGGCATGAATGCTATCTATAAAAGAACCTATTAGGCAGCAATTTATAGCGGCAATTTAAAAAGACTTAAGCATTGGAAAGTAGTTAGGTTAAGAAAATGAGACTTTCAGGGATGGGTCTACAGGCTAAAGTATAGGTATATTTCTACCAAATCATATTATTGACTTACACTTAAAGTGAATACACCATTGGATGCCTTTTTTTATGCTGATTAAAAATATAATAATCATTTCTATTGGAAATGAATTTCAGCCCCCCCCCCCTATATATGCCAATTCCGGGTATATTTTTACAACCTAACCCTGAATTGGCATATATAGGGGGGGGGGCTGAAATTCATTTCCTATAGAGATGATTATTATATTGGTAATCAGCATAAAAAAGGCGTCAAGTGGTATATTCACTTTATGCATAAGTCAATAATATAATTTGGCAGAAATTTACCAAAGTATGTCCTGGGAAGGTATTTTGAAGTACTTACCTCCACTCCTTCTCCCTCTAGTGGGTCCTGAAATTTGCCTGCTTGACAGGTTCCTTTACCTATTGAAATTTTGATAAAACAACATTTTACTTTAATTTTCATTTATCTATTTCTTTTTCTCTGACTTTAGTTCTGAAAATGCAATTCCTGTTATTTGAGTAGAATTTTAAGCCATATCAATGTTTTTTTTTTTCAAAATTTAGGAAATATTTTTGCATATCTTTAGAACCTTATAAATTGGGACTGAGAAAAGTTGTGAAGCTGAAAACAGCTCTAGAGGGAGAAGGAGTGGAGATAGGTACTTCAAAATACCTTCCTGGGACATACTTTAGCCTGTAGGCCCGTCCCTGAAAGTTTCATTTTCCTAACCTAACCCCTTTCCAAGATAGTCAAAAGTAACTAAAGTAGAATTTTACCGCCTTTTTTTATGCTCTTTCCAAATATAATAATCATTTTTTTTGGAAATGATTTTCACCCCCACCACTATTTATACCAATTCAGGGTATATATTTGCACATTAGGGGGGTGGGGGTAAATTTTATTTATGATGTAAGTGAGAGGTAAGATTAAACTTTCCCCCCACCCCCCTATTGTGCAAACATACCCTGAATTGGTATATATAGGGGTGGGGGCTAAAGTTCATTTCCAACAAAAATGATTATTATATTCATAAAGCGCATAAAAAAGGCATCAAGTGGTATATTCTCTTTATTTGTAAGTCAATAATATGACTTGGTAAAAATTTACCATAAAATTTACCCCCACCTCCCTAATGTGCAAATATATACCCTGAAATGGTATAAATAGGGGTGGGGGGTGAAATTTATTTCCAACAAAAATGATGATTATATTTGTAAAGAGCATAAAAAAAGGCATGGAGTGGTATGTTTACTTTATTTGTAAGTCAATAATATGATCTGCAAAAAATTTATCCTTTATTTTCTAGTGTGATTAGTGCTCTTATTTGATTTAGCAAATTACTTAGTAATATGATACTTTTTAAACCAAGAGATGCTGTAGACAAAGTTTTAAGAGAAGAACAATACAGTTTTAGAAAAGGCAGAGGATGCATCAACCAAATTTTTACTCTTAAGTGCTAGGCACACATAGCTGATTTCAGGAACCAATTTCAGCATCAGTGGACAAATGATAGCAGTAAGAAAAATTGGTTGAAAGAAAAATATATTGCACAAAATTTTCAAAACAAAAAATCATGGGCACAAATAGTCAACTGAAGTTTATTAATAGTTGCTTGATTGATCTCAGCACAGTTTTTAGTTTATTTCTCAGCTCAAAAAGTGGGTTTTTCACCACAGATACCTCTGGCTGACTATTTATTTGTATCCTTATTTTTTTTATGATGATCATGATGAAAATCAGCACTGATTTTGTAAATCAGCAACAAAAACTAGAAAATTTTTGAAGCTCAAATTGACTCTGATTTCTTTTAAAATCAGTGCTGGTTTGGAAATCAGTTCCTGAAATCAGCTATGTGTGCCCAGCCCTTTAGGTTAATAATTGAGAAGTGCCTGAGTTGTCAAACACCTTTGGTCCTTAGTTTTATAGATTATGAGCAAGTGTTTGACTCTGTTGATAGAAGAGTCTTAGAAAAGGTTTTATCCTTGTATGGTATACCAGACAAATACATTGGTGAATTTTTACCAAATCATATTATTGACTTACAAATAAAGTGAATCTACCACTTGATGCCTTTTTTATGCTCTTTACAGATATAATAATCATTTTTGTAGGAAATGAATTTTAGCCACCACCCCTATATATACCAATTCAGGGTATATATTTGCACATTGGGGGGGGGGGGGGTTTAATCTTACCTCTCATTTACATCAGAAATAAAATTTACCCCCACCCCCCTAATGTGCAAATATATACCCTGAATTGGCATAAATAGGGGTGGGGTAAAATTCATTTCCAACAAAAATGATAATTACATTTGGAAAGAGCATTAAAAAGGCATTGAGTTGTATGTTTACCTTAAATTACCTTAAATCACAGCTTGAAGTGAAATAAGGACTTTTGGTTTACTTTATTTGTAAGTCAATAATATGATTTGGTAAAAATTTACCAATACATTGAAGTACTTAGTGCTATGTATGAGAATAACACTGCTGCAGCCAAGGTAGGACATAAGGTTAGCAGCTGGTTTTGTATTAAATCAGGAGTTAAGCAGGGTTGTATTCTATCCCCCTTTATATGGATTGTTTTGATGGACTTTGTATTAAAGAGCACAGGAAAGGCAATGGGAGACCACAGAATCAAATGGGGAGGAAAAAGTCTCCTGGACTTAGATTATGCTGATGATTTAAGCATCCTAGAGGAAATTGTGAGCAAAATGAATGAACTTTTACAGGTTTTGTGAGTTCAGGGTGCTAGAATAGGTTTGAAAATTAATATTAAGAAGACTAAGTCACTAAGGCTTGGAATAAGTGAAGATGAAAAGGTGACATTGGGTAATGAAAAGATTGATCAAGTGGGTAGATTCACTTACCTTGGTAATATTATTAGTAAAGATGATGGGACCTGTGAAGATGTTAAAAGTAGAATAGAGAAGGCTCAGGGTGCTTTTTCACAATTAAAAAAAAGTTTGGAAGAATAGGAAAATAAGTCTGCCAACCAAGATTAGAATATTAGAAGCTTAGTGATGACAGTAGTCAAATATGGCTCTGAAGCATTGGTGCTTTGAAAATTGGATGAAGATTTGCTGGAAGATTGCTACCTTGGAAGATTACTAGATATTTTCCAGAGAAATTGCTTAAGGATTGTTCTGGGGCCCCAGCTGACTGACTGTATTTCAAACAATAGGCTGTACAAAAAATGTGGTTCAATACCACTCTCTAGGGCTATAATGAAAGAAAGGTTAAGATGCCTATGGCACATTGTGCAGATGAAGGATGACAGATTGCCAAAGATTGTTCTTTTTGGCCAACTGTCTAGGGCTAAACAGAAAGCAGGTTTTCCTTGTCTAAGGTGGGAGGACATCATGAAGAATGATTTAAAGGAAATGGGAACTTTGTGGGAGGGTGTTAAATGGGAGGCTTTGAATAGATTGGGATGGAGGAGGAGCATGTTTAACTGTGTTGGCCTCAGGCAGCTTGGTGCTGTGGTGAGGTGTTAATAGTAGTAGTATTTGATTTAGCCTAGCTTTGTGTATTTTGTTTGCTTTATAGAGTGACCTGCCATATTTTCCCTTTTGTATTTGGGATGGGTTTTTATTTAAGTTGACTGTTTGACATGGCATCTCCAGAATGTAATGGTATGGAATTAGCTTTTGTCTAAGCTTTTGTCTGTAAAAGTGAGCTAAGTCTAATCCCCAAGGTTCTCTCTTAAATAGAAAAAGACTATGATTCCTTCCTAGAGCACTTGGAAGTACAAAAGAGATGCTAGAGGAGATACAAAGCCAACCCAATGTTGAAGATGCTAAAGTCCTCAATGAAAATTCTGATATGATGTATATGATTTGATTTATTTTAAAAATGAGATTAACTTCCCTGAAAAAAATGTTAGTTTAGGGAGCCCTTATTTATGTAATGCAATATATCCCAAACCCAAGACAATATTTTTAAATGCCAAAAATTTGGACATGTTGCTGCAAATTGCTGGGGAAAAGAAACCTGCCTGATTTGCTCAGAAAAACATAATCTCAAAAATTGCCCTGAAAGTAATAAGGTAGCTCCCAAAAAAAGATGCTCAAACTGTCTAAATGAATATGCAGCAAACAGAAAAGAATGTACCCAGTAAAAAGAAAATGCTAATAAGTTATGCACAAATATCACTTTATCATACATTCAAGTGACTGCCAGTGGGATAGTGGATAAATCTGCTCCAAATAACATTGTTGCACATGAGACAAGCCCATTCTGACTCATGCAACCAACAGCCAGCAGAAATAAAAAGATCATTTGAATCAGTTGACAAATTAACAAAACTGGTTGCATCCTTATCAATAATTTTGCAAAATTCAATAATTTTGCAGGAGAAACATATTGACCCAGAAGGTGAGAACTACTAAAAAAAACATGATGCAATTTGTATTTTCAGTAAAGTGCTAGTTTCCTATAATTCTAGAAACATAGGGAAACATAATTAGTTGGTTTATTTGTACTAGTTTTAGTGATATATTTTAGATAGGCTGTGAAGTAATAGTTTTTGTTTGTTTTAAGTTTCAACTTTGCTCTTTACTGCCCTTGGAAAAATTTTGTTTTTTTTAAATTAATCTTTGTTTGTTTTTGATTAAAATTTAATGTAGAAACAATGCTGCCGTCATCTTTCTTTATTTATACAGAATAATGTATGTTCATTTAAAGTTTTAATGTCACTCTTTAGTTTCAGTTGAAGACTTATTTTTAATATAATTTCTTATTATCACCAATCTAAGAGAGATATGACACCTAGAAATTACTGCAAACAACCTTGACAGCTACAAAAAACTTTCAGTCTATAACATAAAGTTCATTATCCATACTTCACAAAACAATGCATGTTTTTCAGGAATGTTTGTGTTTTGATTAGCAAAAAGCTGTTTCTGCTTGGCTGACATCACCTAAAAAAGCCATAATGAAGGCAGGGCTTTATAAATCACCTACTGACTAGCAGAAACTAGAAGGCTACTGTAACAAAAGAGAGTTGTTTAAAGGCTCATTTAAAAGCTTTTATTTATACATAATAGCTTTTTATAAATTTGACTTGATAGCATATTCCCATAAAGTGTGCTTTTGGTTGTTTCCCCCATTTTTGTAAATGAAAAAAGTGCCTTTTCCAATGAAATGACCAAGAAATGGTGTTTTTCAAAACCTAGGCAGGAGCAAAAAACTATGGAGTAAGGACATCCCTTCCCCTCAATTACCGCCACTAGAAGTAGCACACAGGCTCCATCATAGAGTGAAGTTTGAAGGTTCAGTTCAAAACTGCTCATCATTCTAGCTTAATTTTTGGTTGATTTTCAGTTGAAAAGTCTTAGTTTTAGTTAATTTTTTACTTTTAAGATGAGTAGGCGATTTATGAAACTTACTAAGAGGGCCTGGAGGGAGTATATGTGAGGTATTTGATAAACCTCCAGTTAAGGGCTTTGGATCATAATTATTGCAATGATACCACTCTAGGTTGCAGCTACTGCTGCAACCATGCTCTTTGCTCCTTTTTTATTAAGATATAATGTAGAATCAACACTTGTATGATCTTTTTATTTAGGCTACACAAAATAATTTCTGTTCATTTTAAGTTTTAATGTGTCTCCTTACTTTCAATTGAAAACTTATTTTTTTAATATAATTTCTAATCATCACTGACCTAGGGGAGATAAGACACCTCTAGAGAATACTGCAGACAATCTCAACAGTTACAAAAAACTTTCAGTTTGCAACAAAAAGTTTATTGTCCATACTTCACAAAACAATACGTGTTTGTTTTGTGCAGAAATGCAGCTACAGTAAAATTACACAGTTCATCATCAATTAGTTTTTGTAACCTATTTTTCTACTAGGAAATAAAGCCATATCATGTGGTTATTACTTTTTTAAGGAAACTAGAAGATCAGGCAATTCAATTATGTTACACTTCCCTGCTGTAATGAGGCGCCACTGCTTACACTTTGCCTGAGCATCATTAGTTACAGCAGTAGACTAGGGATTCCTTTACAAGAGAGAAAAAAAAAGAAAAATTCTTTAAATATAAAATTTAGGAGTTTGCATATTAGGAGCCTGCAAATACTCAAACTATTAATAAAAGTAGATATAAATCTTTGATAAGATATTAAAGCTTTTTAGGTAGCACTGTCAATTTTATTTTGTCCAACTTTTAGTCTCTGCAAATGCATAATAAACCTCCCTTCATCATATCTAGATCTACTAGTCACTGAATAGTTAAACTGCTACCAAATGGTAAGACAAAGCACATGGAAATAAATTATCAGATTGTTTTGAGGATTTTCATATACTGGCATTCTTCTGCATGGCTGGCCTGAAAGGACATAAGGATAATACGTGTAAAAAATAGCAAAAAAAAATTTTTGCTTGTAAAAAATAGCAAAAAAACACCTGTTAAGTAGCATTTCAATATCCTAGGAGTATTTCTCAAGAACTAAGAAAGTCATACCTGAGAAGTCAATATCAGTTTGGGCCTACCATTCTTACTCTGTCATCATTGCATAAGCACCAGCTTCCTTCTAGGGTCCTTCAATAAACGTAATAATGACCATTATTAAACTGAGATCCACTATGAATGACAACAGAACATGCACAGTAGTGTTCTGATGACTAAAAACATATCATAATATTGATGTTGAGTCAGATTACGCTCATCTGTCTTCCTCATGTGTGTGTTGTCTGGACAAAAATCTACTATTCTTCTTGCCTTAAAAATGCTCTTATGTCCAGATTTACAGCAGGATATTTAGGAGTGTGGGTGAATATGGTCTGAAGTTGACATTCATGGCCATTTGGATGTATACCTGCTGATGAAAATGGGTAGAGTACTCTGGAAAATCTTATGTCCATTGTATCTATGATCTCTTGGTGGACACGTGCTTGAGGATTGAGGACTGCAGGTACAGGAAAGTAGCATGCTTCTGTATCATCTAAAAATATTGAATCAATTTACTCCATTGACAAACTGAACAAGTTAAGTATTTCTTAACTTTGTAATGGAATATATCATGCAGGGGACTCTCAGTGTCATTTATAGCATTTTCATTATTTATAGTTGTTAAAAGTATTTCCCAGAACTCACAATTGACTGCTGTTGCTGTTCTGAGAATCCATATTGGACAGGTAGTAAATTCCTCAAATCTTTTGCTCTTTCACAGTGCCTCAAATGTTCTCTGTGAAAAAGGCACTGAAGTGCCAAATTGGCATAGCACAAAACACCATCATCATTCTTTAACCCTTTTCTACCAGCACCAATACCACTTTTGTAATAAGGATTTGTCAGAAAATCCACTTTAGTCTGCTTACAACAGACTCTTATCTCTTTTTCAGCAGTAATGTCTTGCTTGCCTTTTGCTTCTTCAGCTAGCGAATCAGTGTTCATTGTCATTTTCACTGACAAATTTGTTTTGAATCCTTGTTCTCTCTTCCAAAAACAATTTTTGAAGCCTTGACTCTCTTTATAGTCGATTAAGATTTGTGCATTTTCCTGGAAATATCTGATGTTTTTTTCCTTTGAACTTGGTGGTTTTTCTGGTAGGATACTTTCCAATAGAATTCTTGGAATGAAATTCACTTTTGGTAAGCACAGATGCCTCAACTGGCAAGTTTCTCAAATCTGTTATGGGGACTTGAAATAATGTAAGATCTGGTCTATAAATTTTTCTCAGACAATTATATTCCAATAAAGCATCTAAATCGGGTACAATTTTGTTGGATAAACAAAATTGTACCCGATTTTACACATAAATTGTACAAGATTGTACACTAAATGTAGACCTGCACTACTAGTCACAAGTGACAAACCCACGTAGATCATACCTGAACCAAAATGATGACTACCTGCATCTACAATTGCACATTGTAAACTCAGTCATTGTAACTTGTGTATTATAATGGCAAAGGCAAGTTGAAGTGGAAATTGTCTTCTTGTGTAATACACTTGCTTCAATGCTTCAAGTCGCACGGTTTCTCGGCCAATTTCATTTTGCAGTTCCTGTCCATCAAATTTCACGAGAACACTGCCTACTTCACCAGTTGGAAGTGTCTTGAATCCACATACATAGCCCATTGATCCATTGACAAGCCCTTTATCAACAGAAATATTTCTTTGGAGCATTACGTGTGCATCAACTGCAAGTATCAGGTTTGTCAAAGCACCTGCAGTTCTTTTCTTATCGTTGGCAAAGTTTGCCACACTCTTTGCTGCTTCTTGTTCAATTCATATGTCTTTGACTACTGATGACTGTCAGTCAGCAGCAACAAGGTTAACGTAGTCTGAGCTGGTTTTCTGAAGAAGCAGCTCGTTAACGATCCTACAATTTTCGTTGGTTGGCATCAACATAACAGAAATGTTTCCCTCTGTGGCTAACTTTATGTAGAGATCTGCAATTTCTTCAGATGTAGCTCTGCAAGAGTTTCCAATGTTTCTCTTGTTGAGATAATTCAGATTTTTACTTGCACAAACACCAAGTTGAATATCAGAAAGTCTATCAGCATAACTCATATTGGTCTTCTGTCTCATATTTATAGTTAGTTCATTGTATTCAAACTCTTGCCATAGGCTGAATGTGCCCATTGATCCAATTACAATTCTACTTTTGATTTCAAGATGTGTCAAAGGTATATATGGGGGATTAGCAGATACTGGTTGTAACTGAAGAAAGTCTCCAAACAGCAGGCAATTGGCATTACTCATTGGTAAATCAACTGACGTAATTTCAGTCAGCCTCAAGTGAACATACATCAACAAAGGTGACGAAACCATGCTAACGTCATCAATAATGAAAAGTTGGGTTTTTGCAAGTGTCTTTCTCAAAGTAAGAAGCTATTCAGTGGACAGAGGTGTGTATTTTGCTGTTATTTGCTGATCAACAGGTAAACTGAAGCAGCAATGAATTGTTACAACATTTATACTATGAGCAGCAAGACCTGTAGGAGCCAATACTACTATAGGATAGTCCTCTTTCTTGTGTTTAGAAATTAGTATTCTAACAACACTAATGACCCTAGATTTTCCTGTACCACCAAAGCCTGATACAACCATTTTCAGTGATGTAACACGATCTCTTTTGATCAGTGTTTAGTGACTCATAGTCATTGTTTAATCTATCTTCCGAGTCACCATCCAATATCTTTCTATTTGCATTTACCAAATCATCCATAGCATCAGCAGCTCTGTCAATAACTCCTCCCTGAATTGCATTTTCTGGGTTGTCATCTTCATTGTATGCTATGGCCTCTTCCTTCAATGTTGTGAATTTCTTTCACAGGTTTTCATATTCTTTTCTCACATTCTTCATCACTTTTCGCTTTAGCAACAAATTTCTCATGGTAAGTGACCATATCTGGACGACTTGGTTTTTCAACACCATACACCTTGTAATTGCTCATTCCACTGATCAGTATATCTTTTTCATTTCGCCAAGGTTTAAACATCTTTAAAAGCATTCCATAATAAATCTATTTCTTCTTGTCACACTCAAGGGGGTTTATCTTCTTATGCTGAATGATGTATGGTACAACAGTTCTTTATCTGAGATAAAGAGAGCCGTCATTCAAAAGCATGTTCTCATCAGCACCCTTACGTTCTCGCTCATACCAAGAAAGCAGGTGATAAAGACTGACCAAAAAGCCTGAACATATGGAAAGCATATGTTCAGGCTTTTTGGGGTAGACATCAGCAACCCAGTGGGCAACGTAAATGTCACAACTTTGTGGGTCCTCTTTTGCTAGCTTTTCAAGTTCTTGATATTTCTTTAGCGTCCTCTTAACTTTGCTTATTTTTCCAGGATCAACATATCTAAATTGCCTGGAAACACTGTACAGCTTTGTGCCTAGAAGCCTGTCTGCAGCTTCAACAGCTCCAGCTTGACGAGTTGTCACAGACTTCAACAAATAAGACATGGTTCTTTTGCCAGGACTCTTGCATGCACTGTTCACTTCCTCCCACATGTCATCAACTTCGGCACTTTCCGCTTTTGTCACATAAACGGTGATGTAATATGGCAATTTGGAACCCAAGTGCCCAATATACTGAACATCAATATTTGCTTGATTAGCCATCAACAATGCTGGATTGTAGTCATTTATGTGTTGCTCATCATCTCTTCAAGGCAGGTCATATATTCTTTTTTATGGCTTTTTTTGGTTTGTCCAATGAGCCAAGCAGTCAATGACATCATGCAGGTCTGTCCGTTCGTTTGTGGGATGAGGTAAGCCAAATCTACAATATATAATCCATTTTCCTCCTTTTCTTTTGTACTTTCTTTGATAGTATTTATTATAACAGAGCACTTTATTGTCTTTGACTAGTTTGTAAAGTGTTGGGCTTGTCAATTTATTTGGCAGTTTTCAAGTTAAAATCCCATCAATATGCTGAATCACTTCAGCTGCTGTTGATTTCCCAATAACAGGATCATCTTCAATCCATAAGACACAGGATACATGAGGTGTACCTCGCGCCTGATACTCAATGCACCAGAAATGATCCTTTACTTTACCAAATATAGGAGTTGATTTTGAACAAATCAGATCATTAAACGTGGTTCTCCATTTCTTGTGAGAGTGTATAGAAACCAAGACTGGATCTAGAGATGTTAATTCTCCTGGTGTCATCTTTTCCACACCTGGCACACGCCTATTTATAGTCCATAAGAAATCAATAAATTCAGGAGATGACCACTCAGCACAGGAAACTGTCAAGAATAAAGTCGGTGGACCTTCTTGCTCAATCATGGATTTTATTATGTAAGATGATGACTGAAACTACTGTCGAGATCCTCTGATTTTGGATTGAGCTGAAAATAAAGTTCCTTCCATATCTCCATCTCGGGAATGAACCCTGTCCATAAACTGGTGAACATTTTGGTTTGGTTTTACAGTACGTAACATGTGACCAATGCTATTTTTTAGGGGTAAAACACCGGCTCTCTCCTCCTTTAACAGCTGGATTAATATATTTTTTTTAAAAATATTTAATAACCTTTATAAAAATAGAAGGAAACATGAACGTCATATTAACAGAATTTGTATGCATTTTATAAAATAAGGTTTTTTTTTTATTATAAAAGTTTTTCTTATAGCAACCCTCTCCCCTGTTTAATTTCACGAATTGACACCGCTCTACAGAAATCATAGTTTAATTATCTATTTATCCAGCTGCCAGTGCTGCATCCAGGTTTTTTTTAGGGGGGGGGGTTACAAAAGTTTTTAGGGGGTGGTAAAAAAATACATAAGAAATTCTTTTATATCCATTTTTGTTACGTTATTACGAATCAGACAAACATTTCAGGGAGGATGGGGTTTCAAACCCACTAACCCCCTGGGCAAGCTGTTGTCAGCTGCGGTAAAATTCTACTTTAGCTACTTCTGGCTGTCATGGAAAGGGGCTAGGTTAGGAAAATGAAACTTTCAGGGATGGGTCTATGGGCTAAAGTATGTCCTGGGAAGGTATTTTGTAGTACCTACCTCCACTCCTTCTCTCTCTAGAGGGTCCTGAAATTTGCCTACATGACATGTCTATTACCTATGGAAATTTTGACAAAATGATATTTTACCTTGATTTTCAGTTATCAGTTTCTTTTTCTCTGGCTTTAGTTCTGAAAATGCAATTCCTGTTATTTGAGTAGAATTTTCAGCCAAATCAATGTTGTTGTTTTTTCAAAATTTTGGAGTGTATTTACATATCTTCAAAACCCTATAAATTGGGATTCAGCAAAGCTGTAAAGCTGAAAACAATTTTGCAGAAGATCAACATTTAAGCAAAAAATCAATTTTGCAAGGTTTCACTTTTATAACACACAGATTTCTAAAGGTCATCTAAAGTCAGGGCCCTCTAGAGGGAGAAAGAGTGGAGGTAGGTACTTCAAATACCTTCCCATGACATACTTTAGCCTGTAGACCCATCCCTGAAAGTTGCATTTTCCTAACCTAACCCCTATCCAAGATAGCCAAAAGTAGCTAAAGTAGAATTTTACCCTGGCTGCTTGTTTGTTTAAAATTTCAATAGGTACCTGTCATGTAGGCAAATTTCGGGACCCTCTAGAGGGAGAAAGAGTGGAGGTAGGAACTTCAAAATATCTTCCTGATACATACTTTAGCCTGTAGACACATCCTTGAAAGTTTCATTTTCCTATACTAACCCCTTTCCAAGATAGCCAAAAGTAGCTATCTTCTCTTGTCCTAATTTAAGTTTCAGTGGGTTCTCTGAAAACGAGGTAATAATATATTTTTTATTTGTTTGAAGCAACTTCAGTATTACTTAGAAAGTCAACAAATTGAAAATGAGCCTAAGACACAATTATAGATTCCGAGGTTCAGAAGGCGATTCTGAGGTTCAGAAGGCTTATACTGACCTTATACAAAACTAACTTAAAAAGGAAGCTGAAGGACTTACTCTTCATATAATGTAGCTTGAGAATTTAGATCTGGCTAACACCTCAGAAATCACTAAGGATTCATGATCCTAATATACGGAAGACAAGAACGTATCCAGGCTTTGGGAAGTTCAAAGTTATGCGTTCATAAACCAAGAATTGGCTTAGAGAAAGCTAATTTGTCGCAAGTTCAACGTAAGTCAGTGATGTTCACTTAAATTCCGATGGACTAGATCTTCAAATGTTGATGAAATTAAAACCCGGAAATCACTTTCACAATCACCCGGAAATCAGCTTTTGAATGAGCAATTAAACGTCTCTCTACGATGTTGTGGTAGTCTGCTAATGTTACAGTAGATTCCTGGTGAGCAGGCGATTTATGAAACCTATTAATGGGGATGGGAGGGGGGGGGGGGTAAACGGGAGGGCTTCTTGTAAACCTCCAGTGAAGAGTTTTGGAACATAATTATTACAATGGTACCGTTTTATGCTTCCAAGTTTTTCCACTTAAGAAGTGGCACCAAAAGTGCTGTTTTTAGTGCTATATAGCACTTATCGATGGTAGAATTGATGAAAGCTCGTATGTATGAGTAATAACTTTAAAATGAGCCATTAAACCCCTCTCTAAAAAGTTCTCATAGCCCAGGGGCTTCAGCTTTTGCACTTTAGACATGCCACCAAAAGTGCCATTTCACACTTGCAGAGGGTGGAATTTATAGGAAGAACGTAGACGTGAGTGATATTAGCTATTAAATATCAGTCTACAATGTTCTGGTTGCCCGACAGCCCCAACCCTTGAGAAATGGCACAAATAGTGTCAATTTTAGTGCTATGTCGCACTTGAAGACAGCAGAATTTATAAATAGCACGTAGATATGATGAATAGCTTTTAAAGAAGCCATTAAGTATCTCTCTATGATGTTCTGGTAACCCACTAGGCCTGGAAAAAAAGAAGAAAAAAAAGGGAGACAGATCAGCGCTACCAATGCAAAAAAGTGATTTTCCTTGTTGTTCAAGGGAGGTCTTTAATTTCCCTTTTCATGGTTTTCGACCATGCTGATTCCAATGGTGCACTTTTCATTTTGATCTGACGTCATTTTCGAGGGGTTTCACGCTTTTTTCGAAATCGCCATAAATTTTATAATAAACTTTTAGTTTAAGACGAAACAAAATAATAGTTACCATTCCTAAATTAGTGTTGAATCGCAATTCGTTTTCACCAGGCAGTTTTTTCCTAAACATGTTTTTTTACTTTTGGTTCTGACCATCTTAAAGAGTTCATAGTGAATTCTTCCAACGGACTAATGAGACTTACTAAGGGGGCTGGGAGGGGGAGTATATGGTGAGGGTCCCTTGTAAATCTCCAATTAAGGGTTTTGGACCATAATTATTACAATGGTACCGTTTTATAGTTAAGGAGTGGCACAAAAGGTGCCATTTTTTGTGCTATTTGGCACTTACGGATGGCAAAACTGATTAAAATCACGTAGGTATGAGCAATAGCTTTCAAATCAGCCATTAAACATCTCTAAGAATTTCTGGCAGCCCACTAGCCTCTTTTTTCCATTTAAGACATGGCATCAATAGTGCCATTTGGCAGTTGCAGGTAGTGGAATTCATAAATAAAACGTAGATATGAGAAATAGCTTTAATGTGAGCTATTAAACATCTGTCTACGATGTTTTTTTAGCCTGCTAGCCCCACCCCTTGAGAAATAACACATACTGTGCCAAATGGCACTTGCAGATGGCGGAATTTATAAAAAGCACGTAGATGTCAGAAACAGCTTTCTAATGAGCCATTAAGCATCTCTATGATGTTCTGGTAAACCGCTAGCCCTGGAAAAAAAGGGAGACAGATCAGTGCTACCCATACAAAAAAGTGATTTTTCTTGTTTTTCAAGGTTTGGGACTGTAATTTCCCTGAATAAGGTTTTCGACTATACTCATTCAAATGGTACAGCTTTCATTTTGATCTGACGCCATTTTCGAGGGTTTCAGGTTTTTTTTTCGAAATAACTATAAATTTCTTTTCCCAATAAACTTTTATTTTTAATACGAACTGAAATGACAGTTACCATTCCTGAATCAGTGTCAGATGGAAATTATTTTTCACTAGGCAGTTTTTTTCCTAAACTCGGTTTTTAACTTTTGGTCACTATGGGCTGTGGTTCGCTCTTTACTAGGTTGTAGCTGCTGCTGCAACCATGATCAGAAATCTTTGGTTTAGATGAGCCCAACAAAGGACTGGACATGCTAAATTTTTTACTGACGGCTCTAAGACTGGTACTGACTCAGGGTGTGCTTTTACCGTACCAAGACTAAATGTGGCTTGTAGTTTTAAAATAAGGGAAAAATTGTCAATTTTTTCAATTGAGTTAGCTGCAATAATGAAGGCCATTGATTATATTAGGAATGCTTTGCCTGTAGGTCCTTATTTAATCTGTTCTGATTCTCTCTCAGTGTTAAATTATTTATGTACTGGTCATTTCCCTACCTGAAAAAGTGCCTTGTACATAGAGACTATTGTGCAGGAGCTTGAGTTGTTTGGTTACAATATTAAGATGTTGCCCATTTTAGCCCGATATTTTGTTAGCCCAATGTTGCCCAATATTAGCCCATGTTGGCTTACCTGGGAAGGAGCAAGCAGATACCTTAGTTAAGTCAGGTGCTGCCTCTGGCTGTAGGACTCGTTGCTTCTATACTGCTGAAGAGTACCTAAATGTTTTTAAAAAGTGCTTAGCTAAAAAGGATACTGATAAAATTACCCAGCAGTCCCAAAACCCTGTTTTAAATTTATATGATTTCAAACCCCTATCTTTAGATTTGGTTCACCCAATATGTAGCATAGATGTTACAATTTTCAGGTTGTAAACAGGTCATGCCTTTTCTAGAAATGTATTATTCAGTTGGGGTTATGTAAATTCCCCACTTGGTGATGTTTGTGGTGTATATGATGATATATGAATGATATATGCCACATTTTAATGTATTGTAAAAGGTTTGAGAGACAGTTTTTATTTATGAAGGATGCTTGCATTAAATATTTTATAGCGTTTTCACTAAGATGTATTTTAGGATCTGCTGATGATTCTTGTTGGGCCAGAAAACAGTATGTGCAAATACTGGGAAATTTTGTGAAGATAATTAATTTGAATAATATAATTTGACCCCTTGTATTCAATAGTTTTGTAATAGAGATTTTTTTTTTTTTTTGGTATGAATTCAAATTGTATTTACAATGCTGACTTATTTTCAGTTTATCTGCGTGATAAGAATGGGACAGTGACAGTCTCCCTACAAATTCTAAGCCAAGATCCTGCCCTGGTTATCTTCAAAGATTGCCCTCTATTAAGCCAAGCTTCCAATATAGTTGCGAAAGATTAAGTGATTGTGAGTGTTTGAAAACACTGTTTATGTCACGTGTGCAGTGGGCAACAGCCCGGAAGCTCTATCAACAACAACAAGGTTATATTTTTGAAAGATTAATTTATAAAGCATTTTGCTAAACTTTGATTTTCTTTTGTTTATTGGTTTAAAGGTTAATATTAAGGTACTTAATCCATTTTTCCTTCTCTTCTTTTCATTTTATGACTGGTAGTGTGGAAGTTCTTTTTCCTGGTATCTCTGTAGTGCATGCAAAGGCATTGGTAATGCCTGACCCCCCTGATTCAGTAGGAATAGTTTCATCTGCTGTTTTTACAGGTGAGGACAATGTCATCAGACATTGTCCCCCATTGGGGCCCCCTTAATCCCCCATTAGGTGTAATTATGAAAGGAATTATGCTATTAAGAAAGAAAATTACAGAATACCAAAAGGACTCAAATTGGTAGGCCTAGGGTAATTCAATGGTGCTAACTGCTTTAAGGTAAAAAATTAAACAGTGCTAAACAAGGTTCTGGAGATAGGAAAGCTAAATTTGGCTGATGATCTAATGTTAACATTTTTCTGTCAAAAGGATATCCCTCTTCAAAGTTCACCGGGATTGCAGACAAACTCTCCCAAGGGCTACATGTCTGATGGGCTTGCCTTCTTTGATAAGGGTATTTTTAGAATAGAGACTTTATTAGAGGAACTGAAGGACAAAGGTGTCACAAGAGTATGTCCAATCTTTGGTCAACAGACATTTGAAAAGATGAATGTTGATGGTTTTATCATTAACCCCTCACTTGATATCCCTGAATTTATTTCTATGCTGGGTACTCAAAAAAAGGTCGAGCCATATATTCCCCTTGTCATGATCTGCAACCACTACAAAAGGTACACTGCCAAAGTATATTGCAGTAAACCTAGATGTTCAAGGTGTGCCAATATCCACCAAACATCATCTTGTCCTATTAATAGAAAAACTAATTCACTATTTAAGTGTCCTAATTGTCTTGGTAAAAAGCATGTCCCATAATAAAGAATGTCAAAAAAGTTATTGTTAAGGCAGTAGAAGAAAAAATCACCATTGGTGCTGCAAAAAAAAGTATGCAGATATCCTTAAATCAAGCATACTGGTAGACTTGGCTCCAATTTTTCTAATGAAGAATTCTCTCCTGTATTAACCTCTGAAAACCCTACTTTAAGCCCAATCATTTCAACACAACAAAGAGTCTTAGAACCCCTAATTAAGAAAATTATTGTTGAAATCTTAAGTTAGAATTCCTGAAATGATCAGTTCATTTTTATCCTCAAAATTTAAACAAATTGAAGATTAAATCTCAGATTGTTTGGAAAAAATGTTTTAAGGATCTTAGCGCCTCACGTGCATCATCTAATAAAACATTTATAGACCCCTCTCCAAATCATTATATTTCTGAGAATAACTTAGAATCTTTGACTCTGTTCAAATCTCAAATTCACCTTCAAAATTAATGTCAGAAATCACAAAAAA
The DNA here is from genome assembly GCA_027921565.1 of Artemia sinica. Lineage (NCBI taxonomy): Eukaryota > Metazoa > Arthropoda > Branchiopoda > Anostraca > Artemiidae > Artemia > Artemia sinica. The sequence goes on along the minus strand of CM051261.1, from coordinate 26,063,582 downwards.
ACCTACCTGAACAAAAAATCAATTCCTCAAAAGAAATGCAAGTACACTCTCACCTATCAAGGAGGCACACTTGTGCCTCTATAAAGAGGCGACCCACCACAATGTTAAGCGATTTCAGGTCCTAGAGGTCGCAGAGAGACGGCGGTAATCGCATTTTGTAGCCCAAGCTCAAACTAAGAAACTTGCAAAATTTCATCCTCCTCCGACTTTATCTTCATGGGGTAAACTGGGCCGGAAGTTTGGACCCTCCCACCACAGCCCCCCTTTAACGTTGTCCGATTGGGCTGAAATTTAGAAGTTAAGCTTTCCTAGGGCCCGGGAGCTTATCCTCGAAATTTCAGCTCAATCCGATCACTCCTTCCCTGTTTTCAAAAAACCAAATATAGCCACTTAAAATTCATCATCATTTCTTTTTTTTCTTAGCCACGCCTAGAGGCCACAGTTGGCAACGGATCCGGTTGAATGAGGACTCATTCGAAGCAGAATTCGACCTGTTAGGGCCTTTTGATATTTTCAGACCGAAAAAATTATCCCCCGAATTTACATTTACGAAAAACCTTAGTTTTTTTCAAATAATACAGATAAACAGGTTAGACATGCTTTGTTATGAAAATATCTGCGCGTCAATTTTCATAACAAAGCATGTCTAACCTGTTTATGTGTATTATTTGAAAAAAAACTACGTTTTCTAAAGAGTTAAAGAGGCTGAGTTACAAGGTCAACCCTTAAAACGTACAGGGATTAGGAGGCACAGTTGGGGGGGCTGTTAAAGAGGCTGAGTCACAAGTTCGAACCTTAAAACGTACAGGGATTAGGAGGCACCCTGTACGACGTGATTTGAGTATTCAGGAATTAAAAGCCTTAACACAAGAATGTTCAAGAGCGGGGGGTTTGGGGGGCGGCAGCCCCCCAACTTCAACTCCTGACACGATCAGCTAACAGTTAGTCAAGCAATAATAAGTAATAAACTGTACAAAACGTGCAGAAATTATTTGAAAAAAACTACGTTTTCTAAAGAGTTAAAGAGGCTGAGTTACAAGGTCGAACCTTAAAACGTACAGGGATTAGGAGGCACAGTTGGGGGGCTGCCGCCCCCCAAACCCTCCGCTTTCGCAGCCTTTAAATAAAAAAAAGTTTTTTAAACTGAAAGTAAGGAGCGACATTAAATCTTAAAACGAACAGAAATTATTCCGTATATGAAAGAGGCTGTGCCCTCCTCAACGCCTCGCTCTTTACGCTAAAGTTTGACTTTCTCACAACTCTTTTTTTAAACAATAAAAACTTTAGCGTAAAGAGCGAGGCGTTGAGGAGGGCACAGCCTCTTTCATATACGGAATAATTTCTGTTCGTTTTAAGATTTAATGTCGCTCCTTACTTTCAGTTTAAAAAACTTTTTTTTTATTTAAAGGCTGCGAAAGCGGAGGGTTTGGGGGGCGGCAGCCCCCCAACTGTGCCTCCTAATCCCTGTACGTTTTAAGGTTCGACCTTGTAACTCAGCCTCTTTAACTCTTTAGAAAACTTAGTTTTTTTCAAATAATTTCAAAATAAAAACAATCAAAAACAACCCTTAGTATCAAAGACAGTAAACAGTTTAGAATGAAAATTGTTCAATTTAACACAACAGGTTTACCCATGGTTTGTCTAGTTGAGTTGAAAAGGTTTTTGGATGTTAAATCCCCATAAATTGTTTGCATCCATTGTCAACTAGTTGATAATTTCATGTTAAGAATTATACAATACAACATAGAAAAGATAGGGTCTTTAATCTCTCTTCTCAAAAAGATGGAGGCCTTTCAACCCTTGGTAGAAATGATTTGATTAGCTCTGTGGTTAATATTGATGTCCAGTCATCTATGAAAGCATTATCCCCATAATACTGAAATATTAAATCCCCAGAAATTGTTTACAACCAAGAATCTCATTTGTCCTCTGGTTGAAATTTAATATTAAAAATCATTCAATACATAGAAAAGATAGGGTTCATAATCTCTTCTCTCAAAAAGGTGAAGGCCTTTTAACACTTATAAGAAGTTATTGTTGATGTCCAGTCATCTATGGAAGTATTAGTTACTAAGGTTGAGATGGATAATCAGCCTCCTCTGTTAGTTGTTAATTTATATATAAATAAACCTTCTTCTTTACTTATTTAGAATCCAGAAAACAAGCAAGAAGTGTTAGTTTTATTAATGCTAATGAAATAATATAAAATAGGATGAAAATATAATAGTTTATGAACAAATTTGGGCTATATATTTGCACATTAGGGGGGGGGGGGTAAATATAGCATATATTAAATACGTACCTAACCTAAGCTAGGTACCTTATTTTGCCCGTTCAACATCAAAACACTGAATTTTAAATCTTCGTCATGGAGTGAGCATTACCTCACTATGCAGTGAAAACCTGTTTTTCATTAAGCATCTTTGAGATTTTGATGCAGTCTTTCCCCTGTGTTTCTGGATTCTAAATAGGTACCCCTTCTTCTTTCAATAATTCTGTACAGGCTGCCAACATCACCTTTCTTGGTTGCACCCTCCAGTTCATTTGCCTTCCTTTCCACAAACAGTTTTTGTCTCCCTGTATCAGTTTGTTGCAGACAACATATTTAATATGACAACATATACATATTTAATATAAATAATAAATATATTATTTATAAATAAATAATATATTTATTTATATTATATTATAGTATTTAATATTATAATATAAATTTTTATATTATAAAGATTTTTTATTATAATTATCCTTTTTGCATATCAGGATTTCCCACCTTGGATTCCATACATCAACATCATCCTGATTATTGCATTTGTTGTTGCTTTTGCCATGGGTCTGGGTTCAATTTCTTGGTTTTGAGTCAGTGAACTATTCAATCAGTCTGCCAGGCCACTCGCGACATCTATTGCAGTTACTGTCAACTGGATGGCGAATTTCTTTGTCAGTATTGGATTTTTGCCACTTAAAGTAAGTACAGTTTCTTTAGTTACATAACAATACATAAGTTAGAATTGTTTATCCATAAAAGAATAAAAGTAACATAGAAAAGAATACTCAACAGTATAAAACTTTCGAGGGTATGAATGAAAAAGGGAGCATTACAAGAGGAATCGCTAGGCAAAATGTTTGGGAGCCAGGGTAATGGATTTTACCAACTGATTTGATTGATTTTGTTGTTAAAGTTGTACAATTCATTTATGTACTAGGTCCATTATCCCCTACCCCTAAACGCAAATTCAGAAGAATTCAGTCAATCAATCAATTGATTAATACTAAAAACAAAATAATTACAAACGTAAAGTTTATATACGCCCAAGAAGCTCAGCTTGTAAAGGGCCAACAAAACGAAATAAGACACTATTATAAAGCACATAAAAATAAAACAGAAAAAAACATACTTAAAAAAAAAAACTGGATCAAGAGACATTTAGGAAAATAGGAAAATTAACAGGAAACTTCACAAATAACTGAAAAAAAAATATATAAACGAAGAAAAGAGATTGAAAATTAGGATTAAATATAAAAAAAAATAAAATAAATCAGAAAAATATATTGAATGAAAAAAAAACATATAAATTTGGATGGAATGCAAAAAAAAAAAGAAAGAAAAAAAAGGGGGAAAAAATACTGTACTGGAAAGACCCGGGGAGAAACTGCCTTTGCAGAAAGAGATAGAGGGACATCAGGAGAGATGGAGTTCCATAGTAAAATAGATTGATAAACAGGAGACCTCTGACCTGCTGTTGATGATCGTTTAGGTAAAATGAATCTGCGATAAGAGCTACGTAAAAAAGAAGAGTACCTACCTGAGCCTGACAGAAAGAAAAACTGCTCCAGAGATGGTGGAAGTGTACCTAGAAAAGCAGAATGTGCTAAATAAAGGTAACTTTTACCCACAATACGATCCAGCGGAGCTATTCCGGTATCATTATAAAGATCAGAGGAAGGGTAAAAACGAGGTAGAAGAAAAGTAGCGTTCACTGCCCTATTTTGGGCTCTTTGAAGTGAGCAGAGAAGAGATTTATTAGTACTAACCCAGACAGAACAGCAATAAGAAAGGTAAGGAAAAATAAAAGCATAATAAAGAGAAAGCATAACATCTGGGGGAAGAAATGAGTTAACCCTGTATAACATTGAAGATTGGCGGAGGACAGGGGAACGGGTATGAGTTATATGGGGTTTAAAAGAAAGAAAACAGTCAAGATACACACCAAGAAATTTCACTATAGTAGCTTGCAGTATAATATCATTCCCATAAGTCAGGATGGATGGCTCCCTTGCGTCTGTCATACGATAAGGGGTCCTAAAGTGTACAATGGCACTTTTTTGGCTGTTGAGAGTCATACTATTTGACCAGCACCAATCTTTTACTTTATCAAGAAGACCTTGAGCTAGGGAAGTGGCAGATGGCAGGTCCACTGCAGCAATGAAAAAGTTACTGTCATCAGCAAAAAGAATAGGGTGCACAAGGGGATGGAGACCATCAACAAGATCGTTAATATAAATTAAAAACAAAAGTGGTCATAGCACAGAGCCCTGTGGGACACCTTTCAAAATAGGCAAGGAAGAGGAAGAAGCACCATTAACCGAAACATACTGAGATCTCCCTGAGAGGTAAGACCTAAACCATTCAAGTGGGACTCCATGCACTCCAAATGAAGATAATTTAGACAAAAGAACAGAGTGAACGACCATATCAAATGCCTTTGAAAAGTCAAGAAATAGACCCAAAACACACAAGCCCTTGTCAAGGTTAACACGCACAAACTCTGTTGCATCTGAAAGTGCACGCAAGGTAGAAAAACTGGGACGAAAGCCATACTGATGGTTAGTTATGAGAGAATTTCCTTCAGTCGTATTAATACTAAATACAAATGAAGAGAGTCTACAATACACTACTTTTTCAACAACCTTAGAGATTACAGGAAGGAGAGAAATAGGTCTATAGTTTGAAATTAGAGTTGAATCACCTTTTTTAAACAAAGGTACAATATTAGCAACCTTAAATAAATGAGGAAAAACACCAGAAGAAAGAGAGAGGTTAGTTATGTGTGAGATGGGGTTAGAAACAACCTGACCAATTTTCTTAAGAACATTACAGCTCAAACCAAAAACCATCAACTAAATGGCTACTTGAAAGCTGAGAAATAATGTTAGAAATTTCGGTATCACTGCATGGGAAAAGAAAAAATGACTTTTCTGCTAAGGGAAAACTACTTACTCTGCTGTAGGGTGAATTAGGAACTGAAGGAAGTGAGGTGAAATACGAATTGAAGGCGCTTGCGGAAGAATTTTTGTCCACGAAAGATCCTTCAGCTTTCCTGTAGCGACAAGGGGGGGGGGACTGTTTGAGTTTCTTGCGGGAAAGAGCTTCATTGACTACAGTCCAAACCTTTCGCAAATTCTCCTTACACTCATCAATTCGACGCGAAAAATAGAGCTTTTTGGCTGCACGTACTGAAGAAGTAAGCACATTTTTATAAAGTTTATACTTCAAAAGATCATCCTGTGTCTTACTTTTACATGCAGCCTTGAACAGAGACGCCTTCATATGTGTAGCATTGATCAGACCTCTAGACATCCATGGACATTTAGGTATGGAATTCCTTGGCCTCTTTCTAAGAGGAAAATGCTTATCCAACAGAGCTCCCATACGACACAAAAATAAATTCGTTGCACAATTAACATCATTAGCTTCAAGAACACTAGACCAATCATTACTCTGAAGACTATGTATTAAATTAGAAATTTCTTTATCTGTGGAAGTTCTAAAAGAAGACTTGCCCTGCTCATCCAAAGCAATCTCAGTTTGAGGCACAAAAAGTGAAACATAAATAGGGAAGTGATCAGAAAGATCAGTGAAAACAAGACCAGAAGTAAACTTCAAATTAGAAGAATGAGAACTGAAAATATTGTCTATTAAACTGGCAGAATTTCTAGTAGGGTCAACACGAGAAGGGAAAAAAATTGAAGGAAGTAGACCAGAAGAAAGCACATAAAAGAGATGGTCACATTCATCACTTGATCCAATATTTAACATATTACAATTAAAATCTCACAAAACACAAACACGTTTTTTAGAGAAAGACCCCACACAAGAAAGTTGATCAAGCAAATCGCAGAACAAGTGTGTTGGAAAGGGAGGGGGCTTATAAAACAAACAAACAGTATCACATGCAAACTGGCTTTTCAGATCATTAACAAGAGAATAAACTGTCCTATTATTTGACACTACTGATGTAAACAAGGATTCAAGGTCAGACCTTCTTCTAAACTCAATATCAGACTTTATAAATAAAGAAATGCCCCCTGAGCGCTTTGTTACCATTCTGGGGATATGGACAGCAACATAACCATGCATATCATAGGCTGTGAAATTTTCACCATCAGATAACCATGTTTCTGTTAAACCTATTACATCAAAAGGGCAAGAATTATCAGACCACAAATACGATTTCAGACTATCCCACTTATCTCTTATCCCACGCACATTCAAACAAAATACATTGAAGCTACTGTTTAAAGACAGTGAGGGTATAATTTTATCACAATAATCAATGGTAGTGTGATAATTGCAGCTAGAATTAACCATAGATTCAAGGAGAGGGTCAAGCGTGTGAGTCTCTTGTTTACCAGCCCTACTTGGTTGATCAAATATAACTGAATTAAGAATAGAAGAATTCAAAAGAAAAGAGAAATCACCCATAATTATCACACATAATAAATGTACACATAGAAATATAAGTGGAATGGCACAAATTATCCTAAGTATTGGACCAAAGTATAATGTGACACCAGTTGCTATTACATGAGCTGCAGGTGTGCTGGACTGACAAAAAAATAATAGAAATTAGGCTACATGAAGTTGAGAGGATCACAAAAAGCATAAAGAGATATCAGAAGAATGGCTCATTTTATTCAAAATATTGGCCCAATTTATAATGTGGGACCAGTAAATTATGTAAGCTTTAAGTATGCTGACATGAAAAAATATAATAGTAGTCAGCCTACCTGAAGGTGATAGGATCACAGACAAATATAAATGAATATCAATGGAATGACACATATTATTCCAAATATTAGCCCAAAGTATAATATGGGTAGCGAGAAATTATGAGAGCTGCATATATACTGACATGAGAAAAATATGATAGAATTCAGGGTACACAAGGGTGATAGGATCAAAAACAAAGATAAAGAAATATCAATGAGATGGCATATATTATTCAAAATATTGACCAAAAGTATAATATGGGACCAGTCAAAATTATGTGAGTTGCATGTGTGCTGACATGAGAAAAATATGATAGAATTCAGGCTACAGGAAGGCAATAGGATCACTAACCCAGATAAGGAAATAATAGTGGCATGGCACATATTCATCAAAATATTGTCCCCAAGTATAATGTGGAACCAGTCAAGATTATATGAGCTGCAATTATGCTGAAATGACAAAAAATTGAAAGAAATCAGCCTGCATAAAGTTGATAGGATCACAAACAAACATAAAAAAAATAAATAAATAACAGTGGGATAACATATATGATTCATAATATTTGCCCAAAATACAATATGGGACCAGTGAAAATTATGTGAGCTGCAAGTGTGCTGACATGACAAAAACATCATAGAAGCCAAGCTACATGATGGTGAAAGGATCATAAACAAACATAAAGAAAAATCAGTGGGAAGGCACATATTATTATAAGTATTTGCACAAACTATAATGTGTGACCAGTTGATATTATGGGGGTTACAAGTATATTGACACAACAAGAATATAATGTAAATCAGACAACATGAAGGTGACAGAAACACAAACAAACATAAAGAAATATTAGTGGGAAGGGACATATCATCCAAACTATTGGCCCAAAGTGTAATATGGTACCAGTCAAAATTATGTGAGGACAGTAAAGAATAATAGAGGAATATTTTAAGAACAGTAAGTAAATTCCTACAGAAACAATGCAATACATTATAACAAAATAAATCTAAATCCATCACTTTAATTTTTCTGCATTTGCAGCACATAAATCAATTTCATTCTGATTATTAAACTTAACCACTCTTCCAGATTGGGTTTTATACAGGATATCACCTTTACTGGACCAAACATTACGTAAGCCAAGCTTTGAATTGGCATATGAAAGAAGTTGTAAGCGTGGTTTTGTAAGCGTCTCAGAAAATAGAATCCCTGATCGTTTCAAATCCTTCTTTTGTCTGAGAAGCAGTTGACGAACTCGTAAGTTGCAAAATTCAACAACTATGGGTCTGGGTTTTGCAGATGGTTTGCCATTCTTTTGGCTGACACAACATCAGACTGAATAATTGGTATGCCAGGAAATTTCCCAGCACATAGTGACAAGAATTGACTTTCAGTGTTTTCAATGGAGGCACCCTCTTTCACCCCAAAGACAATAATTTGGTTGCTCAAAGCCTGCTGTTCAAAACGGTCATTTAATCTTGCCAGGTTGGACTGGATAGGCTGGAAAGAGTTTTTAAGGTCTATCATGGATGACTCTAAAGTAGCCAATGAAGATTCAACAGAAAATATGCGTCTGTTATAGCTTTCAAGGGTTTTATCCACTAGATTACTAAGATCTAGGTTGAGGCCAGCATACACCTCCTGCTTGATTGCATCCAGCTTATCTGAAGAGATAGTGACATTATGTTGCGTGAATTTCAGTTCCTCTTTTATTTTAACCACTGCCTCATCTACCTGGGAAGAGATCTTAGCCAGTATAATGTCATCAAGTAACCCTTTCACTGAAGATTTAAGGTTGTCAGGTTGTAGTGAATCTGCTAGCAGTTTATGTTTGATTTTTATGCTATTTATGTGGTTAGTGAGCATGAGTAGTTGCTCTGAAATAGATTCTGATCTAGAAAATTGGATTGAGCGGTCAGACCTTAGTTCACGAGGTGGCTTGAGTTGACTTTTCATTTCTTATCTGAAGTAAACAACAAAACAGGAACAGAATAAGCAGTGGTATAAGACAGTTTGGGTATAAGGCAGGATATAGTCCACAATCAAGTAACAAATTTCAAATACCAAAGCAGGGGATTGTGAAATTTGAAGAATAGAAAGCAATCAGCACAAAACATCAAGCATCAACAGTAGCAGTGGCATAAACCCAAGGATTGGTTCCTGTAGACAAATTACAAGTTAAAATTGGTATAGGTCTCATCTGATGAGTCCCCTCTTACACCCCAGGGGTGGGGGCTGCTATATGTGCCTGCCTTTACCCACTGGTAGGCAGGCAGAACCAGTACTTCAGGACGCTTAAAGTGTTGCTGGTAATGCCAGAAAACCTCAAATTTATCCACGTCTTTTCAATTTTCAAATTTTTTGCCCTTACCATTTTTGAATTAACCTTTAATTTTTGAAACAAAGTATTTATGGCTGCTCTAATCAGTACCAAGGTGAGGAAAAGCTGAAAATAGATTTTAAAAAAAATTCTGAATGTGTTTATCCAGAGTACATGGTAACACTTAAAATTAGGGAATACTATCTGAGTGGCTATAACTATTCAATAAACAAAAACAGTTTAAGGTTACTTCATCTTTTAAAAAAATAGCCCACCCAGCAAGTTATTGACAAGAATATGTTTTGCCAGGACATCAATTTCAAATAATTCTTGTAAAGGATTAATTAGGGAAAATAGTTTTACTGATGGGAGTAAAAAGTAATGTTAAAATTTGAGTAAAAAAATTTTATTTGAGCCAAAAAAAAATGTATAAAACTAGTATAAAAAGACAAACTCATAATACTTCTGTGTGTTTGTGGGATTATTCAAAATGAGGACAATTCTAAAAATTCAAGTCACACATAAAAAATAATAATGTTTAATTTTTTAAACCCTTTGAGACATCTTAAAGCGTCATAAGCTACGAATGTACAAAAAATAATATAGTGCTTTATTTATTGTCCATTAAAAATCACTAAATCTTAATTGCAAAAGTTGCTAAGCTGCTTAATGCTTAAGTTATCACTGACAAAATTATGTTTGCCATAAAAATTTGAGAACACCTCACATCATCCAAAATAAATTTTGGCTTATTACTATATTAAGCCTGCTGTGGACTAGCCAATGGTCGAAACTTCTTTCACTTACCTGTCAAAATAATATAAGAAAAATTGATACATTAAATGATATGAACACCAGACCCTCAACTGGAGTTACTCTGTTTTTTTCTCCCCGTACCCTCCTACTGGAGTATTACACGCCAGTGCATATCCCAGTATGCACCAGATGACACCCATCTAAAGAATCAAGGGTAATATTTTAATCTTTTAAAGGTAATTTTATGAAAAGGATTGAAGTGTATCCAGGTTCTCAGAAGAGCATAGATACATTGTCTCAGGAACAGAATGAGGTATTAAGTTCCAATTTTCAGAGAAACTAAATGGGTAGTAAAACTAAATCGAAAGGTACAATACATATCCAGATAGTGAAAAAGGTGTACGTGTAATATGCCAGGAAAAAAAGGGAACGAGTATATTGGAACTTTCAGAGGAAACTATTGGGGTGTTGAACTAAATCAAAAGACAATATGTCCATCCACGTCTGTCATAAGGGCATATTAGATCTGTATCCAGGTTCTCAGAAGAGCATAGATACATTGTCTCAGGAACAGAATGAGGTATTAAGTTCCAATTTTCAGAGAAACTAAATGGGTAGTAAAACTAAATCGAAAGGTACAATACATATCCAGATAGTGAAAAAGGTGTACGTGTAATATGCCAGGAAAAAAAGGGAACGAGTATATTGGAACTTTCAGAGGAAACTATTGGGGTGTTGAACTAAATCAAAAGACAATATGTCCATCCACGTCTATCATTAGGGCATATTACAACTTCTTAGGAACAGATAAAGGCATTAAGTTGAAATATCAACTAGTAATGTTTCAGCTAATAATAATATTTGTTATGATTATGGGTTGGCAACCTTCTGTTGTAAAAGGGCCAACATTTTACAAAGGATGTTAAGCAGGCTGCACTTAGGTCACATATAACTACACTGTAATGTAGTATTGTAGGTATACAGATGCAAATATTTTAGGTTTGAAAATAAAACACTTAATGTGTATTTTTACGCACCACTACTCACTGTACACTGCATCACGCATCATAAAGATCACCGTATTGTGCCAAGTTAATTGCGTAATCAATTTCTCTGGCATCGTTTGAAGTTTATGTCTTTCTTGACACTTACTCCAAAACAGATTGTGCAATGATTTAAGGTGGTTGCTAGGCAGTTTCCGATGATTTCAGACCCTCCCCCCTCTTTCTATCTTTTTTGCCCCCCCCTCCTTTTTTTAATTTAGAAATTTTTCACCTTTTTTTTCATGTATTAAAATGGCATTACATTTACTTAGAACAAAGGGAATTCACTTATGATATTTTTGAAAGACGAAATGAAAATGGTAGGCTATTCGTACGCTACTCGGGTTTTTTTCTTATAGAAAAACAATATTTCTAGTGATACTTTTTTTTACTTTTGGTTGGAACTTAGAAATTTCTTCAACTTTTTTCAAGTCTTTAAATGACATTGCATATACTTATAACAAGAAATTTGGTTGATATTTTTTGTAATATGAAATGATAGTAAAAATCATGTCTAGTATTATCAAAATCTTATAAAGTATTTCAAGAGCACACTGATGTCTATTGTACGTTTTAGACCATTATTAATTGTGCACTGGAGGGATAAACACATTCATATTGTTTTAAAAAAGTCGAGATGAAATATTTCAAGAAAGTGTGTGTACATGATAGAGGTATCATAGCATTGAATGCTGACAAAAACAAATATTTGAACTACAAAACAAGCATTAATGGGAACACCATTGGAAATGTATGCGAGCATTATCATGACAGTGAGAGGACTACCGAAAAAATCAACATTACTGATGGTGGATATGCAAGAGTGAGATCTCCAGGGATGATGGTGCTTATAGATAATGCAAGCCTATAAGTAATGGTTGACGACGAGGGGCAAATTTTTCCTAGTGCTTGCAGTAACACGTTCGTTACCTGTTGATAAAACTTATCGCCATCTCTTTCGAGTACTAGCACTCAACAGACCGTAAAAAGAAGATAGGCGTACTCTTCTACTAATATCACGAACCCAAATGAAATCTGGAGATTCATCAGAGGAAAAAAGTCAAAAGGTGATGCTTCAGAGCTTCCAAGGAAGAGTGACTGGATCAGCTGTTACACCATCGAATTTTCTCCACCTAATCCAGTGTTGAATCACTACTAGTGGATATTCTATTTCATACTAAATCAGATATTGGTTTCGTAGTTATGGCCTCTGGTATTTACAGTGGTATCATTCACATTCGAAAAAAGTTCTCAAGTTTTTATGATCAATTATGTGGTTTTCATTTATTACATGCAAGCTGCTGCAGTATCTACATTTGTTCTACCAAATCATTTTTAACTCTAAACTTATTCCCGATTCTTTTTGTGTTGGTACGTTGACTTTTGTTCTGAAAATAGATAAAAATAGCCGGCAATGTTGTTTCTATAGGCCTATAACAGTTTCTTCTGTTCTATATAAATAGCTGGAGTAACTAGTGTTTAAGGACGTAAATAAGCCTTGTTCAAATCTGGACAACTAGTTTGGATTTAAGGAAGGTTATAGTCGGGAACACGTGCATTATATTTTTGCCAATGTCCTGATGGATACAGAGAATAGTGGCGAGTTTCTCGTCCTTATGACTCACGATGTCTCTCGTGCTTTCGATTCGAGGGAGAGAGGGGGGGGGGCTGGTAAAATATGAATCATTTTGTTTCTGAAAGCTACGGTTTTATCTTAATTATATCCTTTCAGTCCCTGTCCTTAATGCTTGGGTATCATTACTGCTTTGCTGAAAACGCTAGAAAAAAACGCTCTCTCTTCTTATTTAATGTTTCTTTTCATCATAATAGTTGCTATCCTGACAGTAAAAAATTGTGAGGATGAGCACAATCAAAGATGATAGAGAAATTAATAACAATGTTAGGTTAGAGATCGAGTTAATTTTAATCCTTCTGTTTTTCGTACCAGTTGCGATGTTGATATCAATGAGGCTCGGAAAAAATTAAGACAATGTATCGCTATTCTTTTCTTCTGATGGCGAGGGTCATAACTTTGCTCTTATAAGGTACTTTTTTTCTTTTGATTTCTAACCTATCCAATCCAATTTTTTTTTTCAACGTATGCTACGGACCAATTCTGGTGTGCATTCCCATTTGTTGTTTAGTGTGCAGCAGCGAAGTCTCAATCGTTCAGTTGTGTGGGTATTTAAAAATCTGTATAAGATATTATGTGCTTTCGTGAAAGTACCTACTCGTCATGGTTATGTAATGTGTAAAGTCGTAATTCCAGTTTTGAAAGGAATCTTTCAGAATGGAGTAACCTCGCCACCTTTGTATAATAATAGTGTGGTTGCACCACAAAAAAGGTTATGGTTAATTTTTTTCAAGGTTTGAAAAACCTTTCCATACTCAATTACGCTGACCACATCTTGAATTTAAGCAGAACCGTATCGTCTGTTTAGGAGAACTTTTCTGTGCTTAGTAGGGAATATGCCGAAATTAGTCTCAAATTTAATGCTTCGAAGAGCGATGTCCTTGCTTTCGGCAAATCTGTCGGTGATGTTGGATGCGTGCAGTTAGGAAATCAGAGTGCTCAGTTATCTACTTATATTATGTATCTCGGTGTTCCGATAGGGGATAGTGTAAAAACGACAAGGGCTCTCCTTATCTCTTATCTAAGTGAGGAACTTAGAAAAGGGTTTCGTATACTAGTTCACTTTAAAGCTTGCTATAGCAGGCGTATTCTCGCCCGTGTCTACAACGGTTTTGTGATTCCTCATGTCCTCGTATTGACTCCATTTTAGAATATGTTGACGGCTACGGATAATAAGACTATTAGATCTGTAAATTGTCGTTTTGCAAAATTTGTCTTGTGTATGCCCCTATGGGGTAGAATCAAAAGACTAGTGTCGGCTTACGTTTTAACTGAGCCACCTACAGTGGCTGAGCAGCGTCGCGGTCGCTATTTGTCTAGGCTTGATAGGACAAACAGTCTCCATCCTGTTATGTGGTAGTATAAATATTTGAATCTATTATTGGTAGTATAGTCTTCTTTGTGAGTGTGTTCTTTTTTCTTTTGTTTTTATTTGATTTTTCTCTTTCTTTTGTTATTTCGTCTACTCCATATTGAACCCTTGTGTGTGTTTTGGGCGATAAAGAAATCGATTGATTAATTGATATCACGTCTCTTTGCCGAAATTTTTACCTGTGTAAAAATAATGTGGTAATTGACAGTGAAGTTGTTGGCAAAATAAAAAGGGCATCGGCATATAATATCACCAAGGAAATTCAATGAAAAGCAAAGCATCGGGGAACATTCATAGTGTCTTTGGTAGTTTATTCAATGGTAGTTTTCATTGAGCTAAATAAAAGCAACGATGAAATGTGTGACGAGCTTGTAGTAAAATCATGTCAAACGTTGACCCCGAAATAAAATAATTGCCATGTCAAGATAAAACATGATGAATTATTTTTGGAATGGATTCGAAACATTCTATTTTTTATGATGGTATTAATAACATGTAATATTGTACGTGCCGTCATTTCAAGAAATATAGTTATTGCATTGCTTTGATATGTTTCCGTTGTTTTTTGGGTACGCTACCAACTCTATCGTTTAAAATATTTATCCAAAAGTCAGATATGCAAGTACAGGAATTTTCGGACATAGACACTGCTACCAGGCTTACAGGGGTTTTACTAGAATCCAAAATAGATGGATAAGGTTGTTACCAAAAGTCAGAAACATCAATTATAATTTTCATGGGTTTTACTAAAGTCTGAGACGGATGAACAGGATTTTTCCGAGGTAAAAAATGAGTGAACTGAACTTTTTTTCCTAAGTCAGAGACGTATGAACAGGTAGAATGACAAAAAGATACACAGGGAGACATAAAAGCACTTTTAAGCACAATAAACTCAGTTAGTTGTTAAATTCTGAGTGTTTTAGTTGGGGATTGAGTATAAAGAATTTAATAAAAATAACTCTTGGGGTACAACAAACTCAACTAATGGGTAAATGACTAGTGTTTTTAGCTACCGACCTCGTATAAAAAAAACAATAAAAAAGAAATTCACTTATGATATTTTTGAAAGACGAAATAAAAATGGTATACTTGTACTACCTGTGGTTTTTTTTACGGAAAACAATATTTGCAGTGACATTTTTTTTAGGGAACAGATATTTTCAACTTTTTTTTAACATGGGAATTTTTTTAACTTTTTTTTATCAGGTCTTTAAATGACATTACATACACTTGTAACAAAAAATTCGGTTAATTTTTTTTTGGAATATGAAGTGATAGTAAAATCACGCCTGGTATTATCAAAATCTTATCAGGTATTTCAAGAGTACATTGATACTCAAGAGTGTCCTATGAAATTATCGGGTAGTGAAATCGTCTGCGCATGGGTACTTGACGGGTATTATTACAGAATTTTTGTTTAACATAGTTTTTGAATTTTTTTATGCCGCTTGAAAAAAAAGATGAAAAAATTTCCATGTTCAAAAAAAGTTGAAGAAATTTATGTTTTAAGAAAACAAAAAAAGTCCAAAAAAAGGTCACTACAAATTTTGTTGTTCTAAAAAAAAATCACGAATAGTGTATTTGTACTGTTTTCATTTCGTCTTTCAGTAATATCATAAGTGAATTTCTTTTTTTATTAGTTCTTTTATACGCAGTCGGTAACTAAAACTGAGTTTGTTGTACTTAGAAAGCGCTTTTATTAATTTTTTTATACTCAGGAACCAACTAAAACCCTCAGAACTCACCAACTAACAGTTTGTTTTACTCAAAAGTGCTTTTATGTCTGTCTGTAAGTCTTTTTGTCTGTCTGTCTTTGTGTCGTTTTCTCTGTCTGTCTATGTTTCAGTTCGCTTTTATCTAAATTTGGAAAAAGTCCTGTTTCTACGTCTCAGACTTCAGTAAAAATGTCTGAAATTTCCAATTAAGATGTCTGACTTGTGACAAAGAAAAATCAGTTTGCTTTTTTCTAGCTTCGGAAAAAATCCTGTTCATACGTCTTAGACTTTAGTAAAAAGCCTCTAAAATTCCAATTGATGTTTCTCTGATTTTTGAATTAAAAAGATATGTTATGCGTGTGTGATCTTAGATTAAAGTCTGGTTTCTCTCAGACTTTGGTAAAAAAAACCTTATCCACCTATTTCAGACTCTAGCACACACACACCCCCCCCCATGAGCCTGGTAGTAGTGCCTGTGTCTCAAAATTCCTGTTCTTGCCTCTCCGACTTTTGAATAAACATTCTAAACGATGAAGTTGCTAGCGTACCCTAAAAATAATGGAAACATAACAAAGTAATGCAATATAATATTTTATTGAAATAATGGCACGTACAATATTGCATACTATTTATCGTCATAAAAAATTTGAATGTTTCGTATCCGTTCCAAAAATAATTCATCAACTTTTGTCTTGACATGGCACTTGCTTCATTTCGTGGTCATACACGCCTTGTAACTTTGTTTTACCTACTTGCTCATCACACTTTTCATCATTCCTATTAATCTGTTGAATGATGGTATCTGTTGGTAAACTATCAATGGTACTTCTAGCGTCCATTGATGCTTTTCCATAATTGAATTGTCTTTAATTTCTTTGGTGATATTATATGCCAGTGCCATTTTTATTTTACCTGTGATTTCACTGTTTATTGCCACATTATTTTTACACTGGTAAAAGATCCGGCACAGATATTAACCTTTTTTTGTTTTAACTATATGCAATGGCATTTAAAGACTTAAAAAAAAGTTGAAGAAATTTATAAGTTCCAAAAAAAGAACATATAATAAAGACTCTAGAGTTGACACAACCCACAAGAGCCGTGGGGATATACAAGGATTTGATAGAATGGTTGGTCGTATGAAGTTTGGATAGGGCTCATTTGATTGTAAATTGGAAGTTCTTGTGCTCTTTTTAAGAGTCAAAAGTAAATTGAGGGCAACCAGCCCCCACGCCTATTGTTTTCAAAAAAATATCCAACCAAAATTTTAGACATGTATTTTCTTCAGCGTTGTTAAAAGATTCAGTAATCATGCTTTTGGGGATGTCAATCCCTAACAGACCCCAGGGTAAGGGTTGTAAGTTAGGCAATTCGTTCACTATTCATGTATAATATATATTATTGAGCGTGTTTGACCTTTAATATTCAAATACACAAAGGACTTACAGGAGAGCATTTCAGAGAAATGCTTGAAACTTTTAAAGGAGCTAATTCGATTCAAAATTAGAAGTTCCGGTACCGTTTTTAAGAGTAAAAAGAGTGTGGAGGGCAAGCAGCCCTCCTCCTCTCAAACCCATTCGTTTTCTAAAAACACCCAGTCGAAATTTTAAATAAGTAAAACTCCAAATCAACAGAAATTACAACAAATGACCGAGTCAAAAAACGAGCATAAATTATCATGATTAGGGTTGAAAACCCTGATGCCATCTCAAGACCAGAACATAATTTTCACTTCACTGAAAACAAAATAAATTTTAAATGGTCTCTCTGCTTTTACTTTAATAAATGAGAAATCGTTAAAATTTTGAGGAATAAATGTCTGTGTACGTATATTAAACTGACAATCAACGTTTTTTTTTTTTTTTTTTTTTTTTTTTTTTTTTTTTTTTTTTTTTTTTTTTAGTGAAGTGCATATTATATTTTGGTCTTCAGAAGCCACGGAGGTTTATTATAATGGCTGTCCGTTTTGAGTTTCATTCATTTATTCATGGTGATTTGTGGTAGTTCAAAGCTTGGAAAATTATTTGACTTTATTTCTGCTCATTTTTGGCTTAATGGAGTTCTTTAATTTTCTTTCAAAAACTTATTTTGTGGAAAAACTTTTAAATTTATTATTGAAAAGTCCTTTGGCTATTCCTTTGTTTAAAGGAGTTGATATGGATAATAAGAATAAATACCGTCCGATATCTCTATTTCCAGTGATTTTTCATGTTTTTGAACAACCAATTTATAGACAATTGAAAGTTTAGTTTGAAAAAAATTATTTTTTTATTCTAGTTAATGTGATATTAGAAATAATGTTGCAACGGAACATGCTTTATTATTTGTTACAATGTCAATAAACTCCTCCTTAATTATAAAATAACAATATTCATGTAATGGGAGAAGGAAAAATTACAATCTTAAAGTTGAAGAAACTGAGTTTGAAGATGAAAGTATAAAACCGACAAGTATCGTGAAATTTCTCAGTATCAGGGTAAATGAATGCTTTAGTTGTATACACCAGATTACGTGAATAAGTACAAAAATAGCTCCAAAATATTTAGTTCTGTGGAGATTATTGGTTAAAAGGTTATTGAAGTGTTGCAATTTTCTCTTATTCATCCATGTTTGTTGCATTGTGTCGTCGCCATCAGCGTTCACTAGTCATTTATACCCACTGCATGTGGTGCAAATGAAGGCTGTGGGAGTTCTGACTAATGAATTGTCATAGATTTGTGTAAGATAATGGTATATTCAACTAAAAATCTACCATTTTTAGTTTTGGTTATCTTGCATGTAAACTTTCTTATATACAAAGTCTTTTCTAATTTGTCATCCCTCTGTTTTTTTTTTTTTTTTTTGCACTTTATAGAAAAGGGGATCACAGTTTCTTAAAGAAAAATTGAGAAAAAGGATCTAAAACAAAAAAGAAATAATTCTAGTTGCGGTCCATCTGGTTATTATACTTTTGGCCTAAGGTTTAAGCCTTTTGTTAATAGAAAATAATTGATTTGTGTATATTAAATCATTTTTGGACTCTAAACAATGTAAATAGGCTACCTTTCAGCCCATGGGTCACATTTGGCCCTATAAAACTTTAAACTGAGTCTAAGAGCGTTTGTATAAACCCAATCATTCTAAGATATATGTTCAAGTGATAGGCTACAGTTTTTTTCCAATTTTCTGACCTTCTTGTTTTAGATTTCACTTTTTTTCTAATTACTATTTGACATATGTTTCTGGTTTGTAATGTTTTGCTCCAGTTTGGATGAAGTTGGACGTCTCTGGTAACATTGGCTGAAATGCGTTACTTCCCTAAAATCTTTGTAATTTTGAAACAACCAAGAAAAGCTTAGAAAATCATAGTTTTTACATATGAATAAGCCTAAAATGAGTCCAGGCCAAAAAAAATTCGTTGCATAAATTAAAAAAAAAACTGCTATCACCAAACCCTTCAAAAGTTAGTTTGTTTGCTTTTACATAAGATTCTAATACTTCCGATATACCCTTTTGTTTTGGGCTCAAATATCATTGCTGAAACATTGCTGCAACTAGATTTGATATTTTTAATTTACAATTACTATTAGACATATGTTTCTGGTTTGTAATGTTTTGCTTCAGTTTGGATGAAGTTGGGCGTCTCTGGGAAACCCTGAATCACAGTTCTTCTTCATTATCGAAGAAAACAGTACCCCTCAGAAGTACAGAATCCCTTTCATTTAAACTAAAATTGTTGAATAACACTTGTTCGTATTACTACCAGATTTAAGCTTCTGTTAGGAATATTGGCCTAGAAGTCTAGAAGAGACTTTCAGCAGAAGTAAAAGATAAGAAGACCCTTGATGAAATCCTTGTGGGTTTTCAATGTATTTGATATAACCAATATTTTAGGGACAGATTGATTGATATTGGAATGAGTTTATGCTTGTTTGTTGCTAAATGAGATTTTAATTCATATCTCTTGTGAGTGGTTGAGTATTGGTATAGGCCAGGCATTGTGATGAGTTGTGGATTGTGAGTATAGGATTGATTTGAGTTACCTATAAGTATGTTAATTTAGAATTTGTTTGTGAGTTGTTTATTTGAGCTGGGGGGGGGATAAGAGTAGGATATTTTTTCTGAGGAAGTGCAATAACAATTTTTTTGTAATTTTTTGGGTCGTCCCAAATACGCTGGTTTGTGTTTGGACTTTTTGTACATGTAATTTGGCAATGTTATATTTGTCTTTTTAGGATTATATTGAAATTTAATTGGTGTGTATATTTTAAAGTTTAAAACGAACAAATATTGTGAAGTATCTTGGTATCACGGTAAATGAATGCTTTAAACACCGTAAGCACCAGATTACGTGTATAGGTACAAAAATAGCTAAAAAAAAAAAAAAATATTGTTCTGTGGAAATTATTGGTTTAAAGGTTATTAGAATGATTTAATTTTTATTATTCGTCCATATTTATTGCATTATGTCGTCGCCATCAGTTTTCTCTTATTCTTTTTAATGTATTGATTCCCCTCTCTCATACTTTATGGTAGGCTAAACCGAAAATAGAATGTCAGTTCTTAAAATTCGATTATCTTTGAATTTTGTTCATTGTCTAATTTTTTAAAAATTTAACTTTTTGGTATCTATTTTCGGTTCAAGGTAGAAGGAAGGGGGGATTGAACAATCAGATCAGGTTCTTAGCCAACCTGGCAAAATTTAGCCTTTACTTTTGGGCATAAACTGATAGCTAAAAATCGGTGGCGTCAATTTTCGAAGATTTAGGAGGGGCTGAATTTATTGTTCTGTTCAATTTTGGTTTAATAAAGACACATAAAAGGGCATTTTTCAACAGAAAAAGCCCTGCCACGTTCCCATGGGTGAATCTCCAGTATTTTCATTGGGGGGGGTCAAGAGGGATTCATATCTGGATAGGCAAAGGGCATAGGGTGTATAATATTTTTTCTCCACATCATTGGGGGGGGGGGGGGCAACTAGCCCTTTATATCTTCTGCGTATGATACAAAAGAAGGCCGTAGGAGTTCTGACCAATGCATCTCTCTGTTTTTTTGGATTTCTATAGAAAAGGGATCCGAGTTGTTAAATTGGATTTTCAACGTATTTGATATGACCAATATTCTTAAGACTGATTGATTGATTTTGGAGTTGGTGTATGCTTGTTTGTTGTTAAAGGAGATTTTATTTCATTTCTTTTGTGATTGGGTGAGTGTTGTTATGGGTAAGAAATTGTGATGAGTGTTAGATTGTGAGTATAGGATTGATTTGACTTGCCAATAAATATATTAATTTAAAATTTGTTGATAAATTGTTTAGTGGGGCTAGGCGGGGAGTGGGCAAGAGTAGGAGCTTATTTCTGAGCAACTGTAATAAGTTTTTTCTTGTTATTTTTTGGGTCTTCCAAAACACAGTGGTCTGTGTTGGAATTAATTGTACATGTAATTTGGTAATGTTTATCTATGTCTTTTAAGGATTTTATGGAAATTTAATTGTTTTGTTTTATCATTTATTAATAATAAAAAATGAATCGGAACATAAAAAATTAGAAATTAAACAAAAAAAAAACACCAGGCCTTTAGCAATTAAGCAAATATAGGGAGTTTCTTTTCGGAAAATAGCCAGGAAGGAGAGACATATTTACAACTTGTAAGAAAAATATGTGGCATGCTATTGTAAACTATATAATGGAAAAAGGGCTCTAAAAAATACAACCATACGAGCTCACTTAAACTTTTCATCTAAAGTAGAAAGCCACACTAGATCTAATTCCATATAGTAAAGTAACCACAAGAATTTTCTTAGCCCCAGAAACGAGACCATGATTTATTGCGTAGACATTTTATTTTCCTAGATCAAGGAGGCACACTTGTGCCTCTATAAAGAGGCGACCCACCACAATGTTAAGCGATTTCAGGTCCTAGAGGTCGCAGAGAGACGGCGGTAATCGCATTTTGTAGCCCAAGCTCAAACTAAGAAACTTGCAAAATTTCATCCTCCTCCGACTTTATCTTCATGGGGTAAACTGGGCCGGAAGTTTGGACCCTCCCACCACAGCCCCCCTTTAACGTTGTCCGATTGGGCTGAAATTTAGAGGTTAAGCTTTCCTAGGGCCCGGGAGCTTATCCTCGAAATTTCAGCTCAATCCGATCACTCCTTCCCTGTTTTCAAAAAACCAAATATAGCCACTTAAAATTCATCATCAGTTCTTTTTTTTCTTAGCCACGCCTACAGGCCACAGTTGGCAACGGATCCGGTTGAATGAGGACTCATTCGAAGCAGAATTCGACCTGTTAGAGCCTTTTGATATTTTCAGACCGAAAAAATTATCCCCCGAATTTACATTTACGAAAAACCTTAGTTTTTTTTTCAAATAATACAGATAAACAGGTTAGACATGCTTTATTATGAAAATATCTGCGCGTCAATCTTCATAACAAAGCATGTCTAACCTGTTTATGTGTATTATTTGAAAAAAACTACGTTTTCTAAAGAGTTAAAGAGGCTGAGTTACAAGGTCAACCCTTAAAACGTACAGGGATTAGGAGGCACAGTTGGGGGGGCTGTTAAAGAGGCTGAGTCACAAGTTCGAACCTTAAAACGTACAGGGATTAGGAGGCACCCTGTACGACGTGATTTGAGTATTCAGGAATTAAAAGCCTTAACACAAGAATGTTCAAGAGCGGGGGGTTTGGGGGGCGGCAGCCCCCAACTTCAACTCCTGACACGATCAGCTAACAGTTAGTCAAGCAATAATAAGTAATAAACTGTACAAAAACGTGCAGAAATTATTTGAAAAAAACTACGTTTTCTAAAGAGTTAAAGAGGCTGAGTTACAAGGTCGAACCTTAAAACGTACAGGGATTAGGAGGCACAGTTGGGGGGCTGCCGCCCCCCAAACCCTCCGCTTTCGCAGCCTTTAAAAAAAAAAAGTTTTTTAAACTGAAAGTAAGGAGCGACATTAAATCTTAAAGCGAACAGAAATTATTCCGTATATGAAAGAGGCTGTGCCCTCCTCAACGCCTCGCTCTTTACGCTAAAGTTTGACTTTCTCACAACTCTTTTTTTAAACAATAAAAACTTTAGCGTAAAGAGCGAGGCGTTGAGGAGGGCACAGCCTCTTTCATATACGGAATAATTTCTGTTCGTTTTAAGATTTAATGTCGCTCCTTACTTTCAGTTTAAAAAACTTTTTTTTTTTAAAGGCTGCGAAAGCGGAGGGTTTGGGGGGCGGCAGCCCCCAACTGTGCCTCCTAATCCCTGTACGTTTTAAGGTTCGACCTTGTAACTCAGCCTCTTTAACTCTTTAGAAAACGTAGTTTTTTTCAAATAATACATTAATAAAAACCATTGTGTCAGTAGGCCTTCTATTTATCTTACATGACGTCACTACTGTCTTTCTAATTTCCTTCTTGTAGCAATGATTTGCAATGTATTGCTTCAATATAAAGGCTGGTATTTTTCGCAGATCAAAATCTTTTTAAAATTCACTGTTTTTTTTTAAAAGATATATCGGTAATACCCAAATGGCATACTGGAAAAAACGTAGCATTGCTCCTTACTGAAGCTCTGGTCCATTTCAACGCAATAAAAATCTTAGATGCAGATCCAAAGTGTAGATTCTAGATACGTTGTCAAAGAACTTTCCGAGGAAACCG
Organism: Artemia sinica; assembly: GCA_027921565.1. Taxonomy (NCBI): domain Eukaryota; kingdom Metazoa; phylum Arthropoda; class Branchiopoda; order Anostraca; family Artemiidae; genus Artemia; species Artemia sinica. The sequence continues at coordinate 26,040,120 of CM051261.1, read as the reverse complement.
AAGAGCTATCTTGGATCCTTACGTAAATTAAAGGCTGAAAAGGTAATCAGAATGTTGTAATTTTCTCTTATCGATCCAAATTTATTGTATTGTGTCGTCGAGGCTGACGTTCACTGGCCATTTGTACCCACTGCTTGTGTTACAAAATAAGACTAAGACTTCTGACCAAGGATTTGTCATTGAGGTCGGTAAGATAATGATATATACAATCAAAATTTTTCCATTTTATGTTGAATTTTATGTAAACTCGGTTTTTCTTTTCCAATCTTTTCCAATTTGTCATCTATAAATTTTCCAAACTTTTTTATAAAAAAAGGGAACATAGTTATAAACAAAAATGTTTTATTTGTTTGAGCGTTTGTTCCTGTTACTACCAGCTTTAGCTTTTCTCATAGGCATATGGACTGAAGTTTAGAAAAGACTCAGCAGAAGCGCACTGCTTCTTTACTATGTATTTTGATTTAACCAATATTCTCGAGGTGAATTAATTGATTTTGGAGTAATTTTATGCTTGTGCGTTCCAGATACGGAAACATCAAACTATGTTGTAGTTTTGAGAAAGCATGGGGTCAGCCCTATTCATGTTAATTTTTGCTCGTATTGAGTTTTATTCGGTAATTTGCTCGTATTGAGTTTTACTCTGTAATTTGTTCGTATCGAGTTTTACTCGGTAATTTATGGTAATTTCTTTTTTTTTCTCTCCTCTGCCTCTTGTAAAACCGCCTTAATATACCCATGCAACCAGGTATTTGTTTTAAATTTCTTGCCAGATGAAATTTTCTGTTTTGTTTTGGCAAAACAAAATTGAATGAATATTTTTTAAGATGATCCCAGCAATGCTGTTCACACCACGTATGTTACATTTTGCGATCTTCTCAGCGAATCAATTAAAAAGATATTATTTTGATTTTGTTCCTCTCACTCAGGGCGGGTCTAGAGCAAAATCTTGGCAGAGGGGGCTATGTAACAAAGGTGCCAATAATTGACCAAATTGACAAATTTATTCTAAAAAAAGAGTGAAAAAAAACGGAAAGAATTGTCAATCTTGCCCTCTACCAATAAAAGCACTTATGGAGTTTCTTTATGAGCATTTATATTTTTACTCTACTTACTTGTTTCGGTATATTTGTCCCTTTTGTAGCAATTATTTGCCATGTTTTTGCATTAATATAAAGACTAGTGCTTTTTGTAAATAAAATCTTTTCAAATTTCACTGTTTTTTTGCAGATATCTTGGAAGTACTCTAATGGCAGACTGAAAAAACCTCAAAATGCTCTTCATTTAAGCTCTGGTCCATTTGATACAGGACACAATAGTCAGAACAGTTAATCCTTATCAACTAAGCAAGAATCCCAGATACAAAACCATAATGTAGATTCTAGATGTGATGTCAAAAAATTTTCCGATGAAACCAATCGTTATCCGAGGCTTTATCAGCTAAGTTATAGTGACAACAAAAATACTCCGTTACATATAGCTGCTCTAAACGGCTATAAAAGTGTTGTTATATATCTTCTAGGTTATCTTAACCTACGAGCTGATATTAAAAGTGACAAAGGTGAAACCGCATTGAATCTAATAAAAAAAAAAAAAAAAAAGAAAACAGGAATATTTATGAAGACTTAAAAAAAATCCTGGAAGATCATAGTGACCTTGCAGAAAAAACTGCTCAAACCTTAAGAGATGAAGTGGCAGACAAATATGAAGATATGGTATTCTGCATGGTAGAAAGAGCAGGGCGAACAAAATTTTGGAATAGTAAATTTAAGATTGGTAAAGAAATTTAAACAAAGGAAACGAATAATCAAAATTTGATGATACAGTTCTTAGCTATAAAGAAAGTGGCAAAAAATATATAATTTTAATCCAGGTTAAACACAAAGGAGAAACAAATAAATAAACAATTTAGATTTGGAATCAACTAAGGGTGAGTTTTGGTGTACAAAAATATTTCCTTGCTTACCTTAAACAGGATATTAGAAAGCTTACAGACAAAGAGTTTTAATACAGAGGATAATGAAGAAGCTAAGAAGAGAAAGTATTTCGAAGATGGTGAGATACGTTATGTGGTGTTGTTCACCAGTGCTGATTTCGACACAACAGGTAGAGGAGACAAACTTCAAATTCAAAAGGATGCACCTTTTTATTATACATACTAAATAGTATTATAATTATAGCATTATAAATATTTTTGATTTGTCGCTAGGAGGACTTCAAAAACAACTATAAAAACTATAAAAAACTAGATGCGATAAGTGATAAACTAAAAACGAGTCTATTGCAAACAATTTCCGAATTTGAAAGTCAAAATAACGACCAACAACGTTTAGCGAAATCTGAGCAAGAATACGAAATAAAAACGTTTTAAATCGGTTAGTTTTTGGAATTAATCAATCTAAAGCAGATTTTTCAGAGTTCAAACTTAGTGGCCTAAATCAGCAAGAGACATTCATTAAACAGTATCCACATAATTCATTTAAACAATATCAACAAATTCTAGAAAAAGGTCTATTTGAAAAAGGGGTTCATCCTTCCTGCTGGATTGGTGGGGAAAGTGTCGTAAGTTACTTCAAAGAATTGGATCACAACATTCACACGTCCATAATAATAGCTAGTATGATCTTAATGTATAACAAACAAACCCTTGGTTACGGTTCCTTTTGACAACTTAAATGTATTAACTGAACTAGATCAATTTCTAGATGATGATAATGGACATGTATTGTCCTTCAGAAACTCTTCAGAAACCCCCTATATAACTTCAGAAACCCAATTTGGTAGTATAAAACTTTTGAAGTACCTTAACACCAGGAACACCTATAGTTTAAAGAAAGGTAGTAGAACTTCCTTAGCCATAGAAAAGGCTTTACAAAGTGAGCAACATAAAGAAGCTGTAGTACACGTATTCAATGGTTCAGCCATCAACTTATTGCCGATAGAATGTGACAATAAGGCTTATAGCCAGAAGGCCTATTAGGTCTATATAATTCATTATTGTCCAGCATAACCCAGCTAGGTTCAAAGAAAAAATCTTTTTAGTTAATCAGAAAGAAAAACTAGTGCTTTAGCTGATCATTTTTGAAGTACAAATGCACTAAAGTATTATGAAATTAATCTGAACGATTTTAAACCATGTGAAGAACCTTTGGAGAAAAAGCTAATATTTCTCCAAGGCAAAGGAGGAAGAACAACTTTAAATCGATTGTTACATCCACTTCATCAAGATATTCTAGATATACATACATTTGCTGATCTTATTCGAGGTAAAGAAGCAAACATAGGTTCTCGACTGACAGATTTAGGTGAAATTAAAGATTACTATATAGATCAGAAATTCCATCAAGTTGAGATAAATACAGGAATATAAAATGATTGATCGTTTCAAGATAAGCTGATTTATACAAAGGAACGTTTTGATCTATTATGTGAAAAAGAAACTGATGCTAACATCCACTGGCTAATAACTAATCCTTGAAAACTAATTTGGCAGAATCACAAGGGCCTGTAGCTCTATTATGTAAATATGTCAAGTCTGGAGGATGTGTTATTGATTATTGTTCGGAGTCAGATTTTTTAGACCAGAGTAACGGAAATAAAGTAGTAATCATTTGTAATACAGCAGGGATGGGGAAGACGACAGTTCTGACGAGCCTATTAAAGAAAATAAAATATAAGAACTCTGGTAGATGGATAATAAGAATTGATTTAATCAGCATATTTATCAGTTGAATATACTAAACGACTAGGCCAATAGTAGCCAGTTTAATGAAGATGAAGCAATAACCTTTTTGCTCAACAAACTATTAAGGCTTGATGATGGTCTAGAGAAGAAATTGATAGAGAAAAATCTCCGTTTTGGTTCTGATAATGGAATGCAGGTAGAAATTCTAACTGTTGGTTTTGATGAAATTGCCCCAGACTACAAAGATATAGTAATTAATTGTCTTGGGGAGTTGAAAAAGACCAAGGTAGAAAGATTGCTGGTAACTACTAGACCAAACATGAAAACGGATCTAGAAAATTCATTTTGTGTTTTTGCCTATGATCTGAAGCCATTTTCTAAGGATACAGATCCATGGGCGTAGGGAGGTGAGGCAGCTGCCCCCCCCCCCCTAGACCTTCAAATTTACATTAGATATTGCTGAAAAAGCAGATGGTTGGAAAAGCAGTTGATAAAAGGCCCTCCATCACACTATCGACTGCCCACCTAGACGATATGCTGCCTACGCCCATGTACAGATCAAATAGATTTTTTTATTTAAATTTTGGAAACAAAAATTCAGAGCAAGAAAAAGTTGCTCAGGTTGATGATCAGTAGTTAGAAATTTATGGCAATGAATCAATTATACAATTTTCCTTATCAACTAGCAGCTAAGAGACAGAATTTACTAACATTCCGTTACACACATGGATATTAGCAAAAGTTTTCTATGAGAATAAACAAAGAAAACAAACAAAACAATGGCAAGGATATAAAGAATTTTCGAATACTGCTGACATTCTGAATCGAAAACGAGCCTTACCATGTCAACTTAATATTGTATATTTAAATGAATGTTTCGTAGAAATGATGTTCTATTATATATATTTTAAAGACATACAAGAAATAGATTTTACAAAACCAGGGAATGAAAGTTTACTTGAGCATCATTACCAAAAGTTTAAAAATCAAGAACTAGAACTATACACATTGTTGAATAACGGAGATTTTAAATCAAGAGGATGAAATGTCTTCTACAAATCAAGAGGAGATTAAAGGTTGGATCCACACAACCTGACATGAAAATAATTACGGATGTTCGTAATGACGAAGGTTTGGCAACACTGCATACAACTGTTAAAGAGGGAAATATTAATGTTGTGACAGCATTATTAAAGGCTGGTGCCAGCATTGATGCTGAAGATATTCATGATAATAGACCTCTTGATTATGCTCAAGGACACATTATGGAATAACGGTGATTGCAACAAAAGGTGTGGTTACTCCTTCGACTTTACATCTAGCGGTTAAACATAATTACTGTAATATTGTCAAGAGTTTACTGAAAAGTCTCAAAGTTAATGGAGAGCTAGAAAATATTCTATTGGTTACGGATGAAGATGGAAACTCTGGTTTGCATCTAGCCCTGGAGCATAGACATTATCAAGTTAATAAAACACTACTAACTTTTTCTAAAATTTCAACGATAATGGGTTAGTAATAAGCATTACTAATCATGCTGATAAGAAACCATTTGATTTATTTACATATAAGAACAAACTAAAAGATCTTAGAGAAGTATTTTTTAATGGAGTTGAGCTAGAAACACATAAGGATGTTTTTTTTATTTTCAAAATGTCTCAATCAATGATTCAAGCATTGAGCGTTAAATTAGCATAAAACCAACAAATACAGAAAGAAAATCATAATATGAACAAGGATTTTAGAAAGACCTAATGACATGCAGATTAACTGTTTTAAATATGTTGATATTTATTCCTAAAATTCTGAGGAATATTGTATTTATTAACACTAAAAAATGAATTTGAATTAAAATATTTGTTTTCAGTAAAACACTAATAACGTTTTGGTCTTTACAAGATTTAAGGAGTGTTAGTTAGCGTTAGGAGTGTTAGGTATGTTCATTATTCTTGATTATGAATATACAAAGTTGTACTTAGAGTTAGAATCGATGTTATTAGCCTTACGAGCGTTTCTTTTGCTACTGCTTCTACTACTAACTACTGTAAATACTGTGACCACAAGAAACTACGACTTTGACTCCTTACACCCATCACGGAAACCAATTTTGGATGAGCCTGCAAATATTTCCGACTGCAAAGAGATGCAACTGTAATAACTTAAAAACTATTACCTTTTCTGACTGGGACTACTTGCGACAGCAACTTCTTCTTACTGTGTCTATTTACAACATTATTCTTGATTATAAATATACATAGTTATAACTTGAGTTAGAATATACGATTTTATTAGCCTTACGAACGTTACTTTTGCTTCTTCTTTTGCTTCTATTAATAATTCTGCTTCTACTACTAACTACTGTAAATACTACGACCACAAGAAACTGCGACTTTGACTCCTTAAATCCATCACTGAAACCAATTTTGAATGAGAATGCAAATATTTCCGACTGCAAAGAGATGCAACTGTGACAACTTAAAAACTATTACATTTTCTGACTGCGACTACTTACGACAACAACTTCTCCTTACTGTATCTATTTACAACTGTGAGTACTTTCGACCATGACTGCTACTTCTTTTAACGCCACTGCTTGTGAATTTGATAGTGACTACTTGGCACTATAACCGCCTATGCTTTCGACAACTTTTATTTGTGACTGCTTACAACTGCGACAACTGGAGACTCCGACTTCTGAAGACTACCTACGTTTGCAGTGGTGACTCCTTGTAACCGTGAATGTTTCTGCTTGCGACGGCTATTATCATTAACTTTGACTGCAACTGCTCGCAAACAGGAACTACTGAAGACTAACTTCTTGTAATTACAACTACTTGTGGCTGCAGCTGTAAGTGACAGCAAATCCACCTAGGCGTGACTGAGGCGAATGCTTCTTGAGACTGTGGCTTCTTAAGACTTACGTTAGCCCTCATCCTGTTTGTAATAGTTTCTCTTCATTTTAAGCTTAAGTTGATTGTCTTTTTAGTTTCTGTTAGTTTTAACTTTGTCTTATATGAGAAATAGTAATGTGTATAGTGCTAGTTCTTGTTTTTTAAACTTTTGGTACTCTTGCTCAAGTAAGCTTTTATTCCCTCGTTTTGTATAATCTATTTCTTGTATGTCTTTAAAATTTATATCATAAAACGTTGTTTTCTACAAAACGTTCATATAAATCTGCAATGTTAAGTTGACTTGGTAAGGCTCGTTTTCGATTCAGAATGTCAGCAGTATTCGAAAATTCTTTATATCCTTGCCATTGTTTTGTTTGTTTTCTTTCTTTATTCTCATAGAAATCTTTTGCTAATAATTATGTGTATAACGGAATGCTTGTAAATTCTGTTTCTTTGCTGCTAGTTGATAAGGCAAATCGTGTAATTAATTAATTGCCATTAATTTCTAGCTGTTGATCATCAACCTGAGCAACTTTATCCTGCTCTGAATTTTTCTTTCCAAAATGTAACTAAAAAGTCTATTTGATCTGTATCCTTAGAAAATGGCTTTAGATCATAGGCAAGAACACAAAACGAATTGTCTAGATCCTTTTTCATGTTTGGTCTAGTAGTTACCAGCAATCTTTCTACCTTGGTCTTTTTCAACTCCCCAAGACGATTAATTACAATATCTTTATAGTCTGGGGCAATTTCATCAAAACCATCAGTTAGGATTACTACCTGCATTCCATTATCAGAACCAAAACGGAGATAATTCTCTAACGGTTTCTTCTCTAGACCATCATCAAGCCTTAATAGTTTGTTGAGCAAAAAGGTTATTACTTCATCTTCATTAAACTGGCTACTATTGGCCTAGTCGTTTAGTATATCCAACTGATCAATATGCTTGATTAAATCAATTGTTATTGTCCATCTACCAGAGTTCTTATCTTTTATGTTCTTAGATAGGCTCGTCAGAACTGTCGTCTTCCCCATCCCTGCTGTATTACAAATGATTACTACTTTATTTCCTTTACTGTGGTCTAAAAACTCTGACTCTGAACAATAATCAATACAGCATCCTCCAGAATTGACATATTTACATAATGAAGCTACAGACCCTTGTGGTTTATGCCAAATTAGTTTTCCAGGCTTAGTTATTAGCCAGTGGATGTTAGCATCGGGGTTTTTTCACATAATAGATTAAAACGTTTCTTTGTTTAAACCAGCTTATCTTGAAATGATCTATCATTATATATTTTTGTATTTATCTCAATTTGATGGAATTTCCGATCTATATAGTAATGTTTAATTTCACCTAAATCTGTCAGTTGAGAACCTGTATGTATCTCTTTACCTGGAACAAGATCAGCAAATGTATATCTCGAGGAGTATATGCATACGGAGTATATACATGCATGAGTATATGCATGTATATCTCGAGGTATATGCATACGCATATATTATCTCGAGGAGATGAATCTTAATGATTTAGAATTATGTTCATTTTACGTTTGAATTACTATTACACTTGAATTAATATGAAAGAAAATTGTAGAAATGTCAAATAAAATTCAGATAACTGTTTTGAATATATTGATATTTATTCCCAATACTCCGTTGTATTTATTAAAAATATAAACTGATTTTTTATTGAATGTATTTGTTTTAAGTAAAAAGCAAATGACGTTATGGTCTTTACAATATATAAGTAGTATTAGTTCGCGCAAGGAGTGTTCGTTATATTCAAATATATATATATATATATATATATATATATATATATATATATATATATATATATATATATATATTATATATATATATATATATATATATATATATATATATATATATATATATAATATATATATATATATATATATATATATATATATATATATATATATATATATATATATATATATATATATATATATATATATAATATATATATATATATATATATATATATATATATATATATATATATATATATACTATATTACACTCATTTCTAGTTACACTTAGATTTACAATATATGGAATGTTAGGAGTGTTCTTATGGTTTTACTTTTTCTATTGCTTTTACTAATATTAATACTAATAATACTTCTTCTCTTACTAACTATTGCAAATGCTATGACCATGACTAATTGTAACTGTGACTACTCACACTCGTGACTGATGTCACTTTTGAATGTGACTGCAAATATTCTTGTGTTTGATGACATGCAACTGTAATAACTTAAAAATTGTAACCGCTTTTTGACTGCAATTACTTTCAAAATCAACTTCTTGTGACTGAGACTACTTACAATTGCATGCATTTTCGACCATGACTGCAACTCTTTTTGACGCCAGTACTGCGACACGTGTCTGCCGCATTGTCACTATTTACGACTGTGACTTCTTAAGACTTACATTAGCCCTAATTCTGTGTGTGATAATTTATGTTCATTTTGTGCTAGGGTTGATTAATTGTTTTATTTCTGTTAGTTTGGGATTTCATTTGTTCAATGATACTAATTTATGTTCAATTTACAATAAAATTACTATTAGACTTTATTTATGATCGTCTTATGTTTAATATAGCTCATAATTTTCTCTGAAAAACTTATTTTATCGAGAAAGTTATTTCTACAACCGTAGTTCAGCTCGTTATTGATTGCCACAATTTTTAAATGTTGATAAAAGATATAGTTACAGGCAATTTACAAGTAATCTACAAAAAAAATTATGTTAAGAAGACTAAGTCACTAAGGCTAGGAATAAGTGAAGATGAAAATGTGACGTTGGGTAACGAAAAGATTGACCAGGTGGACAGCTTCACTTACCTTGGTAGTATTATTACTAAAGACAGTGGGAGCAGGTAAAATGCTAAAATAGAATAGCCAAGGCTCAGGGTGTTTTTTCACAGTTAAAATCTTTTTTGGAAGAAGAGGAAGATATGTCTGCAAACCAAGGTTAGAATTTTGGAAGGTACGATGATGACAGTGATCAAGTATGACTCTGAAGCGCGGGCGCTCGAAAAGCGAATGAAGATTTGCTAGATGTTTTTCAGAGAAATTGCCAAAGGATTGTTCTGGGTACCCGGGTGACTGACAGTATTGCAAACAGCAGGCTGTATAAAAAGTGTGGTTTAATCCTGTTTTCTAGGGCTATAATGAGAGGAAGGTTGAGATAGCTAGGGCACGTTTTGCGGATGAAGGATGAGAGATTGCCGAAGATTGTCCTTTTCGGCTAACCTTCTAGGGCTAAACGGAAAGCAGGTTTTTTTGGAGTGGGGTAGGAGGATGTCATAAAGAAAGATTTGAAGGAAGCAGGGACTTCCTGGGAAATGTAAAGAGGGAAGCTTTGAATAGTGTGATGGAGGAGGAGTGTACGTAGCTGTGTGTTCCTTGAGTGGCTTGATGATGCGATGGTTAGTAGTAGTAGTAAGTAAAGAAATAAAGCAAATAGTAAATAAAGTAAAGAAGTAAAAATAGGAAGAGAGATATAGGAAATAATAGAGAAATAAGAAGAGATCCTTTGTTTCTTAGATTTTTTTTTTTTTTTTTTTTTTTTTTTTTTTTTAGTATATACTGGGTGACGAAAGAAAGTACTCAGAACTGTAAACCTTTTTTGCTTTATCTGGAGAAATATAAAATTTGTGGAAATTGTATGCAGTTATCTGAAGATTCGTTCGTAATCAATTTAGTAGACAAGAGGCTTCACTTGAAGCAAAATAAAATTGTCGATAATATTAAAAAGTAAAGATAAATGTCTAGCATTATTCCGGATATCTCATTAAAGTGTCCGAAGTAACCCCTTAACAGGCGTTTAAAATCACCCCATTGTAACCATAGATCTTTGAATATAAGTCCTGAGAAAACCAACTCAGATGACAGTGTTTTTCTAAACCAAAAATGTCTCTTTTGAATGTCTACTTATAAGCTAAAAAGCGTAAACTTTATTGGAAGTTAATATGAGCTGCTACAAAACTTATAGAAGGATCGAAAAATCAAATGACACCTCAAAAATCCACTTAATACTGTTTTTTTCATAAACGTTAAAACTAATTACTTTCTGAAGGAGCTTCCGTAGCATATAAATATAGGAGACTACTTCATGATTTTTTACACAACGATACAGATGGCAATTTGAAAGCAAATGGCCTGTCCAGACTAACCTCTTCCGAGACAACCCCAAACTCTTAAATATAAATCAACGTTCCTCCTCTACATAAAATAAATAATATATAATTTAATTTCTAGTAATCCTGTGATACCAGAGAATAGCCTTGTGTTGAATTTTTTTAATAGGCTTGAAAATAAAACCCATATCGTATGAATTAAAAAGCTAACAAAGCATAAGAAAATAACAGATAAAATAAAAAACAAATGTATTAAGACAATAGAAACCAATTAATCCAATTCAAAAAAGGTCAATCAAAATCTAACGACTTACGATGAGTTCTCATCAAGAAGCTAGACAAGCGACTAAAAATTTTCAAATGAAATAAAATAACAGCGCTGAGATCGACGTCACATTTGTCTAATTTTAAGTAAACCTTCTTTAGCCCATAGCCTTTTAGAGGATCATAAATTGGTATTATTTTTTGAACGTGGAAGTTACATAGAATTTACTTTGGAATGAAAGAATACCAAATTCTCCTCTAAAAAAAAAAAAGTCATTAATTTTAAATCAGCCAGTTCCTTGTTAAGAGCCAAGCCTAAGTTCTGATACTAATGTATTTCAAAAACCTCTCTCTATTGCTAGGCTACACCCTTTTCATGAGAAATTTGTTTTAATACAAATAAAACTATTTGTGTAAATAATTTATAATATATACAAATAAAATTGTTTGTATAAAATAAATATTTGTATTATATAAACTTAATACAAATAAAAGAGAATTTCTATCCTCTAAATGACATTTTAAATAAGTATTTTGTTGTACGATGTTTCTTTGATTAAATAAAAAAAACTAGTTTTTTTTTTTAACTGAAAGTAAGGAGCGACAATAAACTAAAAAAGAACAGAAATTATTCCGTATATGAAAGGGGATTTCCCCTCCTCAACGCCTCGCTCTTTACGCTAAAGTTTCTTTTATTGTTTTAAAAAATAAAGTTGTGAGACAGAGTCAAACTTTAGCGTAAAGAGCGAAGCGTTGAGGAGGGGACAGACCCTTTCATATACGGGATAATTTCTGTTCGTTTTAAGGTTTTAATGTCGCTCCTTACTTTCAGTTTAAAAAAAACTTGTTTTTTTCTTTAATTTCTGAGGGTTTTTGAATTAATGCAGCTTTGATTTTGGCTCACCGTACATGAATAATTAAAACGAAATTTGCATATTAATTTTACTTTTTTTGGCTAAATAACTTACGAATTAACTAATGTAACGAACTTCTAAATTCGTAAATTTTTATTATGTATATTAGGGGATCGGCCCCCTAGTCAATACCTCGCTCTTTACGCTATTCAGATTTTGTTCCAATTCTTTATGAATGACCTCTTGATCACAAAGGCCGTTAATTAGAATAAATAGCTCTAATGAAAGTACAATAAAACTTTAGCGTGAAGAGCGATGTAAAGACTAGGGCGTACCCAACTATATACGTAATAATTTCTGTTGGTTATAAGTTTTAATGTTGCTCCTTACTTTTAGTTGAAAAAATTGTTGTTTTCTTTTTAATTTAATTTTTCATCGTTTTTTTATTAATGCTGAGAAATCGGTGCCCCCTTCACAACAATGTCCCTTCCCCCATGAAAGGTTCCTCCATGGAAAGATCCTCCCACGTAAACCCCGACCCATCCCCCCAGCTACCAGAAAAAATTCCCCCTGAAAACTTATGTATACTTCCCAATAACCAATGCTATTATTATTATTGTTCATTTATTGCCCCTCAAAAAAAGGTACAAAAGGTACAGTAGACGGAGTAATCACTAAAGAAAACAAAAAAGAAAAAAAAAGAAGAAAAGAAGGACACAAACACACATTGAAAATTCAAACACATGACAAAAGAAAACTCTACATTACATTAATACGAACAGTGATTATATGCATTACATTAATATAAAAAAAACTATTGTGAACAAATTGTTGACCATGGATGATTAAACTTACTTTGAAAACGGGATAGAGATTTAGTAATGCTAATATTAGGGTCAGATAGCTTATACAAACGAATAATTTTACGGTTTCTTGTCCAAGGGGGCAAATGTAGAAGATATTTAGCAAATCTGAAGAAGATTGATCGTAGGTGCTTTTTATCTCTAACTGTAAAGAATCTCCAGAAAGGAGCAATGTAAAGCAGATGAGGAAGGGCTGTGGCGTTGTAAATGGATGCTAGAAGATAACGGTTGAAACGTAGTTTGCTTTTTACGATTACAGCGTAAGAAATGCTAATTTTACGCTCAACGTGAGAAATCAGCAAACGACGTGTGTGGCCTATAGATGTGCCAATTGGGAGGCCCAGGTATGTAATATGGTCTGAGGGTTTAACAAGAGAACCGTCCATATTTATAAGAGAAGTAGAAGGATTTCGCCAATTGAAAAGGATTACTTCGGATTTCTCAGGATTAAAAGACAGACCGATTTTTGAATATTCATCTTTGAGGATTTTGAAATTCTGCTCAATGCGCTGGATCGTACGGCTGAGATTCAGGATGTCATCAGCATAACAAATAAGAGACATATCGATTCTCCCAAGAATGCATGAAGGAAGACACTTTGCCTGCGCTTCCAGGACACTATTATTGAACAGGGTTGGGGAAGTGATAGCTCCCTGTCTAGTCCCTTTCTTAACGAGGATGGGGTACTGAGGATTCACAAGCATATTCGAGGGAATCGAAGAGTTTGGCCTAACACGAGAATTAATGCAATTATATAGGGAAGGATGAAGAGCCGACTGCAGGGAAAAACGGGATGGAAGTTTTAAACGCACTTTTAGATTCCTATATAATTCCCTGAGAACACGGACAACTGATGGGTTTACGCCTCGCCTTGCCATATGAAGAAGCATGGACGAATGAATTAAGGAATCGAACGCACGTCTAACGTCATGTCCGGCGAGGATCATACCTTCTCCTGAAGATTCAGCGTCGGCGAGGGCAGTAAAAACTGCTGTAAGAGCATGAGAACAGCCAAGATTAGCCTGAAAACCGAACTGATATGGGGGAACGTAACATTTCTGTCTTAACTCATCAAAAAAAAGAAGCTCGAAAAGTTTGCATGTCGTAGTAGATACGGTGATGGGACGGAAAGAGGAACATTGCAGCTCAGATTTCCCTTTTTAGGGAATCGGAGACAGATCACCAATGCAGAACGAGGATGGAACAATACCTGTAACAAATATCATTTGCATGAGAAGGCTGAGGTGACGCACCAATAGATAACTTCCATTAATGATGTGTAGAGTGCTCACCTTATCTATCCCACAAGACACTTTCTTTTTAAGTTGGGAAATAGCTTTTATAACAGCGTCACAAGTAACAACAAAATCAAGGTCAGGAGATTCATCAATGAATTTGCAGAGCTCGTCACAAAATTGTGACTCTAAAACAGGATCAGGCTCAGAAAATTCATTTGAAAAATGGGATATCCACTCGGACAAAGGAATGTCATTCGGGTCTGGCAAATTGGAGGAGATAGTACGAGGTAATAGCTTCCACAGAAGATCAGGTGAATTCCTGACCTTCTCGGAATAAAGTGTCTGCATTTTAGATCGATGAAGGGCAAGTTCCTTAGCAAAATGTTTTTTTGACACTTTTCTCAGTTCATTGACTATTCCTTGACGGGGGCATAGGCAATCACTCCATAATTTGTTCCAAAATTTAGCACGGTCACAAGCTTCAGACAGCACTAGATTTCCTGACCACCCGGTAACTTGGTTACCAACACGTATTTTTTTAAGAGGAACTGCCCTTTTTTCAGCACACAAAAGTGCATGGCAGATCTCTGCGGAGTATATATCAAGAGTTAATCTAACCTCATTAATGTCTTTATTAGAAGACTTTTGCAGAAGATGAAATGGAACCCGGATCTTGTTTAGGATACTATCTGAAATTTCAATGTACTGAGATGTGTCAATTTTATTCCAATCGCGAGAAGTATACCACTTGTGCCGGTGAACAGTATAAGCCTGTAACACAAGCAAATATTGGGCAAAATATTTGTCCTCTCGAAATATTCGCTTTGTTTTTTCAGTATTTTCATTTGGCCTATAAAAACCCCATTTTTGCTTTTTTTTTCTTTCTTTATGTGATGTCAGGCCAATGTGGTTTAAGAAATTATCTTTATATTGGGCAAAGTTCATAACTTTCAGACCTTCCCCCGGGGACTGTGGGGATTAAGTCATCCTCAAAGACATAGTTATTGTATTTTTTGACCATGCTGAACAAAATGGCTATCTCAAAATTTTGACGAGGTGACTTTGGGAAAAAATGAGCGTGGGAGGGGGCCTAGTTGCCCTCCATTTTTTGGTCACTTAAAAAGGGTACTAGAACTTTTAATTTCCTTTCGAATGAGCACGCCCCCGATTTTCTAGGACCACTGGGTCGATACGATCACCCCTGGGGTAAAAAAAAAAAAAATGAACACGCATCCGTGATCTTTCTCCTGGCAAAAAATATAAAATTCCACATTTTTGCAGATAGGAGCTTGAAACTATTACAGTAGGGTTCTCTGATACGCTGAATCTGATGGTGTCACTTTTAGGGGCTGTTTCCCCCTTTTTTCGAAAATAAGGGAAATTTTCTCAGGCGCGTAACTTTTGATGGGTGGGACTAAACTTGATAAAACCTATATATTTGAAATCAGTATAAAAATCTAATTCTTTTGATGCATCTATTGGTTTCAAAATTCCGTTTTTTAGAGTTTCGGTTACTATTTAGCCGGGTCGCTCCTTACTTACAGTTCGTTACCACGAACTGTTTGATAAGACATTACAATAGAGCTTTTGACAAATAATAACAAAAGTGTTATTAGCTCACTACAATCGCTAATACATTCTATTAAATAGAGACTTCTTGCTTCATGTTAGTGTTATAGAATATCGAGTTCCAGTTAAGGGTACTCGAATTAATATATATATTATTATGCGCCTTAGTCATAAGCAGTTTCTACAAGTTTTGAAAACTGTCTTTATTCTATTTTCTTTCTTGTTCCAATTACCAACGAATCCGTTTAAATCAGTATCTAAACAACAAAGACTGTTTGATGGCTTTAGACTATGGGAAAAACAGAATATAACTCCATTTTTATTATATTTTGAATATTTTCCTGTTGTATTATTGACAAATCACTCCCTTTTAAAACATGTTGATAAGTCAGAATTGTTTTCTAATGCAATGAGGCTCCCAATTTCTGTCACTTTCAAATTTTAAATATTAGATTATAGTTAAAAATAAATCACTAAAGCGTGAGATTAGCACTTTGAACCTCCTATACAAGAAGAGACGGGGCTTTTCTTGGCCTAAGCAACCAGCTTTTATCTAAAAAAAAACATTTAAAAATTGAAGTGTCTTTTTGCTTTGTTTTGTTCTCATTAGCCTAGAATTGGATGGGATGGCTAGGACACATTTTGCAGATGAAGGACGCCAGATTGCCGAAGATTGTCCTTTTCGGCCAACTGTCAAGGGTTAAACGGAAAGCAGGTCTTCCGCGATTGGGGTGGGACGATCTCGTATAGAAAGATTTAAAGGAAATGGGAACTTTATGGGAGGGTGTTAAGAAGAAAGCTTTGAATAGATCGGGATGGAGAAGGAGCTTGCGTAGCTTTGTTGGCCTCAGGCGGCTTGGTGCTGCGGTGAGTTGCTAGTAGTAGTAGTAGTAGTAGTAGAGAAATAGTTAGCAATGAATAGCAATGAATTCATAGCAATGAATTAGAACTTCCAGGTTTGAATACAAATGGATGTGCATTGTCAGTATAATGTACATAAGCTTATATTTATTCCTTAAAATGTTAATAATATTTAATTTATTAAAGTTATAAAAGTAAAAAAAATTAAATTTTTTCAGTAAAATGCAATTTTGTTCTGGCCTCGGGAATGCATAGGGGTTTTGAGCCTTACTCGTGTTAATTTCTGCTCATTTTGAGTTTGACTTGGTTATTTATTGTAATTTCTGTTCGTTTTGGGTTTTATTCATCTATCGATGCTGGTTTGTGGTTGTTTTATGGTTGGTAGATTATTTATTCTATTTTAGCTCATTGTTGGTGTAATGGGGTTCTTTACCTTTCTTTGAAAAGCTTATTTTATGGAAAAAGTTTTTTTAAATTAATTTCTGTTCGTTTTATATTGACATAGTCTTTTTCGGGGAAAAAGAAAATAATAGTTTAAATCTTTTCGGTTTAAGAATACATAGTTTGGCCTGCTATTAAAAACTTTTTCAACAATTTTTAACTACATACAACCTTAGAAAATCTGAATACAAATAGTAGTATTTAATTTAGTTGTATACCTCCTCTAGTTGACCTAAACAACAAAACCTAATACCATTCGCAAAAGTTATATCTATGCTCTTTGACAGCTTGGATACACTCACTCTCTTTTGATTCAGATAAACTGTAAGAGAAGAATCTGCAATAAAAGTTTCCCCGAAAGCTTGAATATAATACCCTCAGTTGTTCTTGGGATGCTGAGATGTCTTATTGACAACCAGCATACACACAGTGCGTTTTGATTTGATCTTAAGGCAACATTTAGTTTTTAAACATAATGGGTCAATTGAATAACTAGGGGTGAGGAGATTAACCTAGACACTAGCTCTAGAAATATAGTTGCGAGACTGTTCAACTATGCCGGACAAAATGGCCATCATAAAATTTTCATTGGAAGTGTTGGGATAATTATAAGCTAAAGAGGAGGGCTTATTGCCCTCCAGTCACTTTTAACTCTAAAGAAAGGTACTAGAAATTTCAATCAAATTAACTCCTTTAAAATATCGATGATATCACTAGCTATGGTAGAGCAGCGCTTCCTTTGATTTTGCTTATTTGTCCTTTTATTACTTGCATGCGTATGTTTTTTTTTTTTTTTTGCTTAATCGAAATTCCCCCTGAACGTTGGAATATAATGCCCTTAGGGTCGTTCATAGTAACCATAGAATTATCATTAAAAGTATAGACACAGTGTGTTCTGGCAACTTCAAAATGCATCACAACTTATCCTGAAAGGGTTATTTTAATAATGTAAGCCGTTATTGTGACACTGCTTTGTCACCCTTTTGACAATCTACACGATCATATTTCTTTTTTATTTAGTTCAACATCCGTCTAAATATTCCTTGTAAGCTTCACCTTAGTACCCTTAGCTTGTGTAGCACATTAATTGAAGTTGTAGCATTACTAACAGCATGCACATAGTACCTTTGTTTGTTTTTTTCAACATCCTCTGTAAGAGCTTTATTTTTAAATTATAATTTACAAGTTCCTTTTCTTCTTATCTCTCTATGTTTTGGACAATTTACAAATCAGTATCTAAATTTGTGGCCTTTACGTGAAGCAAGCATGCAAAGCCAGAACCAATAAATTACTAATTAATGTACTAATGAAGGCTTGGGACCAGCATAGCTATATTTAGATTAAACCTGACTGGTTATTTTATTATGCCATTCCGCCCTTTCACCCAAAAATAGCAATAAGCCCTGTCTAAGCAGAATCTACCCTTAATCTTTTCAAGGCAGCGTCATACCGTTTTGTAATTGTAGAGTCCTTTTTATGAAGAAATAAAATAGATATAGTCTAAAATGAATATATTTGAAAAATGGGGCTAAAAGGATCAAAACATATAATTTTAAGCTATGAAGATGCTTTGAAACGGTGTAAGTAACTTTTATAGCATATCAATACTTTTCTTGGGTGTTAGTCTTACAGTAGGCAAAACTAAATCTAGTTTTTAATGAACTTGGTTGTAGACTAAAAAAAATATTAACAGGTTGCTTGAGCAGCTCTATTGAAGGAAACATTTTAATAAAGTATTACTATTCAACTCCTTACTTTATGGTCTAGGGTAAGACCCCATGTACTTGGACAGTACATAATGTAAGGTAGTTATTTTAAATAAAATTGAGCTTGACAACAGGTTCCTAATCTTGTACATGATGTATATAGGCTTAGAGATTTGGGACTAGCTAATAGTTAGAACTAGGCAAGGAAAGTTTATATTAACAGACTATTTGGGTAGCTAAGAAATAAACTTATCTGTAGGCCTATTATCAGAATTGCATACTGGATCCAAATTTAATAGGCTAGGCTATGCATTTGCATTGGAAATAAATTTTACCCCCACCCCTATATATACCAATTCAGGGGGATATTTGCACATTAGGGGGTGGAGAAGTTTGGGTAATGTTCAAACTTACCTTTATAGTCAGAATTGCATCCTGAATCCAAATTTAATATTCATTTGTGTCAGAAATTAATTTGGTCAATATATACGAAATCATATTATTGAGTTAGGACTAAAGTGAATACACCATTCGATGCCTTTTTTTATGCTGATTATGAATATAATAATCATTCCTATCGGAAATTAAAATTTAAGCCATTTTTGAGCTC
Source organism: Artemia sinica (assembly GCA_027921565.1). Lineage (NCBI taxonomy): Eukaryota > Metazoa > Arthropoda > Branchiopoda > Anostraca > Artemiidae > Artemia > Artemia sinica. Next base: position 26,020,967 of record CM051261.1, on the reverse strand, counting down.
TTGAAAATGACAAAAAATAGGGTGTAAAAAGGCTAATATAGCGTGGAAAAAGGCTTAAAACCTTTGTTTTAAACTTACTGTTTCATAATAAATCCTTATTTTAATCCACAAGCACTGACTTTCCATGAGTAACAAGTATATAAGTTCCAAAAATTCATTTTCCAAATATTATGTTTTTTTTTCTTCCTTAACGCCAAATGTTCAAGAATGCGTTTTTGACGAAACTTCAAAAATATTAAACCAAACCTAACCTAACCAAACCTAACCTAATCCTTTAATATTTTCGACAGTTTGTCAAAAACGCATTCTTGAACATTCAGCGTTAAGGAAGAAAAAAATACATAATATTTGCAAAATGAATTCTTGGAACATATATACTTGTGATTATCCAACTTACTCATGGAAAGTCAGTGCTTATGGATTAAAATAAGTATTTATTATGAAACAGTAAGTTTAAAACAAAGCTTTTAAGCCTTTTTCCACACTATATTAGCCTTTTTACACCCTATTTTTTGTCATTTTCAAGAGCTCAAAAATGGCTTAAATTTTAATTTCCGATAGGAATGATTATTATATTTGTAATCAGCATAAAAAAAGGCATCAAATGGTGTATTCACTTTAGTCCTAACTCAATAATATGATTTCGTATATATTGACCATTAATTTTATCCTGCCCCCCCTTAGTGTGAAAATATACCCTAAATTGGTATAGCCTATATAAGGGTTGAGGTAAAGTTCATTTCTGTTGCAAATGCATGTCAAATTTGGATACAGGATGCAATTCTGGTCATAGAGATAAGTTTATTCTGGTAAATTTTTCACAGTTCATATTATTGACTTACAAATAAAGTAAACATACCACCCAATGCCTTTTTTATGCTCTTTCCAAATATAATAATCATTTTTGCTGCAAATTAATTTTACCCCCACCCCTATATATACCAATTCAGGGTATATATTTGCACATTAGGGGGGTGGGGGGTAAATTTTAAACTTCCTCTCATTTGCATCAGAAATAAATTTGTAAAAATTTGACTTTAGCTACTTTTGGCTACCTTCAAAAGGGGTTAAGTTAGGGAAATGAAACTTTCAGGGATGGGTATGCCAGCTAAATTATTCCCTGGAAGGTATTTTGAAGTACCTACTTCAAATCCTTCTCCCTCCAGAGGGTCCTGAAATTTGGACACATGACAGGTATGACTACTTGTCATGTTTGGACACATGACTGCCTATTGAAATTCTGCCAAAACCACATTTTACCTTAATTTTCAGTTATCAGTTTCTTTTTTACTGGTTTTAGTTCTGAATATGCAGTTCCTGGTATTTGGGTAGAATTTTAAGGCATATCAATGCTTTTTTTCAAAAATTAGGAAATGTATTTGCATATTGTAAAAACCTTGTAAATTGGGACTGAGTAAAGTTGTGAAGCTGAAAACAATTTTGTTGTACTTCATTTAAGCAGAAGATCTACTTTGGAAGGTTTCACTTTTATATCACACAGATTTTTGAGGGTTACAAAGGTTGGGACCCCCTAGAGGTAGAAGGAGTAGAGTTAGCTACTTCAAAATACCTTTCTGGGACATACTTTAGCATGTAGACCTATCCCTAAAAGTGTCATTTTCCTGACCTAACCCCTTTCTAACATAGCCAAAAGTAACTAAAGTAGAATTTTACTAAAAATTTTGTTTTCAATGTTTAAATTTGGGATAGCCTCAGAAAATTATCTTGATTAAAGTTGATCTTGTCTAAACATGGTAGGAGCCAAGGCAGAAGCTTAAAAACACCTTCCTAGAAATAGAAAATGAGTCAAGGTAGAAGCTTGAAAACATTTTCCCAGCAATAGAGAAGGAATCTCAGCAATAGAGAAAGAGTTAAGGTAGGAGCATAAAAACAGCTTTGCCATGGTCTGTTAATTCCTACTGCCCAACATTATTGAGTAGCCTCTCATCTAGAATTCTGTCCAATCTGGGTTTTGTACAGCTTTTACAAGCTTCTACAGTTTGTTTGTTTCTTTCTATGGAACTTTTGCATTATATAGGCCCCTCCAAAGAAGTCCAACAAGAGACACTACAGTCAAATTGGAAAGACACATTGAAAAACCCATTTTTACAAGATGATTCAAGACGCCACTGAGAGAAATACTTTGTCTAGCATGGTTTTAAGATATTTAAAGTGTTGTCTTTTGGAGTTTAGATGGGCGAAAAGGTACCTATGTATTTAATATATGCAATGCTTTGGTCACCACCACCCCCCACCCCTAATGTGCAAATATATTGTCTAAATTTGTTTGTAAACTGTTATATAGTCATCCTATTTTATTTTATTTTATTAGCATTAACCAAACTTGACTTAAATAATTTCTTAGACCACACTGCTTTTCCATTTACAAAAAAATTAAGCAAGAAAAACAGGCTTTAGTTTTTATAAAGCAGTGAATACAATAAAATAAACACTTAATTAAACAAAAATACTCTGAATATTTTGGCCCCACATCTGGGAGCCTTTCTCAACAGAAAAAAAGAAAAGAAAAAAATGAAACAAAAAATGTTCTTTTTAAAAACCTTAACTTACATCAAAATAGAAACATACTAAACACATAAAGAGAAAAAAAAAAACAACAACAACAAAAGGAAAAATATAAATAAATAGGAAACAAAACTTACATATTAAATAAACACTTCCATTCACTGGCATATAAGCAAAATTAAATGTCTATATTGATTCAAACACGCCTCCTCACAGTATATAAATGGAAATCTATCAAAAAATGAAGAATATATTTATACTTAAACCAAAACAATAAAGGTCAGCTACCCCCCAACCCATAACCCCTAATTAAATCTCACAAGTTCATCAACCAATGTTTGAATTATAAATTGAATGGATTTGTTTGCTTGCAAGCTTAGCTGCAGTTTGTTTACTTTTCCCAGCATTTAACCCATTCTGACCTTTGTTTGCAAGGTCATCTTTTGTTTCAGAACTATTATTAAAATCAGTACTGGCTGAAGATCTTACCTGCCTTTTAATTAAACTATTATAAATTGAATTGAAATTTGAATACAATTTTTTTTTCTCTTTATGTGTTTAGTATGTTTTTATTTTGATGTAAGTTAAGGTTTTTAAAAAGAACATTTTTTGTTTCATTTTTTTCTTTTCTTTTTTTTCTGTTGAGAAAGGCTCCCAGACATGGGGCCAAAATATTTGGAGTATTTTTGTTTAATTAAGTGTTTATTTTATTGCATTCAATGCTTTATAAAAATTAAAACCCGTTTTTCTTGCTTAATTTTTTGCAAACTTGACTTCTTTAGAGGGGCCCATATAATGCAAAAGTACCCTTTCTTTTTGCCCTTTTTTGTGTTTTTTTTTTTCTTTTTTCATACTCTATTGTATAACTTGTGTTATTTATGATCTGAAATAAAAAACATTCATTTATTAATATTTATTTATTAATACCAAGATACAGTAAGCTTTAACAAGCTTGTCGCACAAAACAATTATAAAAAAGTCTATAACAATGTCAATGACATAACAAAAACATACAGTAACTGAAAAACATTGGAAAAACAATATTACTGAAACATACAATAACATACCAACTTAACTGAAACATATCTGTTAATAATTGAAACCTACAAAAAAGTAAGCCTACAAAATAACTGTCACACTGTCGCAAATCAGGTAATACAAAATTAAAAATAATTTCAAAATGGATTGTGATAGGACCTAGTATAGAAATCTGTAGAGGCTAAACCACTTTTGAAAGACTGGACTGTGGTACTTGCAACTATTTCTGATGGAAGTGAATTCCAAGTCTTCCACACTCGGCTAGACAAAGAGTTTTGGCCTAATCTTTTCTGTGAACATGGTGGGTAAATTTTGTGTTGGTGTTGACGGGTACTATTGTATTCTGTAAAAGTGAAAAAGTTAGTTGGGGTGATATTACCAATATTCCTAACAATGCGAAATGTATTTATTACATTGGCTCTATCACGTCTGAACTGGAGAGAAGGCAACTGTAGTCTTTGCATTCTCTGGTGGTAAGGTAGATGACTCAGGTATGGTATGAGTTTGGTGGCCCTACGTTGCACTCTCTCAACCCTCTCTCTATCTCTCTTATTAAGGGGATACCATGCTGATGAGCAATACTCAAGTACTGGATGTACAGTGGATACATAAAGTGAAATCAGTGAATGAAGATTAAACTTTGAAAAAGTACGCCTTAGACATAATAATTGGTAATTAGCCTTATGGGTGATATCTGATACATGTTTATTAAATTTGAGACTTGAATCAAAACAAATCCCAAGGTCACGAACATATTCTACACTTGAAATTAATTTACCAACAACAAAGTAATGGTAATGCTGAGGGAGTCTACGCAAATAGTGCACAGCATTGCACTTGGTTTCATTAATGAACATAGAGTTTGCAGTACACCACTGGCCAAGAGCAACCAAATCCTCTTGAAGTAAAGAAATCTCATGTTCACTCATGACTGGCCTGTAGATTTTTACATCATCTGCAAACATTTTTATGGTCGAATTCCTAACAACGCCTGGTAAATCATTGATAAAAAGGCAGAAGAGTACTGGCCCAAGACAACTGCCTTGTGGAACTCCACTTATGACAGAAATAGATGATGACAAAGCATCACCTACTGCAACCTCTTGGGTTCTATTTGTAAGATAATCTGTTATCCATGCTTTAGTTTGTGGGCCTATACCATATAGTTGACATTTGTTTATCAGAAGTGGAATGGAAATTTTTTCAAATGCTTTGGAAAAGTCAATATAAATACAATCAAACAAAATACCATTATCAGCCATCGATTGAAAATCACAAATCACCTCAAGAAGTTGCGTGTTACAAGATCGTCGTTTATGGAAACCATGCTGAGCAGAATGCCATAAGTTGTTTTCCTCAAAATGTGCTTGGATTCTACTCACCACAATTTTCTCCATTATACGGGAAAAGATTGATGTATTTGAAATTGGTCTGTAATTATTGAAATGGGACTTTGAACCATTCTTGTACAATGGCCTAATGATAGTCTTTTTCCAAGCTGAAGGACATTTACCAGATGAGAGACAAAGATTAAAAAGATATGTGAGTGGCCCAGCAAGCACTGATGCAAGTTCACGTAACATCACATTGGAAAATCCATCAATATCTGGTGCCTTTCCTGGATCAAGATTTTGGAGTGTCAGATAAACCTGTTGGACTGTAAACTCTGAATCAACAAATTCTTTTGTTAAATCTGGAGGAATAAACTGAGTGTGTGTTTTGGTGTGTGTTTGAGTAAAAACGGAACCAAATACCTTATTGAAGAGTTGTGATTTTACAAAATCATCATCTATATGTAAAAAAGTTTCGGGATCTATAAAGGAAGTGGATGATGGGGATTGTGAAACTTGATTCCTTCTCACATATCTCCAAAATCTTTTTGGGCAACTTTGGACTGATGCTATAACATTTGTCTCCACCTCTTGATGATTTAAACGAAGGAATTTAGTGGCTCTATTTCTAGCTCTTTTATAATTTAACCAAGAATCTAAGGTTTTAAATCTTAAATGATCACGCCACCTATCACCCTTTTCTTTTAGCATTTGTACAATATACCAAGGAAGGATCTGTCTATTTTTGAAAAACTGTCTACTAGTATATATTGGTACATATTGATCCTTACCTTCTATAAGGGCCTGCTTAATAAAATCAAAAGATGCATCAACAGTAGCATTACATTGTTGTAACTCCTCTTGTATAGAAAGAGATGAAATATAATCTGAAAATGCAATGTAATTTCCTCTATCATAATCATATTTGGGAGAATGATTTGTAATATCATAACGACCTACCACACAATTTAGTGATATCACCAATACCAAGTGATCACTTTTTCCTAGTGGTGGCAAAAACTCAACACTAGCAACATCATCTGGTGATTTTGTAATTACAAGGTCTAAAACAGAAGGGGTTGAATTAGCGCGCAAACGAGTAGGGTTTTGAATGTGCTGATACAAATAATGTTCTTGTAAAGTTTCTAGGAAATGATTTTCAAATGACTCATCAGAAAGTTGTGTTGTACCTGATGTCCAATCAATAGAAGGTAGGTTAAAGTCACCAACTACTAGAAATTTAGAACTAGATAAAGACACAGTGGATAAATACTGCAATATTTTTCTATTATTAAATGAAGACAATTCACAAACACTAGGACTACGATAAATGGCTACAACTCTAAAAGCAATTGAGGACCCAGGTAATTTCACATCAACTACTAAGGATTCACTTATAATTGAAGAAATTGGGTCATTAACTTCAATATACTTTAATGAGGTATGAACATAAATGAAAATTCCACGCTTATAATTATTATTTATAATGAGACTATAATCAGGCACTTGCTGGAAAAATATAGCTGGGTGCTGACAATTCTTGGGTAGTGCTTCTGTAATAACAATAACATGGGGTTTGCAGGTTGATATTAGGGCATGAAATTCATCAATTTTTGTAGATAAACAGTCTGCGTTTGTATACAGAACAGATAAATTACTTTGCTTGTTAATACTATGTAGAGGCAGGGAATAGGTTTTTAAAGGGCCATTCTGTTGTTTGGGGTAATGGCAACCCATTTTGGCACGTTTTTTGTCACTATACAGCCATTTTTAATTCCTAAATTTTGCTCACCAGCAGCAGCTCTTTTCTTGATTTCTTCTACTAATTCTTTTCTGTGTACCCCGTCTTCTTTTGAGGTATCAGCATAGAAACGAATGTCTCCTTTTTTAATGCGGGACTGTGTTAGGATGTCAATTTTAGTTTTAAAGGAACTGACTGAGAACAGTAATGGATCTGGTCGATTGGATGAGTTGGGAGCACTTGATTTGGGGTTAGTCCTTGTCAGCCTTTGCAAATTGATCACTGCACCTACATCAATTTGAAACATATTTTTAAGAAAATTTTGTAAGAACTGTAAGTCATTGGTTTGGGGTGGAACACCATATGCAACTAAATTCATACGTCTTTTCAGTCAGTCATTTTCTTGTAGCACCATCTTTTGAACTTCAGTTTTCAGCTTAATGTCAATGGCATGACTGACCATTTCCTCAACATTGGCCATTCATTCATTCATTAGTCCTTCTCTAAAGGCAAGCCTTGAAGAAAAAAGCTTCTAAGTAATGATTCTTTTAACACCATAAAAGACAAAAAAAAATAAAAGAAATCAATATATTTTGTTCCGGTTTTTACCCTAGATAATATGTAATAAGATGATGAAGTAGAATAAAAAAAAAAAGTATTTCTTATAATTTGATGAGATTGTGAAGTAAAGTAAAAATTAAAAAATACTTTAATTTCTAGTGTTTTAAATTAATAATATGATAAAGTAGAACAAAACATTACTTTAGAAAATTTTATTTTAATAAGATGGTAAAATCAAAATCAAATTTATTTTTTATTTATGTATTCACTAACAACAAATGCAGTAAGCTTTACAAAGCCTACCACAATAAACATAGCACAAATTAAAGATGGTGCCATTTGCTGCTTTAATGCTAGATAAATTTGCTGGGTTGGCTGTGCTGGAATTGTATATGAAATTTTTGCAACATTATGTTCATATGCACTCTCTTATTTTTTATTGTTGTTCCAATGTGTAGAATCTCATTAAAATCTTTATTTAGTTTCTAACACCAGATGCAGTAAGGAGCTTTACAAAGTTTATGCCTTTAAACGTTACAACAATCAAAGATATAGCTGAAACAAACTATGTTAAACTGACCTTCAAGTAAACTATGTAAAATACCAAGAAGAAATATGATGCTACTAAAAAATGATGTATTCCTATTCTTAAAAATAACATTTTGCAAATTCTTGTAACTAAATTTAATGGTCCTAATGTGGGGTTGATGTTACTATTGCCAGACACCACCTGAAACCTAGCATCTTGTTTGTAGAGGACCTAACAAATAAATAATGCATAATATCATTGAAATAGAATAATTTTCCTAATTCTCATATCTTTATAAAAAAATGTTTGATTGATGTTCTCACCTTTCTCTTTTCACAAAGGCACTCCATATGGAAGGAGCTGTTGTAGAGACTTTGGAAGGGGCTCATTTCACTGGAAGTTGAAATTTCTAGTGCCCTTTTTTTAAGAATCAAACATAATTAGAGGGCAACCAACCCCCTCCAATGCACCTTTTTCCCCTAATTTCATCAAATAAAAATTTCAAGATAGCCATTTTGTTCAGTATAGTTGAAAGGTCCAACAACTATACCTCTTGGGATGTCAACCCCCCCCCCCCCCAGCCCTCAGGACATGGGCTGTTATGCAATTTGCACATTGTTTGCTTATAGTATTTGTTATTGGAAAGGTGTATTTGCTAGCCTTGCATCCCAGCAAAAATATCATATGAGTTTTCACTACGATTAACTAAATTAAATCTTCTAAAATCATGTGTCAGCATTGGAATATTAGACTAAATAGAAAATAATGACTAAAAGTTTTTTAAGCCTTATTTTATTCTTTATTTTTTATTCTTTTGTTATTTTATTCTTTTGCATCCTTATTAATATCAGACATTTTTATTTCAAGAATAATTTTAAGCCAAAATTCAATGTATCCAAAGTAGGCCTAGGTTAGATTGGAAAAACTTTAGTAGCTTAAGCAGTCATCCTTTTTTAAGCTGATAGGCCTACCTGTGACAGAATAATGTTATCTTTATCTTCCTTAAAACTTTAAAATGCCTTAAAACAAACACAAAACTAAAATTGGATAACCCTTTCTCAGTAACAGTTCACCATTGCTTCAATTTTGGCTGTTAATTGTCCTCGTTTTTTCCTTTCTTCGTGATTTTATGTTTTATTAGAGACTTTATTGGGGGGGAGGGGACTTCCGGTAACAGATTTTCATGGTAGGGGGATTTCTGGCATGATTTATAAGACGACCTGACATTAAATAAAAACAAGTTTTTTTTCAAATCAAAGTAGGCTAAGGAGAAATTTAATTAGAATAAGAAGGATTTAATTACGTTTAATTAGGATAAGAAGCTTTAAGATACAAGTAGCCTATACAGCTGTTTAGGGTCTAAAAATTGCCAGATGCTAGGTGACGTTGTTGACTGAGCACTAGTACCAGTTTTAACTCATAGGTTTCATATACTCTTTCATAGTACGGTAACAATAGTAAACAAAAACTGGTTAGGAGAGCAAGTCACTTAAAACTGAAAAAGTCATCTAACTCTTATTTATCTTATATGGTATATTTATTTGTCATGTTTTATGCATTTTTATTTATCCACATCTTGTTTTACTTCTGTTAACTATGTCAGTCACAAATTCTATAAATGCATGTCTATTGAGTCAGACATACTTGAATATGATGAAGTCTTAACTGGTTTCACCTTGCTAAAAATGGTCTTCCTTTTGCTGATATAACAGGGGAGAAGGGGGTATTTTCATCAACTTGAATGCTTTCTACAACCTTGACAAGAAACAATTAAATTGATAATGAAATGAGAAGTGCTCTTGTAACTTTAGAACTTTCTACTGATTTAATTTTCTGAAGAACATTCCCATCCAGTCATTACATTATTTACATGCCACATACATAATCCATGGGTTTTTAATGGATTACCATTCCAAACTGGTTGAGGAATACCTTTTTTATAATTTATAAATTATTCCTGAAGTTGAATTTAGCTTCGGTTCAGGTCTTGTTCAACAAGCCCATTCACTTTGAAGTATCTAATTTTTCTAATCAATACATTTTCAACCTTACATTACCTTAAATCACATTGTCTAGCAAAATAAGAAAAAGAAAATCCGGTAGAGTTGCTGGTTAGTGATGATGGGGAGCCATTGACTCAATTGCATCCTACTCTGTCTTCCATGGTATCCCACTCTGTCTTCCATGGAATTTTGAAGTTCAGTTCCATTTTCAAGTTCAAAATTTTTTAGATACTTCTCTGCAAACTACAGGGAATTACTTTCAAGCTTACTAACGAATTCTGCTGCATCTGTTTTTAAGGATTAGATGATGATTATTCACATAAGACAAAAATTGACTCTACTGGGAAAACCAAATATCTTAATTTTTGCCAGGCATATAGGGCCAAATGAAAAGCAGGCAGTCCCTGAATTGGACCAAGGAAGTAGGTCAAGGTTATAAGGAAGAATTTAAGGGAATTTGGAACTTCTTTGGGAGTGTATTCTTCGGGACGGATGAGGAGCATGTGTAGCTGGGTTGGCCTCAGGTGGCTTAGTGCTGCAGTAAGTTGTTAGTAGTAGCAGTAGTGATTCCCTGCTGCTTGTGGAAAGTGTCTCTGGCTACTAGTTTTTGGTGCTAAATTCAGACTATTATGCTTGTGACTTTAATTAAACTTAAGATTTTGACTTTTTTCTTTATTTTGTATTCAGTTACTTCAAGAAATGAAAAGTATTCTTGAAAATTTTGTAAAATCATAACTGAGACCCAATTAATAACTCTAGTTTATTGTTAAAAGTTGATTTTGACAATAAAAGTGTGGTTAATAAGACAGCTTTGCGTTTCTTTGGATAGATGCAACTGGCAACTTTTATTTCCATTGTGTGACTTGTCTTGCCACATGGCTTTTGCAAAATAGCCTATTTTTATACCACCTAATTAGTTGATACCCACATTATGACTGACGTAATAATTGTATTGAACAAGCTACACTAGCAATTGTTGGTTATGAAATAGTGGCTTTCATTTGTTTTTAGTCTGTTTCACCTTTCTACTTTTGGTGCATTGCTCAATATTTTTAAATTAGTTTGATTCAATTTTGGCTGTTTTATAGTTAACTTTTTTGAAATGTAACAAAGATGCAATTAGGCAACTGCAGGTTGTTATTATCTTTTCCCACTTTACCTTTATTAATTCTTTACAAGCTAGTATATAATACCATACCAAGGAATTGGAGGGACCCCTCTTCCTCAGAAGGGATAAAAACCTTTTCATTGCCTTTTGGACAAAACTGATAAAAGTAAGAATGTCTTTTATTTTGATTTGATTTTTTAAGAATGTCTTTGATTTTTGAGTATGTTGATTTTTTTAAAGCCATTTTTATTATAAAATCATTGTGCAGTTCAATTTTTGTTGCAACAATCTACTATCAGTGTGAAATTTTGTGACACAAAATTTCATAGAAATTATTTTTCATTGGGGCCTAACATAACAGGATATTAGGTAAAGGAGGCCTTTGGGCTCACTCCTTCTTGATAATAAAAAAAAATCTAGAGTTTCTCAGATATTTGATTTGTGTGGTACAAATCTTTCCCTCCCACTTCCCAAACCCAGCCATTGACAGTTTTCAGCAGTAATCTTCTATCACTATGAATTTTTGCACGCTCAAAATTTCATGGGAACTATTTCTCATGAGGGGAGGAGGGGGCTCAAATCAAAGTGTATAAGGGGGATAAGGTTTTTGAGCTCACTATTTATTCAGAATCACAACGAACGAAAGATTTTACCTTTGTTTCACGAAAATTTAAGAAGGGGCAGAGGGAAATGCATTTTTCAGAATCTGGGGAGGGGGGAGGGAGGAAATTTGTCCTTCAAAAAAATTCTATGAAAGCACCAAAAAGGGCCTCACAGCAAACAAAGGACAAACTAGATCCTGTTTGGGGGTAAATTATGCATCCTTCCTCCATCACCCATACATTAAAAATTTAAACTATTGCTTCTTGATTGTTTGATGAGTTATTAATTTTGTTTTTAGTGAATGATAGTGAAGTTTCTAGAATAAAGGAAGCATTTCGGAGGCTATCTGGCAACACTGGAGTCCTTTCAAAGTGTGCCTTCATCAGAGACATCCTTGGAGAAAATGTCCCATGCGCCCTAGCTGAGGTAATTGTTTTAACTTTATATATACAGTATACTCAGTGGTGTCAATTCCCCAAAATCTAGGGAGTGGGGGGGGGTTAGGAGAGGGAGTACATTTCTCAAAATCTAAGGTTGGGGAATTTTTTGTATTTTCTGTAAAAATAATAAAAATAGTTTTCAATGGAAATATTCTAAAAAAGAATGTTTTCTCGAAATCTTGAGAGGGAGCAAAAAAACTTGATTGGAGCATATGAACCCTTCTCCTTCTAATTGACCCCCATGGTATAAATATATTAATATATTTTGCTGTAATGTTAGCTGTAACTATGATAGTTATTTTTGATAAAGGAACATTTAACTTGAATCTTGAATATATAAATTAAGTGTTTGTTTGTCTTTTTATATTTGCACTGGAAAATAAGCCAAACTAATGAAGCCAGAAATGTGGCTTAAACTTGTATTAGTTGATATAATCTGTTGTACTACTGGGGTAACTTGATCGCATAGGTTACATTTCCGCTACCCACGCAGAAAAATCTGCCTCCAATCTTTACTCTCACTGGTTAGTCGTAAAAATAGCTTTTGAAAGTTGAATAGCTTATAGCCCAACTCACCAAACTATGGATGGGATATATTTTCTTAGCAATGAAGCTGTGCACAATTCTGTTTTTGTAGACAAAATGTAACTATAGTATCATAATTTCACTGGTTAGTCGTAAAAATAGCCTTTGAAAGTTGAATAGCCTAGGCCTATAGCCCAACTCACCAAACTACAGATAGGATATATTTTCTTAGCAATGAAGCTATGAACAATTTTTTTTTGTAGACAAATGTAACTATAGTATCATACTTTCACTGGTTAGTCGTAAAAATAGCTTTTTAAAGTTGAATAACCTATATAGCCCAACTCACGAAGCTACAGATGGGATATATTTTCTTAGCAATGAAGCTGTGCTCAATTTTGTTTCTGTGGACAAAAGTAACTATAGTATCATATACAGTCATAACACTAATGATGATTCAGTTCCGCTAATTTACTTAACCAACAGGCTTGTCAATTCTGTGGGAGGGGTAGTTACCCCCTCAATCTTATAGTCCCTCTTAAATTTTGAAAATAATTTTTTTTTTTTTATTTTCATTGCAATCTTTTTTTTTTGTATTTTTGCTAAAAAAAAACAGACCAGGAAAACGGCAAATTGCTCCTCCTAGATTTTTAAACTGACACTTTGCCCACCCCTTAAATTTTGTGAATTACGCCCCTGTTGGTCCTTGGCTTGGTCACTTCAGCACTTGATGGTATGGTAGAGCATTAGCATAGTGTAGTTTTGTTTCTATAAAAAAATTAGCAGGTGTAAATGGTGAAATCATACCATTTACCAAATGGGTGCTAGAGATGATGCATAGGTGAGCAATAAATGATCAATAATCAAAACTAATGAGAGTTAAATTTGAAATAAAATACAGAATAAAATGAAATAAAAGTGTCCTCGTGTCACACAAGGAGACCCCCCCCCCCCCACTCACTAAAACTTTCTGTTTGCCTACCATGGAAACAAGAAATACTTTTCAATAGCTTGAACATAATGTTTAGTCCTGGTACGAATGTTGTTGCTACTGATAATTTATTCTTATTTACTGTATTGAAGATTTCTAGACTGACTTATTTATGTACCCTAGGATTAATAAACCTTTAGTGAAATGGTAATATGTGACTAAAATGTAAGAAAACTTTCAGGTAGGTTACTATATTTTTTTCTTCCCCCTAAGGGTGGCCTGGGGGAAGAATTTTCGAAAAAAAAACAAAGGAGATTTTGAGTCTGAGTCTCACTGCTTTAAGCCTCATTTTTGTCTGAACCTCATTGTTATCTTCTCAGAAGTGGCAACCAAACTGAAAATTTGTTAAACAGGCTACTATGAAATGTTTCTATATGTCAGAGCATTGTAACCTACATTTTACATTACTGTGTTACTAATCAGGGCTCATTTTCAATTATAGCATATTTTCACGTTGTATGGAGGAACATCTCGAGGCATTGGCTGGAAAGAGCTGGTCTGTGGACTAGTTCTTTTGACAAGAGGAACACACGAGGAAAGACTCTTATGTAAGTTTACTCTGTATATTTTGATGGACACTTAAAGAGAGAAGAATAAATAATTGTTCAAATAGGGATAAATCCTTTTACTAGACAGTGAAAACAATAATGAAATCTTTGGATATTTCGGTCACTTGAACAGTAATCGTCATCAACTGATAAACTAAATTATTACAATTAAAACAACTGTATTTATACTAAACAAAATAATTACATATTGTTTAGTGCTCTTATTTTTTCAACCCAATCATGGAAGCAACTCTTGCAACCTTGACTTCCCAATTTCCGGTTCATTAGCTTGATTTGAATTATCTGGTGTGCAGAGGTCAAACGTATTGGGAGAAATTAATTTTACTTTATCTGATTTAAGTCAAATTCACCCGCATCTGTATTCAAAGCCATGATTTTGAATAAAATTTTCTTAATTTCAATTGTTTCCCTGAAAATTTGCTTTAAACCCTGGTCCCTGGAAACCAAAGAATCATTCTCGAACATAATAAAATGATCCGGGAAATTAAAAATGTATTCCGATAGAGTGGATGTAAAATCTTCGGGTTCGAAGCTTCGTTTTAAGGCCGACAAAATATAATGTTGATGTTTCATTTTTAAATTCCTGTTAGACCGTCCCGCATAGGAGTTTCGTGGAAAGGGATAGTGGTCTTCAAAAATATTAAAGAGAGAAGAGTGGAAAAGAACAGGGTGAGTAAGGGAGAAAGAGGGAGGGGAGAAGAGAGTAAATACTTTTAGATAAACAAATGAAGAAAGATCAAGGTTGAACTTATCAGTTAAGTTTGTTTCAAGGATACGGAAGTAAAAAGGACCTTAAAGTTTTAGGGGAGAAACTTCCAGGTAGGCTATTTGGGGCGAGCTTCGTAGGGAAAATGGTTTGTGTGGAAAAGAGTCCTAGGTAGTAAAGACAGAAACAAGCGAAAGTGACTATTTATTGAATGATGTTGTTCTGTTTATGTATTAATGTGTTTCTGTTCTTTTATCACACAAAAAAGTAGGAAAAAAACATAAAAGAAACCACTGCTGTATTTTGGTTAAAGCTTAGTAGGGAAAATGGTTTGTGTGGAAAAGAGTCCTAGGTAGTAAAGACAGAAAAAAGCGCAAGTGACTATTTATTGAATGATGTTGTTCTGTTTATGTATTAATGTGTTTCTGTTCTTTTATCACACAAAAAAGTAGGAAAAAAACATAAAAGAAACCACTGCTGTATTTTGGTTAAAGCTTAGTAGGGAAAATGGTTTGTGTGGAAAAGAGTCCTAGGTAGTAAAGACAGAAACAAGCGAAAGTGACTATTTATTGAATGATGTTGTTCTGTTTATGTATTAATGTGTTTCTGTTCCTTTATCGCACAAAAAAGTAGGAAATACACAGAAAAGAAACCACTGCTGTATTTTGGTTAAAGCTTTGTAGGGGAAATGGTTTGTGTGGAAAAATTCCTGGTGAGTAAAGACAGAAAAAAGCGTATAGCCAAAAAGACGAAAGATTAAATATACTATTTATTGGGTGATGTTATTCTGTTTATTTTTTAAACAGAGGGGTTATTGGGTGATGGTATTTATTGGTATTTAGGTATTCGGTTATTGGTATTTATTAAACAGATTATTGGGTGATGTTATTTCTGTTTATTTTTATTTGTTCCTTTATTACACAAAAAAGTAGGAAATACACAGAAAAGTAAATACTGCTGTATTTTGATTAAAGAAAAATGAACCAATCCTTTAAAACGGACTTAAAAACAAATTTACTTGATTACTAGACTTGTCATATCTGAAAACCTTTGCATATTGATTCTTGAACTAGGGAGATATATCTGGCCAGAATGAGTAGATTATAGTATCAATATATTTGTATTTTAGTAGGTGGCTAGTAGATGCCAATTGTAATAGTAGGGTAGTAGTAGTAGGGCCAGGGATAGCTTCCTTGTAATAAAGGTACATTTTGGTTGTTTTAAGTTTAGAATTTTTAATCTTATTTTATAAGCCTGTGTTTTTTGTTAGATTTGGGTCTATTTTTCTGTTTTTAGGCCTGGAAAAAGTCGGTCTTAAATTTTTTTATCAAGAAAAAGATACATGCCTGAATTTCCAGTGGGGGTGTAGTTGGTTTGATCTCATCTTGGTAAAATGGGACCTAGATACCTTATATGATCTCATATTTGGCTATAATATATATTTGCCATGTTTAGCTGTTTTAATACTTACATGCTGAATAATACTTAAAAATATCTAAAAAAAACATACAGAAGTGATCCATCCCATAAAATTCAAAAAAATAGAGATAGAGAGAAATGGAGATTGAAGAAGGAAACAGGAAAAAAGGAAGAAATTGAGCATTGCAAGAAAATGCAAACTGATCAAGTGACAGCAAGTGTATAAAAGGTTGGAAAAATGCCTTTAAACACTTGCTGAAAAGTACCAAAGACTGTTTCAAATTAACATGTTAATTAACCATTAACAATCAAATTAACAGGCTGTTTCAATTTAATAATATATATAATGGAACAAAAATGTTATCATATTAATTATTACTATCTTATTAATTATTAATGTTATCATATTAATTATTAAAATAGTTATTAGTAAATAATTAATTATTAATCACACTTAAACAAAATAAACATTATTAATAATATATATAAAGGAACAACATTAATATGAAATCAACAAACTGAAATCACCCTGAAGCAACGAATCACACTGAAACAAAATAAGGAAAAAAATAGAGTTCATGTTCCTCAAAAAATTGTTTCAAACGTTCGACAACGAGCTGCTATTGAAATATTTTAGTATTTATCGCCTTGAAGTAATTATCCTAAGTAAGTAGGCTAGTTGATTACTGATCTCGTCTATTCTCATTAGGGAATACACAGGTGCTTTTGTACGGGTTTGTTAGAGCTTGGACTCTAAAGGAGTATCTTCCTCCCGTATTTCTGTTTGCATTGCTCATTATGTTAGGTTATGCCTAATTCAGATCTCATACTTCTGCGTGCGTGTGTGACGTTGCAAACATGTTGGTGTAAAATGAAATTAGTGGAATTTATAGAATTGAGAAAACAAAAAACAAAAAAAGCAGTTCAAGGTGAGTATTGTTTTAATTTTGCCTATAACTTAAAAGTTTTAATTTATGCAAAGATTTGTAGGTTCAAGTAATAAATCTGTTTTAAATCAGTGTCAACGCCGTACCGTTACCTTAGTGAAGGGCCACGCGCCTCCCGTGTATGATAATAATTTTATCGTTTTTCCGCTCACCATTTTGTATGGAAGGGGTGGTCGTAGAAACTTGGGGGGGGGGGCTCATTTGGTTGAACATTTAGAGTTCGTGTGGCCTTTTCAAGGACTGAAAGGGATTTGATTGTGTCAAGTCCCCCCTGTGCTCTTTTTAATCCAGCCATACTCCCCATGACTTTTTTCAGAAGTCACAGATAACCCACTTTTCCAGAATAGTCGAAAGACTAAATGAATATGTCTCCAAGAATAATATGACCTCCGCAGTCCCTAAGACAATGGCCGTAAAGTATGCAAAATGCAAGTTGTTTACAGATAAGTTTTATGAAAAAGAGGGTGGGGGGGCTGTATAATCTCGGTTGTACAGTTTCTTTGCAAGTTTCTGAGATCGTTTCCTAGGCCAATAGGAACATTTATTTTGTCGGGATGGAGGAGGGGGTTAGGAGACCCTGAAATACGCCAAAAATTATTTGGCCATATTCAGCTTGAAGGTTACAGTTGTAAGTCATTGAGTGGAAGTTATTGCATATTCTTTCTGGGAATGAGGAGAGGGGCATAAATTTTATTCTGATTGGTTTGTAACTTAGATCCTGAATTCCTCGGGTTAAGGGGACACAAAACAGGGCTTGTCAAGGGCTGAAATAATTTTCCCCCCTGAAAGGCATGGAGCTTAAACCCATGGACTGGGTCTGATGTACAAACCCTAAATATGGGGCCTTGAAATGATTTGAAACATTTTCTCCTGATTGGCTTGAAACTTTATTGGGAGATAAAAACCATTTCATTGGGAGAGAGAAGGGTGTTAGGGACGCAGAAACAGCCCTAAAGAATTAATTTCTGTGATCAGTTTGAAATTTACAGCCGTAAATGCCTTGATCAAGCGGGACACAATGTAAAAAAAACTAGTTTGGGAGAGTGGTTTTCCCCACAAATGCGGCCAAAAAAGGACTAAACGCCCTTTTAACTGAAAGTAAGGAGCAATACAAAAACTCAAAACGGACAGAAATTATTCCATACATGAAGGGTTGCCCCTCCTAAATACATTGCTCTTTACGATAAAGTTTGACTGTTTGTCCCAATTTTTTAAGAATGGCTACTGAAACACAGGGACTGTTTAATTAGAATAGGAAGCTTTTTTAAAAGTGCTAACACCTTTAGCGTAAAGAACAAGATATTGAGGAGGGGGCAACCCTTTATTTACGGATTAAATCACAGTTCCATATTTCAGTATTTCATAATTTTTTTTTCATAATAACTCAATTTTTTTTCATAATTTTATTTGAAATTCCTTGGATCAAGTGGAACCCGATTCGCAAAAAAAAACTTTCTATGAACGACTTGAAAGGCATGACCGTAAATCCCTTGGCCAAATTGTCATATTTCAATTTCCAAGCAGAAAGTGTTTAGAAAAAAAGAAAAGTGTAGAAAGCAGAAAGAAAGTGTAGAATGTGTTGATTCTACAACACATTCTACAAATAATAAAGCAAATAGAAAGCAGATAAATAAAGCAGATAGAAAGTGTTGAATAAAACTTTTCCATTTCGGTAAATAGAATAACCCACTGAAAGATTACGAATAAAAATAGAAAACCAACAAAATTGATGCGCATAAATTGATTTCCCCTAATGGGTAACCGTCTAATTAGAATGGGGCAACTTGGTATGTAATGGGAGGGGGCTCTTACTGTATATACACCAATTTTTCACAGTTTCATGAATCAACAGCTATTTCTTGAATATTTAATATCTTATCTAATTAATTTCTTATCAAACTAATTAATATCTTATTAAATATAGTAAAATCTTATTAAATGTATTAATATCTTATTAAATGTAGTAATATCTTAATTTATATATTTAATATTTTATTTTTTATCAAGACATTTAGTATCTTGAAAATTAAAAAGGCTAGTAGCCAGTTTTCCAGTCAATCATTGACTTTATCTTTATGATCCCCTTACAGACCATATGAAGAGCTACTAAAGATTATCTTGCCAAAACATTTTTGATTTGAACCTTGATGCCTATGACTGTTCCTTTGTTAGCATCATCCGTATACCATGAATTTATATGATCCAAATTATTAACATCTCATGAATATTTTATGTATTTTAATTTTATTAAATTATTTTTGCACGAGTCTAGAACTTAGCTCCAGACTAAAACTGAATTCGCGTCAAATTGGCATTGAAACTTTTTTATAGCTTTAAAAAAGGGAGATTGATGTCAACGCTTTTGAAACTAAGTTCTTTCGTCAAGCGAAAACGAATAGACGACGTTGCTACTAGATTTCTGCTAGTATGTCTAATTGGAAACGAAAATCTCTGAATTTTGTGGAAGGATTGCCCGAAAAATGGTACTTTGTATTCATATCTTTAATACTGCCGACAGTATACAAGAATGCTTCTAAAAAAGACTTTTTTGAATTTATTTCAAAAAAGGAAATTGCTGGGTGGGAAAACAATGTTTAAAAACTCTAATGTGTGATAGAAGAGAACTGAATATTTACCCTATGAAGAATTTTTTTCCACAAGATGACGTGAAAATCGGGTACCAAAGAAAAACCGATTTCTGGCAAAACCTAGCTTCATTCTTAGGGTTTCTGGACTGTATGTCATAGATTCTGCAACCTTGTAGCAGGCCTGGATTTACCAATAGGCCCGGGCCTAGGAGCGCACAATGCCGGGGGCGCAATAAATTATCACTGAGTGATTTTTTTCTTCAAAAAATGGACTGATGTAATTTATCGTCAAAGTGCCCGGTATACTCCAACGCTGTGCTGCCTATTCACACAGAAGTGATTTTAAGAGAGCAAAGAAATTCCATGGCCACTCGTAAACTTTCAGATGTCTCCCAAGAATGGCAGCTGAGAGTTTGCTATTACCTCTCTCTTTTATTACTTTTGGCTCACCAGTTGCATCCTGTTCATTGTTTCCGCTATCCCCGAATTTACGGGGATTTCTGCGAAAATCTTGCAAAAATGGAGCGGCAAAAACGCGTGGGCCTAAGCGTCAAAGCCTTAAATCCAGCCCTGCTTGTCTGTATAGCCTTAGAACTGTGTCGGACGACAAGCATCAGGTGCGTGTTGTATGACGTCATACTAGTGTTTCATTTGACCAGTTTTCTATGGGACTATATCTCTTACCCCTGAATTAAATAAAAGAAAAAAAAAATTTTAACTGAAGTAAGGAGCGACATCAAAACTTAAAACGAACAGAAATTATTCCGTATATGAAAAGGGATGTCCCCTCCTTAACGTCTCGCTCTTTACGCTAAAGTTTTTTATTGCTTAAAGAAGTACAGTTGTGACAAAGAATCAAACTTTAGCGCAAACATCGAGGCGTTGAGGAGGGAACAGCCTCTTTCATGTACGGAAGAATTTCGTTTCGTTTTAAGTCTTGATGTCGCTCCTTACTTTCAGTTCAAAAAACTTGTTTTTTATTTAATTTACACCAATTTACACAATTTAATTAACACCTTACATGAAAAATTAAAAAGAAATTTACATATTAATTTTGCCAGATTTAATCCGTATATAAAGGGTTCCCCCCTCCTCAATATCTTGCTCATTACGCTAAAGGTGTTAGCACTTAAAAAAACAACTTCCTGTTCTAATTAAACGGCCCCATGTTTCGGTAGCCGTTCTTAAAAAATTGTGACTTACAGTCAAAGTTTAGCGTAAAGAGCAAGGTATTTAGGAGGGGGTAACCCTTCATGTATGGAATAATTTCTGTCCGTTTTGAGTTTTAATATTGCTCCTTACTTTCAGTTTAAAAAACTTGTTTTTTTAAAATTTTATTTCTGATCTTTTTTCGAATAATGAAGGTAATTCTGGATCACCCTCCATGAAATATACCCCCCCCCCTCCTCACGGAAGAATCCTCCGTGGAAATTTCATCCAACGTAATGTGCACCCCCCCCCTCAAATTCCCTTCTGACAGTTGCATCCTGGCTGAAAATCCCCCCTCCCCGTAAAGTTGCTTACGGACGATTCAGCCTGGAAAATTCTCCTTAGCATTCTTTCATTTGAATAAGACTTTAATCTCTAATAGGTTTTCCGATCATTCCAGAAATGCCCCCTTCCGTGGAAATTATTTCCTGGAAATCAAAACACGCGGTAAATAGCCCCCGGATAATTCCCCAGGAACATCTCCACTTGTAAAATTTGGCAAAGAGAGTGTAAGACAACTAAAATGTTGAAATCCTTATAGTAATTCTGTCAAATACCCCCAGTGTAACCTTTCCTCTGGAAGATTCACCCCTCGGAAATTTCCCTACAGAAAACCTCCCCAAGCACACCCCCTCCCCTTTTTTTAAAAATGTCTGTATACTTCCCTATAACAAATACAATGCGTAAACAATGGTCAAATTTAATAAATTACAGGTCTCTTCCACGGAATTGGGTGGGGCATTTTATACCAAAGACATAGTTATTTGATCTTTCAACTATACTGAACAAAAGGGCTATCTCAAAATTTTGATCAGATAACTTTGGGGGAAAATGGGCGTGGGAGGAAGGCCAGTAACTTTCCAATCTTTTTTGTCACTTAAAAAGGGCACTAGAACTTTTAATTTTCGTATGAATACACCCTCTCCCGGTATTCTAGGACCGTTATTTCAATACGATCAACCCTTGGGGAAAAACAAATAAACACGCATCCGTGATCTGTCTCTTGGCAAAAATAGCAAAATTTTACTTTTTGTATTTGTTTTACCTTGAAACTTATACAGTAAAGATCTCTGGTACGTTGAATGTGATGGCCTGATTTTCATTCTGATACCTCAAATTTTAGGGGTTGTTTCCTCTATAATGCGTTAATGAATGAACAACTTGAGTGGTAGGGGGTCTATCATACAAGTACCATTTGTCACATCTAAGTAGAAACTCTACTGTAGCTTATGTTACACAGTTATTAATCCTTTTATAACTGTGCCCACATAGCGCCTTGTTTGTAGTCTTCACACTTTGCTTTTATTTTTATACATTAACTGTTGAATCTAAATGTAAGAACTCAAAATGCCACATTTCCGTAAATATAGTTTTGTAGTCATAATTCTGTGTGTCTGGACACAAGTCTTTTCTGGCATCTGGCGAGCAAATAATTTGCCGATCTTCTTTTATAAATTCCCTAGGCAAAGCCATATAACAAAAGCCAGTATATGGTGACATAGCAAATAGAGCTATGGTGACAGCAAGGTGCAAAACAATTTTAGTTATTCTGTTTTATTTCCTGTTTTAATTGTAAATATTATCCCAACTTTGTACTTTGATTAAAGGCATCTTTGGAACCTTTTTAATTTCATATGCTCAATTAAAAAGTCGTAAGTCCTAATGTGTCCAATTTGCTTAAACTCATTTCAATTCCAAAAACCTTCACTGTAAGAAGAATTTAAATTTAGAGCTGTGTAAATATCAAGCGTTAATTCTAGAAATTTGAATATGTTTTACAAGCTATTCAAATATTTGTAGGTTTTAATTCAGCATAAACAAATATAAATGTTCTTGATTATTTTTATTTTACGTTAAGCAATTATTGAATATCTAACCTCTTTAGGATGGACCCCATGAAATTCTAATGCTTGCTAGAGTAAAATGCTTTTTTTAATATTCCTCAATGTTTGCAGTTCATGGGGAAGCTTTGGAAGTTTGAGAAGTTTAACTCATTTTATTTACATATTTTGCTCTGATGTGAACATCAACGATGACAGGATTCAAATACGATGTATATGTACTAGTGAATTCGTGACGCGAAATTCAAATTCGGCAACCATGCTGTGAAAGAAATTCAGAAGAACCTCTCAAAGAAAGAACATGTCCTATGAATATATTTAAACGATCAGTTTTTTCTGCTGCCATGTGTGTATTTTATTTGTCCTAACATCAATAACAACACAACAACAAAATATAATCACAAGGCTAATCACGGTTTTCCGGGTTGCAGCGGTAGCTAGCAACCTAGTAAGAGACGATCACGTCCAACGATAAGAAATATAATAACCCATAACTCACAAAAATACAGTCAGATCAAAACAAAAAGTACAGTATTAGAACCTCCTTGTCCGAAACCCCTATACAGGAAACTTACCGTCCCTTGGATTGAACAACAAGGGAAATATATTGGCTTGAAAATCGAGAAAAGTGGCAACTAGTACGTTATTCTGCATAAATGGCATCTTTTTCTTTTCTCTCTTTTTCTTTTCCACAGATATACAATAAAGAGTGAGGTTACCTCTTCTCTAGCCTTCTTAATGTTTTGTTTTTTTTTAGTTGGAGGGTCCCATTTTAGTTCTCTAATCATACAGGGTGAAAACAAATCATTTATTTTCTTTCTTACTAAAAGCTGTTACCGGTATCTACTTTTCCTAGTCATGTACTTTTTAATATTTAACAGGATATCCTCAAAAAATTCAAAAGGTTATCTAAAATATAGACATTTAAAATTATATTTATTAAAAACTACTATTTAAACGAGCATTTTATGAAACGTTTACTTTGCGAAAAAAGAGCCTGGGACGCAATTTTAAGTAGCGTGAAAACCATTCTGGTCAAATAAAAGCCGGCGCCTTTTCACGGTTGTGCCCAAGAATATATCCGTTGATTTTTAAATTAAAATCAAGCTGCCATCAAACCATGGCCAATTGGAGACTAAGCCAAGACAGATAGTCTGAGCGAGAGGCAAAGCTGACATAAGCCTTTTTCATTATTGTATAAAAATGATGTCATTTTCAGTTGTTGATAGATAGTCAAGCCAAAACATTGTAAATTTTTACAGACTTTCCTTGTTTGAGCTCCTGGAGAAAAACTTTTCGCGAGACTAGCTAATATTGTTTCCTTGACAACGGTTTCATCCTTGTTTGAGACACAACATATATAAAACCATTTTCTATCATCAAAGTAACTTAAAAGTAATTTTTTTATTTGAACGATTTTTGTTTGCATTTGCTTATCCGTGATTCTTAAAAAAAAGAATCAGAATCATATTCCTGTAGCTATTCTTTAATATAAAAGCGAAATCGAAACCCAATTTCCAACTGAGAACCCACCTGCTCACAATAACTTGATTGTTGCACTTACCAAAAATTAAATTACGCGTTTTAAAATAAACTGGCAAGTGAATAAAAATTGCTATTGCTAGCTCATTCAGGAACAGTATATATTATCTAAATTATTGTTAATAATAAAATGTTATTTTGAAAATAAATTTAAAGGAATTTCAGAAAATAGCCTGAAACTGCCAAAAACCGGTATACACCATTGGAATCTCCATGTTGAACAAAAGTTAAACAATTGATATTTTTGCTTATAAATAAATTACTCAGTCTCTGCAGCTTATACCTGTGCATTTGGCAATAGTGTTTATTTTGGGGATAGTTTCCGAATTCCTACTACTGCTGCTAGTACTAACGACTAACTGCAACATGAAGCTGCCTGAGGCCAACGCCTCAGGAGGAGAGTGCGCAACGCAGTTGCGCACTCTCCTCTACACCAGTTTATTAAAAGTTTCACTCTTTACCGCCTCCCATGAAGTTCCAGTTTCATTTAAATGATTCTGTATGAACTCTTCCTATTTCATTTTTGGACGACTTGCTTTTTTACTCAGTTGTAGAGTTGCCACAGATAGTACAAACGCACTACTCTTAGTACCTTCTAAGTAGGGGATATGTCACACAAATACCCGACAAATTTGCCACAGATAGTACAAACGTACTACTCTTAGTACCTTCTAAGTAGGGGATATATCATTCAAATACCCGACAAATTTTGCCAAAACTAGAGCCATCAGTTGTGTTTTTTAGCTATTTGTTTTCGCCATAAGCTTTCAGAGAAATGAAAGTCTAAAACAAAAGACAAAGATTCTTTCTAATTTTTCTTTAGCCCAAAACATTAACTTGAATGTCAATTAAAATATGTCAGAAAAGATAGAAATTTCCAGAAAAGTATTAATAACGTTAGTAAATAATTAAATAAGATACCTTAATATTTCCAAACATATTTCTTTTAGCAACCGCTCTCTCGTTCTCTTATCTTTTTCGTAGAATCATTTGCTTTAGTTCTATAAAAGGAAATAAAAGCTAAGAAGAATTGTAAACAAGAAATGAACTCACTAAGCACGATTCTGTTGGTGTAAAAAAAATACGCGTAACGAATTTAATGAAGATTTAAATTAGAGCTCTAGGAATGACGTCATCATTTGCAACAAAAGTAGGAAAAAGAGAAATTATCGAAGAAACAGAACGGAATTAAGCAGTTTGTAACTATGACCAGTCAATGATCCGAAGCACTGGGTTTTCAGTGTTTACTCTTCACTTTATTCTGACTACAGCGTGATATAAAACAAAGCAACGTTCCTTTCTTCCAGGTAGCTTACCTTTCTGAAGTATCTGACCCGAAGCACTGGGTGTTAAGTGTTGAACATTCAATTTATTCTAAGTAAAACATGATATAAAACACAAAGAAACATTCCTTCGTTCCAGGTAGCTTACCTTTCTGAAGTATCTGACTTACCTTTCTGAAATAAAAAAAAAAAAAAAAACAATAAAAAAAAAAAAAAAATAAAAGATGAATAAAATTCAATAAAAGTAAAAAATTATAAGAATCTAAACCAAATACCTAACAACCATAAAAGCGAGTCATTCACCAATATCCGCGATTTGCAAAAAATCCAAAAATTTGAACTGCCATCGACGGATACTGGCGAATAACTAGTATTCGTCGATGGCAGTTCAAATTTTTGAATTTTTTTTCTTTTTTTTTGCTAATTGCAGATATTGCTGAGTGACTCAATTTTATGGTTGTTAGGTATTTGGTTTTAATTCTTGTAATTTTTTGCTTTTATTGAGTTTTATTCATCTTTTAATTTTTTGGTTTTTTCATTGTTTTTTTTTTTCACATTGACCTTCTGTGTTTTTTTTTCTTCGGCACTCTCATTGAATATATTTTTTTTCGTTTCGTACTGAAGAAGAGAGACGTTTGTCCTCTCGAAATATTCACTTTGTTGTGTTTTGTCAGTATTTTCGTTTGGCCTTTTAAAACCCCATTTTTGTTCGTTTTTCTTTCTTTATGTTATGTCAGACCAATGTGGTTTAAGAAATTATCTTTTAAGTATCTGACTTACGGTGTTCAGTATTTACTCTTTGCTTTATTCTAAGTGAAACATGATATAAAACATCAAGCAACGCTCCTTCGTTCCATGCAGATATTGGTGAATGACTCAATTTTATGGTTGTTAGGTATTTGGTTTTAATTCTTGTAATTTTTGGCTTTTATTGAGTTTTATTCATCTTTTAATTTTTTGTTTTTTTCATTCGTTTTTCACATTGACCTTCTGTGTTTTTTTTTCTTCGGCACCCTCATTGAATATATTTTTTCGTTTCGTGCTGAAGAAGAGAGACGTTTGTCCTCTCGAAATATTCACTTTGTTGTGTTTTGTCAGTATTTTCGTTTGGCCTTTTAAAACCCCATTTTTGTTAGTACTAGCAGCAATAGTAAGACTTCGGAAACTATCCCCATAAATAAACACTATTACCAAATGCACAGGTATAAGCTGCAGAAACTGAGTAATTTATTTATAAGCAAAAATATCAGTTTTTTAACTTTTGTTCAGCAAAACAACTTCAAGCAAATTACATCTAGAATGTACCTTTGGACTCAATATACTCAGTTCTGACTACTCGTTGAAAAAGCGTGACCACCAGAATTGCTGGTAGGGGGTTGCTCTTTACTATATTGTAGCTAAAAAAATCTAGTATATTAAAAGTAAAAAGTAGTATCTAGTTTCTAGTATATTAAAAGTAAAGAGCAGCATTAGAGTTACAAGTGGAAACAATTCTCCTATGCATGATGGGGTTTGCCATCCACGGCATATCTAGCTCATGCTCTTAACACAAAATTTTTACCTTTTTTACTTACATAATTTAATAGCTTTACGATTCTTCCAAATCGTTTGTAGAAAAACTACATTTGCAGCATTCATGATCAAGACTGTGGACACTGGCCATGTTTGTAAAAATATTCATTTAATTTGCGAGTCAATTTATTTCTTTTCTCGTTGTCTATGAAATCATAACTAACACAAAGCTGACCAACCCCAACTTCATGGTCAGTCTTTGACTTATCTTCTTTAGCACTACTGCGCTGCCTATTTTGTTCTGCATCAGTTGTCGGTTTATCTTCTTCAGCGCTGTTGCGCTGCCTATTTTGTTCTGCATCAGTTGTCGGTTTATCTTCTTCAGCGCTGTTGCGCTGCCCATTTTGTTCAGGATCAGTTATTGGTTTATTTTCTTCAGCGCTATTGCGCTGCCTATTTTGCTCAGGATCAGTTATTGGTTTATCTTCTTTAGCGCTAATGCCCTGCCTGTTTTGTTCAGTGCTAGTTATTGGTTTGTCTTCTTTAACGCTATTGCGCTGTCTATTCTGTTCAGGATCAATTACTGGTTTATCTTCTTTAGTGCTATTGCGCTGCCTACGATAATGGATGACATAACAAATTCCTTGACCAAGGTTGTTATTGGAAAAATCCAACTGCCCATGGCCAACTTCCTTCTATCTTAACCCTTTTTTACATTGGAGCGAAAATTGTATTCTTCTAGAATCGCTTATTTCAAATTTGTATGTAGCTTCTGACCAGCTTGGATCATGCTTTGGTAATGTGACTTTAGTCTGGTATTTACGATCTCCATATTCACAAATACACGAAAGCTCCTTTTTTTGTCAGCCTTGTCATCGTCTAAGTTTACATAAAAAATTTCTAGCTCGGCAACAGTTGGTTCCTTTTTGTCATTAGTCGCACTTGCAGACATTATGGTGATGTTACTTGCTACCTTTTCCTGAATAGGACTTGCGACCAAAGTTTCTCTCTGCTTTCATGGTGGTGGCAAATTGATCAACTGGCTTTCAATAGCCACTTTTATATCCGTTTTATGAAAAACTGACGGGTCAAAAATACGCATTTATAATTTATCTGATAAATCGCAAAGGAAAATAATGTTAGTTATAGAAAATAATTTTGTAAAAAATTGTTTTAGGTAATTACAAAAGCGAGTAGATGTACAAATTTCATTTAAACAGATCCATTATCCAGCTCTCTATGATGTTCCACTGCCCCGCTAGCTGTGGAGGAGGAAAAAAACGGGAAAAAATGCTTACAGTACTGAATTCCATGGTTGCAGCCACTTTCCTAGTTTTTCCAGCCAATGCACTCTCTTCATTGTTCGTTTCCTGTATAGTGTTCGTTTCCTGTATAGTATTTTTGGCCAAGTCAATTCTAATGGTGCAGTTTTTGTTTCGATCTGAAGCCATGTTTGGGGATACAGGCTAATTTCTCTGGTTACTATGGGCCGTGTTTGTCTTTTACTAGGTTTTAACTACCGCTACAGCAACGATATGCAGGAAGTTAGTTCAGTTGTCATTGTACTTGCCATTTGCATTGAAGGGAACGACTCAACTATTGTGTGGCAATGGAAAATACAGGGGCGTCGTTTGGGGGTGGCAAGGGGGGGCAGTTGCCCCCCAATAATGTGGAGAAAAATAATTTTACATCCCATGCCCTTTGACTATCCAGACATGGACCCCTCTTGCCCCCCAATAAAATGCTGGAGATTCGCCCCTGGGCAAATATATATATATATATATATATATATATATATATATATATATATATATATATATATATATATATATATATATTATATATATATATATATATATATATATATATATATATATATATATATATAATATATATATATATATATATATATATATATATATATATATATATATATATATATATATATATATATATATATCTTTTTTTGACGAATGATAATAATCTTATGTATCTTCTTTTGACAAGGGATATGATATCATAATTAGTTGATTATGTATGGTAGACTAACGCAATGTATATTATTATTAATTATTTATTACCCGTCAAAAAAAGGTACAAAAGACGGAGTATCACTAAAAACGAAAAAGACAAAAAAAAAAAAAAAACACACATCGAACAAATACGAAGACGAGAAACAAAAACTCAATTAAACACTGCACTGCAGGTACGTAACATATTTTACTTTTTAAACTCCCAAGTACTGAACAAACATAAGCAATATGAGCATCGTTGCATCAAGCCGCAATTGGTAAAAAATTAAACCAAATAATCATCAGTGAATTAAAAAATATAAAGTAGATAATCCTATCAACTAGTCTAAATATGACAAGAGATGGTAAAAGAGATTAAGACAATCAATTTGGTAAGAGAAATTAAGACAACTAAAAAGAATTTCGTATAACAATTCTGTCAAATCCCCCAGTGTAACATTTTCCCTTGAAAATTCACCCCGGGAAATTTTCCTCCCCAAGGAAGATTCTCCCAATAGAAATCCACCCTAAGCACAATACCCCCCCCCCCCCGAAAAACCTCTGTATACTTCCCAATAACAAATACAATACGTAAACAATGGGCAAATTTCATAACTTACATGCCTCTTCCCAAGGACTGTGGGGGTCATTTTACACCTAAAGACATAGTTATTTGATCTTTCAACTATACTGAACAAAACCGCTATCTCAAAATTATGACCAGATAATTTTGGGGAAATAATGGGCATGGGAGTGGGGCCAGTTGCCCTCCAATCTTTTTTATCACTTAAAAAGGACGCTGGAAGTTTTAATTTCTGTTTGAATGCACCCTCTCCCGATATTCTAGGACCCTTATTTCAATGCGATCACCCCTGGAAAAAAAAACGATCACCCCTGAAACCTGTTTTCTGGCAAAAATCTCTGGTACGCTGAATATGATGGCGTGATTTTCATTCAGATTTCTTGAATTTTAGGGGGTGTTTCCTCCTTATTTAAAAAATCGGGCAAGTTTTCTCAGGCTCGTAACTTTTGATGGGTAACACTAAACTTGATGAATCTTATATATTTGGAATCAGCATAATAAGCTGGTTCTCTTGATATATCTACTGATATTAAAATTCCAATTTTTAGAATTTAGGTTACTATTGAGCCGAGTCTCTCCTTACTTACAGTTCGTTACCATGAACTCTTTGATTAAAGAAGAATCTTGGGAGACAGTACTTCTTAAGTGACAAGGAACTCAAAGAAACTGATACAAGTCGCTCAAAATCATTAGCCTCGACATTTTTATCTAGAGGATATAATAATCAAATTCCTCAATAATCAAGGTGGTTATCTAGAAAAATAATCTTGACAAAGTCATTTTTTTTCTTATCCCCTTTGAGCATTATATAAGATGACTTAATGTTGATCCCATTGCCAATGAGAGCCATGATTTTTTCGGAGGTACTAGAACATATCATTTTGAGTTTAATTCGAGGCCAGTATATTAAGTTTGTTATTTGTAAACTCATTAGAATGTTTTCAATTGTTTTTTGGGATGCTCAAAAAATTCATGCTGCAACTCAGGAGGGTTCTAATCTGCTATTTCTCCTATGAGTGGGCGCTGGCAAGGCTTTGCACCTCACTGGCTTGGCTCACTGAGGGTAAAGAGTGGTGGGTGATATTTTGCCATTTTGTTTTAGTTTATGCGTTTCATTTTATTTCTCTCTCTCTCCCTCTCTCCCTCCCCCCTCTCTCTCTCTCTCTCTCTCTCTTTATCTCTCCCGTCCTGCATTCCTGGCCATAGAACCTTACAGGGTAAATGATGTAGAGTTTCTGGACTCTTATGCTTGTATAATCCTTGCCCTTTTCTGGGGTCAGATTAAAATCTTCATGTGGGTCGACTTTTATAATTGTTTTCAATTAAACTCTTCTGAGAACAGTACGCTGGAAATTGCTTCCTTAAAGAAAACTGATGTATCTTTTCAGTTTGGAAATTAATGTATTTTTGCAGGATTCCTGCTGACCCATGTAAAAAAAACCGACCACGTGCATTCCAGTTTATCGCTGCGACTATGGATTGAATAGATTCACCATTGGCTATTCTAGTTAATATATTTCTAGAACAGCATTTTCTATTTCCACTGTTTTTACATACCCCCCTTTCCCCCTCTCCTAATAATGTTTTTCTTGTAGAAATTGTACGAATTTCTGGAATAAGTTTTAAAATCTTATGGGGTAGAAACGGGACTTAGGCGCCCTTGTGCGCACATCCGCTTGCATGATTTTGATTGTGGGGTCAATTGTAGAAAAGTTATTTAATGTCTTTTATAGCCATTGAATGACCGAAAAGCCCTTTGTTGTGTATTCATCATATTTTTGGGTGGTAGGAGGACAAAAATCCCCCTTGACCACGGCCTAGTCCATATTTCTAGGGAAGAGAAGAAGATCTTTTAGGGGTTGTATAAGGTGTGCTCTTAGGCCCCAATATTCGAAATGGTTCCAGGGCATACCACATATTCCCCATTAGTACAAGTAGGATGCCATAGAAATGTTGTTTGTTTCATACATTATCGTACATTTTGTTTAATCACTTTTTTTTATAGTCGCATTCACTGTGTTTGCTTGCAATAATGAGGGGAATTTAATAGCAAGAGAAGACATAGAAAGGTTGCTCATACAAGTCGAAGGCTCTGCTTCACCGGAAATTCTAGCTCTTTTTAATAAGGTAAGCAAAACGCAATATTCTGGGGACACAGATCAAAATATCCCCTTTTGCTCTTCAAAATATCCTTTGGTAATCCTGATTAAATGATTTTTTGAATCTCTTATAGAATTTCGGCAAGTCTCTGGGAGAGGCGTAACTAGCGTTCATTTGAAACTCTTAAAGAACATAAAAAACTATGTTCCCTTCTCCTCGTGCTTTGGACTAATTTTGGGTCTTTACATGCCTGAAAGCAGCTATTTTCTTTTGGCTCTTTCAAAATTATGGCGTTTTTTTTGTGCAGTACCACATTTTTGTCGGTTTTATCTTTTTTGTGCAGTACCACATTTTTGTCGGTTTATTTTTTTGTGCAGTACCACATTTTTGTCGGTTTTATCTTTTTTGTGCAGTACCACATTTTTGTCGGTTTTATCTTTTTTGTGCAGTACCACCTTTTTGTCGGTTTTATCTGTCGGTTTTAGCTGTAAATATAAATAAGCGAAACTAGTCGAATTTGGGAACACTTTTCGTCGTAAAAGATCAAACATTAATCTGTTGAAGACAGCTACACCTTCAAATGAAAGCTACGCATTCTTAAGCTGTTTGGTGCCATATTTGTTTGCTAATTTTTCAGCTGATTTTTCGGCAGTTTTTTTTCGGCACGCGCTAATACCAAAACCTGCATAGCTGCACATGGAAGAAGTTTTTTTGGGAGTTTTTAAATTTGAAAGCGCTTTTCGTCTGTAAAAATTTGATTACTAGTAATATGTTGATTCCCAAAGACAAGTCCACCTTCAAATGAAAGCTACGCATTCTTAAGCTGTTTGGCGCCATATTTTTTGGGTATGGTTTCAAAAGTATAGTTTCTGTTAAAGCATAACAATTTTGTCAGTGTTGCCACATTCAAACCAAGAAAATAAGCAAGCAAAACTAATTTCTTAAATGTGGCAACGCGTTCTGTCCATAAAAATTCAAACATTAACAGTGTGTTGATTCCTAAAACAACTGCATCTTCAAAGGAAAGCTCTACCTTTTTAATCCCTTTTGTGCCATTTGTTTTTAGCTGATTTTTTACTTATTTTTTTCAATCACTTTTTTATTGAAGCTCGCGTCTACCAAAAACTGCATAACTGCATATTGAGGTCTTTTTCGTTAAAAAATGAAATCCCTGTTTTATTTATTTTTTAAGATAGTCTGTATATAGTTGTGTAAGTTTTCACGCAACCAATTCAAAAAGTCCGATTTGGTACTGTAAAATCTCATTCTTGGTACTGTAAGAATCGCCATACCCAAAAGAAAAAAGGCATGTCAGAGATTTTCGTAACTTTGCTGGAAAGTGGAAACGAAATTTAAAATGTTTCGGGGGGAACGATGTTTGTTCATGGATGAACATAAAAAAGTCTGTGACGTTACATAATGTAGTAAAACTTATGTCTTTGCTTGGTATCTAGGTTTTGATTATAGCAGTTTTTGATTATGCAGTTTTAGTATGTTTTGGTATGTTTGATAAGGTATGTTTAGTATGTTTGATAAGATAATTTTTGATGATGTAGTTTTAGTATGTTTGATATGGTTTAGTATATTTTGCTGATTTTCGGCTGTTTTTTTTTTCAACTACTTTTCTTTATTTTTTTAATTTGGTACATAAGAAAGTATTTAACGTTACAGAATGTAGTAAGACTTCTGTCTTTGCTTGGTACCTAGGCACTAGTACCTTGGTATCTTGGTACTTGGTACTAGTTTTAATATGATAAATTGAGGTTTTGAGCTTGCCGGCACTTACTTAGGAGTTAATTTCGGAAGAAGGGGTATTTTGGGGATCTTAACTTATAAAAATAAGCGAGTTCCAGGAAATTTTGGGATGAATCGTAAAGATTTCGATATTTAGAGGGGTATTGACTCAAAGCCTGTTAGTCAAATCCTCGAAGCAGTAAAGAATTTTTACCGCTTTTTTTTAGTGCATGTAAACTTAATTATTTGAAAATCTGGTTTTAAATAACCGTTGGTCTTTTTTGTGGCTAATTTTCTTAGAACTTTCATGCGTAAAAAGTGATGCAATGTTACAATTAAAAATTTGCTATGCAAGCATGCGTAAAATAGAGCACCGTTTTTTTTTTTTCGTTTTTTTTTGTGTTTTTGGATTGTATTGATTCAAGTACTTCCGTTTATTTTCTGTTGTCGTACAAAGATCAAATTTAATAATAAATAAACAAATTATAGTATTACTATAAAGTGTAATCATAATATGTTGATTATTAACTGACACTATAATTCTAATTTTGCTGTATCTTTGAATGTCATTCAGTTCTCTAATGTATTGAAAATAACTTAATTTTAAATGAAAATTAAAAATTTTTTAAATGAAAAAACAGTTTAATCGGAAACCCTTTGTAATATTCTAGCCAGCTTAAGTTCATTTTAATTTTAAAGTGGGAATAAATTTTCAAGAAAGAGAACGCGGGTGATCCTAAAAGGGGAATGTTCGCTAGCTGGCTTTCCATCTTTGGAAAGCCAGCTGGCATAGCTTGCAAAGCCAACTTTGCCTTCCATCAGTATATTCGACTTGTGGAAAACTTCCGGACTGATACTCGTGAATTGGCAAAAATGGTCTCGATTTGGAAAGCAAACATAGGCCACTAATGGAAAGTGTTTCTGGCTAGTCTTGGCGCCAAATTCAAATTGTCACCCTTGTGGCTTTAAAACAACCTATGAATTTTACTGATTTCTTCATTTTGTAAATGAACAGCTTCATGGAATGAATGTTATTTTTTGAACATGTTGAATCGTAATTGGTACACAAGTATTAATCCCAGTTTATTAAGATAATTTGATTGACACATAGGAATGCTGTTCAGTTTTAAAATAATATGTTTTTCCATTTGATATTTGGATAATTTTCATTAAACCGTCTTATAAGTCAGCTTCGCTTTTCATTGTACATTCGTAATAGTACTTTTTTGCTGTTGATGTATGACTTGAAAGTACCAAGGATGTCAAAATGAAAACATTTTTGCCCTCTGAACTCATTCATACCTGAAAACTGCGATCTTCTGGGGAAATAAAAATCCAGTATAAAAAAAACTAGGCTTGCCTAGTTTGTCTCTATTTGTCTCTGCGTGTCTCTTTGTGTCTCTGTGTGTTTCTGTGTGTCTGTTTGTGTCTCTTGGTGTCTCTGTGTGTCTCCGTGCGTCTCTGTGTCTTGCCTGTCTGAAGATATTTGTAAGAAACGAACTTAAAGAATTTGTTAACTGAGAAATGTTAGCTGTCTTTGATTCACTATCAATGTTTATGGCATGGAAATTGGTCATGTTTTTTGGGGCTTTTTGTCAGCTTCAGGAGATTTTGACATTGTTTTAGCCTGGTTTAAGAAACTTTCTATATGATATTTGGTAGAATTCCCAGAGGTGAGCTTAGTGACGCTTACCAGACAAAAAAAGTACTGATTTTGTCAATACAAAGGGTTTGCGCTTCTTCCACGGGCTTCCACGTGAAATATCCTGATTTCTGCGAAAAATTTGTGTTGTTTGTTTTTTGTGTGTGTTTGACAAATTTAGTGGAAAAGCGAGTACTATTTGAGATTGGTCACCATTTATGTTAACAATTTCAAACACTCTATAAACCGAATGTAAGAACTAACAAAGACAGTGTTTAAAAAAAAAAATATTGTAAGAGAAAGTAGAAATAAAATGGACATTTTTGGACACTATATAACCGACTTTGAGAGATATTTGACATTTTTTGGCCAGGTTTTGGAGACTTCCTATTGCGTGTTTAGTGGCAACTCTGGTTGTAACTAAGGACGGGGGTCAGCTTAGAATTTTGTTGGCAACTGAAACGATTTGAGTAAGTTGAAACTAAGGGCATTCAAGACTACAGGGATGAGTGTAACTATGCACAGTGCAAAAGTAAGACCACTAGACAAAGAAGGCGAAGATCTGCAAGATTTTTGAAGAGAAATGATTTTGCAGAGATTTTGCAGAGAAGGAATAGAGCTTAGTGTTGAGGGGCCTTGTGTGACTTGTTATTTACGAAGCGGTTTGATCTCACTGCACTACGAGCACCATCGGGAAATGTCCTATGGGAATAAAGTCAATCTTCCGGATGGGAAAGATTTCATACCTAATGCTCTTATAAATAGCCCGAAGGTAATAAGGGAAGGGTTAGATGCTGGATTAGGATACTATGAGATGCTAACACAGCCGTTAAGTCTTTGGAAATTTCTTGGGCGATGGCCAAAACTGACTGTTTCAACATAATGGGGTTGATGGAGGGTTTCTCAGTATTTTGGCATCATGTGGCTTAGCGTCTCGACGAATTTGAGTAAACTCTTCTTCTTAGTAAATTTAATTTTTTTTTTCTTCGTTTCATTTAAGAACTTTGAACCTTGAAACTGAATTAACTTTTTCCATACAAGAATCTTAAGATGCAAATGTCTTCTTCGTTTTTCATTGAAAATTAGGGTTTTCGAGTTGTTTATCGTCGACATGCTGTTCATTTAAGATGGACGTGTACCACTGAGCCATTTACCCAAATTGTAATTTCATCTGATTTTACCCTGTTTATTAAGGCTATGAAACTTCAAAAGGAAATTTTGTGTACTTCCTCGTAGATTTTAAAGTGACTCGCATGAGGAAGAAAATTATTGTTTATGAAAATAACTTGAAAACAAAATTGGTGGAGGCGGTCTGAGTCTTTTTTTAAGGGAGGTGAGAATTTGTAAAAATAGCTAAACAGAAGAACTTTTGAAAATTAATATTGGTAGGAAAATAATATATAAACTATTACTATAGAAAACTATAGGAAAATAATATATAAACCAACTATTAAGATGAAGGTTAGAGCATCTTCCTGTGGAGGGGGGGGGGGGTCTTGAGGCTTAAAAAGTGTATTTTAGCTCTGCATTTTCGGACTAAAAATCCTTAAAATAAGCATCGAGGGAGTGGGATGCAGGGGAGTAATTTGCTATGGGGTAGGAGTAATTTGGTTATGGGGTAGGAGGCAACTGCCCCTCAGACTCGTTTTGCCCCCCCCCAACTGAAGTTTACTGTCTTCGAAAATCTCTTTGGAACTAAGATAGGCCTACATAATTCAAGTATCCACAGAAACATATCAATTTTTCAGTATACCTTTGCCTTTATAGTACTATATGGCTCATTTTTTATTTTTCAATTGTTCATTTTCACTTGACTTGGGAAAATTGGATCCAAATTGCCCCTCCCCCCTTAGGATTTTGACGAAATTACGTCCCTGGTGGGACGGGGGAATATATTCTCTGAAATCCTATCATTTGGACGGATATATTTGTACTCGGTATGGAATATAGGTGCTGTGGGGTGAGAGATCTTATGAAAATGTCTGGAGTGGGATATTTTCCCTGAAAAGTATGACTTTTGAAAATGAAACATGAAATATTACATTATACCCAACGGAAGGCATAACTGAAAAATTTATTTTTGATATTTCAGGACATCCTCCCCAATTTATTAAGAGACGCAGTTATGCAAGTATGATTATTGCCCTCGAAGTTATACATTTGTTCATTATACAAAAAAATCGATTTGATCTTAAAAATTTTAGTGTTAAGGGCTGCTATACCCCCCCCCCCACTTGACAAAATCTTGAGCTTTGAAGATAAAAAGAAGGTGATTTGAATCTAGACTACCATACGATATAAGTAGCACTTTTTTCTGTTTTAAGGGAAACCAGGCAGACTATGAGACATTTCGCTGTTGGGTTGCTGACTACCCATCAGCTTCATCGGTGATCAAATGGCTTCTATACGAGCCTCGACCGATTTCTCTGTCGGGTGAAATGGATTCACCAACATTTTATCAGACCCTAGCTGGTGTTACTCATTGTAAGTTGACCTTTTGTTTCTTTTTTATATCTGGTTTTAATTAACTGTTGGCCGGTGATTGGTTTTGATAAATATATGAAATAGCACGCTAGACTTCAAGGGTGCCAACGGGGAAAAGGGGTGAAGGTCAGGCCTCCTCTCTCTAGAAAACAAAAATATGTAAAAAGTTCAAAATTCTAGGAGTACATGTGTTTTTTTGACGCTTTCCTGGAAAAAACATTTCCAAACCACAGTCCCTTTTCTTGTCAGAATTTTTTGCCCCCCCCCCCTCCCTAGTAATTTCTTTGGATACCCTTGCTTAGCTTACATTTACTTATAATTAACTTTACAAACTATAAAACGCATTCCTAGTTCCCTTTTCGTTGTTTCTCTCTTCTCTCTCAGCTTTTAAAAGTTAAGCTTTGAAAGGCTCCTTTGAAAGTTTTGGGTCTTTCTCTCTGCGCGCAGATTCCAACTGGGGGGGGGGATTGCTCCCTCTAGATTTTGAAAGAAAACCTTTTTTTATTTTCACTTTTAAAAACGAAGACACCCCCCCCCGTAGATTTTGAAAAGTATTTGTATCTTCATTAAAAAATTAAAATTATAGTTGCCCCTCTCTATATTTTCGTGAAAATTGGTGCCACTGGGTTTGCAGTCTCACAAAATCATCTTCTTCGATTAAAAGAGGTTTGATGCCATTCAGTGCAGTCTACAAACTTCTGATTTCCTGGGAATATTTTTGTTAGAAACCAAAACACAGCCAATCATAATTAATCAAGATCCAAAGCCGTATCCAGAGGGGGTACTAGGTTTGAAACCCCCCCCCCCCCGCGAAAATTTTGTCCAACTCGTAAAAGAAGTGACAAAAATGTATATAAATAAATTTTTGACGCGTTTGCTAAGGTTTTTTGTGCCCCCCCCCCCCGAACAAAAAACCTGGATATTCTCAATTATAGAAATTGAGTCACTTGAAATATTAATTCTCAAATTGGAAAATAAAAGAAATTTGGAAAATAAAAAAGCAAGAATATTTCCTATATATAAAAAGCAAGAGCAAGAATATAAAAGCAAAAGCAAGAATATTAAGTTAAAAGAAATAAGAAGGATAAATATGCAGGGATTTCGCTAAATATACAGATGAAAGTCATAAGGACGAAACTCAAAAACAAAATGAAACTCAAAAACAAAATTAATTAGAATAGACCCTCTTCTTCATACTTTGCCTCATTCTGTCAGGCATAGTCTGGCATGTCAGGCGGGGTCTTTGGGTTATTTTGAATTCTAAATTCAGCTTTCTGGCTTCTTTGGGTATTATACAATTAATTTTTGTAAGTATTTTTCAAATTGTATCCAAAATTGATTGTTGTGTAATTTCTCCAGTGGTTGTTGTATTTTGTCTTCACCATGGAGCATTTTCTTAAGCAACTAGATAACGTTACTGCAAGAGTTCTTTATGGGAAGCATTGGTAGGGAGTAATAAGTTTCTATACGGTATTTTTTACCGTATGTTTTACCGTACCTTTTTAACGTACGGTATAAAAATACCGTGTTCCATACGGTATTTTTTTTAGTGTAAAAGTTTGGTTTCTTAATTATGATTAAATAAAAAAAACAAGTTTTTTTTTCAACTGAAAGTAAGGAGCAGCATTAAAACTTAAAACAAACAGACATTATTACGTATATGAGGGGGTTGCCCCCTCCTCAGTACCTTGCTCTTTGTGCTAGAGTTTTTATTCCAATTATTTAAGAATGACTCTTGATACACAAGAACCGTTTAAATAGAATTATAAGCTTTTTACAAACTAAAAAATAACAATTAAGCGTAAAGAGCAAGGTACTGAGGAGAGGGCAACCCCCTCATATACGTAATAATTTCTGTTCGTTTTCAGTTTTAATGTTGCTCCTTACTTTCAGTTGAAAAAACTTGTTTTTTATTTAATTTCTGATAGTTTTTTAGTTAATGCTGGGAAATACATCTCCTCCTCCCATGAAAAATTCCTTTCTCTCACAAAACTCTTCCATGGAAAGATCCTCCCACGTAAGCAACCCCATTAGAAATCCCCCCCCCCCTCCGAAAATATCTTTATACTTCCCAATAGCCAACACTATATGTAAGCAATGGGCAAAGTTCATAAATTGCAGCCCTTACCCCGGAGGCTGTGGGGGGTCAAGTCATCCTCAAAGACATAATTATTAGATCTTTCGACCATGCTGAAGAAAATGGCTATCTCAAAATTTTGATCGGACAACTTTGGGTAAAAAAGGGTGATGGGAGGGGGAGTAGCTGCCCTCCAATATTTTTAGTCACTTAAAAAGGGCACTAGAACTTTTGATTTTCGATCAAACGAGCTCTCTCCTGATCTTCTAGGATCACTGGTTCGATACGATCACCCTGAAAAAAGAAACAAAAAAAACAAATAAACGTGATCTTGCTTCTGGCAAAAAAATTAAAATTCCGCATTTTTGTATATAGGAGCTTGAAACCTCTACAGTAGGGTTCTCTAATATCCTGAATCTCATGGTTTGATTTTCATTAAGATCACTTGATTTCTTAGAGGTGTTTCCCCTGTTTTTCAAAAATTAGGCAAATTTTCTCAGGCTCGTAACTTTTGATGGGTAACATTAAGCTTCATGAATTTATATATTTTGAATAAGCATCTACATTTGCTTCTTTTGATTTATCTATCCGGGTTGCAGCGGTAGCTTGCAGCCTTGTAAGAGACGATCACGCCCAATGCTAAGAAATATAATAACCCATAACTCCTCAAAAATAGAGTCAGATCAAAACAAAAAGTACACCATTAGAACCGCCGTGTCCGAAACCCCTATATAGGAAAATCACCATCCCTTTGCTTGAACAACAAGGGAAATATATTGACTTGAAAATCAAGAAAAGTGGCAGTTACTAGGATATTCGGCATAAACGGCATGTTTCTTCTTTTCTCTTTTTTTTTCTTTTCCACTGATAGCTTGACACTGGAACATCGTATAGAGATGTTCAATGGCTCATTTTAAAGGAAATTTCTAGATCTAGTGTAATTTGTAATTATTTTTTTTTTTTAATAGAATCAATTTTTCCACTAAAAACTGCATTTTTACAGCCAATCTTGATGAATGCTAGCTATCCTAACCACTTGTATGATTACCATTGTACCATCGGATACTTATGAAAATTACAGTAAGGATTTGATAATGGTAATAAGCTTACCTAAGCTATGGATGTCAGGTATTGTGTTATCTTGGAACGATAATTTCGACAGGACCTGTGCCTGTCATCATCAGGTTCAAATTCAAGATTCTAGAGTCTTGAATTTGAACCTGATGATGACAGGCACAGGTCCTGTCAAAATTATCGTTCCAAGATAACACAATACCTGACATCCATAGCTTAGGTAAGCTTATTACCATTATCATGTATAAGAGTCAGGTTGGCCTCAGAGAATATATACAGTAAGGACTGAAGTATATCTCATAGTAACTGATACAACAGGGAAAAGGAAAAGAGGTCTGTAGTATATGTGACGTCATACGAGGTTAAATTTGATTTAAATAAGTGCTAACAGCTTTCCGAACAATATAGCACGTGCTCAAGAAAAGTATATTATTCGTGCCCAGATTTTTTATACGAATGTTACAATATTAGAGAGCTAATTTCGCTATACTTGGCCTAATTGCCGTCCAGGGGCCTCGGAACAATGGACCAGGTGCTATCCTCCTTCTAGCAAAAATGCATATATAAGGCCTGAATGGGTTTGTAACAATGATCATCTAATTGGAAACAATCTGCTCTTTGCTAGTAGCGGTTTTAAGGGGGAGAAGGAGCCCCGGGCGCAAAATTTCACGTAAATAATCTTACGATTATTATTTAATTTTTGAAAAATTATTTCTGCTAAAATAAAGTAGGGATGCAGCTAATAAATGAAAAATTAAAAATAAAAGTTAGCTAATAATTAATAAAACAAAATAAATTCAAAATAGAAATAATTGAGTGATAATAATAATTAAATTAACATAATAATAATTAGAAAGTGAATTATTAATCATATTAATAAATAAAAAATAATTTAGTAAATGGAAATTTTGTTAAAATTTGGCCTGAAAATTTTTGGTGGAACAGATGGGGCAAGATTTTGCCCCGGGCGCAAGAGAGGCTAGAACCGTCACTGTTCTTTACAGGCTTCTTCGCCTTGCATGACACTAGATTATTTTACCAGGTACCACGCCTCTCCTCAACAAAAAGGGTATTTTATTAGGGCGTAAATTTTATGATAATGAGAAAAGAATTTGAATTAGAACTGTACCATTTGACGTCAAAGCGCTTTAAAATAAATTAATAAGCGCTGCCCCTTACTTCAAAAGAAATGCAATTTTAGATCCTGAACCTATAATTTTCATGCAAACTGTTAGATCAGTATCTGGGGCTCAAACCATCATTATGGGAATTTAATCGCCGTATCTTTTCCATCTGTGAATCAGAAAGTCTGCACCACGGCTTATTTTGTGTACTGAATAAAAATCGAGGTCATCACAGTGATTTTGTGTAATATAATTGATTTTTAAATCTAAGAGTTTTGTTTAGCGTCTTTTTAGATTTAATGACTGCTCAAATTTAAATAGTTTTTCTTTGGTTACTGTTTTTCTTTAAATCTGAAATTTAGTTCGAAAGTAAATAAGAATGATGGAACATAAGTAATTAAAGTTCAATGTGTTATGGATTAAGTTCATAAAACAAATTAAGTGTAAAACAGTATAACTATAATTAATAATATAATATAAAACTATAATATAAAACAGTAATATATTATAATATGTATAACTATAATATAAAACAGTATAATGTATAACTATAGCCAATTATTGTATATGAATATACTGAAAAATGGTCAGTTCAGACTCACGGGAAAACTGATCGGTACGAGGGGAAAAGTGTTCAAATAGGTACAAATCTAAGAAGCATAGATAACATGCGCTTGTACAGGCCAAGTCTGTAAGCCAAATGTATATTTCTTGCCAATTATCTTCCTCTTTCGTGTTAGTTTTATACAAAGCACTGCTTGTGTTGGATGAAAATTGGATAAGAACCACCGAATCTTGAAGTTTCCCGTTCTCAAAAGTTGGCATGCTTTCCACTTTCAAAAATGCTTGCTCATTTTTGTTTGACTGCACACAAAAAAAAAACCGATCGGTACCATAGAGAAATCAGAAAAATTCCTACCCCCAAAACCAATTGCTTTTTCCATGATATCGATAGATTTCTGAGCGTTTCCCCATGCGTCTGAACGGGCCATAATGAACGTAAAAGCTTAGATGACATTTCATGAGGCCCTGTATATGCGTTGATCTGACATTTTCACAGTTTTTTTTAACAGCCATTTTCCAAGGAATTTTTGCTATTTCCTTTAAACAAAAAGAGGACCAGTGTATACCTTTTAATTTCTACTGTTATTTGTCCTTATTCGAGCTGTAAAAGCTTGTATTATACACAAAGTAAGAAGACAAGAAATCATTAGAATAGAAATAAATAATAAACAAATAAATAAATTTTGATGTATTGTAAGTAAAATACGTAACTGAATAAAGTAGCCTATATAAATAAAGCCTTACAGTGTCACTATAGCAGAGCATAGTTGATTGTAAATATTAAAGGGAATACTCTAGCGCTGCCTATAGGAACGAGCCACAAGGCTTCAATGCATTTTTTATTTGTTTTTCTTTTCGCCAGAACTACTTCATATGGAAGAAGTTTGAAGGCTCATTTATGGAAGGCTCATTTGATAGGAAATTGAAGGTTCTAGTGCCCTTTTAAGAGTCAAAAATGTTTTTTAGGGCAATCTGCCCCTCTCCTACGCTATTTTTAGCTGGCATCACCCAAAGACATTTGATCAAAATTTTAAGGTATATATTTTGTTTAAAATAGTCTATAAATAATCCTAATTTTGGGGATAACATAACCCCCACAGCTACTGGAGCAATGACCGTAAGTTGTGCAAGGTCTTCGAAAAAGCTTAGGTTATTAAGGTGAAACTTTCAGGAAGTGCTAAGGGGAATGTTGTACTGGTAGTCAAAAGGGTCTCAGGAATGGGTGAGGGTATTAAGTTGAAACTTTCAGGGCATGTTTATCTCAATGTTGAAAAGTGATTGTAATGAAATTACAATACCCCCCCCCCCTCCTAAACCTTTATATATGTCTTTATCCTCAAAGCTCATAAAAAAATTGAGATACCCATTTTGTTCAAAATAGTCAAAAAGTTCAATGCTATGCCTCCGGGGATGGCATCCTCCCCAGATTCCGGGGCAAGGGTTATAAATTAAGCAATTTTCCCAGTGTTGTTTACATATAAGAGTCCTGTGATGACGCAGTGACTTTGACCTTCGCTTGGTCATACGGGACCCAGAGATCGAACACGGCAGTAGCAGCACGCTAAAGGGTCGAAGCAGGGACCTTAAAAGTCAATCAAGTGTTGTAATCCGAGTACTTACTTACTCTACATATAGGATCCATTATTGGGAAAGAGGGTAATGTTTGATCCAAGTTTGGTCTAAAAAAGCTAGGGCCATTAAGGTGAAACTGCAGGGAATGTTGAACTAAATTAAAAGACAGTATTTGTATCCAGGTTATCAAAAGAGGGTATCTGCAATATATTAAGAACGGCTAAGGGTATTAAATTCATACTTTCAGGGCTACTATTATCACTACTGCGATTGTAACTGCGATTGCGATTACTTGTGACTGCGACTGCGACTACTTGTGACTGCGACTACTTGCGACTGTGACTGCTTGCGACTGCGGCTAATAGCGACTGCGACTGCTTTTGAATTTGACTACTTAAGACTGCAACTAGTTGCAACTGTGACTGTGTCTACTTTCGACTGCAACGAGCCGCGGATGCGGCTATGACTGCTTGAAACTAAAAAGTACTTGTGACTGCTTGGGACGGCAACTACTTGTGACTGCGACTGCTTGCGTCCACAGCTACTTGCGACTATGACTTCGTGCAACTCTGACTGGAACTGAAAGTTTTTTTAGAATCAGTTTTTCAAGACCTAGTACCTTCTTTGAAATGAAATTTTCATATTTCTTTTTGTAAAAGCCCGTTTTCAAGGCATTTTGCCATTTCCTTAAAACTTGACAGGACTATTCTGTACCTTTTTATATTTATGGTTTATTTCTTATTCTAGTGGAAGAATCAGAAATTTTAGAGCTTGAAAAAGCCTATTTGTCAATAGAACGACTAGGCCGTTTTGATCTTTCTTACTTTCTGGATTTAGTCACCATTCCATTTCCTTCATCTCATCAGAAACTCTGCGATCGGCTCTGTGACGGCTTATTCTGTGCATTGGATGAAAATCGTGATCTGCATATTGATTTCAA
The DNA here is from genome assembly GCA_027921565.1 of Artemia sinica. NCBI lineage: Eukaryota > Metazoa > Arthropoda > Branchiopoda > Anostraca > Artemiidae > Artemia > Artemia sinica. The sequence continues at coordinate 25,976,049 of CM051261.1, read as the reverse complement.
AGAGGAGGTTTGTGGGATATCAGCGGCTTGCCGTGGGCCTTTGGCTGAACGCCTCAAGTGTAAGTTGTATTCAAAGACCTTATGCTCAAAATATTGCTGTACCCCCCCCCCCCCTTCTCTCGGACATGTAGGCGTAGACCTACATGTCCGAGAGGGCTCTTACTAAGAAGCCAAGCCTATGTGTATATGCATATATATATATATATATATATATATATATATATATATATATATATATATATATATATATATATATATATATATATATATATATTATTAAGATATATACCGTTCTGTATATTGCATTCACCGCTCTTTTATTAAAATAAGAAAAGAGTGGTGAATTGAAATTATTTATATCGTTTATATATTATCAAATTTTACTCAAACCCTCTTAGGAGGGTTTCTTTAATAACACAGAGATATTGATTTATATTTACCCTGGAATGTTTGATGTTCCAGGGTAAATAAAAATCAATATCTCTGTGCTATTACGGGATCATAACAGCGTTCGAGCTAGCGTTGCAAATTCGATATTATGTTGACATGATTTCAAAGTGACATGACATCACGTTGACATTTTGTTCTTAAGCGTTTTATTTATGTATTTTTGTGTCGATTTAGAATAGTAAATCGAACGCATTGTGTGGCAATTTCAAACGTAATGTTTTAATACATTAGTACTGAATTGTCGGCTGCTTGCCGAGGACCTTTGGCTGAACGCTTCAAGTCTGAGCTGTACTGGACTAATAATCCGAATATTGCCATGTTAAAGGATCATAGCACGGTTTTGCTAGGATTACAAAGTCGACAAGATCATTCAAATTACCAAGATCATTCATAAGTCATCTTTTTTTTGTACCGAATGCCAAGACGCACGCCCTTTGAAACACACAGCTCGACTGAATAGTGTGTTATCTCCTGGGCTCTGATTGGTTGCTAAATTACCCAATTACGTATAATTCTTTCCTTTGAAAATTTAAATCATCTCGGGTTTCTCAAATTCAACGGAATCCGATGTTTTCAAGATTCGTTTTAACTCCTCTGTTACCGAATAAGGTTAGAGGATGTCGTAAGGAAAGGTTTAAGGGAAGTGGGATTTTCTTAGTAGGGTGTAAAGAGGGAGATTAACAAATAAAAATATAGTGAAAACGGGTAAAATATTCTAAACAAAGTATTCTAAAAAAAAGCAACAAGCTTCAAATAATAAAGAAATCTGAATATTTTGACTTCACGTCTGAAAGCCTTTATCAACGAAAAGAAAAGCTAGAGTAAACAAAATGTATAAAGAAAAGTAAAATAAAAAACAAACGTTTTTCTTATGTTTTGTTTAATTTAGCCTAAATCAGTTTTATTCGTTAATAAGGGCTTCTGGACGTGAAGTCGAAATGTTCGGATTTCTTTTTTATTTAAAGTTTGCTGGGTGTTTTTGTTCCCTGCTTGGTTAAAAATTATTGTACCCGTTTTCACTATATTCTAATAAGTTAAATTCTTTAAATACAAAGACAGAGTGGTCTAAGCAATTATTTACGTAAAGGGGTAGGCTTTGAATAGATTGGCGTGGAGATGGAGCCTGCCTAGCTGTGTTGGCATCAACGGCTTGGTGCTGCAGTGAGATGGTATTAGTAGTATTAGTAGTTTAACCTAAAATCTAGTCTGTGCAAAGTAGTCCTGGGGGTAGCATAGGGGTAGCATAGATCTTGATTAGGCTAAGTGGACTAGCTGACTTTAAGCTGGTATTGGCTCAAAACTTGACACACTTTCCCCTCTAATACTGTTTAAAGCGGCTGAGGAGAGAAGTGCGCCGAACTTTGGTCTAGTTAACGTTTTATAAGACTTTTTATGCCTGGAAATATGTTTTTAGACTGTTTTAGGGTAAAATTGCAGATCAAAGACTTGAAAAGCAGTTACGTTTAGAAAATGAAGCTTTCAGGAGTAGAAAGAGCTAAAATTATGCCCTAATAAGTAATTTTCAAGCCTAAAAGAATGGCGACGCTTTCAAGATAACGCCAAGTGCCCGATTATGCTAACAAATTTTTGACCCTAGCACCAGTGTCCTATACTTTTTGAACTGTTGTTAAAAGGCCCCTGGTTGAACTACTATTTAAGTACAGCAGTATGTAAAACAGTTTATTCTGTAAAAGAAAAATAGAGGAAAGTGGCTTAGTAAAATACTGGTTGTTTGTAATGATTTACCAAACGCTTAGGCTACTTGGAATTTTTTTCAATTTGTTTTTGGTTTTGGCTTTGGTTTTGGTCTGGTTTTGGTTTGGTTTTTTGGTTTTTCGTTTTTGGTTTTGGTTTGGTTTTTCGTTTTTTGGTTTTGGTTTTTGGTTTTGGTTTGGTTTTGGTCTTTTGGTTTTTCAATTCGTTTTGGAATTTCTAGTAGGCTTATCTGATCTCGTTTCTGGGTACTTTTTTATATAATGCATAGTTAATAGTAAGTGCTTTGTGTTTCTCATTTGATAGGTCTATTTCGAACTATTCGTGGTAACAAACTGTAGGAGCGACTCGGCCCAATTGTAACCGAAACTCTAAAAGACGGAATTTTGATAACAACGGATGCATCAAAAGAATTGGCTTTTTATGCTGATTCTAAATATATAAGATTCGTTAAGTTTAACGTTACCCCTCGAAAGCTATGAACCTAAGACAATCTGCCTGATTTTAGAAAAAGGGAGAATAGTTGAGGAAAAGGCAGCCTCCTTATACACGGGATAATTTCTGTTAGTCTTAAGTTTTAATGTTGCTCCTTACTTTCAGCTGAAAAAAACTTCTTTTTTGTTTAACAATCTTACAAAGATCTATTTGTTGCACATTTACTTAGTTCAAGGAAGAAACCTTGACATTACGGAGTCCAGTTTTCCAGTTTTTTTTTTTTTTTTTTTTTTTTTTTTTTTTTTTTTGACATTAGAGTCAGTTTCCGCTCTGCAGAACAGTAATGGAGTATGATGGATGGACAATAAGGGACTTTTATGAACAATAGTGGTTGAAATAACCACTTTGTGTGAATAACAGTAGTTCCAAGAAGTTCCAAATCTGGTAGGGCTGCCTCCAATGCCAGAGGTAGACTCAAAAAAATACTATGCTGGACATATCAGACTGATCTAAGATACCTCCATACGATCATTACTTCAAAACGAGAGGATATTTTAGTTGTAGTAAAATAGGCAGCTGATTAGAGTCTTCTTCTTGATGCACTGTGTGCATATGTAAGTATATGTGTTGATATGTACATATTTGTATTTGCTTTGATAATTTTATTTCTGTTTTAAGGATTATGTTTACTTCAAGGTTTTGATTTTGTTTACTCTTTTCTAGTTGCATTCAAAGTCTGGGATAAAAACAGGGAAAGAGTACTCAGAGATGAAGCCCTTAACGATATGCTTTCCATGTTTCCTTCAAGGGAACGTGGAAAAGCACATCAAGGAAAAACTTTTTGTTTACTTCAAGGTTTTGATTTTGTTTACTCTTTTCTAGTTGCATTCAAAGTCTGGGATAAAAATAGGGAAGGAGTGCTCAGAGATGAAGCCCTTAACGATATGCTTTCCATGTTTCCTTCAAGGGAACGTGGAAAAGCACATCAAGGAAAAACTTTTTGTTTACTTCAAGGTTTTGATTTTATTTACTCTTTTCTAGTTGCATTCAAAGTCTGGGATAAAAATAGGGAAAGAGTACTCAGAGATGAAACCCTTAACGATAGGCTTTCCACGTTTCCTTCAAGGAAATTTAGAAAAGCACATCAAGGGAAAACGTTTTTGTTTACTTCAAGGTTTTGATTTTATTTACTCTTTTCTAGTTGCATTCAAAGTCTGGGATAAAAATAGGGAAGGAGTACTCAGAGATGAAACCCTTCACGATATGCTTTCCACGTTTCTGGTCATCGCCAATTTTCCTCGAGAGTTAACAGAAGAAGAAGTAATCGTAGGTATGAAAGATTTAAGGCCAAGCTTAACAGCCATGACAAAGCTCCGAAAGTAAGAAAAAAAGTTTACAAATTTGACAGAGAATACTGCCATCACTTTTGTTTTGGATTTGGTGTATTTCTCCAATCGACTACCCCCCCCCCTTATGTGCATGTAAGATAATTGCGGGTGTCGTCAATGTCATGCTCTTTGGGGAAGACCTGCTTGCTTAAACCTTAGTTCTAAATGTGCCTCAGGAGGTATCTAGCCCCCCCTGTCAATCATTCCCCAAATTTCTGCTCCGGCAAAATCCTCCCAGTGAGACTGGAAGGTGGTGCGGAGGTTTTGCAAATCGTTGTGGTAGGATTACACGACGTTTTTGTTGGTTTACTTCTAAGGGAGAATGTCTAGGTTGCATGCCGTAATGCCGCAGGGCTGCTGTCGTTGTGCTGCATGCCTTAGTGCCGAAGAGAAGTAGTGTCGCAGTCGGGTTTTGCAGTCATTAATTCTTAGATTATGGCTGAAATTCCTTCGTCGACGGACTGTTATGACTTTGTGATAAGAAGTTAACGTGCTTTTGTTTATTTCCACTTTCAGAAATTGGATATCTTTGGAGGTTCATGTGGTGGTCTTTGCTCCTTGTGGCTTCCAAGACAATACCGGAGAATTAACTGAAAGATTTAAAGTTGAATTAACCAACCGTGACTAAACTCATAATATTGGAAATAAATTATTTGGAAAGGGGACTTGGGGCAATAAGATAAATATATGGGTTTTTAAACCCATATGTTGGTATTTCAACCCGTATATATCTCGGGTTTTCAAATAAGGATCAGCAGAAGACAAAAAAAGAAAGACCTGAAAACAAGAAAACAGAGAATTAAAAACTGGAAATTGGAGAAACACCAAACAGTAGAAGGAGATAAAACGCACCTCTATCTAATCTAAAACGTAATTGTATGCTTGAATTATAAATTTAGATTTAAGTTTTTCCCCGATTCGCTTCAGCTTTTGAATTCTGTTCAGATTTTTTTTTTTTTCAACTTTTGTCTTTTTTTTTCATTTCCAATTTCACATGTCCAGTTTCGCAGTTTTTTCTTATTTAAGCGAGTTTTAATTGCAAGTAAACTTCTATGTTTGAGAAATTAGTGGTTATTTATCTTGATTACATTTTTTGAAATTTTTTTACGCGTTTAAGTCGATGTTAGACTTTTTTTTTCCTTCGTTCAAAAATGGCAGGAAACTAGGCCTTAAATCTAAATAGGTTTTACCTAAGTGTCTCTAAATTGTTAGTGTCTCTAAAGTGTCTCCAAGTGTCTGCTGGGAGAGAGGAAAAGGAACCCTAAGTTCCTGTCATAAGACCTAGTGTCAGAAAAGGTGGTCTGGTCTGGAACACCTTTTAAGACATAATACCTAGTGTCCTAGATATGTCTCTTGAGGATTTGGACCTAGTGCAGATTTTGAGGAGGAGGGATGAGGCTCAACGAGAAATTTAGCAGAATGGGTTACCAAAGCTCACCCAAACTTAATTAGAAGTAAGAGTAATTGTTGTCACTTTTGGCTTCCATTACATTTCTGGGTATAGAAGGTTGCATGGGGGTCTGTAAAAGTTCTGAAGGGGGGGAGTAATAGAAAATTAATTTGTCAGATAATTTATAATGAAATTTAGAATTTATCAAACCAAAGTATTTGTAGAATGAATAAGTAGAATGGTTCTTAGTAGAATGGTTTCATTTTGGTTTATAGACCATGTGGTTGATTCCAGATTTTTTTTTTTTTTCGTCCTAATTTTCTTGCGGTCATCTAAATGGTCGCTTCTAGCTGGTTTTGGAATATTTCAGATTTGTAAAGATATAAATTAAGAATCGTAGTATTTATAAAATGAATTGCTTGGTTTCATTTTCCTTTATAGCTCATATAGTTCGTTCTAGGTTTATTTTTGTTGTCTGTATTTTTTTTTGCTGCTACTGAAGTAAAGGCTTTGGTTTTGTAAATTTTTTCCTTTATTATCATCATCAGCATGTGAGTTTTGATGGGTATTTTGGTTTATACTCGCCAATTTTCTTTTCTTTCATATTACTATGTAGGAGGTATAATGCTAAAAGGTTGATTTCTGTATTTCTTTCCGAATATATTTTTCTGGTACTGAAGCGAAGAATTTCCTTCGCCGTTGTTCTTCGTTAATGAGTTTTGATGGTGTATGTCAATCATAAAAAAAAGTTGGGTACGGTGTTCCGCAAGGTTTAGCTCAGTCGTATATTTTGATATTTATACTTATCAAATATTAATATTAAGTTTTATCAATTAATGTTAGTTTAATATAAATATTTATCAAAGACTTGTGCGGAGCTTTCGATGGTTTGTCTTTTCAAGTATCGAAATAATTTTTTTTATAATTTTTAATATTAGCGTAATATTTATATTTATATAATATGATGTTCTTTTAGTTAAGAATTAAGCTTCAATCTCGCTTCATTTGAACTAACCCTGAGTAAGGTTCTTGTGGGATGATTTAGCTCGTTTCTCTTTTTCTTTTGAGCATACAAGATTTTGTTTATATTCTTACTTGCACGATGGAGAGATAGAAGGAGGATAGAGATAGAAGGAGGATAGAGGTAGAGATAGAAGGAGGGGCGGGGACACACGCAAAGTAAAAAATCAGCCAAGACAAGGGGGAGGACAGGTGACACCAAAGAAAGGCAAAAGGAATGGAAAAAGAAAGAAAGAAATTATAAATTTAAAATCATATGGGATTAAAATAATTGAGAAGTTAAAAACAAAGAAATGGGTAGCAGCTAAAATAAATTACGAAATAAGAATAACAAAGATCAACATTTGAATATACATTAGAGTTGCTCCATAAAAAGAATAACCCTGTGTATTTTCCTACCGCTAAAAATTTACTATGTGTAAATTTTAATATGTAAAAATAACTATGTGTATTTTTCTCTTCTACCGCTAAAAATTTACTATGTGTAAATTTTAATATGTAAAAATAACTATGTGTATTTTTCTCTTCTGCCGCTAAAAATTTACTATGTGTAAATTTTAATATGTAAAAATGACTATGTGTATTTTTCTCTTCTGCCGCTAAAATTTACTATGTGTAAATTTTAATATGTAAAAATAACTATGTGTATTTTTCTCTTCTACCGCTAAAAATTTACTATGTGTAAATTTTAATATGTAAAAATAACTATGTGTATTTTTCTCTTCTGCCGCTAAAAATTTACTATGTGTAAATTTTAATATGTAAAAATAACTATGTGTATTTTTCTCTTCTACCGCTAAAAATTTACTATGTGTAAATTTTAATATGTAAAAATGACTATGTGTATTTTTCTCTTCTGCCGCTAAAATTTACTATGTGTAAATTTTAATATGTAAAAATAACTATGTGTATTTTTCTCTTCTACCGCTAAAAATTTACTATGTGTAAATTTTAATATGTAAAAATAACTATGTGTATTTTTCTCTTCTGCCGCTAAAAATTTACTATGTGTAAATTTTAATATGTAAAAATTACTATGTGTATTTTTCTCTTCTACCGCTAAAATTTACTATGTGTAAATTTTAATATGTAAAAATAACTATGTGTATTTTTCTCTTCTACCGCTAAAAATTTACTATGTGTAAATTTTAATATGTAAAAATAACTATGTGTATTTTTCTCTTCTGCCGCTAAAAATTTACTATGTGTAAATTTTAATATGTAAAAATAACTATGTGTATTTTTCTCTTCTACCGCTAAAAATTTACTATGTGTAAATTTTAATATGTAAAAACAACTCTGTGTATTTTTCTCTTCTACCGCTAAAAATTTACTATGTGTAAATTTTAATATGTAAAAATAACTATGTGTATTTTTCTCTTCTACCGCTAAAAATTTACTATGTGTAAATTTTAATATGTAAAAACAACTCTGTGTATTTTTCTCTTCTACCGCTAAAAATTTACTATGTGTAAATTTTAATATGTAAAAACAACTCTGTGTATTTTTCTCTTCTACCGCTAAAAATTTACTATGTGTAAATTTTAATATGTAAAAATAACTATGTGTATTTTTCTCTTCTACCGCTAAAAATTTACTATGTGTAAATTTTAGTATGTAAAAACAACTCTGTGTATTTTTCTCTTCTACCGCTAAAAATTTACTATGTGTAAATTTTAATATGTAAAAAAAAACTATGTGTATTTTTCTCTTCTACCGCTAAAAATTTACTACGTGTAAATTTTAATATGTAAAAACAACTCTGTGTATTTTTCTCTTCTACCGCTAAAAATTTACTATGTGTAAATTTTAATATGTAAAAATAACTATGTGTATTTTTCTCTTCTACTGCTAAAAATTTACTATGTGTAAATTTTAACATGTAAAAATAGCTATGTTTGTTTTTCTCTTCTACCGCTAAAAATTTACTATGTGTAAATTTTAATATGTAATAATAACTGTGTATTTTTCTCTTCTACCGCTAAAAATTTATTTAGTTTCGTGAATCTAACTGTAGATTGTGTCCTAAATAGACATGAAAATTGTATGAAACTTGCAATGTATCCTAAATGGTACCAAAAATTCAGCTGGTACCAGCACGGCATATGTGTTACGCAAGTAGTTTGTTCCCTCGTTCGTCAAGATTTTTAATACTGGACTCACTCGTCAATAATTGTGCATATTATTTGCTTTAGTTCATTATTCTTTTATTCGTTTTGCTTTTTAGAGTTTTTTTTCTTTAATTTGATTTTTTTTTTTTTTTTTAATTTTTTTTTTTTTTAACAAATAGTTGGATATTTCATTGTCTTAGATTTTAGTTTGACTCTGTGATATTTAAAATCAACGTATAAATTTGTACGACGATTGCTATGGCTCTGATTTTTGTTTGTTTAGTGTCTTATATTTTATTATGAAAAGAACTGCCGCTGATCGGTATAACCGTGTAAGGCGTTTGATAATAAAATCGTTTATCGTTAAATGAGTTATCCTGTTAGATTGACCAGAACCGGCTTGAATAGGTGCGGGGACCGATTGGACTTTTTTGCGGGACCCTCTCAATATATTAAATGTTTAAATAAAATGTACCTGTATAGTTGTTTACGTACGTAGTAAATTATTTCACGTACGAAGTACAAAATCTCTCTATATAGAACTATCCTGATTCAATAAATTTGATATGAACTTTTACGGGTATGAGTTTCCTATATTATAAAGTGTATGTTATATAATAACAAACACATTATTAAATCTCATCCGGAAATGCACACTTAGAATAAATGTATTTTTTTAATATTTGAGTAACTGATTATTTATCCCTTATTGTCAAAAACCATTTGATTTAAATTAAAAAAAAATTTTTTTTTTTGATGGTAAACTGGGGCCCTTTCAAATGCGGGGCCCGATTGAACCCAATCGCCTTTTATCCGGCCCCGAGCTTTGTATCCATTTACATTAGTAACAAAATTGTTCTTGTTTGTAATTATTTTTGGTGATTACATCTTTTTTTACAAGCCTGGAAAGATAAACCTATTGAAATTGATAATGTCAAAAAGTTTAAGGGGGATTTTCTAGAGTATTATTATTCCACTTTTTACTACAGCGGTTGTTTGGGAAACAGGGAACAGTAATGGTGCTACTGATGACGATAACTCTCCTCAAATTCCATATTAGGAAAATTACGGATGGACGATTCATTCTTGGAAGTCTCTGTAATTTTAGATTTATTAACTTTATAAAAGTGAAAGTGTTTAGTATATTTTGTTTTTAGTAAAGCCATGAATAACGCTCTAGCTTATCTGCCGTGCGTTGCTGCAATCTCAAAGTAAAGGAAATTCGAGGAAAGTCCATCCCCCCGAAAAAATTTTCCCCCTGCGAAAAACTCACCCTTCACGTATTAGTAACGGTCGTATTTATAAATTTTAAAATATTTGAAAACTACCCCCCGGAAAGTCCCTCCTGCCGATAATTCTCTCCCCTGAAAATCCCCCCCCCCCGGCGGAAAATTCTTCCCCCTGAAAATTTTTCCTTGCCAATTCTATTTCCTCGTGGAATCGAGTCCATAAATTGAAAAACACTATAATGCACTGAATCGATAAGCACAAACATCGATCTTTTACAAACGTCAGGCTTTCAAACAGTTCGTGGTACCCGAACTGTAAGTAAGCAGCGACTCGGATCAATAGTAATGTATGGTATCATTTCAGAAACAGGCATTGCTGAAATGATATATCCTATTTCATCTAATTTTGGTATTGACAGTGACTGTACTAAATATAATTATACGTTTAATTATTTTTAATTTTAAAATTTTTTTAAGTAAAAAAACTATTATTAAAAATTATCGTTTCTATTTCATAGGTGTTACTGATATGAAATCTTCTATATCAACGAATTACAGTATTAACAATGGTTTTGTGCTAGAAGATTTTTTGCTTTGGTCCTTCGCTGACAGTACAGCTCAAAGCTTTGTGACATTCATCTCTCAGTTGTTTACTGTATATTTTGGTCTCAAGCCCTCCAACAGAAGAGAAGAAGGGGAGGCGATACTCTCGTGGTTAAGGCTAAGGAAAAAATTCCCGCCACCAAATGCTCAGCTTTGGTATTTGATCTCAATTGAGTGGTGGAAATTGTGGCTGGACTATGTTTTGCTTGAAGTAAGTTCTCTTTTGGTTCAGAAGAAGGAGGGGCTTATTAACCCACTCCTCTTAGGGAGTAATTATACAGACTAGGAATCTTAATAGTTCGATTTTTATCAAGTTGTAACACGACCATCTTTGGTCAAAAATCTCACTATTACATATACAAAATCCTACCCTCTCTTGACATATATATACTTAATATAAAAAATTGTAATGACATAAAAATCAATTAAATTATAATTATAAATTTAATGACAATTATAATTATTATTATAATTAGTTTTTAAGTAGCTAAAAGCTGTATTGTAGGCTTGTATCGCAAGAATTACGTCTCTGGAAAAGTTGATTGTACAGAATGTATAAATATATACGAAAATTTTAACTGACAGCACTTTTATTAAGGGCGAATTTATATATATATGTATATATATATATATATATATATATATATATATATATATATATATATATTATATATATATATATATATATATATATATATATATATATATATATATATATATATATATATATATATATATATTATTTGAAAAAAACTACGTTTTCTAAAGAGTTAAAGAGGCTGAGTTACAAGGTCGAACCTTAAAACGTACAGGGATTAGGAGGCACAGTTGGGGGGCTACCACCCCCCAAACCCCCCGCTTTCGCAGCCTTTAAATATAAAAAAAAATTTCTTTAAACTGAAAGTAAGGAGCGACATTAAAACTTAAAAAGAACAGAAATTATTCCGTATATGAAAGAGGCTGTGCCCTCCTCAACGCCTCGCTCTTTACGCTAAAGTTTGACTTTCTCACAACTCTTTTTTTAAACAATAAAAACTTTAGCGTAAAGAGCGAGGCGTTGAGGAGGGCACAGCCTCTTTCATATACGGAATAATTTCTGTTCTTTTAAGTTTTAATGTCGCTCCTTACTTTCAGTTTAAAGAAATTTTTTTTTATATTTAAAGGCTGCGAAAGCGGGGGGTTTGGGGGTGGTAGCCCCCCAACTGTGCCTCCTAATCCCTGTACGTTTTAAGGTTCGACCTTGTAACTCAGCCTCTTTAACTCTTTAGAAAACGTAGTTTTTTTCAAATAATTTCTGCACGTTTTTGTACAGTTTATTACTTATTATTGCTTGACTAACTGTTAGCTGATCGTGTCAGGAGTTAAAGTTGGGGGGCTTCCGCCCCCCAAACCCCCCGCTCTTGAACATTCTTGTGTTAAGGCTTTTAATTCCTGAATACTCAAATCACGTCGTACAGGGTGCCTCCTAATCCCTGTACGTTTTAAGGTTCGAACTTGTGACTCAGCCTCTTTAACAGCCCCCCAACTGTGCCTCCTAATCCCTGTACGTTTTAAGGGTCGACCTTGTAACTCAGCCTCTTTAACTCTTTAGAAAACGTAATTTTTTTCAAATAATTTAAAAAAGAAACTGAGTTTCTTTTCAAAGTATATAAAAAAGTTGCTCTGATGGTGAATCGAACCCGAGTTTTCCGCGTGAAAGTCTGAAGTCTCAGCCGCTGGACTATACAAACACAATAGTAATTGTTGTTTAGCAAATAGAAGGTATTTTCGACGCAAGCAAATTCCCAAAAATCTTGATATGTGGTTTTTGGAAAACAGGGAAGGAGTGATCAGGTTGAGCTGAAATTTCGACGATAAGCTCCCAGGCCCCAGGAAAGCTTATCCTCTAAATTTCAGCCCGATCAGACAACGTTAAAGGGGGGGTTGTGGAGGGAAAAATTAACATGGGCTAATATAGGAAAACGAGGTTTTTCGTAAATGTAAATTCGGGGGATAATTTTTTCGGTCTGAAAATATCAAAAGGCCCTAACAGGTCGAATTCTGCTTCGAATGAGTCCTCATTCAACCGGATCCGTTGCCAACTGTGGCCTGTAGGCGTGGCTAACAAAAAAAAAAGAGATGAATTTTAAGTGGCTATATTTGGTTTTTTGAAAACAGGGAAGGAGTGATCGGATTGAGCTGAAATTTCGAGGATAAGCTCCCGGGCCCTAGGAAAGCTTAACCTCTAAATTTCAGCCCAATCGGACAACGTTAAAGGGGGGCTGTGGTGGGAGGGTCCAAACTTCCGGCCCAGTTTACCCCATGAAGATAAAGTCGGAGGAGGATGAAATTTTGCAAGTTTCTTAGTTTGAGCTTGGGCTACAAAATGCAATTACCGCCGTCTCTCTGCGACCTCTAGGACCTGAAATCGCTTAACATTGTGGTGGGTCGCCTCTTTATAGAGGCACAAGTGTGCCTCCTTGATATCAGGATTCATTAAGGCAGGATTGACATAAACTTCAATAAAATAAAAACTATGCAGTCACACAAAATATATTAACTCTTTGGCAATTGACAGGATTTAGAAGCTAAGGCTAAACAGAAGGTAGGTTTGCCATCCCAAAGCAAAACAAACGGTAGCTTATAGATTCTGCTGGATGCACCGTACATGGACGATCAGTTAGATAATTGTTAAGGACGATCTTTCCGATCAATTAGTTTCTCAGATAGGCACTACAGAATTCGTCTTAAAACTAGAGGAAGGAACTGATGTAGCTAAAACAGCATATTTAATTGGATATTTTTGATGTTTGTGTTTGGATATTTTTTATATGTTGAAATAGTTTGTGGTAACCGCCCAGTGCCTGTGCATTTATGTCTTCCCATGGGCGGTTACCTATTGGTCATTTTTAACTCGTTTTGAAGTAAATTAATCTAATCTAAAGTTAAAGAGAATAATAAAACTGACGATATATCTTTTTTGTAAACTCATCTCTGTCAAAGCCACATCCAGTCAAATTTTAGTATTATTGACGATTCTTTAATGCGAAAGGCTTACTGTGGAAATTGCGTTTGGCTTTGTACAGACGGTGCAAAGTCAATGTCAGGACAAAAAACTGCAATAATTAAATAATTAAAATGAAATAATTAAATGATTAAATTAATAATAAAATAATTAAATAATAAAAAAATAATAAAATAATTAAATATACTAAATAATAATAATTAAAATAATAATAATTAAATAATTAAATAATAATAAAATAATTAAATAATAAATAATTAAAGCAATAATTAAAATGAAACCACATGATGTTTTCTGGACGCATTGCTTGCTCTGGACGCATGATGTTCTCTGGACGCATGAGAAAATGTGATTGAGAAGCTTAGAGACCTTTATACACCTGCATAAAAACATGGTTATAAGTTATATTATTTACAACGCTGTGTGACGCTATGGGAGTTCCTTATACCTCTCTTCTGTTCTATTGTGAAGAACACTGGTTGCCAAAGTGACACAGTGGATACATGAACTCAAAGTTGAAATTGCAATTTACATCGAAGAAAATCAATATAAGGACGCAAATAAGTTTAAAAATGATAATTTAATTATTAAACTGACTTGTTTGGTGGATATTTCAGGAAAATTAAGTTTTTTGAATCAATGGATGTGAGGGCCACAAATGCATCTATTGGCTCAAAAAGATTATGTGAAAGAATTAAAAAAAAAATGGAGCTATGAGAGGCAAATTTGGAAATTTTTTTTACGTGTTTCTACTTTTAAATGTATGCACCCAAGATAACATAGAAGCAAACACAAGTCTATTTTTTAACACCTGGAGGGTTTTTAATTCATTTCTCGAATTATTTTGATGATCTTTATTTTTAAAAATATGCTTGGGTACAGAATTCATTTATTGGGGAAGAAGATGACGAATCTGTATTAATAAGTAATGAGAAAGAAAACTTGATTCTTTAAAACAATATTTTCAGAATTTATCTCTTATTCAATTTGGGCTAGATATTAATAGTAAATATAATGTTTTGTCAAGTAAAGCTTTAAAAGCATTGATGCCTCACAAAGTCTTCTTTATACGAAATAGAATGTTTAAAAGTTTAAAATGCAAACTCAGAAAAAAAAAAAGAGAGAAACTCTGTATGGATTTCGGAAGAAATCCATTCACAAAACCCTTTTCTCCCCTCAATCCACAACAAAACGACTCCCGCACAGGGTTGCAGTGCCTGTTGAGAAACTTCAGCCGGTACGCTGTGCCCATCAGCGGTTAGCGAAAAGTTTTATTCTTAGTTTTGTAAATATGTACAACGAAAATCAGAAGGATTGATTAGTTTTTTCTTTTTTTTTTTTTTTCAATTTTTAATTTGACTATGCTTGTATAATGTGATTAATGCTTTTTAATGTGACTATACCAAAGAAATTTGGCAGTTCCATGAAGATTTTGGTGAAAATAAAAGTTTATCTATCTTTATCTATCTATCTAAACAGGATTATCTGCAATAGCTGAAATGAAACCGAACCTTCGTGTTCGTTTGGTTGTAAAAAAGGAGGTTCGTGCAGTCATCTCATTGTTGACACCGACATTTGACAAACTTTGTGCTAATTATAGGCAAGCAAATTCATCTCATTAAAAGACAACAATATAAAATTGTTATTTGTTTTCTTCTGTTTGTAAGATATTGTCTAAATAAATTCGTAGTACTAAAAATTTTCCAATCTGTATTATTTTGCGAATGTGAAGGGAGGCACCATGGGAAGGGTGTTCTAAATTCTAAATCCAATCATTTAGAATTATTGAAAATTTATGCATGAATTTCCCAGTTTAAGAGGCAGTAATGCCTCAAGGAGGTGCATCCAATCCTGAAGATACCCGGAATTCGTTCGTACAAAATGACTGGTTAATATATATATATATATATATATATATATATAATATATATATATATATATATATATATATATAATATATATATATATATATATATATATATATATATATATATATATATATATATATATATATATAATATATATATATATATATATATATATATATATATATATGTATATATATATATATATATATATATATATATATATATATATGTATATATATATATATATATATATATATATATATATATATATATATATATATAATATATATATATATATATATATATTATATATATATATATATATATATATATATATATATATATATATATATATATATATATATATATATATATATATATATATATTATATATATATATATATGTATATATATATATATATATATATATATATATATATATTTATTTATTTTAAAGCCTCATTTAGGTAAGCTGATTCATTTGATGATTGGCAAAATTATTTACGGTTACGTTTAGTTGCGCATCAGTTAGGGAGGAGGGCCTTTAAATCTTTGTGCAGATGGGGAGGGAGTTTGCCCAAACCGTCAAAAAGGGCGTTTTTATTCCCAAATTTTCATACTCTTAGTGAGCCTTCAGATAAATGTAACAGATGTTAAGAGGGGAAGGGGTGGTAGAAATATATCTCTAATCTCCCTTCATTCATAGGAAAATTTCTGAAGTAAGGGTGGAATATGGTTGCTGCGGGGTCCTCAAGTAATCCAAAATTTTTTTTTTTTGTGCAAAATTTTTGAGAACGTAAAGATCAAACATTTTCAAGAAGCCGTGGTAAAATAAAGTTTGGAAACGACTGCATTAAGGTATGTAAAAAAGTAACTTTTGTGATATTTTCAGGGGAAGCCCTCCCCTGGTTGCAGTTTGGATTAATTATTTGTGTTGTTTTAGGCTCATTCGTACGACACATCGAGTCTACAACGTCCCACTCTTCATCATTCCGTATCTGCTTCTTCTTTGGTGTCATACACTAATACCACAGCAGCTGAGAGCGGAGATGATTCTAAATCCTTGGTCTCATTCAAATCAATTGATAAGAAACTACATTCCAAACCCGGACCGATTGATAACTCCACCTTACTCGCTCCAGAGCAGCCTAAGGTGAGACACACTGCCATCTGAACATAAAGGATCATGCGAGAAACTGTAAAAACTATGAAAAAAAAACAACTAAACAGGGGCGTCTAAAAGGAGTGGGGGGGGGGGGAATTGCCCTCTGCCCTAAATTTTGAAAAATACTTCTCTTTCAGAATTTTCATTGAGAAAAACAAAAAAACAAGCTGGCCTACAAGTTAACCTTAAATTTTGAAAAATGACTTTTTTTTGTATCTTCAGTTGTAACCCCCAACGTTTTGTGACTAACATTTTGTGGCTACATTTTGTGACTTGGGCCCCCTAAATAAGAAACTAGATTTAAGCATTTTTCCGTTATGACTTAAAAGCTTACTATATCAAGTTTGGGTTTATCATAGGCAGCGCAATAGCACTGCCTAAGTAAATAGCGGTGTGGGAACAATATATTATTTATTTACTTTTGTCGTTTTTAGACCAAGACACTTCGTATAGAAGGAGTTGTCGTAGAAACTTCAAAAAGAGCTCATTTGTCTGGAAATTGAAAGGGCTAGTGCCCTTTTTGATAGCCGAAAATGATTGGACGGCAACCGCCCATCATTTTCCCAAACATATCCAATCAAAATTTTGAGATAGCTATTTTGTTCAGTGAAGTTGAAAGCTCTGGAAATTATGTCTTCGGGGATGACTACCCCTCCCCTCCATATACCTCTGGGTAAGGTTTATAAGTTATGCTCTGGGGACATATAAGGTTTTTATGGAAAAGGTGGTCGTATAAACTTCGAAAGGGGCTCATTCGACTGAAATATGAAAACTCTAGTATCCTTTCCAATAGTCGAAAGTGATTGGAGGGCAACCACCCCCCTTCCACGTACATCATTTCCCCAAACACATCCAATCTACATTTTGAAACAGCCAATTTGTTCAGCCTAGTTGAAAGGTCCAGTGATTGTGTCTGAGGATGACAACCCCACGTCAAACAGAACAAGGGTTGTAAGCTATGCCTCGGGAGCATATAACGTTTTTTGGAAAGGTGGTCGTATAAACTTTAGAGGGGCTCATTTGATAGGAAATCAGAAGCTCTAATGGCGTTTTTAAGAGTCAGAGTGATTGGAGGGCAACTAGCCCCCCTCCCTCTCACGTTCTCTTTTCCCCTAATGCAATTCTGAGATAGCTAATTTTGAGATATCTAATAGAAATTTTGAGATAGCCATTTTATTCGAAATAGTCTCAAGATCATATAACAATGCCTTCGGGGTTGAAACAATCCCTCAGAAACCTGGGGGCAAGGGTTGCAAGTTATGCCCTAGGGTATATAAGGTTCTTATGGAAGGGGGGTTGTATAAACTTCAGAGAAGGATATTTGGAAATTGAAAGTTCCAGTTCCCTTCAGAGGAGGATAATTGGAAATTGAAAGTTCCAGTTCCCTTTTAAGCATCAAAAGTGATGGGGGGGGGGAATTATCACCCCTTCCGATACCCTCTTTTCTCCAAACGTATCAGATCAAAATTGTGTGATGGCCCTCTTGTTCAAAATAGTCAAGAGGACATATAAAGATTGAAAGTTACAGTGCCCTTTTAATTTTCAGAAGTGATTTGAGGGCACCTAGCCCCTCCCTCCTACCCGCGCCCATAATTGACCAATACAATTCATCCAATCAAAATTTTGAAACATCTATTCTCTTTAGTATTGTTGAAAGGTCCATAAATTAGATCTTTGGGGATATCAACCCCGCACAGCCCTCAGGACAAGTGCTGTAAGTTAGGCAATTATTTCATTGTTTACGTATAGCATATGTTATTGACTTTCCAATAAGATTATTACTTTCCAAAAAGATAAAGGGCATTCAGGTGAGCCTTTCAGAGAATGTTGAATGGAGTTTTGAAATAAATCAATACATGTTATATGTATACGGGTTATCAAAGTGACTTAACTCAGAAATGACTGAGTATATTAAGTTGGAACTTTCAGGAAAGGATAAGGGAGATGACCAATTAACCAAAAAGGTAATATTTGCATGCTCCTACTGCTACTACAACTACCACCACTACTACTGCTACCACTACTACTACTGCTACTACGCTACTACTTTTAAAATATTGAAGGGAAATTCCAACTAAATCCAATGACACTATGTGCATACACATTGTCAAAAGAGTATGTCTCAAGAATGGATTTGGGTATTAAGTTGAAACTTTTAGAGAATGATTTAAGGGAGAAGTCAATTGATCAAAAGGTAATATGTACATGCTACTACTAATATTACTACTACTACCACTGTTATATTTACTACTACTACTACTACTACTTCAACTACTGTTTCTATAACAACTAGTTTTGATGCTAAGAGCATTGAGATGAAGATTTCAAAAAGGATATGAATATACAAGTTATCAAAAGGACATATCAGCAATGTCATGGCAACGGTATTAAGTTGAAACTTCCAGGACATGATGAGAGGGATGTTCAACTGACGAAAAGGCAATAGGTTAATACTAATGTATATAGGTTAATACTACTACTAATATAATTACAACTACCACTGCTTTTACTACTACTACTACTTCTACTACTGCTTCCATAACAACTACTTTTGATGCTAAGAGCATTGAGATGAAGATTTCAAAAAGGATATGAATATACAAGTTATCAAAAGGACATATCAGCAATGTCATGGCAACGGTATTAAGTTGAAACTTCCAGGACATGATGAGAGGGATGTTCAACTGACGAAAAGGCAATAGGTTAATACTAATGTATATAGGTTAATACTACTACTAATATAATTACAACTACCACTGCTTTTACTACTACTACTACTTCTACTACTGCTTCCATAACAACTACTTTTGATGCTAAGAGCATTGAGATGAAGATTTCAAAAAGGATATGAATATACAAGTTATCAAAAGGACATATCAGCAATGTCATGGCAACGGTATTAAGTTGAAACTTCCAGGACATGATGAGAGGGATGTTCAACTGACGAAAAGGCAATAGGTTAATACTAATGTATATAGGTTAATACTACTACTAATATAATTACAACTACCACTGCTTTTACTACTACTACTACTTCTACTACTGCTTCCATAACAACTACTTTTGATGCTAAGAGCATTGAGATGAAGATTTCAAAAAGGATATGAATATACAAGTTATCAAAAGGACATATCAGCAATGTCATGGCAACGGTATTAAGTTGAAACTTCCAGGACATGATGAGAGGGATGTTCAACTGACGAAAAGGCATAGGTTAATACTAATGTATATAGGTTAATACTACTACTAATATAATTACAACTACCACTGCTTTTACTACTACTACTACTTCTACTACTGCTTCCATAACAACTACTTTTGATGCTAAGAGCATTGAGATGAAGATTTCAAAAAGGATATGAATATACAAGTTATCAAAAGGACATATCAGCAATGTCATGGCAACGGTATTAAGTTGAAACTTCCAGGACATGATGAGAGGGATGTTCAACTGACGAAAAGGCAATAGGTTAATACTAATGTATATAGGTTAATATAGGTTAATACTACTACTAATATAATTACAACTACCACTGCTTTTACTACTACTACTACTTCTACTACTGCTTCCATAACAACTACTTTTGATGCTAAGAGCATTGAGATGAAGATTTCAAAAAGGATATGAATATACAAGTTATCAAAAGGACATATCAGCAATGTCATGGCAACGGTATTAAGTTGAAACTTCCAGGACATGATGAGAGGGATGTTCAACTGACGAAAAGGCAATAGGTTAATACTAATGTATATAGGTTAATACTACTACTAATATAATTACAACTACCACTGCTTTTACTACTACTACTACTACTTCTACTACTGCTTCCATAACAACTACTTTTGATGCTAAGAGCATTGAGATGAAGATTTCAAAAAGGATATGAATATACAAGTTATCAAAAGGACATATCAGCAATGTCATGGCAACGGTATTAAGTTGAAACTTCCAGGACATGATGAGAGGGATGTTCAACTGACGAAAAGGCAATAGGTTAATACTAATGTATATAGGTTAATACTACTACTAATATAATTACAACTACCACTGCTTTTACTACTACTACTACTACTTCTACTACTGCTTCCATAACAACTACTTTTGATGCTAAGAGCATTGAGATGAAGATTTCAAAAAGGATATGAATATACAAGTTATCAAAAGGACATATCAGCAATGTCATGGCAACGGTATTAAGTTGAAACTTCCAGGACATGATGAGAGGGATGTTCAACTGACGAAAAGGCAATAGGTTAATACTAATGTATATAGGTTAATATAGGTTAATACTACTACTAATATAATTACAACTACCACTGCTTTTACTACTACTACTACTTCTACTACTGCTTCCATAACAACTACTTTTGATGCTAAGAGCATTGAGATGAAGATTTCAAAAAGGATATGAATATACAAGTTATCAAAAGGACATATCAGCAATGTCATGGCAACGGTATTAAGTTGAAACTTCCAGGACATGATGAGAGGGATGTTCAACTGACGAAAAGGCAATAGGTTAATACTAATGTATATAGGTTAATACTACTACTAATATAATTACAACTACCACTGCTTTTACTACTACTACTACTTCTACTACTGCTTCCATAACAACTACTTTTGATGCTAAGAGCATTGAGATGAAGATTTCAAAAAGGATATGAATATACAAGTTATCAAAAGGACATATCAGCAATGTCATGGCAACGGTATTAAGTTGAAACTTCCAGGACATGATGAGAGGGATGTTCAACTGACGAAAAGGCAATAGGTTAATACTAATGTATATAGGTTAATATAGGTTAATACTACTACTAATATAATTACAACTACCACTGCTTTTACTACTACTACTACTACTTCTACTACTGCTTCCATAACAACTACTTTTGATGCTAAGAGCATTGAGATGAAGATTTCAAAAAGGATATGAATATACAAGTTATCAAAAGGACATATCAGCAATGTCATGGCAACGGTATTAAGTTGAAACTTCCAGGACATGATGAGAGGGATGTTCAACTGACGAAAAGGCAATAGGTTAATACTAATGTATAGTATATAGGTTAATACTACTACTAATATAATTACAACTACCACTGCTTTTACTACTACTACTACTACTTCTACTACTGCTTCCATAACAACTACTTTTGATGCTAAGAGCATTGAGATGAAGATTTCAAAAAGGATATGAATATACAAGTTATCAAAAGGACATATCAGCAATGTCATGGCAACGGTATTAAGTTGAAACTTCCAGGACATGATGAGAGGGATGTTCAACTGACGAAAAGGCAATAGGTTAATACTAATGTATATAGGTTAATACTACTACTAATATAATTACAACTACCACTGCTTTTACTACTACTACTACTACTTCTACTACTGCTTCCATAACAACTACTTTTGATGCTAAGAGCATTGAGATGAAGATTTCAAAAAGGATATGAATATACAAGTTATCAAAAGGACATATCAGCAATGTCATGGCAACGGTATTAAGTTGAAACTTCCAGGACATGATGAGAGGGATGTTCAACTGACGAAAAGGCAATAGGTTAATACTAATGTATATAGGTTAATATAGGTTAATACTACTACTAATATAATTACAACTACCACTGCTTTTACTACTACTACTACTTCTACTACTGCTTCCATAACAACTACTTTTGATGCTAAGAGCATTGAGATGAAGATTTCAAAAAGGATATGAATATACAAGTTATCAAAAGGACATATCAGCAATGTCATGGCAACGGTATTAAGTTGAAACTTCCAGGACATGATGAGAGGGATGTTCAACTGACGAAAAGGCAATAGGTTAATACTAATGTATATAGGTTAATATAGTTAATACTACTACTAATATAATTACAACTACCACTGCTTTTACTACTACTACTACTTCTACTACTGCTTCCATAACAACTACTTTTGATGCTAAGAGCATTGAGATGAAGATTTCAAAAAGGATATGAATATACAAGTTATCAAAAGGACATATCAGCAATGTCATGGCAACGGTATTAAGTTGAAACTTCCAGGACATGATGAGAGGGATGTTCAACTGACGAAAAGGCAATAGGTTAATACTAATGTATATAGGTTAATATAGGTTAATACTACTACTAATATAATTACAACTACCACTGCTTTTACTACTACTACTACTACTTCTACTACTGCTTCCATAACAACTACTTTTGATGCTAAGAGCATTGAGATGAAGATTTCAAAAAGGATATGAATATACAAGTTATCAAAAGGACATATCAGCAATGTCATGGCAACGGTATTAAGTTGAAACTTCCAGGACATGATGAGAGGGATGTTCAACTGACGAAAAGGCAATAGGTTAATACTAATGTATATAGGTTAATATAGGTTAATACTACTACTAATATAATTACAACTACCACTGCTTTTACTACTACTACTACTACTACTTCTACTACTGCTTCCATAACAACTACTTTTGATGCTAAGAGCATTGAGATGAAGATTTCAAAAAGGATATGAATATACAAGTTATCAAAAGGACATATCAGCAATGTCATGGCAACGGTATTAAGTTGAAACTTCCAGGACATGATGAGAGGGATGTTCAACTGACGAAAAGGCAATAGGTTAATACTAATGTATATAGGTTAATATAGGTTAATACTACTACTAATATAATTACAACTACCACTGCTTTTACTACTACTACTACTACTTCTACTACTGCTTCCATAACAACTACTTTTGATGCTAAGAGCATTGAGATGAAGATTTCAAAAAGGATATGAATATACAAGTTATCAAAAGGACATATCAGCAATGTCATGGCAACGGTATTAAGTTGAAACTTCCAGGACATGATGAGAGGGATGTTCAACTGACGAAAAGGCAATAGGTTAATACTAATGTATATAGGTTAATATAGGTTAATACTACTACTAATATAATTACAACTACCACTGCTTTTACTACTACTACTACTACTTCTACTACTGCTTCCATAACAACTACTTTTGATGCTAAGAGCATTGAGATGAAGATTTCAAAAAGGATATGAATATACAAGTTATCAAAAGGACATATCAGCAATGTCATGGCAACGGTATTAAGTTGAAACTTCCAGGACATGATGAGAGGGATGTTCAACTGACGAAAAGGCAATAGGTTAATACTAATGTATATAGGTTAATATAGGTTAATACTACTACTAATATAATTACAACTACCACTGCTTTTACTACTGCTACTACTACTTCTACTACTGCTTCCATAACAACTACTTTTGATGCTAAGAGCATTGAGATGAAGATTTCAAAAAGGATATGAATATACAAGTTATCAAAAGGACATATCAGCAATGTCATGGCAACGGTATTAAGTTGAAACTTCCAGGACATGATGAGAGGGATGTTCAACTGACGAAAAGGCAATAGGTTAATACTAATGTATATAGGTTAATATAGGTTAATACTACTACTAATATAATTACAACTACCACTGCTTTTACTACTGCTACTACTACTTCTACTACTGCTTCCATAACAACTACTTTTGATGCTAAGAGCATTGAGATGAAGATTTCAAAAAGGATATGAATATACAAGTTATCAAAAGGACATATCAGCAATGTCATGGCAACGGTATTAAGTTGAAACTTCCAGGACATGATGAGAGGGATGTTCAACTGACGAAAAGGCAATAGGTTAATACTAATGTATATAGGTTAATATAGGTTAATACTACTACTAATATAATTACAACTACCACTGCTTTTACTACTGCTACTACTACTTCTACTACTGCTTCCATAACAACTACTTTTGATGCTAAGAGCATTGAGATGAAGATTTCAAAAAGGATATGAATATACAAGTTATCAAAAGGACATATCAGCAATGTCATGGCAACGGTATTAAGTTGAAACTTCCAGGACATGATGAGAGGGATGTTCAACTGACGAAAAGGCAATAGGTTAATACTAATGTATATAGGTTAATATAGGTTAATACTACTACTAATATAATTACAACTACCACTGCTTTTACTACTGCTACTACTACTTCTACTACTGCTTCCATAACAACTACTTTTGATGCTAAGAGCATTGAGATGAAGATTTCAAAAAGGATATGAATATACAAGTTATCAAAAGGACATATCAGCAATGTCATGGCAACGGTATTAAGTTGAAACTTCCAGGACATGATGAGAGGGATGTTCAACTGACGAAAAGGCAATAGGTTAATACTAATGTATATAGGTTAATATAGGTTAATACTACTACTAATATAATTACAACTACCACTGCTTTTACTACTACTACTACTACTTCTACTACTGCTTCCATAACAACTACTTTTGATGCTAAGAGCATTGAGATGAAGATTTCAAAAAGGATATGAATATACAAGTTATCAAAAGGACATATCAGCAATGTCATGGCAACGGTATTAAGTTGAAACTTCCAGGACATGATGAGAGGGATGTTCAACTGACGAAAAGGCAATAGGTTAATACTAATGTATATAGGTTAATATAGGTTAATACTACTACTAATATAATTACAACTACCACTGCTTTTACTACTGCTACTACTACTTCTACTACTGCTTCCATAACAACTACTTTTGATGCTAAGAGCATTGAGATGAAGATTTCAAAAAGGATATGAATATACAAGTTATCAAAAGGACATATCAGCAATGTCATGGCAACGGTATTAAGTTGAAACTTCCAGGACATGATGAGAGGGATGTTCAACTGACGAAAAGGCAATAGGTTAATACTAATGTATATAGGTTAATATAGGTTAATACTACTACTAATATAATTACAACTACCACTGCTTTTACTACTACTACTACTTCTACTACTGCTTCCATAACAACTACTTTTGATGCTAAGAGCATTGAGATGAAGATTTCAAAAAGGATATGAATATACAAGTTATCAAAAGGACATATCAGCAATGTCATGGCAACGGTATTAAGTTGAAACTTCCAGGACATGATGAGAGGGATGTTCAACTGACGAAAAGGCAATAGGTTAATACTAATGTATATAGGTTAATATAGGTTAATACTACTACTAATATAATTACAACTACCACTGCTTTTACTACTACTACTACTTCTACTACTGCTTCCATAACAACTACTTTTGATGCTAAGAGCATTGAGATGAAGATTTCAAAAAGGATATGAATATACAAGTTATCAAAAGGACATATCAGCAATGTCATGGCAACGGTATTAAGTTGAAACTTCCAGGACATGATGAGAGGGATGTTCAACTGACGAAAAGGCAATAGGTTAATACTAATGTATATAGGTTAATATAGGTTAATACTACTACTAATATAATTACAACTACCACTGCTTTTACTACTACTACTACTTCTACTACTGCTTCCATAACAACTACTTTTGATGCTAAGAGCATTGAGATGAAGATTTCAAAAAGGATATGAATATACAAGTTATCAAAAGGACATATCAGCAATGTCATGGCAACGGTATTAAGTTGAAACTTCCAGGACATGATGAGAGGGATGTTCAACTGACGAAAAGGCAATAGGTTAATACTAATGTATATAGGTTAATATAGGTTAATACTACTACTAATATAATTACAACTACCACTGCTTTTACTACTACTACTACTTCTACTACTGCTTCCATAACAACTACTTTTGATGCTAAGAGCATTGAGATGAAGATTTCAAAAAGGATATGAATATACAAGTTATCAAAAGGACATATCAGCAATGTCATGGCAACGGTATTAAGTTGAAACTTCCAGGACATGATGAGAGGGATGTTCAACTGACGAAAAGGCAATAGGTTAATACTAATGTATATAGGTTAATATAGGTTAATACTACTACTAATATAATTACAACTACCACTGCTTTTACTACTACTACTACTTCTACTACTGCTTCCATAACAACTACTTTTGATGCTAAGAGCATTGAGATGAAGATTTCAAAAAGGATATGAATATACAAGTTATCAAAAGGACATATCAGCAATGTCATGGCAACGGTATTAAGTTGAAACTTCCAGGACATGATGAGAGGGATGTTCAACTGACGAAAAGGCAATAGGTTAATACTAATGTATATAGGTTAATATAGGTTAATACTACTACTAATATAATTACAACTACCACTGCTTTTACTACTACTACTACTTCTACTACTGCTTCCATAACAACTACTTTTGATGCTAAGAGCATTGAGATGAAGATTTCAAAAAGGATATGAATATACAAGTTATCAAAAGGACATATCAGCAATGTCATGGCAACGGTATTAAGTTGAAACTTCCAGGACATGATGAGAGGGATGTTCAACTGACGAAAAGGCAATAGGTTAATACTAATGTATATAGGTTAATATAGGTTAATACTACTACTAATATAATTACAACTACCACTGCTTTTACTACTACTACTACTTCTACTACTGCTTCCATAACAACTACTTTTGATGCTAAGAGCATTGAGATGAAGATTTCAAAAAGGATATGAATATACAAGTTATCAAAAGGACATATCAGCAATGTCATGGCAACGGTATTAAGTTGAAACTTCCAGGACATGATGAGAGGGATGTTCAACTGACGAAAAGGCAATAGGTTAATACTAATGTATATATGTTAATATAGGTTAATACTACTACTAATATAATTACAACTACCACTGCTTTTACTACTACTACTACTTCTACTACTGCTTCCATAACAACTACTTTTGATGCTAAGAGCATTGAGATGAAGATTTCAAAAAGGATATGAATATACAAGTTATCAAAAGGACATATCAGCAATGTCATGGCAACGGTATTAAGTTGAAACTTCCAGGACATGATGAGAGGGATGTTCAACTGACGAAAAGGCAATAGGTTAATACTAATGTATATAGGTTAATATAGGTTAATACTACTACTAATATAATTACAACTACCACTGCTTTTACTACTACTACTACTTCTACTACTGCTTCCATAACAACTACTTTTGATGCTAAGAGCATTGAGATGAAGATTTCAAAAAGGATATGAATATACAAGTTATCAAAAGGACATATCAGCAATGTCATGGCAACGGTATTAAGTTGAAACTTCCAGGACATGATGAGAGGGATGTTCAACTGACGAAAAGGCAATAGGTTAATACTAATGTATATAGGTTAATATAGGTTAATACTACTACTAATATAATTACAACTACCACTGCTTTTACTACTACTACTACTTCTACTACTGCTTCCATAACAACTACTTTTGATGCTAAGAGCATTGAGATGAAGATTTCAAAAAGGATATGAATATACAAGTTATCAAAAGGACATATCAGCAATGTCATGGCAACGGTATTAAGTTGAAACTTCCAGGACATGATGAGAGGGATGTTCAACTGACGAAAAGGCAATAGGTTAATACTAATGTATATAGGTTAATATAGGTTAATACTACTACTAATATAATTACAACTACCACTGCTTTTACTACTACTACTACTTCTACTACTGCTTCCATAACAACTACTTTTGATGCTAAGAGCATTGAGATGAAGATTTCAAAAAGGATATGAATATACAAGTTATCAAAAGGACATATCAGCAATGTCATGGCAACGGTATTAAGTTGAAACTTCCAGGACATGATGAGAGGGATGTTCAACTGACGAAAAGGCAATAGGTTAATACTAATGTATATAGGTTAATATAGGTTAATACTACTACTAATATAATTACAACTACCACTGCTTTTACTACTACTACTACTTCTACTACTGCTTCCATAACAACTACTTTTGATGCTAAGAGCATTGAGATGAAGATTTCAAAAAGGATATGAATATACAAGTTATCAAAAGGACATATCAGCAATGTCATGGCAACGGTATTAAGTTGAAACTTCCAGGACATGATGAGAGGGATGTTCAACTGACGAAAAGGCAATAGGTTAATACTAATGTATATAGGTTAATATAGGTTAATACTACTACTAATATAATTACAACTACCACTGCTTTTACTACTACTACTACTTCTACTACTGCTTCCATAACAACTACTTTTGATGCTAAGAGCATTGAGATGAAGATTTCAAAAAGGATATGAATATACAAGTTATCAAAAGGACATATCAGCAATGTCATGGCAACGGTATTAAGTTGAAACTTCCAGGACATGATGAGAGGGATGTTCAACTGACGAAAAGGCAATAGGTTAATACTAATGTATATAGGTTAATATAGGTTAATACTACTACTAATATAATTACAACTACCACTGCTTTTACTACTACTACTACTTCTACTACTGCTTCCATAACAACTACTTTTGATGCTAAGAGCATTGAGATGAAGATTTCAAAAAGGATATGAATATACAAGTTATCAAAAGGACATATCAGCAATGTCATGGCAACGGTATTAAGTTGAAACTTCCAGGACATGATAAGAGGGATGTTCAACTGACGAAAAGGCAATAGGTTAATACTAATGTATATAGGTTGAATATAGGTTAATACTACTACTAATATAATTACAACTACCACTGCTTTTACTACTACTACTACTTCTACTACTGCTTCCATAACAACTACTTTTGATGCTAAGAGCATTGAGATGAAGATTTCAAAAAGGATATGAATATACAAGTTATCAAAATTACATATCAGCAATGTCATGGCAACGGTATTAAGTTGAAACTTCCAGGACATGATGAGAGGGATGTTCAACTGACGAAAAGGCAATAGGTTAATACTAATGTATATAGGTTAATATAGGTTAATACTACTACTAATATAATTACAACTACCACTGCTTTTACTACTGCTACTATTACTTCTACTACTGCTTCCATAACAACTACTTTTGATGCTAAGAGCATTGAGATGAAGATTTCAAAAAGGATATGAATATACAAGTTATCAAAAGGACATATCAGCAATGTCATGGCAACGGTATTAAGTTGAAACTTCCAGGACATGATGAGAGGGATGTTCAACTGACGAAAAGGCAATAGGTTAATACTAATGTATATAGGTTAATATAGGTTAATACTACTACTAATATAATTACAACTACCACTGCTTTTACTACTACTACTACTACTTCTACTACTGCTTCCATAACAACTACTTTTGATGCTAAGAGCATTGAGATGAAGATTTCAAAAAGGATATGAATATACAAGTTATCAAAAGGACATATCAGCAATGTCATGGCAACGGTATTAAGTTGAAACTTCCAGGACATGATGAGAGGGATGTTCAACTGACGAAAAGGCAAAATGTTAATACTACTGCTGCTACTAGTACTAGTGCTATTACTATTAATACTACTACTAATAATACTAACACTATTACTGTGACTACTATTACAATTATGTCTAAGGTTTTGAAGGTGCAATTTTCACATAATTTTGAGGGGTGAAGGTGAACTGAATCACAACATGCCGTCTGCATGCAGGCTGTCAAAATGGGGCATCAGAAATATTTTAGGATCAGTTTCATGTGTGAAGTTGAAACTTATAGGGCTTGTTACGGGGGATGTTGGACTAACCAAAAGACAATAGTTGCATCCTATTGCAACTGTTTCTACTCATACTAGTACTGCTTCTACTACTACTGCTACTATTATTACTACTGCTAATGCTACTGCTGCCGCTGAAGCTAAGGTTACTACTACTAATTTTGCTGAAGCTACTACTACTAATATACTATTACTGTTCTTACTACTACTACTGTTACTAAAGCTAAGGATATAAGCTGAAAAATTTGGGGAATATTAAAATATATTTTTCTTCTTTAGATTTAACTGGCTTAAAGTCCTGCACCTTAGTTAATTTTCGTCTTATTTTCAAGGTTTTTGTGAGTTATTAGTGCATTTTCGTACTTTAGATATTTTGCAGTTAACTTTATTGTTCAAAATTTGTCATATATTTTTCTTCTTCAGATTTAACGGGCTTAAAGTCCTGCACATTAGTTAAGTTTTTCTTATTATAATAGGGTAATACTAATGTATATAGGTTAATATAGGTTAATACTACTACTAATATAATTACAACTACCACTGCTTTTACTACTGCTACTATTACTTCTACTACTGCTTCCATAACAACTACTTTTGATGCTAAGAGCATTGAGATGAAGATTTCAAAAAGGATATGAATATACAAGTTATCAAAAGGACATATCAGCAATGTCATGGCAACGGTATTAAGTTGAAACTTCCAGGACATGATGAGAGGGATGTTCAACTGACGAAAAGGCAAAATGTTAATACTAATGTATATAGGTTAATATAGGTTAATACTACTACTAATATAATTACAACTACCACTGCTTTTACTACTACTACTACTACTACTTCTACTACTGCTTCCATAACAACTACTTTTGATGCTAAGAGCATTGAGATGAAGATTTCAAAAAGGATATGAATATACAAGTTATCAAAAGGACATATCAGCAATGTCATGGCAACGGTATTAAGTTGAAACTTCCAGGACATGATGAGAGGGATGTTCAACTGACGAAAAGGCAAAATGTTAATACTACAGCTGCTACTAGTACTAGTGCTATTACTATTAATACTACTACTAATAATACTAACACTATTACTGTGACTACTATTACAATTATGTCTAAGGTTTTGAAGGTGCAATTTTCACATAATTTTGAGGGGTGAAGGTGAACTGAATCACAACATGCCGTCTGCATGCAGGCTGTCAAAATGGGGCATCAGAAATATTTTAGGATCAGTTTCATGTGTGAAGTTGAAACTTATAGGGCTTGTTACGGGGGATGTTGGACTAACCAAAAGACAATAGTTGCATCCTATTGCAACTGTTTCTACTCATACTAGTACTGCTTCTACTACTACTGCTACTATTATTACTACTGCTAATACTACTGCTGCCGCTGAAGCTAAGGTTACTACTACTAATTTTGCTGAAGCTACTACTACTAATATACTATTACTGCTCTTACTACTACTACTGTTACTAAAGCTAAGGATATAAGCTGAAAAATTTGGGGAATATTAAAATATATTTTTCTTCTTTAGATTTAACTGGCTTAAAGTCCTGTACCTTACTTAATTTTGTCTTATTTTCAAAGTTTTTGTGAGTTATTAGTGCATTTTCGTACTTTAGATATTTTGCAGTTAACTTTATTGTTCAAAATTTGTCATATATTTTTCTGCTTCAGATTTAACGGGCTTAAAGTCCTGCACATTAGTTAAGTTTTTCTTATTTTCGAAGTTTTTGTGAGATATTAGTGCATTTTATTTTTCTTCTTTAGATTTAACTGGCTTAAAGTCCCGCACCTTAGTTATTTTTTGTCTGCTTTTTAAAGTTTTGTGAGGTATTACTGCATTTTCCATCCGTTAGATATTTGACAATTAATATTTTTTACTTTAATGTTAAAAATTTGCCATACATTTTTCTTCTTTAGATTTAACTGGCTTAAAGTCCTGTACCTTACTTAATTTTGTCTTATTTTCAAAGTTTTTGTGAGGTATTGCTGCATTTTCCATACATTAGATATTTGGCAATTAATATGTTTTTAATTTTAATGTTCAAAATTTGTCATATATTTTTTTCTTTTCTTCATATTTAACTGGCTTATAGTCCAGCACCTTAGTTAATTTTTGTCTGCTTTTCAAAGTTTTTGTGAGGTATTAGTGTATTTTTGGTACGTTAGATATTTAGCAATTGTAACTTTAGTGTTTAATTTTTATTTTTTAACGTTAATTTTTTTTAACTTTAGTGTTCAAAATTTGTCATGCTTTCTTGAAAAAATTCTCGTTTTGAGTTTTGTCACTTTGGAAAAATGTATTCCAAATATATCCAGGATCATTACCCATTGAAGTTTTTGTGGCCACCATGGTTGATAAAACGTACCCTAGGTGGATGGAAAGGTACCCTATACTGAACTCAGAGACAAGTTTACATTCTCCACCAATTAACTTACCTTCATTAAAAAATCTCTTGGTCAGGCTAAAAATATATTTAGCCCGTAAGACATACCACACGTGGCAGGGTAGTACCATGTGTGACCCCCTTAATTGTACTAAGATCTTGATTTAATAAAAAAAGAGATTAGTAAAAAAATGTTCTCTGTTTGTTCTGTTAATAAAAAAGTGTTTGAAAGAAAGATCTTAAGCCGAACTGGCCAGCCGTGACAAAAAACCAACAAAGAGAAAAATTTCAGTGAAAAAAAACAACAAACGAGACTGCGGCCAGTGGAGAGAAAAGACGAAAAATGTAAAACGACGCGGATATTTCGCCTGTATCAAAACAAGGTGTCTTCAGCACGAGAGAACACAAGAAGATCAAGATAAAAAACCAAACTAAAACTAAAAACCAATAAAATCACCACTATAAATATATACAATTGGCGCAAACTGATCCACGTAGGGAAAAGATGCTATTACAGAGTTACTTCAGTGAGAACATCAGAGTAACTGAGGAAAAATAAAAAAAAAACTGGAAATTACTTTAATTATTCTGTTGCGAAAAAATTCTTTTGTTGGTTATTACTGAAGCAAATCGTTTTGGTCTAGCAAGTAAAATAGTCCCTTGGTGATTATTTAAAATCTTAACTCCGTTATTGACTGTTGATTCACTTTTTATAAGATTATCATAAATTGAGCCAATATTTAAATTACCTGTGTCCCTATTTATCGAAAGGTTAGCAAACATATGTTTTTTAATTTCTATGGCTAATTTAAATGGGTAGTTTCTTTAGTTCTGGAAAGGATTTAACCCGGGGAAATTTAGTAAGTGTGGTGTATAAGATTCCGTGCTCTTGTGGGAAGTTCTATATTGGTTGGACTCACCAACAATTTGTTGAAAGATTTATTGAACATCGAAATTCAATAGAAAAAACCCTACAATTAAGCAAGCCTCCGGAAACTTTAGCTTCAGCCTTAGCAGAACATATTTGGTTTCAACCAGGTCACTTTATAAAATTTACTGAAGCTTTAGCTATTTCAAATGATAAGGGGAACACTCAATTGGCGAGACCATGTATAATACCTGTATTTTGGAATATAGATAGAATAATCCAACATCCCTTCTTTTCTTGATTCTTTTCATTTGTCTTAATTTTCCTTTGGTTGCTCAATGTTACATATGGTAAACTTTTTCTTGGGGGAATTGTCTGCAAGGGGAGAATTATCTAATGGAGATTTTTTTTGTGAGGGGGGGGAGAGGATCAGCCGGGCTCCAGCCCTTTTGTATTTTTACTATTTTGGCCCACATGTTCTCACCCCTGTAAGAATAGGTTTTAGTTTCGATTCCTACTAGAATTGAGTTTCAAGACCACGCTTTTTCTTACCGACTCTGGTTCAGATATTATTTGGAATGAAATATGAAATCAGGGTGGAGAAAGTTCATAACACTGATCTCAATTATATAACAGCCTATCAGTTCCTTACCTACTCGTTCTTTGTCCTCTTAGTCTATTTATAATTTTTTGTAAGAGCAAGCAAGTTTGTCGCCTTTATTTTTAATTTGCAATACATTGGATGGAACGGTACAATTCTAGTTTAGCTACTTTTTGCTATCTTGGAAAGGGGTAAGGTTAGGAAAATGAAACTTTCAAGGATGAGTCTACAGACTGAGTTTCATTTTCCTAACCTAACCCCTTTCCAAGATAGCAAAAAGTAGCTAAACTAGAATTTTACCGATGGAACTGCCAACATGAACTATTAACCCCTTTCTCAAGAAAAAGTATCGATTGGTAAACCCGGCTGGAATTATTGAAAAGCGTATTATAGTGATTATGAATACAAGGAGTCTTCCCACCCAGTGGCGTAATTTGCTATGGGTCAGGGGGACAACTGCCCCCTCCAGGCCCAGACCCAGCATTTATAATGAAATATGTCTCCATTTTTTCAGGTTACGAAGTTGACTAATGATGGTGGTCTTTTGAAAAAAGGAATAATCTCGGAGAAAGATTTTGAATGTGTCCCTAAAGAGTTATGGGCATGTCTAAGTTCCTGGTATGGCGCATCCTTGACAATCCCACGCACGGTAAGGGCGTATTTCATGCTTTTGGCGTTGCGAGTGGGAAAATGTGAAAAATAAGATAGCTTTAGTGGAAGCTGTGACCTGACAGCGAAATTGGCTCACTGCTCAAAAACTAATTCCGAGAAAGAAACGCGATTAAGGACTTTGAAAGCTCCTGTTCAGAGGCTCTATAGTCCAGTGGATAAAATTGTATTAGCATAGTTTTATCCTTTAACCGTTAATGATAGCGAAAAAAAGGTGGAGCAGGATAAATTCGCTCTCAGGAAATGTGCTTACGTTTTGATTAGAATAAAACCAAGTTTTCTGTTACTAAGCAATATAATACATGTGCCGCACTCGCCGATTGGTAAGCGTGATATGTTTGAAGTCCTGTAGCTTCAAGGACAGGGGTTGAATTCCTGGTGTTGCTAAAAGGCGTTATTCGCTAGCCCGAAAGTGAATCCATCTTTACTTTACATTTCTATTTCTATTGTTCTGGCTAGTGCTAAGTTCAAATCATTGCGGTCCTGACTTTAATAAACTTCAAATTTTGACCTATTTCTTCATTTGATAGGTAATGACTTCAAGAAATGATCAGTATTTTAAAAACCTAGCAAACAATGACTGAGACCCATTATTAACACTCGTTTATCGATAAAAACTGATTATGACATTTTTTTTTTCAATGACTTGAAAAAATTTCAATAACTTTTTCAATAGCTTTTTCAATAGCTTTTCAATAATTTTGTTAGCTTTTTCAGCTGACATTCCTGACTAGCTGGTATGTTTTTCATTAACCAGTCTTGTAAGTCTGTTTCGCTTTCTATTAGTTTTTTGCGCTTGTATTTTTTTGCCGTAAGACACGGCTTGTCGCGAATAACACCCTTAGAGTCATAGGCCTTAAAACTGCTAGCCCAGTCAGTTAGACACTCTTCTTGTTTTTCTTCCATCTTTTCTTCTTCTTCTTCTTCTAAACGCTGACCTAAGAGCAAATCCTTCGAAGCTTGTGAGTTCTGCCTTATGCTTCTTTGAGCTTACATAATGTGGTTAAGTACG
Organism: Artemia sinica; assembly: GCA_027921565.1. Lineage (NCBI taxonomy): Eukaryota > Metazoa > Arthropoda > Branchiopoda > Anostraca > Artemiidae > Artemia > Artemia sinica. Next base: position 25,940,571 of record CM051261.1, on the reverse strand, counting down.
TGGTCTAGGGTCGCTTTTACAAACCCTGCTATGTAACAAGAATTAAAGAAATGGTAAAAAAAAGTTCTGTTTGTCCTTTTTATTCTTCTTCTTCTGAGTGACGACCTAAGAACCAATCTTTCTGGGCTTGTGAGTTCTGTCTGATGTTACTTTGGACCTCCATAACATGGTACTGTATGTGATGTAGGGTTTCCTTACTGGCTTGGCAAAACCTTCCATGGAAGTAGAATTTAAAAGTGTTGAAAAAAAGACCTCTTCATTTGGCACCACAAGCAGTATTGGCCTACAGAGAAGAAAATTAAAAGAGAATAAACACATTACAACCAGGTAAAAAAAAAAAAAAAAAAAAAAAAAAAAAAAAAAAAAAAAAAAAAAAAAAAAAAAAACAGCAAACATCATTAGACCTTTACACTATGAGACAGTAGATTTCGATTTTAATTTTTCTCTTGGAGTTTGACTTATTTTTTTCTCTTTTTTCCTTTTCTTTTGTTCTTTCTGTTTTAGTTCTTTTCTTTTCGTTTTTAGATATTCGTTGCGCTATTTCCCCAGCGCCTCGCCGATGAGTGAAGACCGGTGGCGGCGGGGCTAAAAACAGCAGCGGCGGCGCGCCGCCGGCGTGATCAATGTTGACCGCAAACATTAATGTTTTCATCAGTCTTTCTCAAATCACAGCTTAACTTTACAAATTTACTTTCTTTACTCATTGACAGTACAATTTCATAGGATACTCCACCTAGTAGCTACTGGTAGCAACCAAACTGTCATATTCTTGTAAGAGTCTCTCACCTCCCTTTGCACTCCGTTTTGTATTTTTTTTTAAAGCAGCCATATAATGTTCTATAAGATCCGTCTCTGCTTTAAATTAAAAAAAAAATTATTTTTTTGGCATCCCTGCTTTCAATAAAAAAAATTCAAGATATTATCATTTAAATATAATACTTACCTACCCCCCCCCCCCCTGTTGGATACCATCTTTATAGGATACCGTCTCTGCTTTAAATTAAACAAAATAATTAGCTCATTGGCATCCCTGCTTTGAAAAAAATCGAGGTATTATCATTTAAATATGATAGCTCCCTACCCCCCCCCCCCCCCCTCTGGATACCGTCTCTGCTTTAAATTAAAAAAAAATAATTAACTTTTTGGCATACCTGCTTTCAATAAAAAAAAATTCGAGATATTATCATTTAAATGTAATACCTCCCTACTCCCCCCCCCCCCGCTCTGGATAGCACCTTGATAGGATACCGTCTCAGCTATAAATTAAAAAAAAAATTACTTAATAATTAACTAGGTTACTATATGGTTTAAACAAACACGCGAAATAACGTTAAACAGCTTTGTGTTCCTTGAAAAAAAAATTGAGGGTTTGAGTAAAGGGGTACAATGACAACAACAAAAATGTCGAAATTATTCAGATATACCTCAAATTATTGGAAAACTGAGCCATAGATTCGCCGTGGCATTCAATAAGATCTAATTAAAAGGGAGCACACACAGAAGCCAAATTAGGCCAGTTGCCTATGAGAAATTGTAAAATACCCAAGACAATGAACAAGTCCCAATGGGGGTCCTGGTTCTATCAAAATATTTCAATTGTTTCCCAGGGAATTTGATATCATTTTCTTCCGTCTCCACTTAAAATGAAAAAAATAATTATCTTTTTGGCATACCTGCTTTCAATAAAAAAATAATGAGATATTATCATTTTAAAATGATAGCCCCCTATCCCCCCCTCCATAGGCAATAATTTACAATTTTTTATGAATCATGGTCTTGGGGTAACTTCCGTTTCAATCTTTAAGTTCCTAACCTTGTACATAGCTTAGTCTATAGCTAAATTTTGTCTCGATAGAAGGTTTTTTTTGGGGAGGGGGTGGGGGTAAATTTTTTCAGAAAGAAGATTGTATTTTCTTTAATCTACAGGCGTTCAACAATTGTGTATTAAATATTAAGGAAATCTTATCTAAAAACAGAAAATAAAACAAAATTCTGCAAATTTACGATTCAGCTGTAGAAACAATCTACCGACTATCAATTTCAAAATCCAACTGAAGCTGTATAATAGTGAATGCGTTCTATTCAACTTAAAAATATAATTCTTGACTACAAATGATGTTAGAAATAGCAATTAGGAAACAGCATTCGAAATGATTTAATCTCATTTCATAAAGACGATACTTTTTTGTCAACATATGAAGAACTGTGTATATTGCAATTGCATCAGTCTGGTTTTTATACAAAGTAAAAAAAAAAGACAAAATTAACGAACAAGAGAGTAGTGAAGAATTATGGTATGGAAAGTAATATTTGGCAGGGAAAGTCACTGGTGATAAATCGCTAGGGGTGGCACCGTGATTGGGTGATTTTCGAGGATTCGGGGAACTAATTTTTTTTTCGAGGTGACGCATAGATTTTCGGGGAAATACCCGAAAATTTGGGGATAGTGCAAGCCCTTCTTAATTTCTAATCAGGAAAATCGAAATACTAAACCACACGAGAAAGAAAAGCTCCGACTTTGCGGTTGACGCAATAAAGAATTACCTCAAAATTAATTCCAAGTCAGCCAAACGCCGCCGCCTCTGCCGGCGGTGCGCCGCCGGCTTAGCGACACTTCGGCTGTGGTTTTTGCGGGCCTCTCGTTGGCGGCGTTCGGTCGATCCACCGGCGCGGCACCGCGGTCTATATGGAACCAGGGGGATATTTCAAATGCCTAGTATCTTTTAATTTCAATTCTCTCGTGAGCCTGTCTGTGTGTGTGAGTCTGAGTCTAGCTTATGGCTAGACTCAGCCAAATATAGCCAAATAGCTTTTGGCTATTTCTTGTCAATTTGATTATTACTTGTCTCTTCATTATGTGTTTATCAAATTGTATTTATATATTACTAAAAATATAAATATTATTATGTGTTTATACTTGTTATTAAATTGGGCACACTATTATGTGTATTTTTTATCATTTTCTGTACTTCTGATTTTTTTAGTTTCGCCCCAAACCCGATGGTAGAAGTGAAATTGAACTGTATCCTGTTTTATTGAAAATCCATCGTCACAGTTCAGCCCCAGCAAGTGTTCCTCCTCCAAGTATTGGGATGGCGTTTAGCTCTGTTGTTCTCAGTATGTTACTCTTTTATATTGTCCTTATTGTCTATTTATGTATTTCCTTGGATGTTCAAAGCCTAGTCCCCACTGCCTCCCTCTCTCTCTCTCTCTCTCTCTCTCTCTCTTTCTCTCTCTCTCTCTCTCTCTCTCTCTCTCTCTCTCTCTCTCTCTCTCTCTCTCTCTCTCTCTCTCTCTCTCTCTCTCTCTCTCTCTCTCTCTCTCTCTCTTTCTCTCTCTCACTCTCTCTCTCTCTCTCTCTCTCTCTCTCTCTCTCTCTCTCTCTCTCTCTCTCTCTCTCTCTCTCTCTCTCTCTCTCTCCCTCTCTCTCTTTCTTCTCTCTTTCTCTCCCGTTTATTCGAAGTTTATTCACTCTCCTGCTAAACGCCGCATTGATTTGATTAAAACAAAGATATGTAAGAGTCTCTTTTTTTAAGGAAGCTTAAACATACTTATGGGGGATCAAGTTTGAAAAGCTTTTCTTACTGCTTGATCCATTCTTATGTTTCTTAAAATCCGATTGTATGGATTTCAACTTTTCCTTCTCCTTTAACACCGCTTTCCAAGGTTTATAATAAAGCTAGACACCTCATTCGGGAAACTAATCCTTTAGGAGTTATCCCTTTACTTAATCTCGAATCACTATATATTCTTTTGAGTGCATGTTTTACATTTCTCAGCTTCATGGTGACCTCCCTCAGCCCCTTAGTGCTCCCTCTGCTTTTAACTCAAATAAAATTAATAATCGTTTTCGTAATACAGATCTTTTTGAAATTCCTTTTACTTCTTCTGTAAGGCCAGACTTCTGTCTTGTAACGGCAAGTCACACTGTATGGAATATAATATCTGAATCAGCTCCAAGGTGCTACTCTTTTAGCTTGTTCAAAAAAGGTTAAAGCATTTTTGGCACTGTAGACATTTGTTTTTTTCTTCTTTTTTTGCAGGATGGATTGGAGTCTATTTAATCTATCTAATTATTTAATTTTTTATTAAGTTTTTTCTCTCAATTAATGATAATACGACTCATATGTCTCCCCTCTCACAATGAGTGCTAAGGAAGAAAGCCAAGGAGCGTTTGCGGGGAAGATATACTCTTCTCTGTGAATATTTGTTTTCATTGTGGGGGGGACAATATGTAGTTTTAAATATGGGAGGGGTGAATTTGTCATTTTTATAATAAAAAAACAACAACTTATCAATGAAAATTTTTTTTATTAAATTTTGTCTCTTAATTAACGATTATACGACTCATATGTCTCCCCTCTCACAATCAGCCCTAAGGAAGAAAGCCTAAAAGCGAAGGAGCGTTTGTGTTCCTTATATTTTTTTTCACAGAGAACAATACCCATTTTTTCCGTTTTTTTGCTTTTGATAAGATTGAATTTTTTGTTTACTTGTGTTCTGTTTTTCATGTGATCGTTAATTCAAAATTGGCAAAATTCTTCTTTCGTTTGGCTTCAATTAAAGAATTTTTTGGTGGGGGGAGCGGGGGGGGGGGGGCACAATATGTAGTTTTAAATCTGGGAGGGGCGAATTTGTCATTTTTCTAATGAAAATAAAAAAAAACTTTTCAATGAAATTTTTTCTTTTTTAACTTTTTCTCTTAATTAATGATTATACGACTCATGTCTACCCTCTCACAATGAGCGCTAAGGAAGAATGGCTAAGAGCCGAGGAGCGTTTATGGGGAAGATATACTGTTCTCTGCGAATATTTGTTTCATAATGGGGGGGGGGGGGCACAATATGTAGTTTTAAATCTGGGAGGGGCGAATTTGTCATTTTTCTAATGAAAGTTAAAAAAAAAAAACTTATCAATGACAATTTTTTTCTCTTAATTAATGATTATACGACTCATATGTCTCCGCTCTCTCAATGAGTGCTAAGGAAGAAAGCCTAAGAGCCAAGGAGCGTTTGCGGGGAAGATATTCTGTTCTCTGTGAATGTTTGTTTCATAATGGGGGGGGGCACAATATGTAGTTTTAAATCTGGGAGGGGCGAATTTGTCATTTTTCTAATGAAAATAAAAAAAAACTTATCAATGACAATTTTTTTCTCTTAATTAATGATTATACGACTCATATGTCTCCGCTCTCTCAATGAGTGCTAAGGAAGAAAGCCTAAGAGCCAAGGAGCGTTTGCGGGGAAGATATTCTGTTCTCTGTGAATGTTTGTTTCATAATGGGGGGGGGGGGCACAATATGTAGTTTTAAATCTGGGAGGGGCGAATTTGTCATTTTTCTAATGAAAGTAAAAAAAAAACTTATCAATGACAATTTTTTTCTCTTAATTAATGATTATACGACTCATATGTCTCCGCTCTCTCAATGAGTGCTAAGGAAGAAAGCCTAAGAGCCAAGGAGCGTTTGCGGGGAAGATATTCTGTTCTCTGTGAATGTTTGTTTCATAATGAGTAAATTTTACTGTAATCTAAAGTCATTTGGATTTTTTCTTGTAGGTGGCGGTTATGGGTATTTCGGTTCAACTGGAGGAAAGCCTACGAGATACTTAGCGTATACGGCTTGTTTCAACAAATCAGCCAACGTTGGTCAAGTTATGAATTATCTGTGTGGAAGGCTGAATTTAACGTGTGATAACTTTCGACTTTGGCATATGAAAGAGGTAAATAGGCTCCTTTAGTTTTATTCTCAGTGCATTCGAGCATGCCTTATCTGACTTATCGGCTTAACAGTATTTTCCTTGGGTGTAAGCTGTAAAAGATAACAACAAATGCTTACCGAATAACGTGCTTACTGATATGCTATGGGCAACAAGGCGAATGACACCATTAACCGTAACACCATACTCCACCGTAAACGCAGCTTATTTACAGATCCATTAATGTGTGCCAAATTTCACTATTACTCTCCTTTCCTGTTCTCGGTGTATAATCTCATATTTTTTTTTGTTCTTGTTTAGATTAAATTTTTTGTTCACGTTTGACGTCAAATATCATCGCTTATCCTGAAATTTCCTTGGTTAGCAGTTGTAACTGCTAACTTATCTGAGAACTGATCCAGATCGTTATTAAACAGTCTTATAAAGCCGCTTTATCTCCATTGGTTTTTCCGCTTGGGCACTTTTTGCCATTAAGAGACGGATTGTCGTGAATAACCCCATGAAAGTCATAGGCTTTAAAACTGCTAGCCCACAGTCAGTTAGACCTTACCGAGTTTCGCTTCTTCTTCTTCCTCTTTTTCCTCCATTTATTCTTTTTCTCCTAAACGATGACCTAACACTATTACTTTCCCTTCCTGTTCTCGGTTTATAATCTCAAATATTTTTTTCCGTTTTTGATAAAATTGAATTTTTTGTTTGTGTGACGTCAAATATCATCGCTTATCCTGCATTTTCGTTGGATAGCAGGTGTAACATATCTGAGAACTGATTCAGACCGTTATTAACAAGTCCTATAAGCCCGCTTCGTCTCCATTAGTTTTTCCGCTCGGGCACTTTTTTGCCACTAAGAGATGGATTGTCGCCATTAACCCCCTTAAAATCATAGGCTTTAAAACTTCTTGCCCACAATCCATGAGACCTTACCGAGTTTCGCTTTTTCTTTTTCTTCCTCTTCTTCAGCCTTTTCTTCTTCCTCTTCTTCTTCTAAACGACGACCTTTCAATATTACTCTCCCTTCCTGTTCTCGATGTATAATCCCATAATTTGTTTTCCGTTTTGATAAGATTGAATTTTTGTTTACTTATGTTCTGCTTTTCATTTGATCACTAATTCAAAATCGTCAAAATTCTTCTTTCGTTTGGCGTCAATTAAAGATATTTTTTGGGGAGGGGGGGGGGGGCACAATATGTATTTTTAAATCTGGGAGGGGCGAATTTGTCATTTTTCTAATGAAAACCTCAATTAAAGAAAACCTCAATGAAAATACAACCTCCCTCCCCACCCCAAAAAAAAGGTATTTTTCAGTGGAAATGCCCCCCAAAAAGGTATTTTTAATATCTATGGGGGAGAATCTAAGAGGCAAATGAAAATTCCTGCACCTTTTTCCTCCCGGTTGACGCCACTAGACTGCACAATTTTTTTTCCATGCTTAATCGGATAAATGCGACCTAACTTTCTTAGCCTTTCATTTGGTATGATATTTTATGCAAAGGTTACTTTCCAGATTATAATTTTCTGACTTACATGAGCAATTTAGGGAAAAAACAGTCTGAGATGTGATGACTTTTCGGCAAGTAATCAGTATATTAGGTAAATTCGTGAATTTTTTTAATGTTTTGCTAAAATCTTCCTATGCTAGGTTGCAACTACTGCTGCAACCACGATCAGTGTTCGGCAAAATCAAAATTGTGTTCGGTAAAAAACCTATGGGATATGCCGCTTATCACTTGCCGCCAGGGGTGCCGTTTTGCGAAAATGTTGGAGAGGGGCAATTTTGTCGTTTTGTTTCCATATTTTCAATAAAATATTACCCTACCAAGTTATTTTGATGAAGATACCAAAAAAACACAAAAGTGTTTTTTCGATGAAAATACCAAAAACAAGTTATTTCAAAATGTAGGAAAGGGGGTAAAAAATTTAGGGGACAGTTGCCTATCTCCTTCCCAATTGTCTTTCCACCAAGAATTTTTTTTTCCATTTGAACCTTGGGTTATAATGCTCGTCTGAGTCTGGGTTCTAGCTTCTGCTTTTCCAAAATACATAATTTAATATTTGTATTTTCAAATGCAGGGTGACGAATTCACGCTTCTGGATCAAGAAAAGGCTACTTTAGAAAGTCTTGGCTTTCAAGAGGACAATGTACTGCTAGAAGTAAGAAGCCCAGATCAGACATGGCCGGAGGAGATTGGCTCACTCGCCTCCGGATCTCAGACAAGATTCATAAGATGTAAGTTGGGCTTTCTGTGTTAAGACTGGAGTAATTTTCGAGATACTTTCATTTGGGTTCATTTGGGTTTTGATGTCAAACAAAAAGTTAAAATAAGAATCATCTATCGTAATCAAGAACAGATTCCAACTAAAAAAGTACTCGTACTTACAAAAAAAAACAAAAAAAAAAACGCTGGATTATCACCTATTACAAACTGACGCCTAAGTTGGTAAAACGGATAGTTCTTGTCAGTGTATTTACGACCCTAGAACAGCTCCTCTCCCAGAATTAATAGCTCTAGAAGTCAGTTAATACAATTAAAACTACCTAAATAACATTTCCGATTGGTTAACGAATAACATATCTTAAAATAACATTACATTTACTAGGTAACATTTCCGATATGTTAACAAATGACATTTAGTAAATAAAATTTCCGATAAGTTAAGAAATAACATGTCGTAAAATAACATTTACTAAATAAGATTTCTGCTTTGTTGACGGAAATATTTTATTCTTACGTTAACTTAGCTTAATAACTACTCCACTTAATAAGAAAAAAAGACAATAAAGAAAATATACAATAAAAACAAATGCAATAAAAAAATGATATAAAAAATATAAAATGTGTTTTCAGTAGGATCTACTGTTTAAATTATAATCGCAATATTTAATTTCAATCTTGATTGTTTCCGGGAGAGTCCGTCGGGGATCTGATAGTTGATCAAACACGAAGTATCACATTCAGTTATCAATCCACAATCTTGATTTTGGACAAAGAGCATCTCAGACAAAATTCTGGTTTAAGGAATGAACCTTGTTTCTGTGGCTGTCTTTTAATCTTTTCTCAACTTTCTGGATAGTCAACGAAATGTAATCGTAAAGATCCCGCAAAATAGAGAAATGGAATGCTACGAAGCCCTGAATAGCTCGACATCCAAAGGAAACCAAATTACCCTGATGTGGGTCCCAGGGCACTCTGGAATAGAGGGTAATGAGATGGCAGATGAAACAGCTAAGACTGTGACATCACTGAGCTATTATGGTCCAGAACCTTTCATCCCAATTTGTCAGAGTTGCTGGAAGGCGGCAGTGAGTATTGGGAGCAATGAGAGAGCGGAACAAAATTGGCATAGGAAGGTGGGATGTAAGGAAATGAAGGAATTGCAATCCCACCATGACTAAACATTTTCTACGACTGAAAACATCCGAGACGAGAATGGTTACAGAAGCCATAACAGGAATTGGAAATTTCGGGAAACATCTTTCTCGAATAGGGAGGGGTGAATCTTCGTTATGCCAAAGATGCGAAATAGCCACTGTGGAAACAAGAAGGCATCTGATAGAAGAATGACCACCTAGGATTAGACACCGGCTTGAGATATTTCATAATGTTATTCTTAAGTCTGAGGACATAGTAAGGGAAGGAGAAGTCTGAAGTCCGATAGTTGGCAAGGTATATGGTAAGGGTGGAGGGACTGAACCCGTTATTGGTTCCTCCTCCCCCCTCCAACCATAAATGGAGCATAGTTTTTGGGGTGTAGAGACAATGGGCTTTGAAGACCAGAGCCTCGATCCACTGATAGTGGGTCTCGACCCCTCCTAATAATAATAATAATTATATTTATATATATAATAACAATAATTATAATAATAATTATTAATTATTATTTAACAATTATATAATTAATAATAATTAATTATTTAATAATTATAATATTATAATATTTAATAATAATAATTCAATGCGAAGATCCTTCATAAGTAAAAAAAAAGAAGAACAAGAGACACATTAGTAACATACATGCTAAAATATGATTTTGTCCAATTATTACAGTTGGGGGCTAAAAACCTCTCTTAAAGGGTTTCGTTTAGATCCGCCGCCATTTTGAGCGATTTTAAGCTCTATCTAAAAATGTCTTATATTTGTTTTCGAAATAAAAACTTTTACTACTAAGATAAACCAGAATAATTGCTACCATTCCTGAATCGTCTTTAAATGACAAATACTTTTCATTAGAAAGTCTATGTTTTAGGGCCTTTATGGTTCACCCTTTACTAGGTTACAGTTATAGCTACAACCATTATGATGAAAAAAAGAGACATGCTTCTGCTACCCATGGAAAAAAGCCATTTTTTTTTCAAGATGGGAGGCCCAAAATGTCCGATTTAGACTTTCGCCACGGTGATTCTGCAAACTCGTTTTCATAATAAACTTTTATTTCATAATAAACGGCTAGCGTATGTTATTTGCTAGGATGTAACGAAATCCGTAAACACGGTGCAGCTACTTGTGCACCCGTGACTTCATTAAAGTACAAGAAAATTGGTAAAAACAAAAATGTCAATGCTCATGAGAGAAACTATACCAGGGCAAGATTGTGGGCTCTGGACTGAAAATCGTTGGACTCGTGTAGGAAGTGTCCATGGTCTGTGGAAAGCACATGCTCATTGGGTAATATCTATAAAAGTTTGGTGCTAAAAAAAAAAAAAAAAAAAAAAAAAAAAAAAAAAAAAAAAAAAAAAAAAAATTGTTGATGTTGATTGAACTTCAGATTAAAATAAAGAAAAAAAATACTAAGAATATAAAGAGATAAGAAAAAGGAGAAAAATCTTTGTTTCAGGTGAAAAAGTAAAAAGTGGTACAACGGGTCTCTACAACCTTGGCAATACCTGTTTCATGAATTCTGCTCTGCAGTGCGTGTCAAATACAAAACCACTAACTGAATATTTTACAGAGAGGAACTACATGAAGGAGCTTAATAGGTACTGTTTTATTCTTTACCTTTTTTTGTCTTTTGTAGGATTCGAGGCGATATAAATTATTCGAGGATATTGATCGGTAATATTTTTTTTAAGAACTTGTATTTTTATTATATAACATATTTATGAGTGTATGCTTAGCCTCTTTTTATTATTTTTCCCCCGGCAACTTCATATGGAAGGAGTGGTCATAGAAGCTTAGGAGAGAGATCAAAGACCTTCTAAAATAAGACCACCCTAAACTTTCTAAAGCTCTTCTAAAGAGCGTTATTTTGACTTAACTGAAAACAACCTGTATTTCAGCCTGTACTTTTTCTTTTCTTTTGTTATAAAATTAACAAAAACATGCCAAAAAAATCTTTTGTTTTTATCGTTTCCAACCGGTACTGATACATGCATCTTTATGTTGTGTAATGATGCAGACTTCAAACTTACCTTGGATGAATCAATTAGCAGTCACTCTCCGTCAGTTCTATGCTCTTCCCTAACGCGCGACATAAGATGCACGGACCTTAGATGTACGTGCAGTAGCACATGTTGTCATTCATTGGATATATTGCACGAGTTCTTTGTATCTGTGTCGAAATGTGAAGTACTTGTTCTTGTACCGTAATGAGTGACTGTGAGTACATTACCTGGAAGCATCGATTTCATTCCCCGAGCAGTTTCCATGAAATTATACATATGGTATTTTGGTAACTTGAAAGCGTTTTTCGATTTAGTTCTACCCTTTACCCTATGTCGTTGTTCAGGGTCCACGTGCCCCTTACCCCTCAATGCTCCCTGGAAGTGTCAACTTGACACTCAAGCTGTTCCTGATATATTACAGATACGCCATCTTGGCTTTCTGGCAACATCTAGTGCCTTTTGATTTACCTCACTACTTAACTTCGTAAAATACAAGTCCATAGGAGTTTGGTCTGCAAAAGATCTAATTCAGATCAAATTAATATATTTAACATAAAAAATTCAAGCACATTTACAGCCGACATCTACAAAAACCCGAAGGTTTGTATACGATGGCTGCAAATCCATTATTATACAGCTTTACAACCATTGCATAAATACAAATAAAAAAGAAAAAAAAGAGAAATAGCATACACCTTTCTAATCTTTCTCGATTATTACCCTAAAGGTAACGCTTCAATCTATTCTTGAACTGGCTTGCATTTTTAGCCTGTCTAATACAATCTGGGAGGGAATATTTTGATTGATTAGAGACAAAAGTTGTTTAGCTTATCCCTCCCCCACCTCCCCTGCACAGTATATTAAGTCCCTTTGCCACTCTCTCCTCTCTTTCCTCAACAGTACATGGAAGTTTCAACTTTATCTCTAAACCCAATTCCAAGATACTTTAGATGTGCTGTTTCAGTGACCTGAATACAGTTAGGGTCTTTTGACCTCTCCCCCCTTCCACCACAACACTCCATGAACGTTTCAAATTGACCTCTAATCAATTTCAAGATATTGTAAATAATTTGAAAAATGGCACAAAGGTTGTACATAGTACCTTTTCATTTAGTCTGGTTCGCATTTCGTTTCCAGAATGTTGCTTCCCTTGAATTACTTTGGAAATCTTAGGAATCGTGCCCACGGAACAATCCTCAAATGCTCCTAGCTGATCGGACAACCAGGACCAAACAGGACCCCCCTTTCTACTAAAACATATATGTGAACGACCGGTAATATACATAATTAAGGGTCACTGTCCCTGGGACTGTGGGGGGGGGTGAGGTTGAGCCTGGAGGCATGCTTAGTAGACTTTTCGACGCTTTAAAAAAATTCCTTTAGGAAATTTGTTTCAGTGTCAAAGAGCTTGAGGGGGTGTCTAAAGGACACGGGAGGGTGGCTGGTTACCCTCTAAGTACTTTCGTCTCGTCAAAAAGGCACTAGAATTTTCGATCACCAATCGAAGGATTACCTTCGGAGTTTTGCGACCACTCTTTTCACGCGAAACTTTGCATGGAATAAAATAAACAATAAAAACAAATTATGAATGCACATTGCTCTGTACTTCTCTGACTCCTCTGATCTGGAATTTTTTTTTTTTTTTTTTTTTTTTTTTTTTTTTTTTTTTTTTTTTTTTTTTTTTTTTTTTTGACGTGACCATAAATTTGTTGATTCTGCCAATAATCATTTGATCTTATCTATCGTATATCTTGACTATCCAGGAAATGAATAGCTAGGGAAATACAATGTAGTTTAACTTTTGATTGGGTGTCTACCCTCTCTTTGCAGCTTGAGTGTAATATATGTTGCAAGACACCTGCTCCGTAATTGTAATGGCTAAATCGCCTTTTAATGTTGACAATTTTTGGCTGTTATTTATATTATGAAAAAATTTTGGCTTTTGTCAGTGCTGCCGAGTGAGGCTAATTTACTCTTTAGGACTGATAAACTTCGATTTTGACAATACAACTTTTAACGATCTGTGTAGCAAAAAGGATACTAGTAAAATGACGCTTTGTGCGTGTAGATTTTTGAGGAATTTGGTACTCAAAATTTACCTGTGCACATCTTCTGATAACCAATCTCCCCTTCCCCCCCCCCAAAAAAAAAGAAAAATACGAGGCGCGTTTTTTAAGTAAGGTCCGTTTGAACATAAGTACACAACGAAAGATTATTCCAAAAAGTAAATTTATTTTCAGATAGTACATACTTTACTCTATTTAATAGCATAGTTGCCAAGTTTGTTCAAACACTTATTATACCTCTGAAATAGTTTTTAAGTAACCACTGTATAAAAACTTGCCTCCTCCTCCGATAGCCAAGAATTCACTTCCGTTTTTACGTTGTCATCATCATTGTAACGGTTGCCACTGAGGTGTTGTTTGAGGTGAAGAAACGGGTGGTAATCACTCGGCGCAAGATCAGGACTGTAGTCTAAAACTGTGGTGATCTAAAACTCCCCGGTCAAAACTGTCTAACAAATTGGGGGTCTAACAAGCAGTGTGAGGTCTTGCATTGTCATGAAGAAGGACAATTCCTTTTGTCAGCATGCCGTTTTTTTTTTTTTTTTTTTTTTTTTTTTTTTTTTTTTTTTTTTTTTTTTTTTTTTTTTTTTTTTTTTTTTTTTTTTTTTTTTTTTTTTTTTTTTTCGCTCTGTGGAGCTTTCTGAGGGTTAGGCAGTAGGCTTCTGTATTGATAATTGTTCCTTGTTGAATGAAGTTGATAAAAAAAACATGCCTATTCCAAAACAGCCATGATTTGTGCTGGGAGAGAGTCTGTTCGGCCTTCAAATTTTCAAGGGAGTGTATGTGTTTCCATTCCGTGATCTGTTGGCCTGATTTGGGCGTCATATGCAAAACCTATGTTTCGTCTCCAGTTCAACCGGTTGCCACCTCGGTGCCAACAGTTACAATGATAATGACGACGTAAAAACGGCAGTGAACTCTTTGTTATTGGAGCCGGCGGCAAGTTTTTTATGAAGAGTTTATTTTAAACTTGGTTGAGAGGTATGATCAGTATTTGAAAAAACTTGGTAACTATGCCGAAAAATAGAGTAGCGTATTTACTTTCTGAAAATAAATTTACTTTTTTGATATAGATAGGGATAGATGGTATCCTAGCCTAGGTAAATTTGGTGTAGGAAAAGAAAACAGTAATGGATACAGACTTTTGCAATTTTGTAGGTATAACAATCTAGTTATAACCAATACGGTGTTTGGTCATAAAATGGCTCATAAGTTAACATGGTATTCACGTGATGGTAAGACAGCAAACTTTATTGATTATGTTATAGTAAACCGTAGACTGGCAGGATCAATACAGGATACTAGGGTATATAGGAGTGCCGTTATTGATGTTAAATTAAAGATCACCATCTAGTAGTGTCAAGGGTTAATTTAAAGCTGAGTTAATTTAAAGGGTAACCACCTCCCGGGAAATTATGATGTTGGTAGACTCCAGGATGAGAATTTGAGAGAAACTTTCCAGGAACAGTTGAATACTAAACTTGAGAGTTTAAAATTTGATAATGTAGAAGATGGTTGGAATAATTTTAGAAAAATAATTTGTGAAGTTGCTGAAGGTGTATTAGGCAAGAAAGCTAGAACTGCAGCTAAGAATATTAGTGAAAAAGCTTCATCTTTAATAGAAAGGAGAAAGGACTTGTACAAGAGTTATCTGAGTGACAGATCATTTGAAAACAAAAGGAATGTAAAGAAAGTGGAGAAAGTATTAAAATATGGACTAAGGAGGTGTGAAGTGGAGGCCATGAATAAAATTGCCGAGGATCTGGAAGATGCAGCTAGACGGCACAATAGTAAAATATTGTACTGGCCTGTTAACAAATTGAGAGGGAGCAGTCAATCCGGACTTGGCCCAGTTAAAGATAGGAATTGGGCCGCAATTACCGATAAGGAAAAAACTAAAGAGAGATGGGCCGAACATTTTGAGAATTTGCTTAACCGAGATAGAGTTGCAGGAAAAGATATAGAGGAAAATGAAAACGTTTGTGATACCTTGGATGTGAAGGAAGATTTGTTTTGTGAGGAGGAATTAGCAACAGTACTAAAAGGATTTAAAAATAATAAGGCTCCAGGTGCTGATAGGGTGGTAAATGAGTTTCTTAAATATGGTTTCTCTGACGTTAGAAATAAGTTACTGAACATTATGAATATGATTTTTGAAAAAGGGGAAGTACCTAACGATTTTAGGAAAACCTTAATTAAGCCACTTTATAAGACAGGTGCTAAAAGTGAGTGTGGTAATTATCGAGGCATTAGTCTGGTCTCTGTAGGTAGTAAATTACTTAGTAATATGATACTTTTTAGACTGAGAGATGCCGTTGACAAAGTTTTAAGAGAAGAACAGTGCGGTTTTAGAAAAGGTAGAGGATGTGTCGATCAAATTTTCACCTTTAGGCTAATAATTGAGAAGTGCCTGAGTTTTCAAACACCTTTGGTCCTCAGTTTTATAGATTATGAGCAAGCTTTTGATTCTGTTGATAGAAGAGCTTTAGTAAAGGTTTTATCCTTGTATGGTATACTAGACAAATACATTAAAGTGGTTAGTGCTGTGTACGAGAATGACACTGCTGCGGTTAAGGTAGGAAATGAGGTTAGCAGCTAGTTTTGTATTAAATCAGAAGTTAAGCAGGGTTGCGTTCTATCCCCCATTATATGGATTATTTTGATGGACTTTGTTTTAAGGAGCACAAGAAAGGCATTGGGAGACCACGGAGTCAAATGGGGAGGAAAAAGTCTCCTGGACTTGGATTATGTTGATGATTTAAGCATCCTAGATGAAAGTGTGAGCAAAATGAATGAATGAAGTTTTAGAGGTTTTGCGAGTTCAGGGTGCTAGAATTGGTTTGAAAATTAATTTTGGGAAGAGTAAGTCACTAAGGCTAGGAATAAGTGAATAAGGGAATAAGGTGACGTTTGGTAATGAAAAGATTGTTCAGGTGGGCAGCTCACCTACCTTGGTAGTATTATTAGTAAAGATGGTGGTAGCAGTGAAGATGTTAAAAGTAGAATAGCCAAGGCTCAGGGTGATTTTTCACAGTTAAAAAAAGTTTGGAAGAATAGGAAGATAAGTCTGCAAACCAAGATTAGAATATTAGAAGCTACAGTGATGACAGTGGTCAAATATGTCTCTGAAGCATGGACGCTCCGAAAAGCGGATGAAGATTTGCTAGATGTTTTCCAGAGAAATTGCTTAAGGATTGTTCTGGGTACCCGGCTGACTGACCGTATTTCAAACAATAGGCTATACGAAAAATGTGGTTCAATACCGCTCTCTAGGGCTTTAATGAAAGCAAGGTTGAGGTGGCTAGGGCTCGTTTTGCGGATGAAGGATGACAGATTGCCGAAGATTGTTCTTTTGGGCCAACCGTCTAGGGCTAAACGGAAAGCAGGTTGTCCCCGTCTGGGGTGGGAGGACGTCATAAAGAAAGATTTAAAGGAAATGGATTCTTGGGTGGGTGTAAAAAGGTAGGTTTTGAATAGATTGGGGTGGAGAAGGAGCGTGCGTAGCTGTGTTGGCCTCAGGCGGCTTGGTGCTGGGGTGAGTTGTTAGTAGTAGTAGTAGTAGTAGTGTGTACTTATGTTCAAACGGACCTTGCTTAAAAACGCGCCTCGTATTTTTTTTTTTTTTTTTTTTTTTGGGGGGGGGAGAGATTGGTTATCAGAAGATGTGCACAGGCATATTTGAGTACCAAATTCCTCAAAATCTACACTGACAAAGCGTCATTTTACTTGTATCCTTTTTGTTAAAAAAATTGCTAAAAGTTGTTTTGCCAAAATCAAAGTTTATCAGCCCTAAAGTGTAAATTAGCCTCACCCGACAGCACTGACAGCAGGCAAGGATTTTTCAGAGCCAAACTGTTTTCATAAGATAAATAGCAGCCAAAAATTGTCAACATTAGAAGGCGATTTAGCCATTACAATTACAATTTAGCTTAAAAAACACGCCTCGTAAAAAGTTGTTCGCATCCTAGATGGAGTAAATTCAACTTTGAAAATTTCAACAAGTGGAATACGAATGGAATGGTTGGTTTCGTACGAGAATTTTCTACTGGTCGTTGATTTTTAATCTGGATTATAAAATATGTAATTCCTGTGACAATTTACATTATCAGAATATTGCTCAAATGATAGTCGGGATTGAAAGCTCATAATCTAGAGTGAGAAGTCAAAATTCTTGCTAGAAAACAGCAGCATAGCTAGTAATTTCAGAGTCCTGGGAGAATGTCAGTTCTCCTCCCCCCCCCACACCATCACTGCTACAACAATAGATATAATATTGACAAAAAAACTTATTTTTGTGTCCCCTCAGAGACAGTGCTCAGGGATTGCCTTCCTCGCTTGTCCCCTCTAGCTACGTCACTGCTGAAAGATACTGATTTTTGGCGGATTGGGGTTCTTGGGTTTCAGATTTACAATTCTTGCTGCTTCACAGTTTAATGATCGACAATCAACTTTAGTGCGCTGATTTGTTCCACTGATGATTCTAGGTCTTATTTCATGAATCTATTACTCAGTGGAAAAGGTATTTGATGACGAAGTAACGAAAAATAGTTCAATTTTATTTCCACGGAGAGATTTGACATCGTATTATCCAAAAAAGACTCTTTACAACTGTGTTGCAGTAGCGAAGTAGTTTTAATATCCATTGTTTTTGGTTTAATGTCCTAGTATATAATAAAAATTCCCTCTTTTTTGCTTAAAGAATCTTATTTTACGTTTTTTTTTCAATTTATTATGAGCAAAAATATTACATTCAACCAGCGGGACACTAAACTGCTTGGCCACTTGGCTGGCCGCTGGGGGCCTGTTGTCATCAGGCCCCCAAAATCTGTCTGTTGATGGCCTCTTATGATGCCAGCAGAACTTGCTTTCGAGATTCCCATCATATTTCTTTTCTTGTTTTCCTGTTTCTTTTTTATTTGCTTGTAAGCAGACAAAAACGAACTCCCAAGTTCTTGTAAGGGAAAATACTACATTGATTCAGTGCGGCACCAAACTGTTTGGCTGGTCGTCATGCTCTCTGAACTCAACAACAGAACCCATTGCCAGGGGTTTATCTAAAACGGAAAAACAGGTTTACTTGAGTCCCACAGATGGCAGCTTTTATAGCAAATTTCCTTTGTTGTGGTCTCCAAAAAAATAGATAAAAAAAGTTCAACACCGGTTTGAATGTCCCTTTGTATAAAATATTTATGAATATTTCAGTTGCTAATTTAATGCTCCAAATTC
Organism: Artemia sinica; assembly: GCA_027921565.1. Classification (NCBI taxonomy): domain Eukaryota; kingdom Metazoa; phylum Arthropoda; class Branchiopoda; order Anostraca; family Artemiidae; genus Artemia; species Artemia sinica. The sequence continues at coordinate 25,922,182 of CM051261.1, read as the reverse complement.
CATTTCACTTTCTCCTCCACTCTTTTTTCACTTTCTTTTTTTTATAGGACTAATCCTTTAGGAATGAAGGGGCAGATGGCATTAAGCTATGGCCAGTTAGTGAAAAATCTCTGGGATGGCTTATCGAAAAATATATCTCCTGGAGTGCTACGAGTAAGTATTTGAGGAATGTTTATTAAGTTTATTTAAGTTTACTTATTTATATATTGATAGTTATTATTAACTTCTTAATAATTCATTTTTTACTTGATGTTTACTTGGTTGTATTTATTTTATCGAACCAATGTAAAATGTCCGAGATCGTAGGTGCCAAGTTTTGTTTTGTTTTTTTGTGGAAAACAGAGAAATAAAAATAATGAAATAAATAGTGACAATATTTCCCAGAAGTGCAATGGAAAAGGAAAATGTCTCAAATTTTTGATAGCAGAAACGATAATTATCGTCAATGGACCTAAATTTCAAACTATGATAATATCCCTAGGCTGTTGAGGTAAGTATAGCCAGAAAAATGACACATCTTTGTGCTGCTGTGTTGGCCTCTAGCGGCGTAAATATAGCCAGATAAATGACACATCTGTGTGCTGCTGTGTTGGCCTATAGCGGCGTTAATATAGCCAGAATATAGCGGGTAAATATAGCAAGAAAAATGACACATCTGTTTGCTGCTGTTTTGGCCTCTAGCGGCGTAAATATAGCCAGAATATAGCGGGTAAATATAGCCAGAAAAATGACACATCTGTGTGCTGCTTTGTTGGCCCCTAGCGGCGTAAATATAGCCAGACTATAGCGGGTAAATATAACAAGAAAATGACACATCTGTGGGCTGCTGTGTTGGCCTCTAGCGGCGTAAATATAGCCAGAATATAGCGGGTAAATATAGCCAGAAAAATGACACATCTGTGTGCTGCTGTGTTGGCCTCTAGCGGCGTAAATATAGCCAGAATACAGCCGGTAAATATAGCAAGAAAAATGACACATCTGTGGGCTGCTGTGTTGGTCTCTAGCGGTGTAAATATAGCCAGAATATAGCGAGTAAATATAGTCAGAAAAATGACACATCTATGTGCTGCTGTGTTGGCCTCTAGCGGCGTAAATATAGCGGGTAAATATAGCAAGAAAAATGACACATCTGTTTGCTGCTGTTTTGGCCTCTAGCGGCGTAAATATAGCCAGAATATAGCGGGTAAATATAGCCAGAAAAATGACACATCTGTGTGCTGCTGTGTTGGCCTCTAGCGACGTAGTGTTCCGATGATTTTTTTTTTTTTTTTTTCTGTGTGATTTTCCAGAAGTAAGTAATTATGATCTCTAAAAAGTTTTTTAGAGCCATCTCCATCGTAGAAGCCTTCCCTTCGTAGAGGTTTTAAGGTTGTGGCTCTAGCGACTGAGCTGTGTATAAAATGGCTTTTATGCTAATAGCTCCTATCAATATGTGCCTCCTATAGGAGCCTAGTACAGGAGCTATGTTGGCAAAATAAGCACCATTAAGTTGCTTATTGCTGATCTTAGACTGTAAAGCCAGATACTCTTATCGGAGGATGGTCAAGGTAACATAGTATACCCGAGTGGTGTGTAAGCGGTCTAGCCTCTCCTACACATCTGACTATTTTGAAGAGTTAAGATGGCAAAAGGTTGTACAGGAAGTAAGGGGTGGTAACTGCGTAATTAATTTAATGGCTGGTTAACACAGATTGCTAGAGCAGTTACGTAAGAAGCATGAAAACATTTTAAAGGTCAAAAAGATGGAAATTTAAAGGTAAAAAGATGGGCAACTAGCTGATAATTCCTTTGGTGTCAGTAAACACCCAGCAAGCTCCTAAATGATTCCTATACTAAAGTAGCTCCTATCTAAATTCGACATTTTCGTTGAATTGTTGAGGCTCGTATACTAAAATAGTCTAGAATTCAACATTTTTGTTCTGCTGGAACCGACCATTAGACACATAGCCGAAATATCCATTTGTTTTTGGTACAATTCTGTGTCTTTAAGATTCCCTCATTGTCTCATCCTCTTTATTGTTTGTATGATGAAAAAGCAGATTGGTTCAATGCATTTTACTTGCTTTTACTTGTAGCAGGACCAGGAATTTTCCCCTATATACCCCGCCCTGTATGCTCTAATCCCTCTCATGTATACTCCTCCTTAAAAGAAGAACTTAAGTCTTTAGAAAATTTTGGAATTTTTCAAAAAAAAAGAAGAAAAACTTAATATTGCGTTGAACCCAGGTCGCTCGTTCATTCAAATTGGTTTGAGGTCTCTGGGGTAGTGTGAAGACAACGAATTAGAACTCAGTAGCTCCCATTCGGGTCACTAGTGGAGCACTAGAGCATCTTAAAAAACCATGTTATTTACTACGAATAAAACAAGCTGAATCTATCAAGGAATAATTTAATAATAGCCAAAGAAGTTCCTACAAATGAATGAGCTGTTAATTCTTGAAAGGCTCATGTCCTACTTGGCATTTGAATTTTACATGTTTCTCGGTGATTTGTTTGAGCCTCCATCCCATTATTGTAGTAATAGTCTATTTATACCTTAGGGAGGCGTCGCAATCTCCTTGTAGGTGTATGTAGTATGAAGCAAAGCCCCTCTAGATCCGATTGCGGGCCGCACATTAAATAGAAGAATCACTTTAAGATTAGTATAACATAATTAGTTATTTTTAAACACAAACGAACCGGAAAAAAGACTTGTGGTCTTTTTGAAAAACATTGTAATTTTAATGTTGCATCTAAAGGTAAGATATAAAAGGTAAGTGCTATGGCTGTAAAATGTAGCCCTTATGCCAAAATATCAAATTTTATTTTCTTAAACATAGAAAATAAAAATAGAAAAACTTTTTATTGCGTTAAATCAAGGTCGCTCGTTCATTCAAATTGGAATGAGGTTTCTGGGATAGCGTGAAGAAAAATAATTAGAACTCAGTAGCTCCCAATCGGGGCACTATTGGGGCACTAGAACATCAATGAGAGCTTTAATTGGATTTGGCAACATCATCAAAAAGTGCCATATAGAACGAAAATGTAACCTTCAGTTGCCATATCTGGAGTTAAAAGCCTGGGAAGCATGAAAAGGGTACGTTAGAAATATTAATGCTGAAAACCCTAAATCTGAGGTTTTGCAATCCCCCTCATGTATACTCCTCCTCAGTATACTCTCTTTTAAAAGAAGAACTAAAGTCCTTAGAAAAGTGGATATTTCAATTCTTCAAGTGTCCTTCCTTTGCGGGTAACAAACACTATCAATATTTTCAATCAGCCACAGAAGGTACGCTGCAGGAAGTGCGCAGCCTAGAAAAAGGAGAAAACCTGATAAAAATCCTTTTAATAAATATATATATTCTTATTTGTTAAAAATGGGCGTGGTTCATACTTTATTGAAATCTGTATGGGCCACCAATAAGGAATCTGATTTCAAACCTGTTAAAGGCAAAAAAAATGAACAAATTTTAGAATGCAGACCAATTGTCCGTGTAGCGCAGGTAGTGAAATCTTGATTCTTAGTCTCCGGCAGGGAGTGGAATGCTGGATTTGGGACAAATCATTCGACGTTTGTTTTCCGCCCATATATCTCCATATCCCCATTTGGAGGTGGGTTGCCTCTGGCTGAGCTTGCAATCACACAGCTGGCCCCGTCCAAATGAGAGCCAGTGTTTAATCAAAACCCAGGTAGCCATCTTGCTTCATTTATTCATGCTTCAATCAGTTTCTTGGCATCGCTCTAGTTCAGCAAGACCTGGTGTAGAAACGAGCGTTAGACCTGGCACGCTCATCGAAGTTTGTAGCATAATTGGGGGGGGGGAGACAATCTATCAACACTAATAGTGTAGTCTATTTTCTAGTACTTTGTTTTCTTTACGTTTAATTTTTGAAATCTGAAATCACAAAATCTCTAGACATTCATTCTTCTCATCTAAGACGCTCAAATCATCTTCGTAACTTAAGTCTATGAGAACCTTACCTTCCCGTTTCATGTTATACTAGAAAGAGATGCTAAAAAGATATTTTCTCCGTTTTTGTGGTAAAAATATCTTGATCTAAATGCTAAGTTAAACGTGATGGAAAAGTATTGTCATAGGAAGTTCCACTACCATTTTAAAACTTATAGTTATTGGTTAAGGAAATTACACTGTTGCATTGAATCGAATCGAATTTTACATTTTCTATCAAAATTATGTCATCAGGATGACGACTTATAACCTAGGGTTTCTGCAGCTGCCTTTCTTCTTCTCACACAGAACGCGTCACACTGTGAATACATAAAAAACGTACGACCATTTATGTTGTTATGCAGCTGTGTTTCTTCTTACACAATACGCTTCACACACAGTGAATGCATTGAAAACGTACAACTGTTTATGTCAGGTCGGTTTATTTTATGTATTAAGACACGCAAGGACAAACTAGAAACACGGATTTGGGCAGAAAGCTGTTTATTTTTTTATTCTGTTTTTTTTAGTTGATGCGTTTTTCAGTGATTCGGTTGAGATATTTTGACGCGCCGTTGGAACGTCATGATGCATGAACTTGAAACGGATGCAATCCCACGCAGAAAGCAAAACGACCGTCTTGATTTGGAAACACCGTACTCCCAAACACGATAAGCTTGAAGATGATCCAGAGCAAGATCAAGTTCAAACCCGCTAAGAAACTACTTTTTTCTAAAAGGATTGCATGTTTTTAAAGAATGAAAAAAAGTTTCTTGAAACTTGGAACGTTTCTTGGAACGTCATGATGCACGACCTTTAAACGGATGCAATCCCACGCTGAAAGCAAAACGACCGTCTTGATTTGGAAACACCGTACTCCCAAACACGATAAGCTTGAAGATGATCCAGAGCAAGATCAAGTTCAAACCCGCTAAGAAACTACTTTTTTCTAAAAGGATTGCATGTTTTTAAAGAATGAAAAAAAAATTCTTGAAACTTGGAACGTTTCTTAGAACGTCATGATGCAAGAACTTTAAACGGATGCAATCCCACGCAGAAAACAAAACGACCGTCTTGATTTGGAAACACCGTACTCCCAAACACGATAAGCTTGAAGATGATCCAGAGCAAGATGGAGTTCAAACCCGCTAAGAAACTACTTTTTTCTAAAAGGATTGCATGTTTTTAAAGAATGAAAAAAAGTTTCTTGAAACTTGGAACGTTTCTTAGAACGTCATGATGCAAGAACTTTAAACGGATGCAATCCCACGCAGAAAACAAAACGACCGTCTTGATTTGGAAACACCATACTCCCAAACACGATAAGCTTGAAGATGATCCAGAGCAAGATGGAGTTCAAACCCGCTAAGAAACTATTTTTTTCTAAAAGGATTGCATGTTTTTAAAGAATGAAAAAAAGTTTCTTGGAACTCGTTGGTAGATTCTCTTGGCGTTAGTGTTATTCTGTAATAATTTAAATATTGGTGCTCTACAGGATGCCTGAACCAATGGAACCAGCTTTTTCAAGTTTCTCATCCACTTTTGGGCAATTTACAAATATGTTTCATGATTTGATGGCTCTCAGTTGCACGATGGACTTTCATCAAGAGCGGATTGTAGAGGCATAGAGCTATTAGAGCATAAGTACCAAGGACATCAAAATAAAAACCGCTTTTGTCCCTTGGACCCATCTTAGTACTATTCATACGTCAAAACCGCGATTTTCGAAGGTTTTTCATTTAGTTGGCTCATATTATGAATTTTTTAGCAGTACCAAATTTTCGTCGGAGTTTCCACATTGAGCTTCGAATACGAAATAAGCATAACTGATTAGTTAAATTCGTCGTTAAAAATTCTAACAATAATATTCTGCTGATTCCCTAAGACAACTACACCCTCGAAGAAAAGCTACACCTTCGTACAGCTGTTGGTTGTCATAATTATTAGCTTACTTTTCCCCTGTTTTTTTTTTTTTTTTTTTTTTATTGTGAGCCTGACGCTACCAAAACTGCGTATGTAGTTCACTTTCATTCAAAACTGAGTTCCTGACTTTTTCCAAATTTTTTCAAACAAGATACGTATGTTTGTGCAAATTTCCACTAAAACGATTCAAAAAATTATATTTCATTTTACTGCCCTTAGTATTCTAAGATTTGTGCTCTGTAGAATGCCTGGAACCATGCAACCCAACCTATTTATAAGTCTCTTTTTAGGATACTATTTACAAGTACGCCCCTAGATTTGGTGATTGCCAGCAGCACGATGCGCAAGAGTTGTTGGCTTTCTTGTTAGACGGTCTTCATGAAGACCTCAACCGGATCACGGAAAAGCCTTATGTTGAGCTAAAAGATTCTGATGGACGGCCTGATGAAGAAGTAGCAACGGAGGTAGGTGCTCTTAAGTTATATAAAATTGCAAAAATATTCAGTTTGAAAAAAATAAAGTAATAATGGGGATTTATAAGTTGGGAAAGTTTATAAGATAATATTGATTCATTATTAAATTATATTTCTTAGTATTGGACGTGCTCGTCTCTTACTAGGTTGCTAGCTACCGCTGCGACCCGGATACACATACTATACTACATTTTAATATTCGCCCAATGGTTCATTTGCCTGTAAAGAAGGGGGAAGACAAACGAGTAACTTACCCAGAGAAAAAAAATTTATCACTTTCTCACAGAGAGAAGAGAAAAAATAATATAAATAATAAAAACTAAGGAACGCAAAACTGTATAAATTGAATAGACTAAATTAATTAAGTGAATTAAATAGACTCCAATAAAATAAAAATATATAAGATAAATAAATAAATAGAATTAAAGAATTAGGCCTAAATGATATTAAGCTGCAGAAGAGAATTTTTTAGGGAAGGTTGATTTCAGTAGTACATTATGGATCAGAATTATGGGGGTGTGAGAAAAGAATGGGGTTAGAAAGGATTCAGCTTAGGTACTTTAAGAGATTGTTAGGTTTAAATGATAAGTTTAATAGTCAAGTAGTAAGAGGAGATAATAACCTAGATACCCTTAGGTTAAGAGGCTAGTAAAAATGGTTAAGTTTTGGGAAAGGATAACATCATTGTCTGAGGATAGATTAGTTAAGGTAGCATACAGAGAAATGATAAGTGATATTCATGGCCCAATCAAATCAAGAAAATATTGAGTAGTTGTGGGATGTCAGGAATTTGGAATCAGGGGATAGGCATAGGAGGAGAAGTAGGATCCGTGCAAAAAAGGTAAAGATTGTACTGCAAGAGCAGGAGATCCAGTTATGGTAGGCTGGTCAGACCGTTGCAGCGTCTCTAGGTGTATACGTGGAGGTAAAGGAGGCATGGGGGAGGAATATTATTTTAAAATGGGACTCCAGGGGGAGGATATAAGGTGGGTCATCTCAATAAGGGGTATTTTATGTCTTTCGGTGAAAGAAGGAAGTATTTTGGGAGGTTTAGGTTGCGGAAGGGTCCGTGTTTTTGCCCGATGTGCGGGGAAAATGATGACTTATAGCACTATGTGCAATTGTAAGGAGTAGAAGGCTTTGAGGGTGGAAATTTTTGGGATTGGGGTAAATGGGAAGGATTAGATGGTCGGAATTTTAAAAAGTAAGTGTAAAGTGGATACTTAGAATGTGGGGAGGTACGCGCGTGTAGCCATGCAGCACAGAGAGAGATTTTTGGAGGGTGGAAGATAGGTGGGACAAGAAAAGAATGTTGAATGTTATTTTATATGGTGTGCTTGAAGTATTTTCTTTTTCTTTTTTTAGCCATGATCCATGTAGCTTTAGACCATTTAAAATATATTGATCATGTCTGCACATTTTGTGTAATTATCTTAGTTTTATGGTATTATGTACCTTATAATGTTTGTAATTGTTACGCTTTTTCATTGTTATTACTATCTACCTTGTTATGTGTGTTAGTATCGTTTGGTATCATTTTGTGTTATTTGTTGTTTTTTTGCCATGGCACAAAGTGGCATTTGTTGCAATAAATATCTATCTATCTATAAAGAGCTTCTAAGAAGCCAAAGAATTTTAAGAAATTTTTTGAACAAACTGAATGAGCGGCATCTTCGAGCTGATTCAGGCAACTTATTCCATAAAATATGACTCGCAATTAAAGGAATTTGAATATACTGTTTTGTATTGCGAATATGATAATTATTTCGAACATAGGTAAAAGATGGTGGAACATCTAGGGGCTGGGATAGGTCACCATGAAGCTGAGAAAAAGTAGAACATGCACACGAAAGAATATACAGTCATTCGAGATCGAGTAAAGGGATAACTCCTGAACGATTAGTTTCCTGAATGAGGTTTCTAGCTTTACTGTTAACCTTAGAAAGTCTTTTTTACAGAAAAGGAACGGCTGGCATCCATACAATTTAACAATAAGAAACTTAAGATTGGATCAAGCAATGAAAAACGATTTTCAAAATTGATCCAGGAAAAGTATGTTTAAGCTTTCTTAAAATATCGAGACTCCTGCATATCTTCATTTTAATCAAATCAATGTGACGCTCGAAAGACAGGTTTTCATCAACGAGAATACCCAAATAACGAACATATCGATCATTAGATCTATGATATTCCATTTGGCTGGTGAATTTTAGAAAAGTGGGAATAAACCTAAGAAACAAGTGAACAAATTAAAAAACTGGACTTGGAAAAATTTAGGGTAAGATAATTAGCATCAAGCCATACAATTACTGAGTCAAATAAATTTTCCGTGTTTAATCAAGGCTCTGATTCGCCATTCCATTGATAAGTCATCCCACAGGCAATAATGTAAATTACAAGATATATACATGGCAAGACCTCCTTTAGCCATCCTGCATCGGTGTATATCTTGTAACAACGGATATCTAATAGCATTTCATTGCCAGAATCCAAAAACGTCTCACATAAACCAACAAAATCAGGCTGTCCATCCGAAACCATTTGTCTTAAATTATTTATTGACGAGGAGAGACCCTGAATGTTAAGTTCGAGTGAAGTAAAAGAAGAATTGCCTTGGTGACCTCCTCTCCTCCCAAATCCGAAACATATTTACTATTACAAATAGGGCTTTTATTAATCGGATTTTGATTAGCCTGACCCACAGAATTATTAACTACACTAATTACATCAAAAGGATTATTTTCAAGCTCACAAAGATTGCTTAAAATGTTCACGAAAGCAGGTTTTACTTGGAGTCTATCCAAGTCAGCAGATGAACAAACAAACTTACTTTAATTTCATTACAAAATGAAAAACTGCCAAAGGATTATATATAGATAAATAACTAATTTCATAGCTTTTGAGTTATCTTTAAAAGTATTATTGGAATGAACCATGAGCACGAAAAAAAATGAAATGAAATGAATAAATAAAGCCAAAAAAATGAAATAAAATGAAAAAGAAAATGGGGAAAAACACATTGATAAGTAATGACCCGAGGAAGGCATTTACAAATCAAGAAAAATAGTAACAAGTCACATACAAATACATTCATCCAAATAATTTATTTTACGTGTACGAATTCCACCCGGAATTTTGGCTAGAATTTGTCCATGATCAGACCAAATACTTCTTGGGACAAAGGTGCTACGAGCCGCACTTAATAGATCGCGTCGCTTTTTAGTAAGGTTTTCAGAGACACAAATAAAGCTGACTTGGCCAGCTTACTTTTCGCTGCAAAGACTTTTCGTGCAATATCCAAGCTTTAAAATTTTAAAGCTTATAAATTTTTAGAACTGAAATTTCAATAATTTATGGAAATTATAATTATATTCATTGAAATTATAGTTATAATATTGAATTATAATTATAATTAAATTAATAAATTTAAAACTAAAATTTCAGACACAAATAAACCTGACTTTGCCAGCTTACTTTTTGCTGCAAAGACTTTTCGAGCAATATCCAACCTTTAAAATTTTAAAGCTTATAAAGTATTAAAACTATAATTTCAATAATTTATTTAAATCATAATTATATTTATTGAAATTATAATTATAATCTTGAATTATAATTAAATTAATAAATTTAAACTAAATTTTTAGACACAAATAAGCCTGACTTGGCCAGCTTACTTTTTGCTGCAAAGACTTTTCGTGCAATATCCAAGCTTTAAAATTTAAAGCTTATAAATTATTAAAACTAAAATTTCAATAATTTATTCAAATTATAATTATGACTATATTTATTGAAATTATAATTATAATATTGAATTATAATTAAATTCATAAATTTAAAACTAACATTTCAACCACAAATAAACCTGACTTGGCCAGCTTACTTTTTGCTGCAAAGACTTTCCGACCAATATCCAATTTTTAAAATTTTACTAGGACTAGGGCAATTTTCACATTCTTAGTTTGAGTAGCAGGCATGCGCCTTTAAGAGATCCATTTCTTGGAAATCTTGCAAGCCCGTTATTTGTATTATCACTTCATTAGGATTACCCATCAATTCCACATTGGGGTTTGGTTTCACACCATAGAAAATCAGGGTATCAAGTAAGGTGTGCTGCTCAAGTTGGTCAACCCTGTCTTCTATTTTAGAACTTTTGTTTTTAAGCAAATTCACTGCATTATAAATTCTTTGAAGCATTCTTTCAAATTTGTTCAAATTTGGCACTACATTCAAGGGAAATGGAATTATAAACTTCGTTCACAATATCTTCGCTAATAATTTTCGAAGCTCGGCGATCTTTCACTGTGTCTGACACGACGCGAGAAATGTCCTTCATTAGATTGGACTTTATGTTTATTAGTTCCTCTTGAGTTTTCAATTATTATTAAACTTACAGTTGATGCTGCTGCGGTAGTTGGAGTTGACGGCACTAGACTGGATTTTGCTTTAGTTTTAATGGGTAGTGATAAGTAGGCTCTATTCAGAAGTTATTAAAATATCAGGGAATAAGCGCTGCTCTTCAAAAGCCATATTTACATCTTTATCTGTCTTTAAAGTGGTCATTCCAGTTGCGTTATGCGCTTCAGCTATGTAATGCTCGAAGTGGGTATCGTAGCAAAAGACTAGATATCTAGCTTGATTTTTTTGGTCTTGGGTGCTTTTAATAACCAATGATGGCCATAAGGGGTATCCCTGAGACAAAGCTAGGACAAGATCGAACGGTTAATATTTTACCATTTTACGATCTGCAGTAGTGTGTGTTTGTGTAGGGGGGGGGGGGATACAATTTAGGTAATTAGTAATTTAATTTGGATCTACGGGTGTGTCTTTGGTTTTAATCTTTATGGTGTTGTACTTTTGTATTAGCCATGGTCCATAAAGGCTTTTAATGATAATAATAAATACCGTATCACATATGTAACAATAGGTAAATAATTAGCATAGTGCTCTTAAACTTAATATGAGTTTAAAAAGTTTTCTTTGGGATTTTTTTTTGCGGTTAACTCATTGACTCAACGTTTAAGCATGTTATGTTTAAGCTCTTTTTATTTATTTATTTTTTTTTTTTTTCACCTAGTACTAGTTATTTATTATATGGCGTTTTATCTCTTGTGTTGAAAAACATAGATGAAATAAAGGAAATCGAGGAATATGGTACCAAATGGGAAAGGTATAGCTCTCCTAGAGATGTTTCGAGTGTTCTAGATAAAAATGTTGCACAATGAATGAATTCTTGGAGGTTTTGAGGGCGCAATTTTATTTTAAGTAGTCTAAGTCGCTTAGACTAGAAATAGTTGGGAATAAAGAAGAAAAGTTTGGACATCAGATATAAGAATTTGTAATGAAGGTGGATTGACTGAAGATGTGAAAGATGGAGATGGATTGACTGGAGATGGAGATGTGAAAAACAGAATAGTCAAGGTGTAGGGTTTTCTGTGGAGTTGAAAAAAGTTTAGAAGAATAGGAAGATAAGTCTTGGAACTAAAATTAGACTATTGAAAGCCACTGTTATAGGCTAATACTGGTCATGTGTGGCTCTGAAACTTGGGCACTTCGAAAGACTGAGGAAGATGCACTAAATGTTTTCTAAAGGAACTTTTAAGGATAGTTTTAGTTACTCATTTGACTGACCGCATACCAAACAGTAGACTGCTACGAATTTGTTTCGATTCCACTTTCGAGAGTAACAAATAGGATCATTATATTAAATAGTCAGTTGTCCCTTGAAACTACATTTACATCCGATAAAAACAATAAAAGAAGCTCTTGTGTAAGAGAACTAGAAGCAGAACATTCACATTAGATAAAGACAAATACCGGGAAAATTGTGGGAAAATTTTGTCGTCAGAGTCCAACATTACGGTTGGGGAATAAAGTATAAAAGTTGGGGAAAAGAGTAAAAGAGTGCCTTTAGCACTTGCTAATTATAAGTTTACTTTTACCGGCACTTTGAGACGGACCAGATTGCTTCGATTGTAAGTTTTAATGAATTTGTTTGTTTTTGTAAAGGATTTTTGCTACTAGTTGAGAATTAGAGGATTGCAGCCGTCCATCATCAGGTTTTTCGAGCCTTCCCCAGGCGGTTGTGTTTATATATAATTTACTTTGTGATTATTAGTAAGTAAAATAAATTTGTTGTTTTAAAAAAAATGGTTGTTTAATTATTATATGTTAATGTTTGTCTACCAACCCTTAGTCGATCCATATTCTTTTTTGTTTTCCTTAAGACAATAAACATAATCAAGAAATAACCTAGTTTTTCCTCATTCAAGGCTCATCGGAATATTCACCTAGTTGTAACTATCCTGGTTAACCTCATATTTGCTTCTGAGAAAGAGATACTTCAACTAAGGTTGAGGCCTAAGTAAGGGTGATCCTGTTGTCCCAACCATAGTTGCGACATCTCTTTCTCGGAAGCTAACAAGGGGTCAACTAGGTTATTTACAATTATCCTAGTTTTAGACAACTAGTTAGGAAAGGCCATGGCACAAAGAGAATCTATAACACTAGGGCTATGATTAAAGAAATGTTTAAATGGCTACGCCATGTTTTACGGATGAAGGATTGTGCTTATTTTCAGATTGTGCATTTTAGATTTATTTTACATTATGCATGTTGTATGGAAGAACGATGACAGATTGTGCCGAAGATTGTGCCAAACATAAAACGGTTCACCCCAAAAGAGGTGGGAGAAGGCTGTAGCAAAGAACTAAAAAGACATTGAAATTATGTGGGAGGGGCAGATAGTAAAGTTTTAGAAAGATTGGGGTAGAAAAGACACTTGTACAGCTGTGTTGACCTCAGGAGGCTTGATGTTGAAGTGAATTGTAGTGGTAGTAAGTAGTAGTATGTCTTGTATATTGTCGTGTTTTGGTATTTGTTATTTGTTTATGCCAGAAAGAGGTACCGAGCGTAGTTTTTTTTTTTTTTTTTTTTTTTGTTAATTATTAGGTTTTTAGCTTATGATCTGAGCATTTCTATCCTCCCTGAATTTCTAGCAATTTAGATAATCAGGTACTAGATTATTATAGCCATTGAAAAGTTTCGTTGCGAATGAAGGACACCTCAAGACGGGCGAGTCATTTTTACTTTATTTATTTTGTCATTGATATTCATTTTGTTTTTATTTTTCATTTAGTTTTCTTTAAATAAATGAAAAATAATTTATTTAAGTTCTTCCTTTCAATTAGCTTCAAAAAGTTTAAAAGACTAAGTGACGTTATTAACGATGTTGCCATGAGTTACAAATTTAAAATATAAATTAAGAAGCATTGTTCAATAATATGTAATGACACAAGGAAGTAAGCAGACAACCAATAATTTGAGATTTTTTTATTTTTTTTTAGATTTAATTTGAGATAATTTGATGATTTGTGGTGACAAAACCAGCTTTAAAGCTTCTCTTTTAATTTTCTTCACTGTGTGTTTCATGGACATGGTCAAATTGGCCTCTGGCCGGTTCATAATAGGGCGAATAATAGAAATTGATTATTTTTTTACATTTCTTTCCAGGCTTGGGATAACCATTTGCGTCGAAACCGTTCCATTATTGTAGATCTCTTTCATGGCCAATTAAAGAGCAAATTGACTTGCGTGGCTTGTGAGAGAGAGAGTGTTCGTTTTGATCCCTTTACTTACCTTTCACTGCCACTTCCATTAGACAACTTTATCCATGTCGAAGTCATATGTAAGTTATTTTGTTTTTTATGGTTTTGTTTTTATATTTTTTATATTTTTTTTATTGATAGTTTGGGTTGCCGTTTTATTATGACTGACGTATCACGAAGCTTGCGTGGGAGATTCAAGGTGCCGTAACCCTGATAGGCTTATGGTGCCCACCCGATCAGTCCAGATTTACAAAAACATTGTCATTTTTTCTAACGGAATATTCTTCTGTATTGAGAGAGAGAGAGAGAGAATTTATTTTAAAAAATACAAAAAAAGAAAAATTTGCCAAAAAGCCTTATGGCTTGTGCGGCCATTCTCGAAACTACAAAATTGATAATCACTTATCAATGGACTCCCCTGGACAACAAAAGCAAAACAAAAAACAAGCAAAAAAAAAATCACCACTTGAGACCCAGTACTATACTTATCTAATATAACAACACTATTATATACTATTTCCCTACTTTAACTATATATATATATAAAAATAAATAAATAAAAAATCATAAATCATAAATACCCAAACAATGGCCCCTAAGCAACCCACGAAAAGTTGGCCCATCAGTCTCTTGAACTATATCATAAGGAAGGGACTCGCATATAGAAGGAAGAACATGGGGAATCGAAAATGAAGACCTTGTAGAGCTTTCAGTCGGTTTTCTAATTGCTAATGAATTCCTTGTCTCATATTCAGGTTGATATCTCTCAAAGATACCAATCAAACATTCAGGTGCCTTTTTATGCAATATATCAAACATAAACAGAGCCTTATAAAAATTAAAAAGACCTGAAACTGGCAAAATATTAATTTGTTTTATAACTATCTCTTACTGACACCCGTTTATCACAATTAATAAGAACCCGAATCGCCGAATTTTGGAGAGCACGTAATGACTTTAAATGTGTTTGAAAAGTAGATGGCCCCATCGAACAACAATAAATCAAATAAGGGTGGACAGTAGAAAAATATATCAATCTAAGTATATTAACTGGGGAAAACTATTTCAACTTTCTCAGAATCCCTACATTCCGAGCGATTTTAGACTATATACATTGTATGTACTTTGAGAAACTAAGAGTCTTATCCACTATTACACCAAGATATTTCACAGAGGGTACACGCTCAATACGGCAAGATCCGGCATGTAATTTCTTTAACCAGGGATAATAATCTGGCGATCTAGAAAAAATTATCCAATGGGATTTCTTATAATTCAGCTTAAGGTGATTAACCTTCATCCACTTGTCTATCCTTGACATACTATCTCTTGTCATAGTTAGTAATTCACTTTCTGTTCTTGCCGCCACCGTAAGAGATGTATCATCCACAAGCAGCAATAAAGCTTTATTAGGATCTCGTTGGCTTTGGGTCCCTCCAACCTCAATATACAGCCCACCAAGTGCTACGTATTAGTTATTTAAATATATTCCAAACGTAGTGGTCCCAAGGGGGACCCCTGTGGGACTCCACATCTTACTTTATGATCTATTGGTGGACCTCCAATTTCACAAAAAAAGGACTCGATCTTTAAGATAAGAAGCAAAAAGTCGAAGCGCATTCGTGCGAATTCCTCCATTTTCTAGTTTCTTCAATAAGATCAAATTGTCACAAGTAACAAACGTCTTTAATATATCTAGAAACACTGAACCAACTATAAATTTATTATCAAGGCCATCATTTACTGTTGTAGTAAGGAAGTGGATAGCATCCTCTGTAGAATAACCTCTATGATAACCAAGCTGATTAAAAAAAAAATCCATTCTTACTCAAAAAACTCTCCACTCTCACAAATATTAATTTCTCCATCACTCTTGAGAAAGTTGGCAGTAGTGAAATCGGTCTAGAATTATTAAAATCTTTTATGTCTCCCTCTTTAAATAATGGTACAATTTTGCTCTTTTAAATGCACTTGGGAATGAACCTTCTTTGAAACAACCATTAACCAGATCAACAAAATTTTGCACAAAAAATGGCAAAATCGATTCCTCAAAGATATATAATCAGATCCTGCAGCACTGCTCTTCATTGAAGACACTATGTTAATCACTTCTTGATCAGTCGCTTATGTAAGCCAAGTGCTCATAATACTTGAAGGGCCCAGAAACTGTTTAAAAGTTCCATCTTCAGGACAAACTTCAATCGAATTTTTTATTTTACAACCTTTATTAGAAAAATGGGAAGCCATCATTCGGCAAGCTAACCTGGGTCATCCAGCTAATTTAAATATAGTGGCTAATCAGCACTATTTACAATGACTGACTTAATTGTCATCCAGGTCTTTGCTGGATTATCCTGACAGTTTTTAAATTCCTTAAAATAATATTCCCTTTTAGCCTTCCTCGGGAGTTTATTTAAAGCACTATTATAATTCCTATACACTCTACTATCACTCTCACTACCACTTATCACACTCATCTTGGCAATGTCTTCGATTAATTGAATTTACTAAACTTGACGTTATCCAGGATTTCCTTAGTTTATTTCTAGAATATGTTTTTTCTTCAGACATATATTTTGAAAAGGTCACTTATTTTCTGATACCAATGATCAAACTTCAGAAGACGCAAAATAACTGCTTAAAAATGACCAATCAAAATTGTCCAGCCTTTAAAAAAAATAAAAAAAAAACAGAAGTCTTAGTAATATAAAACCGCTGATAACAATTCTTGGAGATTTACACGTAAATACATTAACTTCAAAAGCTTTCATTATTCCACAATGGTCAGAAACATCATTAGGGATAACACACGACTCTTTATAATCAAAATTTACAAAAATATTATGAATCAACGTCGCAGAAGTCTCAGTAATCCGGGTACAAATATTAATTGAAGGATTTGTATTAAAACAAAATCAAGTATCACAAAAATTAAGACAAATTCTATCATTTTGCAAACTCTTATCAACATTAAAATCTCCTTAAAATCTCAAGTACTTCGAATAACCCCCAATGTCTCCATGTCTTCCCGGTTCTCTAAAAATAATCTCTTAATTTCAAAAAGGTATGGGTCTGCCCTTTCCCCTGTTCTCTCTCTCTCTCTCTTTATCTCTGTTTTTCCCACCATCTCTCCTCTGCCCCTCCCCTCCCCTCGCTCTCTTTATCACCTCATCCCATCTTTCTTCTTTCTCTTTCTCTCTTCTCGAACACCCCTTACTTTTTCTTTCTTTTTTTATTTCTCTCTTCTCCCTCCTTTCTCCCCTATCGCTCCTCTCTCTTCTCCCTCCTCTTTCACCACCTTCACCCTCCCTCCCTCTCTATCCTTCCTTCCCTTCCCCCCTCTTCTCTCCCCATCTACCTCTCTCTGCTGCTCTCTCCTTTCCTTGTAGTTTTTTATTTTATTTTGTTATTGAGCTTTTCAGTTTGAAGCTATCAAATAATAATCTGTGCATTTGTTCCAGATCTTCCTGTTGACGGTGAAAAACCAATTAAATATGGTATATTATTAGGAGCAGGTAGTCATTATAAAGACATTTTGGAGAAGCTTAGCACTTTAGCTGGAAAACAAAGTGATCAACTGAAACTTGCTTATGTTTGTGGATCTCGAATTCAGGTATTCAGTTATTTAGAACGTTTTTTCTTGGTATAAATTGCTGGTAGTTGCCGTTGGTAGCATTTAAAATGTATCCAATTTTGTTCTGATTAGCAAATCGGTGTTATAGGGGTACTGCTTTTCCCCATCCACTCCTATGTATAGATGTGCATCCATATGTCTTTTTGAATTAAGAATTTTGTGCTTTTCAATAAACACCTGGCTTTCAGCCTGTAAATAGAAATGTAGAATTCAGGCAATAGAATATAGAAGCGCATTTAAAGATGTAGATGATATAGAAATTATTACTTACTTAGGATTAGGACTTCCCACGCCGATCGGCGTATAAGGCGGCAACAATGCCTCTCCATGATGACCTCTCCAGCCTCTTCGGCCAAAGTTCAGCCAAAGAGGCCAAACTTCGGCCTAAGAGGGCTGTTCTTGAGAGCGCTGCGTCTTTTTCTGGGCATCGTCCAAGTGTAACCTTTTGTCGTTCGCGCCGTCGCACTCCTGGAGGACTCCAACACCAAACATCATGAGGCAGACGATTGCTGCCCATTCTCACTATGTGTCCCCAATATCACCATCGACTGCTTATAGAAATTATTTGGCAGTGTTGATAGATAGCTATTAAAGTGACTTTGTGCCAGACGAGGGCACAGTGGGATTGATATCTGCTTTATAATACGGGACCTGGAATTTGATCATGGTTGTTACAGTGCCTGATATCCCGTGGAGATTATACATTAGTGCATCCAGACAATTAAACAATAAGAAAAAGGAGGAGTGACTCCTCCTTCTCCTGCTCGTGCCGTGGTGCTTGATGTGTTGCAACCAAGAAATGTACAACCTGATTGACTCCTTTTAATTCTGTACTTGATCACCAAAATTTTTCTTTCATTAGATAATCATGTACATTTGAATTAAAATCAAATCTTTGACTTGAAATTGACCAAATTATAAAAAAATTTACAAATACATCCAATCATGCCACCAAGGAGGGACCAAGGGGAGGGGCATTTCCAAGGAAGACGATAGGAATTTGACTACGAGACCTAGGGAGCATTGTATTTGCTCTTTTTTGCTCTAAAACCTTAGTGCTATTTTTAACTTTTAAAATAGATGATACCTAGACAAATTATAGTCTAAAAAGGTGGTTTTTTTAAGAAAAAGAAACTAATTCAAATAGAAACTCTTTTAATTTTAATTCTTGGGCTTTTCTTGTGAAAAACTGGAGTTGTGCTTTTCTGGTTTGTATTTTCTTATTAATTAGGGAACTTCGTCGTTTCAACAACAAGCTCATCGGTTTTCTCTCTCCTTTCTGTCTCTTCTCCCTCCTCTTTCCTCTTGCTCCTCCCTTCTCTCTCGCTCTCTCTCGATCTCCCCCTCTCTCTCTCTCTCTTTCTCTGGTCAACGGTGTCCAGTAACTACTAAAAGAAAATAAAAGGTTTAACAGTGGTGGATCTTTGAGGCTTTGACAACGATGGAATTACAGTTAAAAACTAGTGCGGGAAAAATTGTGCTGAAAGTTTTATAGTGTTACGCAAAAGAATTGAGTAAGCATATAAAAACAAATGATTTTGGAAACATAAAAGAGTCGAAAAAGTGCCAACGACAGTATATTAGCAGAACCTCAAACCGTATAAAACGACCTTAAAAAGCATAAAAAAAAATATAAAAATAAATCAGCACCGAAGACATTACAGCGTTCTCAGCAGAACTCAAAATGTATTAAAAAAAAGAAATTATCTAAAAGCCATACAAAAATTTGAAAAATGCCAAAGATAATGCAACAGTAGAAGCTAATGAAGTTCGAAAAAGATGTCTGCATTAAAGATGGTGCAGTATTTCTGAGCATAATTTGAACTCATAAACAAAAACTTTAAAACACAAAAAAAGGCTTTTAAAAAAAAGTTCTTATGAGGGTATAGCAGTAGGCTCCAAAAAGCACACAAAATTGTAACAAATTATGCGCCTAAGCAGGGCTGCTCAGCAGAATAAAAAAGCTTAAAAAACTTAGATTTAGTACCCCCCCCCCCAAAAAAAAAAAAAATTAACTGAATTAAGTGCCAAAAAGTATGGCTGCAGGATCCAAAAAGTTTAAAAAAAAGAAATTGTAAAGCATAAAAAAGGGAAAAAAAAAAAAAAAATCGGCGATGAAGATAGTATAGAGTTGCTCAGAAAAAAAAAGAAGAAAAAAAGAGGGCGCAAGACAGTAACCTGTACCATTATTCACCAGAATTCAAAAGGAATAAAAACTGTATCAAAAGAGCCTCCTTCGTCTTTGAGCTATTTTGATGACAAAGCAGAAAGGCTGAGAATTGTAAAATGAGTTTTAGGTACCGCATCCTATTAAGAGTATTTTGTTAATACCGTCAATACCTTTGCATTTTGATACTAAGAGTATCTACGGACGAGGGCAACTGCTCTCCTCCATCTGTAAAACCAAAAATAGATATGGGATTTTTTTTTGTCACAATATTTGAATGTCACTTTACATATGACATTTCTCAGGCAAAAGACTCTCGGTCCCTTCCCCCTCCCCCCTTGCTCCAGTAAAATAATTTTGAATATTTTATAGACTTTCCCTGATGAGAGTGACAAGGTGATGAACACGCCCACTGCCAGTACTCTATACGCATTTGAGATCATTGCTTTCACTGATTGGCCACCGTCTCCTGTGGAAAGCCCTGTCTGCTTCAAAAGTATTGCCAAAAGCTTACCAGAAATTCAAAGATTGTCACGTAAGCTGTTCTGTCTTTCGCCGTTCTTATCAACAAACGATTAATCTATAATGAACTCAGTAGATTAGTTGAATCTTAAGGGGTCTCGGGACTCGGGCAATTGATTATTAATCTAAGAGTAAAAATTTGGTTGACGCATTCTCCCCTTCCTGTTCTTCTCTTAAAACTCTATTTGCAGACACCAGGTCCCTTAAGTTATGTAATTGAAGTCATTGGATTAGAAACTAGTTGCCCAAATACGGTTTTAATTAAAATACACGGATGCACTAAACACAGAATCAAAAAGCTATTTATTTGCTCTTCGAGGAATAGTAGTTTATTTAAAGTTGTCTTAAATATATAATCTTAAAATTTATAACTACCTAATATGAGTTTAAGCCTATTTTTCATGTTTAGCCCCAAATGTTTGATACTTGGAGAAGTTTTAAAAGTAGTTAGCCTATATTCATTTTCCCAAAAAAAATGTTTATCTGCTCCATGAGGAAAATTTAAAAGTAGTAGCCTAAATGGACCTTGTTTATATTTTAAATAGCCTATTTAAAATGACCTGTTTGCTACTCGAGAAAAACATTCAAGCAGGTGCCTAAATACATCTTAATACATCTTAAGTTTCATATTAAAAAATGGTCTATTTGCTCCGCGAAGAAAAATTTGAAAGTAGTAGCCTAAATACACTTTTAATCAAAGTACACAGATGCACTAAACACTCCATCAAAAATTATTTATTTGCTCGTCGGGGAATAGTTGTTGATTTAAATTTATTTAAAATATACAGTCATGAAATTTATAATTAGTTAATCTGAGATAAAGCTACCTTTCATATATAGACTCAAATTATTGGTATTTGGAGAAGTTTTAAAAGTAGTTAGCCTATAGATAAGATAATGTGTACTTTAAAGCCAAAAATTGTACACAAAAAAAAAAGTATTATAAATGTAGCCTACATTAGCGATCATCAGGAAACACTTAAATGAAACACTTTACTTAATACCAGGATGTTTTTTAGTTAACAAAATTTCCAGATACCTCGGTGGGGACATACTTTTTAAGACACCTGGCAGTATCAGCTCATTTTTTCCTATAGTAAAAATTGTCTATTTGCTCCTTGAGTAAAAATTGAAAGCAAGTGTCTGAAAACACTTTATTCACATTTCATATAAAAAAAAATATGTGTGTTTGTTCTTCGAGGAAAAATTTGAAAGCAGTAGGCTAAAATGTGCTTTATTTATATATTTTAAATAACAAAATTGTTAATTTGTTCCTCGAGCAAAAATTTGAGAGCAGGTGCCTAAAATACATTTTTACATTTCATATATCATGATTAAGTATTTGCTCCTCGAGGAAATACTTGAGAGTAGGTTCCTCGAAATAGATATTTAGGCATGCATTTTATATATCAAGATTGTGTACTTGCTCCACGAAGAAAAATTTGAAAGCAGTAGTTTAAATATACTTTATGTATGTTTAAGATAACAAAATTGTGTATTTGCTTCTCGAGCAAGAATTTGAAATCAAGAGCCTAAAAAAACTTAGTGCCCTTTAAAAAAGTAAAAATTGTCTATTTGCTCCTTGAGTAAAAATTGAAAGCAAGTGTCTAAAAACATTTTGCTCACATTTCATATAAAAATAAATATGTGTGTTTGTTCTACGAGGAAAAATTTGAAACCATGTGCCTAAAAATACTTTTTTACTTTTCAGGTATCAAGATTGTGCATTTGCTCATTGAGGAAAAATTTGAAAGCAGTAGGCTAAATGTGCTTTATATATATATTTTAAATAACAAAATTGTCTATTTGCTCGCGAGAAAAATTTTCACTGGAAGTACCTAAAAATACTTTTTTACATTTCATATATCCAGATTGTGTATTTGCTTTACGAAGAAAATTTTGAAAGCAGTAGCCTGAATGTGATTCATTTATGTTTTAAATAACAAAATTATCTATTTGCTCCTGGAGTAAAAATTTTACAGGAGATGCCTAAAAGCACTGTCATATCCCATAGCACTGCAATATGAACGATTTGCTCAACGAGGAAAAACTGAGAACATTAGCTTAAAGACACTTATGACATTTCAGACGAAATACCGAAATATCCACCACACTATAACAAGTGTGGCTGGAAAATTACCCTTTTACCATCATATTTGAAAATTAATTTATATAAAAAAGACGAAGAAAGTTTTTGTTCATTAATTAAAGATGCGAAATTTACTTTTTCTCTCTCTATTTTTAGGCCAAACCTCTGCTCCCGCCCAGGCGAACGATACCGTGTCTGCACGAGGGACAAAAGACACCAAAGCGGATATTGAAACCGAATCCGAGGAGGTAAGCGGTCCGGCTAGAATCTTCCAAACAGTCACCAGCATGCTATGCCGCAAGGTAGGCAGATTGTAGCCAACACTGTCTATGTTGGGGCAATAATCTGTCACGTGGTGTTAACGTCCTCTATTAATGTTTGTCTTGTCAGTGATGTCCAATGACTGGTGTGGGTATAAAGAGCTACGTGTAGGAATCCTTTGTCATAAGAGTAAGCATTGAGCCATTCAGAAGCCAAATTTAATCACTACCGTTTTCGTACTCTGTGTGAGTACTGGAGACAAATTCTTTTTGCCTCCTTTTCCCAAACACTAGATTAAAGGTCCTGTAAATTTAAATTACAAAAATTACAAATGATTTTGCCTCAGACATATTTTGGAGCAATAATCTGTCGTGTGGTGTAAACGTCCTCTGTTACGTTTGGTCTTGTCCGTGATTTCATATGACTGGTATCAGTACAAAGATTGCTTGCAAGAATTCTTTTTCATAAAAGAAATTGTTCGACTGTTCAGTAGCAGATAGAGTGACTGCTCTTTTTGCACTCTTTGTGGGTACAGTAGTATTTTTTTTTTTTTTTTTTTTTTTTTCTCTCGCTGTAACACAGTATTTTGGGTCCCACAATTATAAATTACAAATTATTTTCTGCCAGAAATTTTTGACATACTCATCTGTCGTATGGCATAAACGTTATCTGTTAATGTGTGTCTTGTCCGTGATGTCATCTTACTTGTGTCTTTTTTTATTTTTTGTTGTTTTTTTTTTTTTTCAGCTCTCCTGCCGACTCTGCGGCAGTGTCAAGAGAGAACACAACCATCCTCCTCGAGCACACTTGGTCTTGAATATCTGCGGGTGTATCTTCAAATCGTGTTCCTGTATTGCTTCGGAACTAGTGCAGACTATCAGACCATTTCATTCTTGGACGATCACGTGGTCGTTTCCACCTAGTGGCCTCGAGGTTGAAATCATAGGTGATGCGACATGGGTTTCTTTTGGGATTTGGAGGAGATGGCCATACCCTCTCAGTGTGCGCTGCGCATCGTACAGAGAAAACTAAACCGGCCTTGTATGGGTTAGGAGGTCGGTGTTGCTGATAAAATCGTAGCAGCGGGGTCCCCCTATCTTTCGGAGTCCTTTTGTTTGAGTCAAATCCAGCTTCTTCAAAGTCGTGGTGGTTGTTTGCTATGTTTCTAAACCCTATAGTGGAACTGGCCCCAGAGATGCTTTGATTGTTTGCATCTTTGTTAGGCGGCTGACAGCGGGGTTGTGCCAGGTTTAGTCGAGTCTTGCTAGGACGGAAGAGGCTTTGGTGATTCGTGTGTTGACTTAGCTCTCAACTCACTCGTCACTTAAAGGGATTCGGTCAATGTGCCTGAAGTTATTCGGGACTGCTACTTGGTTTCTGAGGGTGTTTGTCATGGGTGTCAAGACGTTGTCAAAGTCAGCGTCACTCGATAGTCCGTCACCGAACATCAGGCCGAAGTTCAGTTGGGTAGTCGTCCATGTCATCACGTAGTTGATGGCGCAATTCGATGTGTTTGAAGTTGCGGCGTCCTCCTACCTGCGTTTGAAAGCGTCTAAATATATTCTGTTTCTAGTTAAGGGGAATTGATGTTCTGCTTTTTGTAGCAGGCGTCAGGACCCAAATTCATTGGAGCAAGAACTCTTAAAATATGTAACTTGCCCATTGTTCACATGTAGGTTTTGCTATTGGAAAAAGGGAGCATATATATATATATATATATATATATATATATATATATATTATAAGTATTTAGATTTGCCAATACATTAAGTGTATGGGGTAATGAAAACGAAAAGGGCACTAGTCATTCTGACAATTGTGCATTTTGAGCTGCAACAATTGAGTCTTTTACAAAAATTATTGTAAAAATTGTGACTTCAGTAAAAGCTGGGCTGCACAAATAAAATAAACGGTTATTGTAATGTTTCAATGGCGAATGTCTGCTTTTGTTGGATGGCCTATTTTGGCTTTGTATAAAAACTGCTGTGCTTGGTTTTGCTTTTGTGGCTTTTATTTCTTGGATTGCTTTTTGAAAGAATAATGAATAGTTTCTATTTGAATCGATCATCATCCAGAAGAAGTTTTCAGTAAAGTAGATACAAAAAGAATGAAGAATAGAAATTAGTCCCAGTTAAGCAATAATGATATTTTGTACTTCTCTTGGTAACAGTAATAGAAAAACAGGTTGCATTTCATAATTATAAAATAAATCCTAAAATAGTATAAATCCTAACATAATAATAAAATAATCCTAAAATAAATTAGTTTCCCTATATTCATGAAGACCGCCTAATTAACTTTCTTGCACTTTTAATATATTTTTGCCAAAATTTTATATTGAAAAAAAAAAAACACTTTTATATTCTTTCAGCGAATATTAAGAAACCTAAATAAAAAATAAAAGTTTTTTTTAAGTTAAGCTTCATAGAGGTTAGGAGTAAGATTTTAGAGGGGGAGGGGGCTGAGGAGCCTGAGCTTTGAAAGGGTAAAAGGTATAAGTAAGTTTTTTTTTTTTTTTTTTTTTTTTGTAGGCTGGGTTCTATAGTGGATTGGAGTAAGACGTTGAGTTCAGAGTATTATTCACTAATAAATAGAGATTCGAAATACAATATTCTCATTCCCCCTCGAAAGGCTCCGTGGCCAGGGACACAAAAACAAAATACAATATAAGCAACAACCAAAAAAAAGGAGAACAATAGCCAAATAACATATAAGATTAAAAAGAGAACATACCTGAGGCCTGGGAGTCAAAACGTAGAGAATTATGAAATATTTATAGTAATTCGCATCAAACTATGAAATAACTCTCTCGAATATTGCCACAAGGTTAGACTTGGTATCACATTGTCGTCTGTAAAAGCAACGAGAAAATCTTCATTAGGAGTAGTATTCTAAAGCTTAATAGATTGTTGGATCAAGACTTTTTTTCGCTTCATGGAATTTTTAAGCAAGGCTTGTTTTTACTTTTGAGTGTTTTGGGTTGAACTTTTCTTTAGAGTAAGACTAAATTTAATTTTTACGCTAAGTCTTATAGATTGCTGAAGCAAGTCGTCAAGTTTGTTCTTTTTTTAGCTTCGTGAAGCGTTGGAGTAAAACTTTTTTTTTGGAGGAGGGGGGGCTGCCTTATATAGAGTAAGAGCAATTTTTTCAAGTTTTTTTGTTAGATTCATGGAGCGTTGACCCAGACTTTATTTTTTACTTTTCGGTTGTTTTAAGTTGGACTTTATAGAGGGTAGGTGTAAGACTTTATTTCTATTGTATTTTGAGCTTTATAAAGCAAATCTTTTAATCTTCGTTTCAGCTTCACAGAGCGTTGGAGCAAGGCATTTATTTACTTTTGGTTGTTTTGGGGTTTTACTTTAGCAATGGAGCGTTGAAACAAGGCTTATTTAATTTTCGGTTGTTTTAGGTTGAGCTTTATAGACTATAGGTGCAGGCAGTGTCGTTACTAGCCAAAATGTTTGGGGGGGGGGGGCAATAGATTTTACCGACTGGCTGACCATTTTTACCGACTGTTTTTTTTTCTTTTTGTCAATATAATTAGCATAATGTCCGTTTCGAATACAATACGGAAATTCACTGCACGAGTTGGTAAAACCGCTGCATTTACCAACTGAGATTTAGATTTTGGTACATATCTTGTCACTATTTAATGCTGATAATTTAACCAAATAGAAAGTTGTGGCGCCATCTGTAAAATCATGGCAGGAGTCGGTAAAACTGCTATGTTTACTGACCAAGTTCAAAATTTCTGTAGATGTCAGTATTGTCGTTATTGTTCTGTATTGTTCAGTATGTCAGTATTGTTCTGTAGATGTCAGTATTGACTTGTCAGTATTGTCGTGGTCTTTATTGAACCGAACAAAGAATTTTAGCGGCTTCGGAAAAATTGTGGCGCAAAGCGCCACGATTTTACCGATTTGATTTTTACCGAGTGACCAAAAACATTTGGGGGGGAGGGGGCTTCCCCCCTCCCCACCATACGTGACGGCCCTGGGTGCAGGTCTTCCTGGTTTTATTTTAGCTTCATGGAGCGTTGGAGCAAAGCTTGTTTTACTTATTGGTTGTTTTAGATTGAGCTTTATAGAGGATAGGAATAAGATGTTATTACTTTTTTTTAGGCTGACTTATATAGACAGTTTACAAATATTATTGAAAAGAATGAGAACACATTAAAATTGTAAAACTTAAGACCAGGGTATTCGAGTTATTGACCGCTACTTTGCTGGAATGAATAAACTGAATCCTTCGTACAGGCTAGCCTCCTTATGAATATTTTAATTTTTGCATAATAATTTGTTTTCTTTTTTTGATATTTATTTGCTGATTGATTTTTTTTCACTCTTAATGATTATACTTTCATTTAGCTTCTGTATAAACATTCCAGTTTTCTATTTTGTTTTAGCTTTTCTTTCTTCTTTGTTTCTTTTGCAACTTACTGCCTTTATTTTCATTTTTTTTTTATTGCAGGTTTCTATTACCTGTTTTATAGTGCATAAAAAAAAAAATTATCCTGCCAGCGATTATCTCAGCCAATAGATATCTAGAATCGATATTAGTGTTATAAAATACCAAAAAAATACCCCAAAAACATACCCAAATAAATTTTCGCGCCAGCGATTATTTCAGCCAATAGATATCTAGAATCGATATTAGTGTTATAAAATACCAAAAAATACCCATAAAAGATTACTGCTTTTATTTCATGATTTTAGATAAATATTATTTATTTTCAATTTTAAAATTGTGATAACAATAGGTATACGATAATAAATTTGTAACAGTGTTTATGTAATAGTCCTTTCACTGCAAGTTTATATTATATGTCTTATTTGCATTAAAAAAATTCTATTTAGCCGACAGTTATTTTATTCGATGAAAGTCTAGAATATATATCAGGATATTTAAAATAATTGAAATTAATAGCATCACTAAATTCAACATGATTTATAAATAAAAAAAAAATAATTTGATGTTTCGTATTTAATATCTTAATGTGTGTAATGTAATGTAATGTATAATGTTTTAATATATTGTATGTTTTTTGCTTTTAGCTTCGAAAATTGTCTCTTTAATAACTGTATTTTGATTATTATGAGTGTGATAAAACCAGGCTAAAAGTAAAATTTACTTTGGAGAGTTCGTCTCTGAGCCGCAGTACCTCGGTGATCGGAGCTGCCCACCCTTTGCCAGGAAATCTGGGGTTCGAATCCCACTTATGGCAAGTTTTTTTTTTTTTTTTTTTTAGTAATCAGTATTATTTGTTATTTATTCATTTTCTCAAGTTTTACAAACCTCTACATCTCTCAGATAGTCTAAGAAAATTGTGAAAAAAAAAGTGTCAATCTTAAGATGGAATATTTTACTGAAAGATTTGAAGATATCGTGGTAATTGCCAAAATTTGTACCGCGTGGTAATTGCAAAACTATCCACGTGGAATATTTTCAAAATTTTGCTAAATTGTAACTGCCAATTTTGTTGATGTAGTCGGCAAATGATCATGTGGAATAATAGCTGAATTTTACTAAATCGTAATTGCCAAATTTATTGATAATGGCCAAGATTTGTCGACGCAAATAACCGTGCGGAATAACTGCCAAATTTTGCCAAATTACCAAATTGTATTTGCTAAATTCCGTTGATGTATTCAGCATTTAACCTCGTGGAATAAAACTAAATATTCACGAATGGAGATTAAGAACCAAAATTGATGCAAGACAAAAATTCTAAAAAAAAATAAGGTGGAACTAAATTTAATTCTAAAATTAATTGGTGGAACTAAATTTAATTCTAAAATTAATTGGTGGAACTAAAAAAATTATAAAATTAATGCACCATTTCTAAAAGAAATGGTGAAAAAAATTCTAAAGGTGGAACACGTATCAGTGATCGGAGGGCATCCTTTAAACCACTTGGGGCTACCTGGGCTCAGATAGGAGGGATATTGAGCTATTAACTGGGGGGGGGGTCTTAGTACAACCTTCGTTGTAATGACAGATCCCTAGGTTTGGATCAGAAAATGACAGGGCGCAATCTGGGGATGTTGGTAAAAACCTTCCCAGTCCTGACAGTTGCCCGAGTTTGGACTCGGGAAATGAACAGGTACGCAAGACCTTAGCGCAACGGGCACTTGTACTGAAGAATACTTAGATTTGGTGAATGCATAACGGATTTAATTAGAAGAAAATGTGTAAGCTCACCTTCAGGTATTCTATAGATTTTGAATATCTGCCGATATTCAGACGTCATTTCTTCATTTGAACGTTATTTCAACGGTCCTTTGCCGTGTAATATTTAGAATCTCTAAATTTAGAGCCGAAGCATGGACCAGAGAATAAACTTAACATGTTAAACATACAAATATCTGGCAGAGAGACGAGCTTGTTTTGCACAGATAAAAAACAATTAAAGAAATTAATGGACGTTCAATCATAATGAAAGACATGACAAACAATAATAAATAAGAATAAATAAAAATAGATGTAAAGTTAATTACTCACCACATCAGACACCCCCCACGACGAACAAATAAAAGTTCAAATAGGGATAATTTCTTTTATTAGATAGTGACAAACAGATACAAAAAGTTCTGGGTATTTTGACCACGTATATCAGTAATCGTCATCAGTAGATAAACTAAAGTTTATACTTACGCCCCCCCCCCCCCATAACGATACATAAGAAACAATATCAACCAGCAATGGGACAAGAAGAGAAAAATCAAGACCCACGAGAAATACCCAATTTAGAAAAAAATATTAAAAAAAGTTACAGCAGATTTTTAAAGGGCAAAGTGTTTTCCTAGGGGAATTGGATTGAACGTAGGACTC
Organism: Artemia sinica; assembly: GCA_027921565.1. NCBI lineage: Eukaryota > Metazoa > Arthropoda > Branchiopoda > Anostraca > Artemiidae > Artemia > Artemia sinica. The sequence continues at coordinate 25,892,749 of CM051261.1, read as the reverse complement.
TTGAATTCAACTCGCAAATTTTACTCAGCCTTGTCTCACTGCCATCTCTATTAATAATATCTCCTAGTATCGATTGAAGAAATGGATGTAAGTTCGAAGCGAAGTTTTAATTTTTGCCGCATTGAAGTTGTCATTTAAAATCAATATTATTATTTTTTCAGTTCTAATATTCAACTTCACTAATATTTCATATTTATTAACATGAATTGATAAACCTTCTTTGGAGATCATCTAAACATACAACTTCACTTCTGGACTTTTATATATTCGGACTTATAATTCGGAGTATATATTCGGATTTATAATATTTTTTAAGTAATTTTAAAATATGCTGTTATCAAATACTTATATTATTAATTATTATTAATCATATATTAAAAATTATTAAAAATTTTAATGCTTGTAAAAATACTTTACCTTTTTAATTTATTTTCATTACAATTGCTTGAAGGGTATGGACAGCTATTTCCAGCAGCTAAAAGCAGCTGGAAAACAGTTGCTACTCTACTATAATTCCTATAATATATTATTTTATATTATATTATGCTATAATATAATATTATATAATATAATATAATAATTAATATATTATAATATAATATAATATATTATAATAATATAATATATTATAATAATATAATATATTATATTATATAATATAATATTATATTCTGCTATAATATATTAATACATTAATTGCTATAATATATTCTGTATTTAGTCTTCTTCGTCTGTAAAGCTGAACGATGGTGTCAATCTGTCTAAACGAGAGAGCAGAGAAATTGCTGACGTTATTTGTAGCGATGTTGAACTGAGCACCATGAATCAACTTGAAAGTACGGTGAACCTCCCACGGGAGGCTTTGCGAGAAAACGAGAGAACTGCCTTTAATAGAGCCTCATATTCTGCCTGTGTTGAATGGAAAGGATATCTCACTGCATATCACCGAAGATTGGTAAGTTTTCAAATTTTTTGTCTGATTTAATTTGAGAAATTAATTTATTAGAAATTTAAGAAATTAACTAATTAGTTTTTCTAGTCTAATTTAATCTTTTTCTATTTTTCTAATTAAGTTTTCTTACTTAATTTTTTTCAACTTGTAAGTTGTCAGATTTTTTATGCCTACAAACACTATCACCTTCTCTAATGACCCATATCTCGTAATTTTCACAGAAACATCTAAGTTGAGACATAAAGAGAAAACTGCAGGATTCGCCTTTTTCTTACCATCTGCCCCCCCCCCAAAAAAAAAAAAATCCTGATCCTCTGCAGAGGGAAGCCGAGAACCGAGTTTTACCAAAAGAAGAAGTTTTTGATTTGTATGCGATTTATTAGTTCATGTTTCTTTTAACAAGGGCTTCTGCTTGCTTTTTTTGGCTTGGTATTCTTTGTGTTCAAGGTCTTTACTAGATGAGAATTAATTGTGATTTTTCTCTCTTTAGTCAGTACCCCCCCCCCCCCCAGTCCCCCTCCTACCATTTAGCCTTCGTGGTGTTTTCGCTATATGCACCAATGTACTATCGTAAATGGTGTTTTTTTTTTTTAGAATATTTTTTAAAATCCGCAGTCGGAGTGGGAGGATGTCATAAAGAAAGATTTAAGGAAAATGGGTATTTACTGGGAGGATGTAAATAGGGAGGCTTTGAATAGATTGGGATGGGGGAGGAGCGTGCGTAACTGTGTTGGCCTCAGGCAGCTTGGTGCCGCGGTGAGTTGTTAATAGTAGTAGTAGTAGTAGCATTTCTAAGTCCTTTCTTCTCTTCTGAAGAAGGGGAATGTGGTCTCAGCTTTGGGAAGAAACTTGAGAAGGCTCAGTCAGTGCTCCAAATCAAGGCATAAAAAAGAGGATGTACTTCCCCAAAAGGGGGATTCCCACCATGTCTCCGCACTGTTGTATGGTATGAATTGGTAATATTATATGTACCTAAGGATTGCTGTAGGTGCAGTCAGTGGTTGTGGCATATTTGTTTCGACTCATTTCTTTAAATTTTTGGATGTCCTAATGCCTGCAGATTTTTAGTTGCATGGCTGTAACTGAATCACTGATTTTGTTCTGCAGTTTTCGGATTCATTGAATTGATTTGGTCATTGAGATTAAAATTATCTCGCATGGAAGTTAAATCTTTGCTGTTACTATTTTCGTGATTGTATTAAATAATTGTGCACAATGTAGAACTTGTAGTCGCTCCTAAGTGGGTGAGCCGCTTCTTTTGAGTAGCCTGGAAAATAGGGGGAGAGATTTATAGGCAGTGTGTAAGTTTCTTTTTTTTTGTGCGCTACTGATATAACTTTGTGGGTTTTAGGGGTAGCTGGCTTCTTTTTTTTTACTGTAGCCCATTCTGTACCAAATACGTACATACGTCTATCTGTCTTACTATCCAATAGTAAAATGGTTGTTTTTCTTACCTTGAGGTAACACAGCAGACTGAGTGACTCTGCTTGACAATACGGAGCCTGAGGTTCGATTCTTGCTGTCCGCAATATTGGACGACAGGATTGTTACCTGTCCCTGTGAAAAAGACCCTGTAATTGAATACGTTGATTCGACGCCCTACGCGCCTTCAATGGATCTGGAAGAACTTTACCTTTTTGTTATGCAATTTAGCATAGTACATCTACGGATACAATTTAAAATCAAACATCTCAATTCCATGTTACTTAGTACCAAGATGGACCCGGCCAGTGTGATAAATTTTGGTCAAAGGGATTAATTTTATTTTTGTCAGGTGATATTTACCTGGCTTGTTTTGAGACCCGTTGGCGGTTATTATTTTTTCCTAATTTGGAAGACCCATGACATTTTATCGCTTGAACAAGCTAACTAGGCCAAGACTAGCCTAAATACACAAGGCTTGATAAAGGACCTTTATCCTATTTTCTTATGGCCTTCTCCCACCCCATTCGGGTAAAAGCTGTTGTGCTGAAAAGGACGATCTTTGGAAATCTGCTATCCTTCATCCACATAACGTGTTCTAACCATCTCAACCTTTCTTTTTTTAAGCTCTAGAAAAAGGGATAAAACCGCACTTTTTTAAAGTTCACCTAAAAAAAAAAAAAAAAAAAAAAAAAAAAAAAAAAAAAAAAAAAAAAAAAAAAAAAAATATGGGCCAATGTATAAAAATTCTAGTTTCAGACCCTCTACTTTCCCACCCATGTAAAGGAATAGTTTGGTGTTAGTTTTGGGCTGTCGATATTTAGTTGTATTCTTCCAATTCATGGTGTATCCATAATTTTTGCTTGGAGGGTGGTATTTTTTGGGAGGGGTGGGGTTAGGGGGCACGATTTTTTTTTTTTTTTTTTTACAAATTCAAACCCGGTACCCCGTCCATGTAAAGGAATAGTTTGGTTTTATTTTTGGGCTTTTGATATTTATTTGTATTCTTCCAATTGAGGGCGTATCCAGGATTCTTGCTTGGGGGTGGTTTTTTGGTTGTGTGTGTGTGGGGGGGGGATGTTTTTACAAAAAAGTGCAAATTCAAACCTACCCTCCCCCTCCCTTGGATACGGCCTTGCTTCCAATAGCATATTTTGTTTAAATTGGTCACTTTCATATTTCCCGTTTTCACTCATTAAAGAAACAGGGGGTTCCCTCTTTTTATTCAGTTGCTGATTTTGCTTTGTATTTGTTATTTTATTTCTGCAATGAGAGGTGTCAGGAGGAGGTGGAACTTTGCCAAGGGACTTAATCTGAGAGAAGTCCTTGCCCATGGTAAAGGTCATTCTTAGCTATTAGATATTGGAAGGTTATTTAATTTTATGTATTAAAAAAAAAAACTTTTTGCACAAAATATTTTTTTTTTTTTTTAAAGTAAAGAACTACATTTAACCAAAAATGAACAAAAATAGAATCAAATAATCTACCAAGCATGCAACTACCACAAATCAGTATCAGAGGCAACGCTATAGCTTTGCCTATAGTAAAGGCCATACGGCTCCAATGTTTTATTATTATTTATTATTTTTTTTCCCAGAGGCAATTCATATAGAAGGGGTCGTCGCAGAAACTTCAAAGGGAGCTCATTCCCTTTCGAAACTTCAAAGTGAGTTCTAGTGCCCTTTTAAAGGGTCAAAAGTGATTGGAAGGCAACTAACACCCCTTCCACGCCCACCAGTTCCCCAAACACATCCAATCAAAATTTTGAGATAGCCATTTTGTTCAGCGTAGTTGATTTCCACATAGAAATTATGTTTTTGAGGAGGACACTCCCTCACAGCCCTCAGGGCTGGGGTTGTACGTTATGCCCTGGGGGCATATAAGGTTTTTATAGAAAGTTTTGTCGTAGAAACTTCAAAAAGGACTCATTCGATTGGAAATTCAATGGTCTAGTGCCCTTTTTAATAGTCGAAAGTGATAGGAGGGCTACTTACCCCCCTCTCATGCCCACCTTTTCCCCAAACACGTCCAATCAAATTTTGAGAGAGCCATTTTGTTCAACGTTGTTGAAAATCCAGGAAATTAGGTCTCTGAGGATAACAACCCCCCCCACAGCCCTTAGGGCAAGGGTTGTAAGTTATGCCCTGGGGGCATATAAGGTTTTTATAGAAAGCGTTGTCGTAGAAACTTCAGAAATTGTTCATTCGATTGGAATTTTAAATGGCTAGTTCCCTTTTTAATAGTCGAAAGTGATTGGAAGACACCCCTTCCACGCTCACCATTTCCCCAAACACATCCAATCAAAATTTTGATATAGCTATTTTGTTGAACGTAGTTGAAAGTTCCGGAAATTTTATGTTTGAGCAGGACACTCCCCCCACAGTCTTCAGGGCAAGGGTTATAAGTTATGCCCTGGGGGCATATATGGTTCTTATGGAAGGAATGCTCGTATAAACTTCAGAGAGGGTTCATTTGATTAGAAATTGAAAGTTCTAGTTCACTTTTTAAGTGTCAAAAGATATCGGAGGGTAAGCAGCTTCCCCCGCCCCAAACTCTTTTTTCCCAAATGCATTCGATAAAAATTTTGAGATAGCTATTTTGTTAAAAATAGTTCAAAGATCATATTCCAGTATCGGAATATTAAAAAAAATCCGGTATCGACACAACCCCCTAGGGCCCGGGGGCAGGCGTCGTAAGTTATGCCCTCGGGGCATATATGGGTCTTATGGAAAGGATGCTCCTAGGGGACCTAGCCCCCCCCCACGCCCTTTTTTCTTCAAACCCATCTGATAAGAACTTTGAGATAGCCTTTTTTAAATAGTTTAAAGACCATATAACGAAAATTCCGGGGTCGACACAGCGCCCAGGGCCCGAGGGCAGGCGTTATGCCCTGGGGGAATATATGGTTCTTATTGAAGGGATCCTCGTAAACACTTCAGAGAGGGCTCATTTGATTGAAAATAGAAAGTTCCAGATCACTTTTAAAGATTCAAAAGAGACCGAAGGTTAATTATCCCCCCACCACGCGCTTTTTTCCCAAACCCATCCGATAAAAATTTTGAGATAGCCATTTTATCAAAAATATTTCAAACATCAGGTAATAAAAACTCCGAAGTTTGACACAAACCCATTTTTTCACTTTGATATTGTTACTTTGAAACCAGTGTTGATACTTTGGTGAACATTTGATTTTTTTTTAAGTTTGATTTTAAAATAAGGAATTTTTAAAAACTTGAAAATTTTTGCAATCAAAAACGAACAAAAATTAATTAAAAAAAAACATTCCGAAAAATAAGTTTTTCAAAGAAAGTAAAGGCCATTTTAAACTTAAGCTCAGCAGATACAAATACCTTTTAAAAATAAAACTCAAAACGACCAGAAATTACTATTAAAGATTAAATGAAACCCAAAACGAACAGAAATTAAATAGACAATCATAGCAAAAACATACAACAAGTATTAATATAAATGAATAAATAGATCTTAAAGCGAGTAATGCTTAGATTGAATATGAATATCAAGCTTAAAACGAAAAAAAAATATTTTCCTATGTAAGTATAAATGAAACTTAAAACGAACAGAAATTAAATAAACAATCAATGCAAACAAACATACAATAGATATTAATATAACTTCATAAATAAATCTTAAAACGAGTGAAACTTAAATTAAATATGCAAATCAAGCTTGAAACGAAGAAAAATCACCACAAACAAGAGTTTGGGTATGACCTCCTTCTCTCACTGTAAAAGCCTAAAACCTACTGCATCATTGGCACTTCACTGAAAACTATAAGTGTCTTGAACAGTCTTGGAGAGTATAAACAAAATCATATTGAATATTTGATATATAATGATATTAATTGTTGAAAGATCTATCAGTTCAAGAATTTAGTTCACTGTAATTTTATTTTTATTTTCAATACTGTAAGAACTGGAAAAGAAAATATTTGTAATATAATTCATTTTCAGTTAAGCGCCAATGACGCAGTAGGCTTTTGGTTTTTATTTACAGTATCCAAACATTTGTTTGTAGTGAAGCTTTATTCGTCTTGAACAACTTTAAAAAGAGCTAATAAATTAAACTGAATATTTCATGTATAATGATATTAATTGCTGAAAGCTCATCAGTTCATAATGTTACTATAATTTTAATGTTTATTTTCAATACTAATTACAAAAGAAAATATTTGTCATAAAATTGGTTTTCAGTAAAGCACCAATGACGTAGTAGGTTATGCTTCAATAGGAAAATATTTTTTTTCGTTTTAAGTTTGATTTTCATATGTAATCTAAGCATTACTCACTTTAAGATCTATTTATTCATTTATATTATTACTTGTTGTATGTTTTTTGCTATGATTGTTTATTTAATTTCTGTTCGTTTTGGGTTTGATTTATTCTTTAATAGTAATTTTTGGTCGTTTTAAGTTTGAATTTTAACAGGTATTTGTGTCTGCTGAGCTTAAGTTTAAAAAGGCCTTTACTTTCTTTGAAAAACTTATTTTTCGGAAAGCTTTTTTTAATTAATCAATAAATAAATGAAACCCAAAACAAACAGAAATTAAAATAAGTCAAACTCAAAACGAGCAGAAATTAATCTGAGTAGGGTTCTAAACCCTATTTTTTCTAAAAGCCAGAATATAATTTTACTTTACTCAACGAAATTCAAATGTATTTACTGAAAAAATCTGCATTGTCAGTTTTATGCTGACATTTATTCCTTAAAATCTTAATTAATTTTTGTTTTCTTAAAGTTATAAAAGTGAAAACATTTAAAAGAATTTTTTCAGTAAAGTACAAATTATATTCTGGCTTTTAGAAAGCATAGGGTTTAGAACCCTACTCAGATTAATTTCTATACGTTGTGAGTTTGACTTATTTTAATTTCTGTTTGTTTTGGGTTTCATTGATTTATTGATTCTGATTTTGGTAGTTGTATGCTTGGTAGATTATTTGCTTCTATTTTTGTTCATTTTTGGTTTAATGGAGTTCTTCACTTTTTTTCAAAATCAAAACGAGCAGAAATTAACATAAGTTGGGCGCAAAACCCCTATGCCTTCCCAAGGCCAGAACAAAATTTGCACTTTACTGAAAAAATATAGATGTTTTTACTTTTATAACATTAATAAATGAAATAATATTAACATTTTGATTACTAAATATCAGTATATGTATATTAAACTGACAATGCACATTCATTTGTACTTCTTTCAGTAAAGTGCAAATTATGTTCTGGCCTTGGGAAGGCATAGGGGTTTTGAGCCCAACTCATGTTAATTTCTGCTCGTTTTGAGTTTGACTCGGTTATTTATTGTAATTTCTGTTCGCTTTGGGTTTCATTTATTTATCGATGCTGATTTGTGGTAGTTTCATGTTTGAAAGATTATTTGATTTGATATTTGCTTATTTTTTGTTTAATGGAATTCTTTACTTTTCTTTGAAAAATATATTTTGTGGAAAAGTTTTTTTAATTACTTTCTGTTCGTTTTATATTGACATAGTCTTTTCCGGGAAAAAGGAAATAACACTTTAAATCTTTTCGTATTTTTTAAGACTTTATAGTTTGGCCTGCTATTTGTATGCTGGAGAAAATTTTTCAGCAATTTTTAACAACATACATACTTTTAAAAATCTGGACACAAGTAGTAGTGTTTAATTTAGTTTCATACCTCTTCTAGTTGACCTGAAATGGAACACTTGATACCTTTCGCAAAAAAAAACTTTTTTTACTTTCTTTAAAGCTTGGATAGACTTACGCTCTTTTGATTTGGTTAAATGTTAAGAGCATAAGTAGCCCCGAAAGTTTGAACATAATACCCTCAGTTGTTCTTGGGATACTGCTGAGATGCCTTATTGGGAATTAGCACTAACACAGTGCATTTTTATTTAATCTTAAGGCAACATCTAGTTTTTATACATAATGGGCAAATGGGAGGGTGGGCGTGGGAGTGGGACTAGTTGCCCTCCAATCACTTTCGACTATTAAAAAGGGCATTAGCCCTTTCTATTTTCAATCGAATGAGCCCTTTTTGAAGTTCCTACGAAAACTCCTTCGATACGAAGTGTCTTGGTCTAAACAAAGAAAAAAATAATAATACATTGTGCCCACATCGATCTTTACTATAAAAATGTCAAGCCTTCCAATCACTTTCGACTATTAAAAAGGGCACTAGCCCTTTCAATTTCCAATCGAATGAGCCCTTTTCTTTCTGTAACCACCTTCAATGCCCCCAGGGCATAAATTACAACCCTTGCCCTGAGGGCTGTGAGGGGGTTGTCATCCTCAAAGACCTAATTTCCAGAACTTTCAACTACGTTAAACAAAAGGTCTATCTCAAAATTTTGATTGGATGCGTTTAGGGAAATGGTGGTTGTGAGAGGGGTGTTAGTTGCTCTCCAATCACTTCCAACTATTAAAAAAAGGCACTAGCCCTTTCAATTTCAAATCGAATGAGCCCTTTTGAAGTTTCTACGACAGCGCTTTCAATAAAAACCTTATATGCCCCCAGGGCATAACTTACAACCCTTGCCCTGAGGGCTAGGGGTGTCATACTCAAAGACCTAATTTTCAGAACTTTCAACTACATTGAACAAAATTGCTAACTCAAAATTGTGATTGGATGTGTTCGGGGAACACAAATGGTGGGCGTAAGAGGGGGGTTAGTTGCCCTCCAATCACTTCCGACTATTAAAAAGGGCACTAGCCCTTTCAATTTCAAATCGAATGAGCCCTTTTGAAGTTTCTACGACAACGCTTTCTATAAAAAAAAAAAACCTTTTATGCCCCAGGGCATAACTTACAACCCTTGCCCTGAGGGCTGTGAGAGGGTTGTCATCCTCAAAGACATAATTTCCGGACCTTTCAACTACCTAGAACAAAATGGTTGTTTCAAAATTTTGATTGCATGTGTTTGGGGAAATGGTGGACGTGAGAGGGGGATTACTTGCCCTCTAATCACTTTCGACTATTATAAAGGGCACTAGCCCTTTGAATTTCCAATCATATGAGACCTTTTTGAAGTTTCTACGACAGCTTTCTATAAAAACCTTATATGCCCCCAGGGCAACGCTTTCTATAAAAAACCTTATATACCCCCAGGGCATAACTTAAAACTCTTGCCCTGATGGCTGGGGGGGGTGTTATCCTCAAAGAACCTAGATGTGTTTGGGGAAAAGGTGGGCGTAAGAGGGGGTTAGTTGCCCTCCAATCGCTTTCGACTATTAAAAAGGGCACTAGCCCTTTGGATTTCCAATCATATGAGCCCTTTTTGAAGTTTCTACGACAACGCTTTTTATAAAAATCGTATATGCCCCCAGGGGATAACGAACAACCCTAGTCCTGAGGCTTTGGGGGGAGTATCCTCCTCAACAACATAATTTCTATCTGGAAATCAACGACGATGAACAAAACGGCTATGTCAAAATTTTGATTGGATGTGTTTGGGGAAATGGCGGGCGTGGAAGGGGTGTTAGTTGCCATCCAGTTACTGTCGACTATTAAAAAGCGCACTAGCCATTCTAATTTCCTCGAATGAGCCCTTTTCGAAGTTTCTACTACAACTCTTTCGATAAGAAGCGCCCTGGTCAAGGAAAAAAAAATAATACATTGTTCCAACATTTTTTTTTACCTAATCTGCACTGCTTTGTCTGTAGTTGCTGTACTGTTAAAGTATTAAGCTCTGTAATTGTCCAGCTTGGCAAAGTTAAGAAAAATCTATCGTTATTTTTTTTTTTTTTTTTTTTTTTTTAGATTCGGCAAGACGTCTATTTTGTTTCACCTAACAATATAAACCCAAGTCTGTTTGGACTGCCTCTTCTTGTTCCGTTTTACCCTGGCAGATCTTCGGGACAGGACCTGTTTAAAGCTGTTTGGACCCTTGTCTCCCGCCATGTTTCCCCCTTGCCTACCACCGATGGATCAGCCACTGCAAATCATGCATTAGATTGGTAAAGCTTCTTATAATTACTAGTGTTTGTTTTTTGTCATTAATTGCTCTTTAAAATAATTATTTTAAAATGTTTAAAGTGATTAAAATGTTTAGCACGATTCAAAGGCCACTTATTCAACATATCAGTTATTGTAGTTCATGCTCCAACCAGAGACGCACCGGAGAACGAAGCTGATCTTTTTTTACCGATTTCTAACTTGTACGCTTAAGAAAGTCTCAAAACGAGACCTTATCTTTATTGGAGGCGACTTACACGCCAGAATTGGGGGAAAAGTATCCAATGCTGAGTCTGCCTTTGGTCACTTCGGTCTTGGAGCTAGATGTAGCAGGGGATCAAGACTTCTTCACTTTGCCATGACGAATGATTTGGTCATTACCAATACCTTATTCAAACGCAAGCTCAGCCACAGAGCCACATGGCATTCAAGAGATGGTAGAACAAAAAGCCAGATTGATTACATCCTCATGTCCCGCCGTTGGAAATCAATGGCAACGAATATTAGATCGTACATTGGAGCAGATACTGGCTCCAAACATGGGTCGGATCATCTTCTAGTCAAGTAAGATCTAAAGTTACGACTTGCAGCACGCCCCAAGAGGAAACCTCCTCGAAGATTTTATACCAATCGCTTCGATGATCATAATATACGACAGGCATTCTGCTTAGAGTAGTCCAGCCGCTTTGAAGCTCTCCAAGTGCAAGCGAACGACGAGCAAACTCAAAGTTTGGATGAAGAGTGGTTGACCATACGTAATACAATTCACGAGGCTGCGGAAGCGACATTAGGATACCGCAAAAGACTATCCAAAAAGTTGATGTCAACACGCACAATTCAGTTGCCTGAGCAAAAGCAACAGATATCGGACAGAAAATTGGAGTTGTTCAAACGCTTGAGAAGAGAATGCCACCAGTCGGCTAAGAATGATAAGAACCAGTACTGGGAGAAAATCGCTGAAGACATGGAAGCCGCTGCCTCTAGATCGGACACCAGGAAGATGTATCAGCTCCTAAAATCAATCAGGAGTAAATCACATAAGCCTACAGGATTGGGGAGATTCTATCATCCTTCCAGTCTTCAAAAAAGGGCTAAAGACAAAATGCAGCAATTATCGCGGGATTTCTCTCATATGCATTGCTGCAAAAATATTTGCCATAGTGCTACGTAATCGTTTTCGTATCCAGCGCAACGCAAAGACAAGGCCCAATCAAGTGGGATTCCGCCCAGGCATGGGAACAATTGACCAACTATTCGTTTTAAGACAAACCCTTGAACACAGGGCAAAACACCAGAAACCAATAGTGTCTCTATTCAAAGGTTTTATTACAGCTTTTGATTCGGTTCTAAGGGATGGAATCTGGAAGGCCATGATAGAGGATGGAGTACCAGGCAAGATAGTCAGACTTATCCAAGCATACTACCAGCATACGCGAGCCCAAATTCAGATCGGTGGAGAACTCTCCTCGATGTTCCAAATTGATTTTGCTGTCAGACAGGGATGTATATTGTCTCCCGTCTTGTTTAATTTCGTGATCGACTGGATTATGACCAGAGCAATGACGACTTTTTCAGGCGTTGAAGTAGGTCCCAAGTTTGTGATCACCGATCTGGACTACGCCGACGATATTTGCTTGTTACCTGAATCTCGTCCAGAAGCCTAATCTATGCTATCGAAGGCGGCTGAAGAATCCTCTCTGGTCGGTCTGAAAATAAGCTTCCTGAAGACAAAAGTCATGGCGTCCGGTATATGATCTCAAGACCCCCCAATTTTATTAGAACAGTCACCCATAGACGAGATACATGAATTTCGGTACCTAGGCTTTCTGGTAGACCCAATAGGAAGATGCACATCAGAAATACAGTCAAGAATTGCTTCAGCAACTGGAGTCTTTACCCAGCTAAATCACTCTCTATGGAACCAAAAAAATGTTCGTCTGAAGACAAGAATAAGGATTTACCAGGCCCTTTTTCAGTCTGTCTTACTGTACGGCTGTGAGACATGGACTATAAAAGCAACCGACATTCAAGCCCTCAACGTATTTGACCATTCATGTTTAAGGAGAATCATTGACACTAAACTCCGTGATCGTGTCAGCAATGTCGAACTCCGCAAAATCTGCTATCAGCGTTCTGATTTTGGCCACCATAATTAAACAAAGAAGACTCCGATGGTTCGGCCATACACTTCGCCGGCTACACCACACCTTTGTCAATAAAGCCCTCAGATGTACAACTCTTTCGGGATGGAAAAAGCGACATTGGGGACAAAAGAAAACGTGACTCGCCTGTATCAAGGCTGACCTAGACCCGATCGGTGGCTTCAAGAAGTATGGACGAAGATGGGAAAAGTCCTGGCTCGATTTGACTGAGCCACTCGCAAACGACCGAGACTCTTGGCTTACTACAATGACGAAGCGGAGGTGCTTGAGTCCTGCTACAAGTACAAGTAAGATAGACTATTAGTTCAGTGAAATATTCTGTGCTTTTGGAAACGTTGCTCAAAGTGGAAAAAAAAGTTTTGGGAATATTTTAATGCTGCCTTAGTTCTAATTAAATATTGGTTTTCTAATTATTAAAATAACTAACATTATATATAAATTTGTACTATTACAAGCAAATTTTGGCTTTTGGTAATTAATCGATCAATATAACTAAAGTAGGATTAAAATATCCTCAAAGATTTATTTTTTATTTTAGCCAATTTTTTCTCCAAACTTCCATCAACGATTTTTTTGCATCAGTTTAAACGTCAAGAAGTATTTGGTTATCCTAGATTACTATTCTCGTTAGTGATTAGACTGTTTTTACGAAGTATTAAATTTTAATTTAATTTCTTTGAAGTATTAAATTTTAATTTGAGAATTAAATTTTAATTTGTGTTTTAAATTTTAATCGAATGTCTCTACAAATTCTGTTCCCTAGTTGGGCTCATCAGCACGCCACTGTTTTCAAAGAAAAATATATTCTTTTAAAATACGAATCAAGAAAGCTTTTTAACTATTCATCTTCTATGTTTATATGTAGTCACGTGGGATAGGCTAGTAGTGGCGTTAATTGGGAGAGGGGAAAATGAGTCAAATTTTGAAAATATGAAATATTTTCAGAAGAAAACATTTAAAAATTAAGAAAAAAAATATAAAATTGAAATATTTTAACCAGCCAGTGGATCAATATTTTTCATATTGATATTTTTTTAATTTGTTGAAAATTAAAAAAGAATTTTGTTTGAAATATTTTTTTTTTAATTTTAAAAATGGACTTAGTACTTACTTATGGAATTTATACTCCCAGTTGAATTTAACGAGATATATATTTATATACTTAGAATTTTTTTTTTTTTTTGCCTGCATCTGCTAACAACAAGCTTACTCTTTTTTTAGGTTATTCTTTTTGCTTCGAGGTGAAAAAAACGATAAAAATAATTTTGATAAGTAGATCTTTATATATTTCATAAATGAAGTATTATAAATATGATAAGAAATAATGTGCTTTTATATATTTTTTATTAATTAGTTAACTAGATATATTAATATCTATGTTAATCAATGAGTTTTATATAATTCTGGACTTTATGGAAAGTGTGCCTTCAGTTATGTTGCTTCCTTTTTTTGCTCCCTGTTTATAAAATAATTTAATTTTTAGTGATGATAGCCTTGGCTATGAATATCCATTTGTGTTAAAAGCGGTCGCTGAGGATGGTGTGTCCTGTGCCTGGTGTCCGTGGTGGAAGTACTGCCGGGGGTGTGGTATCCTTTGCGATGATCAGCCATTGTTTTGTCATAAATTAGAAGAAGAGAATTTTGTCGTGTTTGATTCTGTAAAGCTAAGTGGTCTTCATATAGCCGTGGAATGGGATCCTACAGCGTTGCATCTGCGATATCAACCATCTTTAGAAAAGGTTTTTCTTTCATTTAATTAAACGCTTTTAATTGGTGAAGACTTGGTGAAGACCAAGTCTTCACAGATCAAATGTTGAAAATCAATCAAATACCTCTTTGTAGGTAAAGCTTAAGTATTTTTCTTATACGTTAACATTGTTTGTGTGAAGGAGGGGTGGACGTGGTCTCGATGTATAGCATTTAGATTAATTTGTATAAGGTGTCTATCATTAGAATTAAGTTTGAAACGATTTATTTTTCTGTACAAAAGGATTTGCCATAGACTGCCATAGTAAAAAGTGAATTAAAAATATTATGGAACAGGTCTTTAAAAATCCTTTATGTCTAAATGTCAAAATTTCAAAATTTATGGCTTTTTTATCCTTAGTGATAACCAGTCGTTGTTTTGTCGTAAACTGGAAGAGCAGAGTGTTCTCGTTGCATCTACGATCCCATCCATCTTCAGAAAAGTTTTTCTTTCCTTTTATTAAACGCCTTTATTTGACTTTTTTTTTTGAAAACCAAATCTTCACAGATCAATTCTTGAAAATTTTTCAAATATCCCATTGTAGGTAATGCTTCGGCATTCATCATATACATATGCATTGGTTCTTTAAAAGGAGAAGTAGACGTGGTCTTGGCATAAAATTTTTTAGGAAGTTTTAAGAATTAGATTCCTTTGTATAAAGTGTGTATCAATAGAATGAAGTTTGAAATGAACTGCTTTTCTATAAAAAAGGATTTGCCGTAGATTATAAAGAGTGAATAAAAATATATAATTTTTGAGACCACACTGGCTAATCAAGACAAAACAAAAAATCGCGAAGGAGAGAGAAAACGAGATCTATAACAGCCAGTGAAAAACAGAAGAAAAAACTATGCAAATATTTTGGTTGAGACCTCCGCTCAACCGTCCTCAGTGCAAAATAATAAAAAATGCAGATAAAAAAAACGAACCTCAAAAAATATACACTGAAATAAAACCATTCTGCTAAATCAAGCCCGGAAATCAATACACAATGGACAACAATGACGTTGTGGAGAACACAGAATAGGTGAATGCACCCTTGGGCAGTTTGCTTACACAGATCAATGACCTGAATTTAGGTAAGAAGGATATTTACCATGTGCTATAGGGGTGGCAATTTATTTTTAGCGGGGAGTAACTCAAGCAGAATGGTTTAGGATTCAGGCAAGTAAATTTCAAATTTGTACTTGGGTGCGTAGGTAAATCGAAAGACATTATGTGTATCTAGGTCATTGAAATATAATGTTTAAGATATCCTAGGAATTGCTTGGAGGATAGGGTTAAAAGTTTTCAGTTCTATTGGATAGTTCAAGGTTCAATAGAGAACAATATTAAAGCTTATTCAGTAAGTTATTCCAATTACTTGCAATAAGCAAGTAATGGCTTATTGCAGACCCTGTGTTGACATTCACAATCTCATTTTATATAAAGCAGTCTTAAAGGCTAGTCGCTTGCCAGGTATGGTATTATCAAAGACTCCATTTGATGGCGAAATATAATTTTATGGAGGTCTCAACCAAAATATTTTGGTTGAGACCTCCGCTCAACCGTCCTCAGTGCAAAATAATAAAAAATGCAGATAAAAAAACGAACCTCAAAAAATATACACTGAAAATAAAATAAGGACCCTTTCCAAGTAACGATGAAAGGGTAACTGAATAAAAAATACAACATCAAATTCACAATCTCATTTTATATAAAGCATTCTTAAAGGCTAGTCGCTTGCCAGGTATGGTATTATCAAAGACTCCATTTGATGGCGAAATATAATTTTATGGACGCATATAAAAACGATCGGAATTAATAAATTCATCATAAATGGGACTTATAAAAGTGCCTCCCTGAAAACTTGCATGAAACCTTTAACAGGGGCAATAATGGAGGTATTATCAAACAAAATGAAATGATGTGGGTTGTCATAGAAATGTTGAGCCAAGGGCAAATCAAAAGTCTCAGGCCTTTGGCGTAGCCCCATGGCTTTGTCGATTGAGGACCTGTGTTTCGATAACCTGTCCCTTAATTGCTGTTGGGTTCTACTAACATAAAAACAGCCATAAGAATAGGGAATTCTATAAGCGCCACTACCCACAATGGGGCTGGTTTTATCTTTGTCGCTGTTGAAAAGGCTCTATTGTATTTAAATTTTTAAAGGTGACATTAAGTTTATGTTTCTTAAGGATTCTTCTCAGTTTGTCACTCAATTTTGGAAAATAGGGTAGAACAGTTAAAAGTTTCTTATCACTCACTAAGGGGATGACATTTGTTGGGTTTTGTTGAGTTGATGCATTCTTTTCTGCCTTGTTTCGTCTTTTTTCTATGATGGATTCAAGTAATTTTATGGGGTACCCATTGCAAAATAAAAGGTCCTTGAGATAGTTCAATTCTGGGACTATGTGAGCTTCTGAGCATATTCTTATTGCACGATCAACCAAAGAAATAACCACTCCTCTTTTTATACACGGAGAGTGGTTGGAAGAAAAATACAAATACGTATCGTTATGTGTAGGCTTTCTATAAATAGAAAATTCAAGGCTAAGAGACTTATTGAAAATTAAGACATCTAGAAATGGCAGTTTGTGGTTATCTTCTAGATCTAAGGTGAACTGGCGGTTAGAATCCAGAGCGTTAAGATGAGTCAAAAAGGAGTTAACTGACTCTTCTCCAGGCTTCCACGCAGAAATAACATCATCCATAAACCGACCTCAGAACCGGTGTTTCAGAGGAAAAGTTTTCAAAGCAGAGATTTCAATAAATTTCATATAAAAAGTGGCCAAAAACGGTGAAAGGCTCGTACCCATTGGTAGACCCATAATTTGAGGAAGAACTGGATATTGTGTCGGAAATATAAGGAAGAACTATTGCAAAAAACGGACGAGCCGCATAATAGTTTCGATATCTGGTGTTTTGCATTCCATTTGGGCAATATTATCTTCTAGTTTCCTTTGAAGAGCAAGTTCATATTTTTTAATATCACAAGATGTATACATAGAAATACACAGGAACTTACCAAGATCGTATCTTTTTTTTATATCAATGTCTTTTTCAACATGGTGAACTGAATTTCTAATGTATGAAGTTTGCGTTGGCATAAGGGGGCGAAAAATTGTGGACAGCCATTTTCCCAATCTGGCTGTCCGACAGCTATAAGAAGCCACAATTGGGCGAAGAGGAACTCCATCTTCGTTTATTTTGGGAGATCGTAAAATCTACGAGCAGAACAACCTTTAGGATAAAATGATTTATACATTTGTGGAGTAATAAGTCTTTCAGTTTGCAAAATTCCTAGCTCCTTTCGTACTTCACGGGTGAACTTATCGGTGGGGTCTGAATCTATAGGCTTATAAGTGTGAGTGTCGGATAGAATATCCGTAACTTTTTATTATATGAAGTTTTATCAATGGTAACAATTTTATTCCCTTTATCAGCCCTGGTGATAATGATGTCTGGGTCTTTTGTTAAATTTTTGAGAATTTGTGTTTTCTGTTTTTTTTTTTTGTTTTTTTTTTTAGCTTGAGAACTACAGATTAAAATCGAGGATATTCTTAGCCACCCCCCTCGAAGTAAATCTGGATTTTCCCCAACACCTCGTTAACCGAATACCCTCTTCCACACTGGAGACTATCTCTGAGAAATTTACTCGTGTTTGAGGAAAGCAAAATTTAGGTCCCTTAGACAAGACATGGTTTATTCTTGTGTAAGAACTTTAGAAGATAGGTTCTCAATGGCCCAGCCAGAACAGAATATAGGAAGAAAACATCTGGAATTTTGAAATTTTTCTTATTCTAGTTTTACAAATTTTTTGGATAAGCGAGCCTTAGCCATAAAAAAAGTCGTGGCGGAGAGAATTTTGAGCTATTTTAGAAATCTGCCAAAAATCTGCCAGTGAAATGTTTTGCTATAAAAAATAGAGTTTATGAAATTGTATTACGAGGCAAAAACGTCGTTTTTTTGGTCTTCTTAAATGTGGATTAATGCTTGAAAGCCAACCCTATCACAAAACTGCCTTTCCGACGCCATTCAGTGTTTATTTTTTATTCAGTTACCCTTTCATCGTTACTTGGAAAGGGTCCTTACTTTAGATTCATTTTATATTTTGAGGTTTTTTTAACTGCATTTTTTATTATTCTGCACTGAAGACGGTTGAGCGGAGGTCTCAACTGAAATGTTTGCATAATTTTTTCTTCTGTTTTTCACTGGCTGTTATTGTCCTCCTTTTCTCTCTTCTTCGCGATTTTTGGTTTGTGATAAAATATTATAGATATTCTTATTAAGGATATCTAATTAAGGATATTCTTAAAATCCTTTATGTCTAAATTACATAAATAATAAAATTTGAACTTTTGTGACATTTGGTATCCTTCGTGATGACCAGCCGTTGTTTTGTCGTAAATTAGAATAAGAGAGTGTTGTCGTGTTTGATTCTGTAAAGCTAAATGGTCTTCGTATGGCCGTGGATACTCATATCCACGGCTGTATGGCCCTTCGTATGGAATGGGACTCCATAGCGGTGCATATGCGATATCAGCCCCCTTTAGAAATGGTTTTTCTTTCTACTAAAAGCTTCTATTTAACTTCTCTGTATTGAAGACCAAATTTTCTCCGATCAAATCTTGAAAATGAATCAAATACGCGTTTGTAGGTGATGCGTTGGTATTCATCATTCACTAATAATAATTCAAATAATTAGTCTTAATTAGGTGATTCTTAATTAGTGATTCTTAATTCTTAATTAGTGACCACATTTATTGTCATCTTTGTCATCTTGAAACTTCTTTTACTCTCTCCATAAGTTCAGATTTCAATACTATAACGGTTAGTCTTATTGTATTGAAAAAGATCCCCGACGTAGCTCGAAAATGGCACTCGTTTAGTTCATTCTAAAAGTTATGAAAATAAGTTTGCTTCTTTGAAGTGTGTTTTCGTCTTTTTTTTATTTTTTCTTTTCTTTTTTTGTGCAGGATTGATTACTATTACTACTACTAACAACTCACAGCAGCATTAAACCGCCTATGGCCAATACGGCTGTGCACGCTCCTCCTCCATCCCAATCATCTCAAAGCTTCCTTCTTTGCACAGTCCCAAGAAGTTTTTATTTCTTATGAACTCCTTTGACCTCCTATGACCCCCTATGAGTCCTTTCTTATGACCTCTTCCTACTCCATTTAGGGATGAAGTTGGCCCTTTTCGTTTAGCCCTAGATGATTGACCGAAAAGAATGATCTTTAACAATCTGTCATCCTTCATCCGCAAGATGTGGCCTAGCCATCTGAATCCTTCTCTCATTAAAGCCCTAGAAAGCAGAATAGTACCTCAGTTTTCGTACAACTTACTGTTTTAAGTACGGTCGGCCAAACGGGTACGAAACCAGCTACTAACCTCATTTCCTACCACAACCGCAGCAATGTTATTTCGTATGTAGCACTAATCACTTTAATGTCTTTATCTGTATATACCATACAAGGGTAGAACCTTCATTCAAGCTGGGTTGAATCAAATGCTTCTCCATAACATATAAGACTGAGGACTAAATGAGGTTTGATGATTCAGACACTTCTCAATTTTTGATCTAAGGGTAAAAATTTTGTGTACGTAACCTATATCTATCCTGAAACCACACTATTCTTTTCAAAAAACTTTATCTACGGCAGCTTTACGTCTAAAAAGTATTATCATTCTAAGTAATTGGCTTCCTGCAGAAACCAAGCTAATGCCTCCATAATTACCCTACTGACTTTTATCATTCTTTTTATAAAGGGTTTCAATAAAAGCTTTCCTAAAGTCGCTTTAGAGAGGTTCTTCCTCTTTTTGAAAAATCATATTCATAATACTCAGTAATTTATCTTTAACACCCTGACCAACATATTCCAAAAATCATTTATCACGCTTATTGGTATCTTATTCTTTAATCCTTTTAGTTCTGTCTCTAATAATGTCTTTAATCTGTGCTGTCTTTGTCTGTCAGATCTTCCTTCGCTTCCAAATTGTGACAAACTTTCTACTTCTTTCCTATATCATACTCTGTAAAAATTTTACGGTTTAGCACTTTTATCCTTGTCTATTATCTAATAGTAATATTATCCTTACTCTTTCCTTATCACTCATTGTGGCCCCGTTACTATCTTTAGCTGAAAAAGTTCACATTGACTGTTCCCTCACAATTGTTTTACATCCAAATACAATATTTGCACTATTATGCCGTCTGGTCGTATCCTCTAGACCATCGGCAATTGTGTCCTTGGCCTCCACTCCAGTTCATATTTTAATGCTTTCTCTACTTTCCTTAAATTGCTGTTATTCTCAGATGATGCATCACTCTAATACTTCTTGTGCCAACCCCTCTGCTTTTGTTTCATTCGTGAAATGTTCTCACTAAAATTCCCAACCTTATTTTTGTATTTCCTCCCAAGACACTATCTGCTACTTCGCAAAGTATTTTCCTAAAATTATTCCATCCATCTTCTAGATTATCAAATTTTAGACTTCCCAATTCATATCCAACTGTTTCTGGAAAGCTTCTCTTCAACTCTTATCTTGGATTCTACCAACGTCATAACTTCCCTGAAGGTAGTCACCCTTCCTATATTTCAGCTTTAGATAAACTTTAAGAGACACTACTACATTGAGATCTTTACTTTTAGCATCAATAAGAGTACAACTATGTGCCCTAGTATCTTGTATCCATCTTATTTACCAATCCCATGCTGTTGCTATTTTCCTTTCCTACGCCAAGTTTACCTAAGCTAGGATGCCATCTATCAATGTTTCTATATGGGATCTTGTCTATTTGTACCTGTAACTGTAAGTAACATTCTTCTGAGTTACTACTATCTGCGTCAGCTGGTTCTATAGGATATATACTACTATGACTCATATCCTGCATTTTCTAGTCCGACTTTAGTCAAAAAGAAAATTCCTAATAAGTATAGTTCAAAACATTTAAATTCGTCAGTTAAAATGTTAATACGAAAGTTTTTTTTTAATGTTGTAACGTTTCAAGTTGCTATTTTCACATTACGTAAATCATTGAAATTGTTATAGCCTCAGGAAAAAGTAATAGGTACCACCGGTTTCTTTTTGGTTTTGTCTTTGTGAGTCTTGGTTGTATCTTTTATAATCTTTTTTTCTTTTGATTTAGTGGCTAATTGAAACGTCTGCTCCCCCCCCCCCTTCGACAGGTCTTTTGGGAGCCTTTGGGAACCTAATTCCATCTACCTTCCAAAAATTCTGAATTTAGCCTTAACTATGAAATTTAAAGATAGCCAAGTGTTAATCGTAGAATTTTTGAATCATCTCTGTTTGAATAGAAACAAAAATTAGTGGATAAAAAAATGAACAAAAACTGAAAAATATAGAAAAATAAAAAAAAAGTTATTATTAAACTAAAAAAAAATCGAATTAACTTTAGTAAGTGAGCGGCTAAGTGGAATAAATGGAAGAAAATAAAGCGAGTAAAAAAAATCGTGCTGAATTTTGAGGTTGGGCAACTGATTACTAGGGAACTAAAACTATAGAATTTAAGGCCAATTGGACACTTCCTCTTTTGAATTTCAGCTACAAAAGTCATCATTTCCCACCTTTTTCAGTTTTGGAGCCATATTTTGTTAGAATTCTAGTATTTAGGGTATTCTTTTCTCTCTCTTTCCAATCACATGCGCAAAGATTAACAAAAAAAAGACTATAATTACCTCTCTTATGAGGTACAAGTGCAAGTGTGAATGAGGTGTATGTGCAAGTGTGTTTGAGGTGTAAGTGCAAGTGTGTTTGAGGTGTAAGTGCAAGTGTGTTTGAGGTGTAATTGCAAGTGTGTATGAGGAGCAAGTGTGTCTCCTTCATGCTTTATATCGTGGCTAAATGACAAAATTATTTATATTCTTAGGATTTTATTGAGTATTTCAGTGTTTAACGCATCGTTTCTCTTCCCTTTTTTACATGAAGCCAAAGGTCTCCAAAATAATTGCTGCTGCTGCCTCTTAAGAGGCCTAAATACGCCTCCTTGATACTTACATGCTTATTAAATGTCAAAACTATCTTTATTCTTTGAATTTTATTAAGTATTCCAATGAATAATGCATCCTTTCCCTTTCCTTTTTTTTATCCCTGGAGCAAAACATCTCCAATAAATGATTGCTGCCTCTCTCAAGAGGTGCAATTCTGCCTCCTTGATTGCCTAACATGCTGGCCAAACTTCAAAACTACTTATATTCTTAGGATTTTGTTGAGTATATCAGTGTTTGAGACATCATTTCTCATGTCTTTCTATTCCCTGGAGCTAAACATCTACGAAAAAATAAGTGCTGCTCTTTCGCTTAAGAGGTGCAAGTGTGCCTCCTTAATACTTGACATGCTGGCAAAACCACAAAATTATTTATGTTCTTCGGAATCTGTTGAGCATTTCGGTGTTTGAGGCATCATTTCTCATGTCTTTCTATTCCCTGGAGCGAAACATCTACGAAAAAAGTAAGTGCTGCTCCCTCGCTTAAGAGGTGCAAGTGTGCCTCCTTAATACTTGACATGCTGGCAAAACCACAAAACTATTTATGTTCTTCGGAATCTGTTGAGCATTTCAGTGTTTGAGGCATCATTTCTCATGTCTTTTTATTCCCTGGAGCTAAACATCTACGAAAAAATAAGTGCTGCTCCCTCGCTTAAGAGGTGCAAGTGTGCCTCCTTAATACTTGACATGCTGGCAAAACCACAAAACTATTTATGTTCTTCGGAATCTGTTGAGCATTTCAGTGTTTGAGGCATCATTTCTCATGTCTTTCTATTCCCTGGAGCGAAACATCTACGAAAAAAGTAAGTGCTGCTCCCTCGCTTAAGAGGTGCAAGTGTGCCTCCTTAATACTTGACATGCTGGCAAAACCACAAAATTCTTTATGTTCTTCGGAATCTGTTGAGCATTTCAGTGTTTTTTGCATCATTTCTTGTTTCTTTATATTCCCTGAAGCCAAACATTTATGAAAAAATGAGTGCTGCTGCCTCTCTCAAGAGGTGCAATTCTGCCTCCTTGATTGCCTAACGTGCTGGCCAAACTACAAAACTACTTATATTCTTAGGATTTTGTTGAGTATATCAGTGTTTGAGACATCATTTCTCATATCTTTCTATTCCCTGGAGCTAAACTTCTTTGAAAAAATAAGTGCTGCTCCCTCGCTTAAGAGGTGCAAGTGTGCCTGCTTAATACTTGACATGCTGGCAAAACCACAAAGCTATTTATGTTCTTTGGAATCTGTTGAGCATTTCAGTGTTGCATCATTTCTTGTTTCTTTCTATTTCCTAAAAGCAAACATGTACGAAAAGTGATTAGTACTACCTCTCTTAAGAGGCACAATTCTGCCTCTCGGTAAGAGGCGCAATTCTGCCTCTTCGATATTCACCACGCAGGCCAGATAGCCTTCCTGGCTAAGTGGATGGCGCTCTGGGTCGGGAATCCTTTCTCCGAGGGGCACGGGTTCGATTCCTGGCATGGCTGGTTATCTGGTTTGGGACGGGGGTTAGTGGCGTGACTCTGTAACCTCAGCCAGAGTCGACCCAGCTCTAAATAGGTACCCGGAGAAATCTGGAGAAGGTGAGCAGGAAGGGTGTAAGAAAGCACAGGATGGCTGGTCCCCAACTCCCCATTGTGCTTCCTTGCTGAAGGCCCACAAAACAGAGATCAGCATTGCCGGTTTTGACCTTGAGGGTTTAGTGCTGTCATGCTTACGGAGGCTAGATACAAATTTCGTCTATTTTCAGGATTTTATTGAACATTCCAGTGTAACCGAAACAAGTCGTCAGATGAATGAGCCAGTAAATTTGAAGCGTTGTTTGGAGGCTTTCACCTTGGAGGAGCGTTTGAGGGATGAGGAAAGAGTTTTTTGTCCTAATTGTCACTCTCATCAAATTTGCTGTAAAAAGCTTCAGATTTGGAGACTGCCCCCTATTTTGGTAAGAATTTTAATTTGCTACAAGAGCTATTACAATTATGTTTCCAAGTTTGAAAGCAATCTTCCTTTTAATAACGTTTTAGAAATGGAAAGGGGATGGAATTGCGTAAAAATGACAAGAACGAAATTAAAGATATATGAATAAATTTGTAGTTTTCTCAAATTGCTGTTAAACAGCATAAGATTTGGGAAATTGCCCTCTTTTTTGGTAAGTTTTGTTTTTTATTACAATTACCCTTGTAATTATTTTTCCAAATTTTCTTCCTTTTAATGACGTTTTAGAAATGGATAAGGGATGCTCAATGCCAGAATTTTTGTAAAAATTAAAGACAGTTTTTTTTTTCAAGCCTTTTTATGGCGTTTTAAAGAGGAAAAGGGGATGGAATGTCGTAAAAATAAAGAAAAGTGAAGATTTTTGCGCAGATTCTTATTATTCTCAAATTCCACTTTAAATTCCATTTACTTCAGATTTAGAGATTGCAACCTATTTGGTTAAGTTTTTTTCTTTTTTTGCTACAATGTCCTTAGCAATAATTTTTTTCAAGCAATTTTCCTTTCTCTAAATTTTGAGCATTTCTCTCTTTATCCAAAGTGAAGAGCAGTTTTCTTTTCTCCGAATTTGAGCATTTCAATCTTAATTCAAAATAAAACAATTTTCCTGTCTCAAAATTTTGATCATTCCTCTTCCTTTTCCCTTGAATTTCTGCTGTTTTGACGTTGTCGAATATAGTATATATGTCAGGTCATTTACTCGTTCTGTAATCGACCTCTCTTCGCTTAAGCTCTGAAAATTCAAAAGAACTTCTTCCAAACTAAGGATCCTTTCTACTTCCTTTTCTTCACTACTACTCCATGAACCTAATCTTAAAGCAGATTTAGTCTTATGTTTCCCCTCTTTTCTATTTTTATCTATTCTCTCTTTATCCTTTCCTTTAATTCCTACTTCAAGCACTACCGGTAGATGATCTGACCCTCCCCAATTTAAAACTTCCACCGAAACACTGGATCCAACCATATTTACATCCATCAAAAATAATCAATTAGGCTAGGCTGTAGCCCTGAATAGCAAGTGCACTCACCTTTTCTTTATCTTTTCTAAATCTTCCATTACAAATTAACAATCCATTCTCTCCAGAGTAATCCAATAACCGCTTACCCCATTCATTCACCTTTCTTCCATCACTATTATTCCGAGCAATAAGGTACGCTTCCGGGGTAATGTCATCCGTCTCATCCAACACGGTAAGAACCACTCGTTGACATTCTACAGTAACAGACGTGTACGCATTGAAAACACCACACAAAAATAATTCATCTCCACTAAATATCTGTTTTATTTCTTTAGTCTCAGATCGCATAAACTCCCATGTTTCTGACTCCTTGTAGGAGCTATTTTGGGGAGCTATGTAACATGTTCCAAAAACGAGGAAAACACCGTTCTGACTCTTCAGCCGCATCCAAAGAATATTTTCTGACGAACTTTTTAAGCGTTCGACCTTCTTGAATGAATTACGCTTTGAAATAACACAGACGCCACCATAATACCGGTTGTTTTTACTAACTGTTCTACTCGCTAAATCAACCCGAAATTCACTTCCAAAAAAAAATGACTCTTTCGTTATTGCTCAACCAGGCTTCTTGTAGTGCTACAATATCGTAGCTATCCATGTGTTGAGTTAACTCCATAACAGACCGAGGTTTCAGTCCTTGAACATTCCAGATAAGGCACTTGATTTCTCGCGTATGGCCTTCACCTTCCTAGATTCCACTCGGGTCACATCCCCACCGGAAGGGTTCTCTTCCTTTATCATTGTCGTACGTGAGTATATAGTAGCTTGGGCGAGTTAGAGTGCGTGTAGGGGGAATATAGTTAAAAGACGAGCGGTTACGGGCACCACCACGATCAGGGAAGTCCCCGTGAGCTCCCCGTGAGCTCCACCGATTCCCCGTGAGCTTGAGCCCCTAACATTTCTTTTTCCTGAACGTCGCAAGTCATTGGGGCTAATAATCTCACTACCCTTTCTTTTATCTACACATTGGGTGTTAGGCTCGAATTCTGAACGGTGGGCTTGAATAATTGTCCTGGCGCTGTCGGCACTTTCATCTCCCGAGTTATCAGAAAGCTGAGTGTTCATTTTGGTATGATTATTTGCACTGGCGCCGCCCATAGGAACATCGGTGTTAGAAGCAGCTAATCCAGGGGTAGTTGGTGGTACTTGTTGCGGTCCTGAATTTGCGTATGGAACTCTTTTCACTTGTTTGACTTTGTGGTCGAAGACGAAGAGGTGTCCGTCCGCATACAGCGTATCTGCTCTTAGTCTCACATTTTTTCCTTCGTCGATGGCCTGCTTTATTTTCGGCTTTAACTGTTCATGTGTCTCTCTTTGTGCCTGGGTGTAATCGGGGACTCCGGAAACATTGAAACCCCTCAGCAGGGGATTTTTCTCAAGATGAAGTCTCTAGTTTCCTTATCGTTAAACTTTGCCACAACTGGGCCTGACAGTAGCCTGTACATGTCGCGAATGTCATACCTACCGATCTGTAGAGAGGGTATCACAGGGTTTAAGAACCCCTGGATTTCATTTTTTAGAGTTTTCCCAGTTGATCGTACATGCGGTATGTCGTAAAGTACAATGTTGGTTCGCTTTAATTCGGCTTCGAAGTCATTTGCACACATGGTAGAGATCAGAACCTGATCTCGCAGCTCTCGTAGCTCCGAAGAAATTGCTTGGTTTGAGGCCTTATTCCCAGCGATTTCTACTTGAGCATTTGTGAGCGGCCGTTGTATTGCCGACACAATGGTCGGAATTGTATCAAGATTCGCAAACTTAAAGTAAATGTCCTTAATTACTCGCTTAAGAGTCGCTATATCCGATACATCCAACTCTCCGCTTTCCACCGACTGTGACATTCTTTCACAATTTATTTTTCCACTTTTCGAAATCCAAATCTCAATCCAAAATCAGTCCTTATACAATCCGTATAATCGTTAATCGTATGCACAGTGACTGTCTCCGGGCTCTCAGAACAGAATATACTCACTGATAGCCAAACACACTTATTCCACTTATAATTGATTCAGATAATGCACAAAGTACTATAAACAAAAACTGTTTTTTTAACATGCAATCCTCTCAGCATACAAGAGGTGTTCACTGAATGAATGCCTAGCATGAGCTGACACCACAACAAAATGAAAATTTCCAGCGAATCAACTAAAACAAAGACAAAAATGACACCTTAAGAAAATAACGCCTAAAAACCATCATTTACTTAGAAATATTTTAGAAATGTTTTTGCAATGGACCTCAAACACTTTTGATGCAATTGATATAGATTACATAATATATTACAATAATATATATTAATATACGACAAATAATTATTATAAATACTGTAAATATATTATAAATAAAATATATAATATCGATATATATTATGTCTGAAAATATACCTTAAAAAATAGTTACGGCTTCTTTTTATAATTGTGCTCTTCTTCTTCTCTAGATAGTTCACTTGAAGAGGTTTCAGCTTATTGGAGGTCGTTGGATGAAATCTCCAAAGGCAGTGCATTTCACCCTCGATCCTTTGGATCCCAGTGAATATTTAGCTGCTGTTCCTCGCGAGGCAGCCCTCAATCGCACTGCCAGCCTTAGAAAAATAGACCATAATGACAACACTCAAACATGTCATACCGGTGAGTATTTCTTTTATTTGTGCTAGGGTGTTGTTTTCTCTGTTTTTCTTTTTATCTTGCTTTATTACATTTGTTGTTTTTCGCTTTTTTAGTTTTGTTCTTGCTATGTTATTTTTAGTTTTTTAACTTTGTTTATGATATATTTTTCGATTATTTACTCTGTTTTGTTTATAGATTTGTAGATTTGGGTTCTTCTTTAAATACAAAATTCTCAATTCGCACTACGGTTTTGTACGCAACTATATTTGTATTTTATATATATATATATATATATATATATATATATATATATATATATATAGATATATATATATATATATATATATATATATATATATATATATATATATATATATATATATATATATATATACATATATATATATATATATATATATATATATATATATATATATATATATATATATATATGTATGTATATATATATATATATATATATATATATATATATATATATATATATATATATATATATATATATATATATATATATATATATATATATACATATATATATATATATGTATATATGTATATATATATATATATATATATATATATATATATATATATATATATATATATATATATATGTATACATTTGCAAATAATTTTCTCAGTTACTGCAAATTCTGTATACGATAATGTCTAACAATCCTTTTTCCAAATTGTATTGCAGGCGGCTTCCGGAATGTACAAGTTGCAACCTTATTGAGAGCATATGATACTGAATGGGGCTGTAGGGGATGGGGAAATAAATGGAAACTCATCTGTTTCCTGTATGAAAAAGTATATTCTTTAAGAAAATTTCGCCTGAAAGCGGTTTTGCCGAAAATAAAAAATTTTGTCGAAATTGAGTTACCAATACTTTCTTGTATAAAAAATCTCTTTCGAATTGACATTTTGTTGTGGACAATTGTCAACAACAAGAATAATGTTTTGTTGTTGACAATTGTCAATTGACAATTGACGAAGGCTAATTGACATTGCTGTAAGATATCTCTAACTGCCTGTATTTTGCAGTTCTCCTTTGCCGAATCGCATATTCTTTGAAGCGGTTTTTCCGAATCATGTACAGCATGGCTTTTTTGCCGAAAGTTGCTGATTTCCTGAACGAAATTTGATTTGCTAAACGCTCTAGCTATAGCTGATTCTGAGATACAAATGTAAAAATTTCAATTAGTTTTTCTTGGGTTTTTGGAAAAAACAGATTCGGCAAAACCGCTTTGAGGCGACGAACAAGTATTGTAAAAATTGTTTACGAAGATGCAGTTATTGTCAACAATTGTATTTTATTTTGAACATTGTATTTTGTTGCTTATGAATCCTTTTTCTCTTAAATGGAACCTTAAACACCCCTCTATGATGTTTCTACGCCCCACTAGTGGTAAATGGAAAAAGGAAAGACATTCGTTCCATGTAAAAAAAAGTGATTTTCCTTGTTGCGGAAGATGAGGGTCTTTAATTCTCCTGAATGGGGTATTCAGCTATGATGATTCCAATAGTGTAGTTTTCAATTTGATCTGACATCGTTTTGTGACGTTTCCAACTATTTTGCGAAATTCCGCAAATTTATGTAAATATTGAATAATTCACATAAATGACCTGCACATAAAGTGAACATACCACTCGATGCCTTTTTTTTATGCTGTTTTCGAATATTATAATCGTTTATGGCGCAAATTCAATATTAACTTAACTTAACCTAACCTTTCTAACCCTACCCAAATATATAGCCCATATTATATATTTCCCATGCGTTTATTGACTCTCGAATTTGCCACTGTCGATTCAATTTATGGATAAACCGGTTTTAGCAAGATTTACGCTAACACAGGCATGTAAGCCGTATCCAAAATAAGAGAAAAGGGTATAACCTTTGAGGGTCCGTAAAGGGCTTAAAATTTAATTTGCGCCAAAAAATGGTTATTTTATTCGGAAAGAGCATAAGAAAGGCATCGATTGGTATGTTCACTTTATGCGCAGGTCATTTATGTCAATGTTTCAATATTTCCTTAAATTTATACTTAAACATATCTTTTTCCAAATCATCTTCTCTTATCAAGCTGATCTTCCTTTTTCCAAAAGCTCTCTCTGTGATGCATTGTCACAAAGTATACTACCCTACATTCCTAATAACATATTAGTGCTTCTAAATTATTTACCTTGTGGCAGCTTGGTGGTTAGAGTGAGGCCCGGAAACAGACGGTTTCGAGGTTCAATCCCTCGTGTCGCAAGGAAATTATTCAAATTGTATTAGGTTGTATAATTTTTTTTTCGAAACATTGAAAATTGTGATAAACGAAAAAAGCTAGGTAATATTTGTTTTTAGGTATATAGGCTGCATTTACTTCTATGATCCTGCTTGTTCGTTAAGCTTAGTTCTGAAAGAAGAAAAAATTTTTGTTTGTCAAAAACTTTACAAAGTGTATTAAAGATGTCTTTACACGCAGTAAAAGTGAAATTCCAGTAAATTCATAACAGTAAATTTCAGTACTAATGCAAAGGTGGTTCTAGGGGAGGAACAGAGGGGGTACTTGCCCCGGCTCCAGAAATTTTAGGGGCGCAAAATTTCGAATCAATAATCTAACGGTTAAAACTTTGTAATTTATAAAATTTATTTTTGGTTAAATAGAGTAGAGGGAGCAGTTATTTTGTGAAAGTAATTAATAGATTACTAATTAATAAAAAATAAAATAATTAAAAATAATTAAATTATTTAATGATTGTCAACCTAATTTAAATATTAAATTGTTAATAAATTGACAATGGTTTTGTAATAAATGAAAAATTGTTGAAATTTGGTCCACAATTTTATGGGGAAGACAGGAGGGGGGCGCTAATCAAGATTTTGCCCCGGGCACAAGAGAAGCTAGAACCACCACCGTACTAATGAGTAAAGTTTGTGATTTGGTTGATGGGATTTTCTCTCTTGTTTTTAAACCCAGTATGCAGGATGCAGACCAAAATATTAGTATTAACAAATCTTTATCCCGTTTTCAAAGAGATTTTCGTCGGCAATTTGTTCGCAATAATCTGTTAATGTAATGGATTTGATGTGTTAATGGAGAAATACCGAGTTCACCACTGCTAACGATTAAATAAGGAAAAACAATAAGTTTTTTTTGAACTGAAAGTAAGGAGCAACATTAAAGCTTAAAACGAACAAAAATTATTCCATGTCTGAGGGGGGGAGGGGTCCCCTTCGTTAACCTCTTACTCGTTATACTAAAGTTATTCAGTGGTTTAAGAGAGCTTCTAATTCCAGTTCAACGGCCCTTATGTTTGAGCTGTTGTTCTTAAAAAATTAGGAAAAAAAAGTCTAAACTTCAGCGTAAAAAGGAAGGGGTGTATATAGTGTGTATTAGTGAATTGCAATAGTGTATATTAATGTAAAGTATGTAATGAAGATTTGATTGTCATGTATTTGAATTCCCAATGTGTGTTTGTTTCCTTTTTTTACCTTTAGTCATTACTCCGTCTATTGTATCTGTTCTTTTGCGGGTAATAAATGAATAATAGTAATAATTGAAAATAATATTATATTTCTTTTTATTCTATCTGATTTGTGTTTTATGACATAGATCTGTCAAAAAATATTACTACTACTACTGCTGCCAACAACCCGCTGCAGCACCAAGCCTCCCTTTTTACACCTCCTATGAAGTTCCCATTTTCTTTTAATCTTTCTTATGACGTCTTCCCACCCCAGACGAGGACGACCTGCTTTCCGTTTAGCCTTAGACGGTTGGCCGAAAAGAACAATCTTAGGCAATCTGTCATCCTTCATCCCCACAATGTGCCCTAGCCACCTCAACCTTTCTTTCATTATAGCCCTAGAGAGCGGTATTGAACCACATTTTTCGTACAACCTATTGTTTGACATACGGTCAGTCAGCCGGGTACCCAGAACAATCCTTAAGCAAGTTTTCTGGAAAACATCTAGCAAATCTTCATCTGCTTTCGGAGCGCCCATGCTTCAGAGCCTTATTTGACCACTGTCATCACTGAAGCTTATAATATTTTAATCTTGGTTTGCAGACTTATCTTCATACTCTTCCAAACTTTTTTTAAATGTGAAAAAACACCCTGAGCCTTGGCTATTCTACTATTAACATCTTCAATGCCCCCACCATCTTTACTAATAATACTACCAAGGTAAGTGAAGCTGCCCACCTGTTCAATCTTTTTATTACCCAATGTCACCTTTTCATCTTCACTTATTCCTAGCCTTAGTGACTTAGTCTTCTTAACATTAATTTTTAAACCTATTCTAGCACACTGAACTCGCAAAACCTCACAAGCTTCCCAAATAAGTATAACCTCTAATCTATGGTAAATTACATTGATGGTAACACTAATCTCTTTCTATTGGCAAATAATTGTTTCACTAACAATATTTTCTTTAGAACGCGCAGGATTGTCGATTGTTGAATTGGTTTTGTCTTATAAAATCTTTTAAGTTTGAATTACACTTCATAATGGACCATGATATTTTAGAAAGCCCTATCACTGAAAAATATCAGCATTGAGGCACGAATATTAGTAAAAAATTTTGAAAATACCCAAAGAATCGCGCTTTCAAAAGCTCGGTTTTCATGCATCATGAAAACAAAGCTTTTGTTTACTGCAAGCTTCTCAAATGAGCAAAAAAAGTTGAGAAGCGAGTAACAAGCTAAACCCCAGCTAATCCTTGTTATCGCATTTTGATTTTCCTCCATGTACTATAAAATTAATTGCTTATAATAACACGTCCAGACTATCCGCTGTCTGGCAAAATTGGACAGAAAACTGGGAACTGAGAATAACACTTCTTTGCCATATTTCCTCTTTCAAGCCCCTGAAGCTCAGTGGGTCAGAAAATGAAAAAATAGGACAGAAAACCATAGTATTTGTTGCTTTTCAGGAAAAACTGTCAGAAGAAGGAGACAATCAGAAACGATAAGTGATAAAGAATCATAGTTTTTAAACATTGTTTAAAACAGAAAAAGGGAAAGTGTCTAGCTGAGACTCTAAACTTTTTTATTTAAAGTTTTGGCTCAGAAAAAACAGATTTGATGAGGATAGCTCATGGACATATTCAGGGGTGGGGATAGCATATATTGTATTAGGTCAAACAGCTCTGATACGTGAATCTTTTCTATAGCGTTTTTATGGCACACTAGCTTAAACTTAGGACGTTGCTGAGATCTCAAATTATCCCTGCGTATTAATAACGATCGCAATTTAAATTAGAAAAAAAAATTCAAACCGGAAAATAAAAAAAAATAAAAATCTAGAGGCGGTGGAGAATATTGTAGGGGTAGGGGAATAATTGTCCCCCTTACAACTAATAGTTCAAATAGGGATATATCCTTTTGATAGACCGTCATCAGCAGAAAATGACGGTCACTGTATATGTAATCGAAATATCCATAATTTTTGTCAATGTTTTTCACTGTCTTTCAAAAGGATTTATCCCTATTTGAACTGTTATTTGTACGTCATGGAAAGGCAGTGTGGTCTTCAAAAAAAACAATTGTCCCCCTCCACCCAATCGAATCCACTCTTGAGTGTTTATTTACCAACTGGTAACTTATTATTCTACGTCGTCGAAGCTTTATAAAGTAATAGATTATGCAAAAACAGGGATATCGCTGAAATCTGGAACTGTGGAGGAGATAAGGAGTATTACTGAAATGGAGCTTTCGGTATCTTTGCCGGTTCTCCTTCGGATCTAAAATTGGGTAAATAAATTGATTTGCTAATCACAAAAGAACTTTTTCTGAGAGGGGGGGGGGGGCTATAAAAAAAATTAAAAACGCATCAAAAATTTGTTTATTAGACCACACTTTCCAAATTTGTTTATTAATAGACCACCTTTCCATTTACCAATTAAACAAATAAAAATATAAAACAAAACGGGTATAATGTTTTAATATTTGAAGCAATGAACAGTTGACATATTGGGTATTATTAATGTATTTCATTAGCAAATTGAAAAGGAATCGTGCGTCTGCTGTATAGTTCTCCTGTTTTGTTTCATTTATTTATTAATTATTTATATTGATGAACAGTAGATATATTGGATATTTGTGTATGTTTTTTCCCCTCTGTTTTTTGCCTTTTATTTCATTGATATATTCTGTTTAACTTTATCCGTTGATAAAGGCTTCCGGACGTGAAGTCGAAATATTTGAACCTTTTTAATTGTTAAAAGTTTTTTTTTCTGTATCTTCATTTGTTTAATTTGTAAGTAGATTCAATTTTCTGTTAAATGAACCAATGAACCGAATTAAAAATTTGAAGGATCGCCGTACGCATTTTAGAAGAAGTCTCTTTTTTAATTTCTCATTGAAATTCCTCCATGTCAGCAGCGCACAAATTCAAATCCAACCCAGAGACATTAATTCGAGGAGAAACCGTAAAATAAGAAAAAAAAATTTGAGCTAGGAATTGAGCTCAGGACCTTTCTTGTAATTGTTTTGTTAATAATTGATGCGAAAATTAATTGCTATGATCTTGCAATTAAAAATTCATCCTAAGTCAATTAAAAGAAAATTGACTAATTTGGACTAAGCCGACTAATTTGACCAGAAATGACTGCGCAAAAAAAAAATCACTGAATACCTCTTTCTATTATATATTTGCTGAGTCTTTAGCCTATTTTGTTTCTGCGCCGTGTCCTGTTTTGGTACTAAACAATTATATTTCGCAGAGTCTGAACCATACCTGACTCCTCAATCGGATGGGCAAGACTCAGGTTTTAGTGGTTCTCATGAGAATATCGCCAACAATGGTGGGAGGAGAAGAGTAGTATCTACCTCCCTCAGTACGCATCCCCCCTCCAAGTGGGGCACAATCCAGGACTTTCATGAACACAAACTTATTCCTGGTCACCATCCTCTAGATTTGTCATATCGCCTTTATGCAGCTGTCGTAAGTTCCCTTTTTATTTTTATTTGATTTATCTTTTTTTTTATCTTTGTTCGCTTGATGCAGTAGTTTTGTTAGATAAGTATTTTTTACCCTATCTCTCTGATACTTTTTTTTAAACGAAAACGCTTAACAAATAATTTTAGCCAATAAAAAAACAAGAAAATAGCGCAGATTTTTCGGCTGGAATCTCCACTCAGATTTTTCGCTTGAATGTCATGTTCGTGAATGCGATGACTTTAAAAAAAGGAATTTTCCACTGAGAAACTCTATTGTAAAAACCTAACCTGGATTACCCTTCGTTTGCACATGCTGCGGATTGCGGAAAAACGAAATGCGATAACCGCATTCTCAATGTGAGAAAACTGCAGAAGCTTTACCAGAAAAAACGCACTTTGAATGCGGAATAAGTGCAGGCTAAACAAGCCAGAAGATCTTAGAATGATTCTATCCCCCACCACAGCTGCTATTGTCCCTGTTTTGTTGACGTTCCAGTCATTTGCTGATAGTCCAGTCTTACTGGAAAAGGTTTTCCGCGCCTTGAATAGTTTGAATCTAGTTTGAGTATGAGGATTTCTTATGGTTTTATTGAACAGCAATCTTGAAATATAATTACAATAATTAATTTCTCCACAATTTCCATCTTTATAATCCGCATGCGTTTTCCATACGTTTTGAAATATTTTAAACACATGCGCATTTGCGTTTTCCCGCAAAATCACAAAGAAAAATCTGCGCAGAATCTGCAACTCGCAACGTTTTTCCGCAATCCGCAGCAAGTGGGAACGAAGGGTTTAAGTGTACCGTTCCGCTGATAATATCTATCATGAAAATACTATTCCACTGACAAGTTGTTGTTCAGATGATTTTTCAGAGAATTCCAACCACAGAAATTTTAAGTTCCAT
This sequence comes from Artemia sinica, assembly GCA_027921565.1. NCBI lineage: Eukaryota > Metazoa > Arthropoda > Branchiopoda > Anostraca > Artemiidae > Artemia > Artemia sinica. The sequence goes on along the minus strand of CM051261.1, from coordinate 25,857,054 downwards.
CCACATATTTCTAAGTTTTCCAACAGTTATATAGTCCAATGGAGAAAAGGTTCTCTGTGGTCTTAGACCTAATGAAAGGGGACTTCGAACGACTTTAGCCGTCCGAAAGTAAAATTCTGCCATGCCCCATTTTGATACTTATGGACATGGGCTACTGTGGTAGCCAAACTGAGCAAGATTTTCAAAGTTAGCTAGCGTCTGGTTTTGCTGATCTGACTGTCCTGTGGTGCCGCAGTGGGTTTCGCCTTAGCTTGGTAATACGGAACCCAAGGATTACAATCAGCTGTAGCAATACTGCACAGGGCTGACGCAGGGACCTTAGTAGTCAAGAAGCGTCGTTAATCCGCTTAGTTTGAATGGGTTCTAGACTGTACTTCTAGGGTACTTCTAGACTGTGGCGTCTTTCATGACTGTGTTCACCAGTTTGCAGCTATGAAGCTAGTTGTTTTGTTTTCATTCAGGAGCAAGGTCTATTGATTCCTTGACATTTTTAAAGTGTTAAACACATGCTTCTTTGCGCTAAGCACGGGCAGTATACATATTTTTCACTTGATTTGGCTTTAGCTTGCTATTGTGGCAAAATGACATACACCTGGGTGTATTTAAATGGCTAGCCTCAGAAATTTGGTTTTTTTAGTGAAAAAAAATTAGTTCTAAGGGTTAAGAGCTGTTGGTTGCAATTATTGAAAACTACCCTACATACTAAACATCACTTGTTAGTCAACAGTAGTCAAGAAGTGTCGTTAATCCGCTTAGTCTTTACTTTTGATGCTTCGACTCAACATAGCAATCAAGGAGGCACACTTGTGCCTCTATAAAGAGGCAACCCACCACAATGTTAAGCGATTTCAGGTCCTAGAGGTCGCAGAGAGACGGCGGTAATCGCATTTTGTAGCCCAAGCTCAAACTAAGAAACTTGCAAAATTTCATCCTCCTCCGACTTTATCTTCATGGGGTAAACTGGGCCGGAAGTTTGGACCCTCCCACCACAGCCCCCCTTTAACGTTGTCCGATTGGGCTGAAATTTAGAGGTTAAGCTTTCCTAGGGCCCGGGAGCTTATCCTCGAAATTTCAGTCAATCCGATCACTCCTTCCCTGTTTTCAAAAAACCAAATATAGCCACTTAAAATTCATCATCATTTCTTTTTTTCTTAGCCACGCCTACAGGCCACAGTTGGCAACGGATCCGGTTGAATGAGGACTCATTCGAAGCAGAATTCGACCTGTTAGGGCCTTTTGATATTTTCAGACCGAAAAAATTATCCTCCGAATTTACATTTACGAAAAACCTTAGTTTTTTTCAAATAATACAGATAAACAGGTTAGACATGCTTTGTTATGAAAATATCTGCGCCTCAATTTTCATAACAAAGCATGTCTAACCTGTTTATGTGTATTATTTGAAAAAAAACTACGTTTTCTAAAGAGTTAAAGAGGCTGAGTTACAAGGTCAACCCTTAAAACGTATAGGGATTAGGAGGCACATTTGGGGGGGCTGTTAAAGAGGCTGAGTCACAAGTTCGAACCTTAAAACGTACAGGGATTAGGAGGCACCCTGTACGACGTGATTTGAGTATTCAGGAATTAAAAGCCTTAACACAAGAATGTTCAAGACCGGGGGGTTTGGGGGCGGCAGCCCCCCAACTTCAACTCCTGACACGATCAGCTAACAGTTAGTCAAGCAATAATAAGTAATAAACTGTACAAAAACGTGCAGAAATTATTTGAAAAAAAACTACGTTTTCTAAAGAGTTAAAGAGGCTGAGTTACAAGGTCAACCCTTAAAACGTATAGGGATTAGGAGGCACAGTTGGGGGGGCTGTTAAAGAGGCTGAGTCACAAGTTCGAACCTTAAAACGTACAGGGATTAGGAGGCACCCTGTACGACGTGATTTGAGTATTCAGGAATTAAAAGCCTTAACACAAGAATGTTCAAGAGCGGGGGGTTTGGGGGCGGCAGCCCCCCAACTTCAACTCCTGACACGATCAGCTAACAGTTAGTCAAGCAATAATAAGTAATAAACTGTACAAAAAACGTGCAGAAATATTTGAAAAAAACTACGTTTTCTAAAGAGTTAAAGAGGCTGAGTTACAAGGTCAACCTTAAAACGTATAGGGATTAGGAGGCACAGTTGGGGGGGCTGTTAAAGAGGCTGAGTCACAAGTTCGAACCTTAAAACGTACAGGGATTAGGAGGCACCCTGTACGACGTGATTTGAGTATTCAGGAATTAAAAGCCTTAACACAAGAATGTTCAAGAGCGGGGGGTTGGGGGCGGCAGCCCCCCAACTTCAACTCCTGACACGATCAGCTAACAGTTAGTCAAGCAATAATAAGTAATAAACTGTACAAAAACGTGCAGAAATTATTTGAAAAAAAACTACGTTTTCTAAAGAGTTAAAGAGGCTGAGTTACAAGGTCAACCCTTAAAACGTATAGGGATTAGGAGGCACAGTTGGGGGGGCTGTTAAAGAGGCTGAGTCACAAGTTCGAACCTTAAAACGTACAGGGATTAGGAGGCACCCTGTACGTCGTGATTTGAGTATTCAGGAATTAAAAGCCTTAACACAAGAATGTTCAAGAGCGGGGGGTTTGGGGGCGGCAGCCCCCCAACTTCAACTCCTGACACGATCAGCTAACAGTTAGTCAAGCAATAATAAGTAATAAACTGTACAAAAACGTGCAGAAATTATTTGAAAAAAACTACGTTTTCTAAAGAGTTAAAGAGGCTGAGTTACAAGGTCAACCCTTAAAACGTATAGGGATTAGGAGGCACAGTTGGGGGGGCTGTTAAAGAGGCTGAGTCACAAGTTCGAACCTTAAAACGTACAGGGATTAGGAGGCACCCTGTACGTCGTGATTTGAGTATTCAGGAATTAAAAGCCTTAACACAAGAATGTTCAAGAGCGGGGGGTTTGGGGGCGGCAGCCCCCCAACTTCAACTCCTGACACGATCAGCTAACAGTTAGTCAAGCAATAATAAGTAATAAACTGTACAAAAACGTGCAGAAATTATTTGAAAAAAACTACGTTTTCTAAAGAGTTAAAGAGGCTGAGTTACAAGGTCAACCCTTAAAACGTATAGGGATTAGGAGGCACAGTTGGGGGGGCTGTTAAAGAGGCTGAGTCACAAGTTCGAACCTTAAAACGTACAGGGATTAGGAGGCACCCTGTACGACGTGATTTGAGTATTCAGGAATTAAAAGCCTTAACACAAGAATGTTCAAGAGCGGGGGGTTTGGGGGCGGCAGCCCCCAACTTCAACTCCTGACACGATCAGCTAACAGTTAGTCAAGCAATAATAAGTAATAAACTGTACAAAAACGTGCAGAAATTATTTGAAAAAAACTACGTTTTCTAAAGAGTTAAAGAGGCTGAGTTACAAGGTCAACCCTTAAAACGTATAGGATTAGGAGGCACAGTTGGGGGGGCTGTTAAAGAGGCTGAGTCACAAGTTCGAACCTTAAAACGTACAGGGATTAGGAGGCACCCTGTACGTCGTGATTTGAGTATTCAGGAATTAAAAGCCTTAACACAAGAATGTTCAAGAGCGGGGGGTTTGGGGGCGGCAGCCCCCAACTTCAACTCCTGACACGATCAGCTAACAGTTAGTCAAGCAATAATAAGTAATAAACTGTACAAAAACGTGCAGAAATTATTTGAAAAAAACTACGTTTTCTAAAGAGTTAAAGAGGCTGAGTTACAAGGTCAACCCTTAAAACGTATAGGGATTAGGAGGCACAGTTGGGGGGGCTGTTAAAGAGGCTGAGTCACAAGTTCGAACCTTAAAACGTACAGGGATTAGGAGGCACCTGTACGACGTGATTTGAGTATTCAGGAATTAAAAGCCTTAACACAAGAATGTTCAAGAGCGGGGGGTTTGGGGGCGGCAGCCCCCAACTTCAACTCCTGACACGATCAGCTAACAGTTAGTCAAGCAATAATAAGTAATAAACTGTACAAAAACGTGCAGAAATTATTTGAAAAAAACTACGTTTTCTAAAGAGTTAAAGAGGCTGAGTTACAAGGTCAACCCTTAAAACGTATAGGGATTAGGAGGCACATTTGGGGGGGCTGTTAAAGAGGCTGAGTCACAAGTTCGAACCTTAAAACGTACAGGGATTAGGAGGCACCCTGTACGACGTGATTTGAGTATTCAGGAATTAAAAGCCTTAACACAAGAATGTTCAAGAGCGGGGGGTTTGGTGGCGGCAGCCCCCCAACTTCAACTCCTGACACGATCAGCTAACAGTTAGTCAAGCAATAATAAGTAATAAACTGTACAAAAACGTGCAGAAATTATTTGAAAAAAAACTACGTTTTCTAAAGAGTTAAAGAGGCTGAGTTACAAGGTCGAACCTTAAAACGTACAGGGATTAGGAGGCACAGTTGGGGGGCTGCCGCCCCCAAACCTCCCGCTTTCGCAGCCTTTAAATAAAAAAAAAAAATTTTTAAACTGAAAGTAAGGAGCGACATTAAATCTTAAAACGAACAGAAATTATTCCGTATATGAAAGAGGCTGTGCCCTCCTCAACGCCTCGCTCTTTACGCTAAAGTTTGACTTTCTCACAACTTTTTTTAAACAATAAAACTTTAGCGTAAAGAGCGAGGCGTTGAGGAGGGCACAGCCTCTTTCATATACGGAATAATTTCTGTTCGTTTTAAGATTTAATGTCGCTCCTTACTTTCAGTTTAAATTTTTTTTTTTTATTTAAAGGCTGCGAAAGCGGGAGGTTTGGGGGGCGGCAGCCCCCCAACTGTGCCTCCTAATCCCTGTACGTTTTACGGTTCGACCTTGTAACTCAGCCTCTTTAACTCTTTAGAAAACGTAGTTTTTTTCAATATGACAAAGCAATTGTAAATGAAATGGAAATCATTCTGAGGAACGGTTTGAAAAAATTAAACATGATATATAAAATTAAAAAAAAATTAAAATAAAAAAAAAATAAAACATGTGTATATTCATACTTTAACTTTGGGATGGTTATATAGTTACAAACTATTCAAACAAACAAAAATTTTAAAGTTTATGTCTTTTTTTTTATGTTATTTTCAACTTCATATGCATTCGCATTCTTGCATACATAAAAACAGGAATTGGGGAATAATGTCGCATTCTCAAAATGTTTCACAGTTCCAATGTTTCACATTCACACAGTTCTCAAAACTTAAATAAAAAAAACGAGTTTTTTTTAACTGAAAGTAAGGAGCAACATTAAAACTTAAAACGAACAGAAATTATTCCGTATATGAAAGGGGCTGTTCCCTCCTCAACGCACCGCTCTTTACGCTAAAATTATTATTGTTTTAAAAAATAGCGTTGTGAGAAAGAGTCTAACTTTACCGTAAATAGCGAGGCGTTGAGGAGGGGACAGCCCCTTTCATATACGGAATAATTTCTGTTCATTTTAAATTTTAATGTTGCTCCTTACTTTCAGTTAAAAAAAACTTGTTTTTTATTTAAGTTTGAACGTTTTTGATTTAATGTAGGTTTTGATTTTGGCTCACCGTACATGAATAATTAAAACAATATTTGCATATTAATATTACTTGTTTTGGCTAAATGGCTTTCTCGAAAGTTGTTAAATTTTATTTACGAATGTTTTTATTAGTAATAAATATTCGTAACTTACGAATTAACCTACGTAACGAACTTCTATATTCATATATTTTTAATACGTATATTAGGGGGTTCGCCCTTTAGTCAATTCCTCTCTCTTTGCGCTAAGTTCGAATTTTGTTCCAATTCTTTAAAAATGACCCCTTAATCACAAAGGCCGTTAATTAGAATAAATAGCTCTTATGAAAGTACTAAAAAATCTTTGGCTTAAAGAGAGAGGTATTGACTAGGGGGCGGACCCAATCATATACGTAATAATTTCTGTTCGTTTTAAGTTTTGATGTTGCTGCTTGCTTTCAGTAGAAAAAACTTTTTTTTTCATTTAATTTCTGATCGTTTTTTAAATAATGCAGGGAAATCCGGCGCCCCCTTCAAAGCAATGTCCCTTCCCCCATGAAAACTTCCTCCGTGGAAAGATCCTCCCACATAACCCCCGACCCCCCCCCCCCCCACTACCAGAAAACATCTCCCCTGAAAACGTCTGTATACTTCCCAATAACCAATACTATATATAAACATTGGGTAAAGTTCATAACTTTCAGCCCTCCCCCCGGGGACTTTGGGGGATTAAGTCACCCTAAAAGACATATTTATTACATTTTCGACCAGCTGAACAAAATGGCTATCTCAAAACTTTGATCGGGTGACTTTGGAAAAAAATGAGCGTGGGAGGGGGCCTAGTTGCCCTTGAATGAGCCCGTTTAAATGAGCCCTCCTACGATATTCTAGGACCACTGGGTCGATACGATCACCCCTGGGAAAAAAAAAAAACAAATAAACACGCATCCGTGATCTTTCTTCTGGCAAAAAATACAAAATTCCACATTTTTGTAGATAGGAGCTTGAAACCTCTACAGTAGGGTTCTTTGATACGCCGAATCTGATGGTGTGATTTCATTAAGGTTCTATAACTTTTAGGGCATGTTTCCCCCTTTTTTTCGAAAATTGGGCAAGTTTTCTGAGGCGCGTAACTTTTGATGGGTAAGACTAAACTTGATGAAACTTATATATTTGAAATCATCATTAAAATCTAATTCTTTTGATGTATCTATTGGTATCAAAATTCCGTTTTTTAGAGTTTCGGTTACTATTGAGCCGGACCGCTCCTTACTTACAGTTCGTTACCACGAACTGTTTGATGAAACTGAAGATAACTTTACCAATGTTGTATTAATGTTGTAGACACTTTTGTTGTAATAATAATATTGATAATAATAATACTAATAAAAAGAAACAGGATCTTAACTAACATCTTTTTGTTAACTGATGTTTAGTGTTTTTTGTAAATTCCTTTAGAGGCAGTTTTAGGGGAGGGACAAAGGGGCACTTGCCCTGGCCGCGGAAATTATAGGGATGCAAAATTTCAAATAAATAATCTAACGCTTATAGAAATTTTATTTTTATTTAAGTTTTTTTAGAGAGAAATAATTTAATAACCAAAATAAAGCTTACATAGTCTTTCAACAATCATCAGAGAAACCCATTGGGTTGTATATGATGGTTGTTTCCCTCCTTATAATCTACTATAGCCCGGTAAGGGAACGGTTTGACCGGGAACAAATTGTAAGAAAAAAGATCCTTTGGCTACCCGACTCAAAAAAATGTGCTGATTCCAAATATGCAAAGTTTGCTCGTCTATCTGTTTCACAAATATGTTTCTTTTGAGGTTGAGGTTGATTTTATAGGGATGAATCTCGTGCTTCATATATAGGCGTACAACAACAAAATTGATGTCTAGAATAGTGTAACAGGTCACGGTGCTTACGAAAATCGCTTTTATTTGAACGTAAAATTAGAACTTAGGTTTTTTGAGGATGAGGTGGATTTTAAGAAGGTGAAATTCGTGTTTCCATATAAAGGCGTACTACAACAAAATTTATGTCTAGAATAGGGTATTAGATCACGGTGATTCGGAAAATCACCTTTAGCCTATATGAACGTAAAACTAAGAAATTAGGTGTTTTGGGGTTGAGGTTGATTTTGAGAAGGTGAATTCGTTTTTACATATAAAGGCGTACAGCAACAAAATTGATGTCTAGAATAGGGTACTAGATCACGGTGATTAGGAAAATCAACTTTATCCTATATAAACGTGAAGTTAAAGATAATATTTTTGGGGTTGAGATTGATTTTGAGGAGGTGAATTTTTTTATACATATAAAGGCGTACAGCAACAAAATCGATGTCTAGAATAGGTTACTAGATCACGGTAATTAGGAAAATCACCTTTAGCCTATATGGACGTAAAACTAAAAATTAGGTTTTTTGGGGTTGAGGTTGATTTTGAGAAGGTGAATTTGTTTTTACATATAAAGGCGTACAGCAGCAAAATTGATGTCTAGAATAGGGTACTAGATCACGGTGATTAGGAAAATCACCTTTAGCCTATATGACCGTAAAACTAAAAATTAGTTTTTTTGGGGTTGAGGTTGATTTTGAGGATGTGAATTCGTTTTTACATATAAAGGCGTACAGCAACAAAATTGATGTCTAGAATAGGGTACTAGATCACGATGATTACGAAAATCAACTTTATTTGAACGTAAAATTAAAACTTTCATTTGAATATTCCATTAGTGTTAAACCACGCTTAATCTGAAAATCACCTTTAGCCTATATGGACGTAAAACTAAAAATTAGGTTTTTTGGGGTTGAGGTTGATTTTGAGAAGGTGAATTTGTTTTTACATATAAAGGCGTACAGCAGCAAAATTGATATCTAGAATAGGGTACTAGATCACGGTGATTAGGAAAATCACCTTTAGCCTAAATGACCGTAAAACTAAAAATTAGTTTTTTTGGGGTTGAGGTTGATTTTGAGGAGGTGAATTCGTTTTTACATATAAGGGCGTACAGCAACAAAATTGATGTCTAGAATAGGGTACTAGATCACGGTGATTACGAAAATCACCTTTATTTGAACGTAAAATTAAAACTTTCATTTGAATATTCCATTAGTGTTAAACCACGCTTAATCTGAAAGAAACCGGTCTTAAAATGTAGAATGAAAACTATGACCCAGTTCGATGTTTTAACTAACGATTAATACATTCTCGAATTTTTCAGTTATATAATATACAAATGTGATAAAAAAAATCGAAATATCAATATTCACATATCTTCGTTATCTTCCAGATCATCAGCTCCGAGAATCTCAATTGTAAACACAGTTAGCACAACTTGATCCCTAGAAAGGTCCACAGGCCCAGGTGCATTTCATGTCATTTCTTTTGCAAGTGCATTGCCTATTTGAGCAGTCAGTTTTGCAGTTACAGTGAAAAACTACAAGGATTGAGTTGGGGGCAGCTGGGAGCTCACCAAAAATAGGGCAATATAGTCCATTCTGAATTACCCAACCGAACTGGGTAGGGTCGAGATTACATCCCAGGGTTTTCCATGATCCAACTTGCAAATTAACTCGAAATTAGTGGAAGCTGCAAGCATCACTGGTGGGAGGGAGAACTTTAGACTCAACATACGAAGCAGATGCTGTAACTTTCTCAATGAATTTAAGATGACGCAACTGATTGAGGGTTGAAATTGAGCCTGGGCACTTATATAAAAGCATCATTGCTTTCTCCCCAGCTGCTGAAATCTCGTGCTTGGTGGATAGTGGGTCCATAAAAACTTTAGCGGATTCGTAAAAATCATTGTTTTTTTATCATAAGCTGTAGTCCCGCTGACTTCCCAATGCCATAGATACGAGAAGTTGAATCGCATCCAAGGAAGGTGTGGACACACAGGATTGTGATTCATATACGAGATCCAAGTTTGAGTTTTGTTGCATTTATATCCGAAATTCTATGCTTTGAGATTCCAGTTCGAGGCTCAGAGTAAAAGTAGATCGCTTAGCTACCTGTCTGTGCGTGATAACTCAGGAGTATAAGCAGATATGGGTCGTCTCCAACCAGGACTGTAGGCATTAAATAAACAGATCGAACTGCAGTTAGAACAATGAGAAGATCAGTGTCACCTTCTGCCTGGTATACCTGACACCCAGCTTAGGTCAGGTACTCACTGGCCATGGCTATGACTGCCTGCTTATTCTTGAAGTTGCCAAGGAACACTTCTTTCTTTGTAGAACAGACCATATTCCTGTTCAAATTGATCTGCGGGTACGATCGTGACCCTTTCCGTCTCAAATGGGTGATATCTTTGATTGAAGGTGCTTGGTTGTATCCGTCGAAAACCACCAACGTCCTTTGCAACCCGTATTTCCGTGCAACGTAGTCAATATATTTCTGGCAGATACTATCATAAGTTGAGTTATTGTCCCAAGGGATTCGCTGAAGCAGTGTCCCACCATCGAGAACTATATGCTTGTCACTGAAATCTTGGACGAAGTCTTCAGTTTTTGGCTGCTGCTCTACAACTAGACGCCACATTGCATCGGTAAGGGCAGGCTTATCGGCTAATCGTGGAAGTCTGTTTGCTTCAAAAAGTGACGGAGGTGGCCAGGACAATTCATACTCAAAGTATGACTCCAAATTATCGTCGCTATTTCCAGTAATTGTCACCAGCCACTGAAACAGCAGTGCTGGATCAACGACAACTGACTGTCCATTAATAAACTGGGGCAGCTTTATGAGCAAGCGTTACGGCCACCGACTTTTTCTTGAATGTGTACGTGTTGACGTTTTCCCCTGTCATGCTATCCATGATTTCTTGTTCGACCGATCTAGCTGTGTCGACGTTGACTTTTTCATCAGCCGTAACTCCAGAAGCAATGTTTCGCAAGCTCGGGTCTTCTGCGAAAGGGGTATTCTCAGCAAGAAAGCAAACAAGCTTACTAGTGTCATGGTTTGTCACGTCCAATCCTCGGCTCTGTAACTTCTTTCTGCTGTTCGCTTGCCTCGTATTGGACCTTAGCAAAATTTTGCATCGACAAATTAATTGCACGGCTTTAGAAATTGATTATCATCAAGCATTTTCAAAAGTGCCGTTTTACCAACTTCGACGAACGGGAATTAAAAGTCACCGCCGCGCAAGGGCCTTGCCCACTGGGACTGCAAGGTTACTAAAATAGAATCCCTCACAGCGGGCGTCCAAAGGGTTTTATCATATTTTTTTTCTATACCAAAATGTTTTGTTGCATATCAGCAAAAAACTCTTTGCAGTTTTTACTCTGACCTTACTACGCTGTAATCTGCTATCACAAATAAACAACCCGACTTCTTACCTTTTTTGAAAAAAAATGAAACAGCAGAACTTCACCGTCAGCTAAACAAATCTCACTGACTGAACGCAACTTCGACCTGTTACCCATTAATCGACTGGCCAGATAAGGCGAAACACGATGGAACAGGTTTTATCACTGTAGTGATCGATTTAGAATCGCCCAAAGGACTTTTACATGGCGGGATTGTGAGGTCCCGTCAGTCGCAAAAGGGTTATGAAACTGATGGAATATTTAGATGAAAGTTCTAATTTTACATTCAAATAAAGGGGATTTTCATAATCACGATTATTTAGTACCCTATTCTAGACATTAATTTTGTTGTTGTACGCCTTTATATGAAAACACGAATTTTACATCCTCAAAATCAACCTCAACCTCAAAAAACATAATTTTTAGTTTTACGTTCATACAGACCTGAAGGTGATTTTCATAATCACCGTGATCTAATACCCTATTCTAGACCTAAAATTTGTTGTAGTACGCCTTTATATGTAAGCACGAATTTCACCTTCTTAAAATCAACCTCAACCTCAAAAAACCTAAGTTCTAATTTTACGTTCAAATAAAAGTGATTTTCGTAAGCACCGTGACCTGTTACACTATTCTAGACGTCAATTTTGTTGTTGTACGCCTATATATGAAACACGAGATTCATCCCTATAAAATCAACCTCAACCTCAGAAGAAACATATTTGTGAAACAGATAGATGAGCAAACTTTGCATATTTGGAATCAGCACATTTTTTTTGAGTCGGGTAGTAAAAGAATCTTTTCTCTTGCAAGTTTGTTCCCGGTTAGGCCCTTTTTTTTTTCACACATTTCCTGGACTAAGTAATATATATTCACACTTCACCTATAAATCTAAATCACAAAAAAAAAGAAAAAAAAAGTACTGAAAATATAACAACTTTTAACTATTAGCACACACTATTAAACAATATCGTCGATAAACCATAAACGACGTGGAAACTAATTACTAGCGACACATGCTTAAATCAACTTAAATCATTAACAACTTCCCAGAAGGTAACGTTTCAACCCACTCTTGAACTGGCTAACATTATCTGTCAGCTTTATACCCTCAGGGAGTGAATTCCACAGCTGCGATCCTGCATAACGCGGAAATAAGTATCCGCGTCGAGTACTCCGAGCCTCAGACACTATCCCTGAAGAATGCTTAGTTTCATAACAATGATAAACCGAGTTAGACTTTCCCAAAAGCACACCGATGAATAACGATTCAAACATTGATTAACAAAAATAGCTTGTTGATAATCTCTTAACTTATAAACAGTTAGAATTGTCATTTTAGTGAAGCAACTCCAAGTACTATTTTCAAATCTCACATAATCTCCTAAGACACGAGCAAATTTATTTTGCAAAATTTGAACTCTTTTAAAACTTGACACAAAGGAACTAGTCCACAGCAAGCAACCATAAGATAGATACGGAATCATAAGACAATGAAAGAGGATCCTTAGAATTCTTGGTGTGAGTTCATTCCTTAGCCTTCTTAAAAGACCCAATCCTCTTGCCACTTTTGCTGCTACTGCATCACAGTGTAATTTCCAACTCAAATTGCGATCAAGATAAAAACCTAAATATGTTACACTAAAAGCTTGTTTTAAGAATACACCATTCAGACATATTTTATTATTTAAAATAATGGGAGTACCAATTCTACAAAAAGTCATGAAATTCGTCTTAAAAACATTAACAGATAGACAGCTACATCTCGTAAAACTTGCCAGTTCATTTAGGGCCGTATTTGCTTTTTCAATCAAAAGATTTTTGCAAGATGATGTTACTGTAAGCGCAGTGTCATCAGCAAAGGACGTGATTAGTATCCCAGGAATCTAAAATCGCATGGCATCTACATAAATTAGGTACAGTAGGGGCCCAAGCACCGAACCTTGTAGAATTCCGCAATGGACTCTATAACTTCTTGATTTGCAGCCATCAACATTCACTCTAAGTGTTCTCGCTCCAAGATAAGACTCAAACCACTTCAAAGATACATCCTGAACACCTAAACAACGTAGCATCCTCAATAAGATCTTAAAAAGAACAGTATCAAAAGCTTTGCTAAAATCTATGAAAATTGAAAGCACCAGCTCCCCACGTTCAAGCGCAGAGAAAACAAAATCTGTGAGATGGTGGACTGCATGTATCGTAGAAGGGTCTTTCCTGAATCCAAACTGCGTTTCTGTGAGAAATCCATATAGAGTCAGATGGTTATACAATCTCCTATGTATGACCTTTTCATATAGCTTTGAATACAAAGACAACATCGAAATCGGTCTCCATTTCGAAAGATCTGTCTTCAGACCTCCTTTATGCAAAGGGATAACCGTGGCCTCTTTTAATCGTGAAGGAAACTTACCCTCTTTTAGTGATAAGTTAATTTAATATACAAGGCAGGGCAAAAAATATACCATAACTAATTAAAATGTTTGCAGATTGAGACCATCACTCCCAGATGAATTTGACTTCATCAATCCTATTGGTTGCTTCATCTCCTCTAGATTAGTTTCAACAATGTTCATGTTTACCCCCAAACCTCTTTCATCTTTAAAAGGTTCAGCAATTTTACTGTTATTATTATATGAAATTTCACTTACTGATTTACCTATTTTTGAAAAATACTCACCCAAAACATCAGAAATTTCCTTCCTTTCAACAACTATTCTATCGTCAACTTTTAAGCTAGTTGGATTTTCATTGTTCTTGCCACTATTTGATAATTCATTAATAGTTTTCCACGTATCTTTCGTATTTCCTATATTATTTTCAATTTTCATGCCAGAATATCTTTGAACATAAGATCTGCGAAGCCGATTAGTTTCATTACAATGTTTTTAAAGTCATTGAATACCTCCTCTGACTCTGAATTCAAATAAAGTGCGTACAAATCATTGCTTTTCTGGATTAATCGAAGAAGCTCCTGGGTTACCCATGGTTTTCTAGGAGTAGATTTCTTCAGCTTGACAGTTCTCATTGGACATGTTGAATCAAATATCGGTTGAACACTACCTATAAACTTATCAAATGCAGTGGATAAACTTTCATATTCATCATAAACCTCTTGCCACGAAAGAACACTCGGTTCTTTCCTAAATTTATCAATATTCTCTTTTCTCAGTAGCCGTTTCTTTATTCTCTTTCTTCTTGGCTTTTGTGTACGTAGGTAGGAAGTCACTGCCACCGCGAGAAAATGATCATAAGACTCACTAATTATTACATCAGCATAAGAAGTAGGAAGTAGGCGAGATCGAACAAATATGTTATCAGTTAATGTTGCTGAATGTTAAGTAACGCGCGTTGGAATTCCTACTAGAGGATATAGATCATGAATAACCATACGGGTAAAAAACTCTAAATTATCATTATTTAACCACAAAAGATCAAAGTTAAAATCACCCATGCAAATAAACTGGGAAGTACTCAACTGGATCTCATCCAAAACTCGACCAAAACCAAGTGCAAACTCTTCCCATTGAGTACTTGGTATCTTATATACCTCACTTATCAAACACTGATTCCCGCCAATTTCCAGCTCAAGAGTAAGAGTTTCAACCTTACCTTCTATCCAAATGGAAGAATCCTCACTCACATTAGCCACAAGATGCTCCTTACCTAGAAATGCCTAGGTAATGCCTAGAAATGCCTTACCTAGAAACCTCCACGTGCCATCCTCTTTCTATTTTTTACAAGAAGCTGATATCCTGGAAAACTAAAAAGGGACACAGAATGTTCTGACGTTAAAAAAGTCTCACATAGGCCTATAATATCAAATCTGCAATTTGTACTATCAAGCATATGCAGAATTTCACGATACGATGACGTAACGTGACAATTCCAATGACCAAGACAAAACGAATTTTCATCAGTATTATATGCCGAAGAAAGCAGATTTACATAACAGCTATATCTATTCGGTCGAAATGTTTAGAAGGACTTTCCTGCGCAATATTAGCATTAAGAATATCTTCAGGTCGGAACGGATTATTTTCAAAGGTCCTTAGTCTCATAGATAATTTCGGAGACCACACTGCCTTTCCCTGACGATAAAATAAAAGTTCAAAATAGGGATAAAATCGTTTTTAATAGACAGTGTATAGAAAATTCACAAAAAATACCAGATATTTCGGTCACATATACAGTGACCGTCATCAGGTGTAAAACAGTTTTCCTGCTGATGACGGTCACTGTATATGTGACCGAAATATCTGGTATTTTTTGTGAATTTCTATACACTGTCTATTAAAAAGGATTTTATCCCTATTTTGAACTTTTATTTTTATCCTTAGTCTCTTACCACAACTTTAAGATAACTTGACGCAATACAACTTCTGTAGAAAAAAAAAGAAAAAAAAATAATTAGTGAAAATACGACGACTTTAACTATTATCACATACTATTAAGCAATATCGTCGATAGACCATAAACGACGTGGAAACGAATCACTAGCGGACGTACATAAATCTGACCTTGATTACACCACACTTGCTTATTCCCATATTTATCCCGTGCTAAGTTCAGAACATCACGTCTTCGTTTCGTCAGATTTTCGGACACAAAAATACCAGTGCGAGCTAATTTTGACTTTTCTTTAAAAACTTTAGAAGCAAGGTCTTTAGACTTGAATATTACAACTACAGGAGCAATTGCGTCCTGTTTACTATTACTTTGGCTTAGATTTAATCTTTTAACTTCGATTACATCTTGATTTGATATTTCTAGCTCCATTTTGTTTGTCACTATATCCAGAACTACCGACTTCATGTCACTATTGGAAGGTTGTTTAACCCCATTGAACATGAGACTATTTAATCTCTTTTCTTGTTTATACTCATCAAGCTTTTGCTCTGCAACTTTAATCCGTTCCTCAAGAAATGAGCATTGGTTTTTTAAATGTTTTAAATCATTGGATAAAACAACACATTTCGGCTCGAATTCAACAGCTAATGGTCTGTAAATTTCACTTGAAATCGACGAGCTTTGCGCTTTGATTGCACTAACTGTGTCCTTAGGAAATGACTGTTTGCCTCCAACAGCTGCCAATTTTTCATCTAATCTCTGAGCAAGGTTTTCCATAACAGACTGAATTTCTTGTTCCGTCGCTATAATCTTGGTAATAAGAGCGGTTGATCCCGAAAAGTTATATAAATTGGTATTTCCAAACGCTTGTCCTTTAAGCTTGTCTTTGCAAATTTCTTTGTAAATTTCTGGTTTCAGCGCAAGTTCTTCAAACGCTCCCTTTACACCTTTTCTAGGGTTTTTCATAGCCTCAGCTTTATTGCATTCAAAATCTAAAATTTGGGACTCATTAATGAAGTGGGTATTATGTGTACCGTAGCAGAAAGCTAGATACTTTTAATTTCTAGTTTTTTTTTATTTCCTTTCGGATCTATCATTTCAACAATACGTACAGGCTATTCAGGGTAACCTCGAAACCTAGCCAATGCCAGCTTATGAACAGTAAATTTAGCCATCTTCTTAACTAGCCAGCAATCAGTTAGTAAAATAGCTTCGATAACACAAAAACGTTCGTACCTTTTGGTTGCACCCTAGACTTACAAGTCAGCCAAACTGGCCTTAGTAATGTTTCAAGCTGAACAAAACTGAATTGAACAATAAATCATGCGGATCTCTCTTTAATGAATATATTTTTCACCAATTAATTTTCTCGATCCAAAATCCTATTTGAATTATTTCAAAAGTAAAGTAGAGGGCGGATTTAATAGATGAAAATAATTAATATTTTATTGATTAATCAATAAAATAAAAATAATTAAATAATTCAACTAATAAATGAAAATTAATTGATTAATTATTAAAAGGAAAATAATTTTGTTAAATTTTTTCTAAAAATTTTATTGCATACAGGGGGGGGGTAGTCAAAATTTTACCTTGGGGTGCAAGAGAGGCCAGAACCGCCACTTATCTGCACATGGGGCTATTTTACAATATATCAGTAAGGGTTATTTCCGTCTTTTGGACTTTATTCAAAATCTACTAGTATATGATTGTTTTAAAAAATCAGTATAATTAATTTGATATTAATTGTTAATGACAACTAACTCCTGGAACGTGCCCTGTGTAGATACTTATCCGACAATTAGTGATTTTGCCAAAACAATTAGTGATTTTGCTTAGCATACCAGTGCTAGTTACCAAGGCAAACGTTTTCCGCTTGTAGATTTTCGGCTCTAAATTTAGGTTTATATTGACCTCTTCAGCAATACTGAACTTTTGATTAGGATGTTTTTTTTTTCGGGTGGAATTTAATACTGTTCCGAATGGGGCTACCGTTGTAAACTTGCGGGTTTCGGAAAAATTGCCAAAACTGTTTTAGAAAGCTAATTGAATATTCGTGTTTGCACCCCCTTTTTCAATACACTTCCCTAACAATATTAATTGTATTTTTAGTGTCATAGTGGAATTATGGGCGGTGGTCATTATGTGGCCTACGCTTGTCATGATGACGGCAAATGGTATTGCTATAATGACAGCAGCTGCAAGGTAGGCTCTCTCTCTTTTTTTCTCTCTCTCTCTCTTTTCTCTCTCTCTTTCTCTTTCTCTCTCTCTCTCTCTCTCTCTCTCTCTATATATATATATATATATATATATATATATATATATATATATATTATATATATATATATATATATATATATATATATATATACATATATATATATATATATATATATATATATATATATATATATATATATATATATATATATATATCTGTTCCCCAAGCCAGGGCTCAACAAATCTGTAAATACTAGTGACTAAGCTGGGGAACGAACTAGTTGTATATTTTGCTCTCGTGACTTGCCTGAGGCCGTGAAATAAATAAAAGAAAAGAATAAGAAATATTTGTAATTACTGAAAAATATTATATTAGTGAATATGTTAATATTATATATTATATACCTAATATTAATATTAGTGAAAAATGAAAATAAAAAATAAAAATGAAAATCGAAAAAATTTCTAGAATTTTTTGAAAGAAGACTTTGTTGAATACATTTTTAAAATGAAGTGCTGATTAAATGATGCTGATGATTAAATAATGTTGAAAATGAAGAACTGATTAACATATTTCGGTATTGTACATTTAGTGTTTTCAAAGCGGAAATTGCCCCCACCACGCATGGCACTCCCGGCCGAAGGAATTGAATCAGGAGATCGGTAACTGCGCAACGCAGACCATGGTCAGCATGCGAAAAAGGTTTTTTGGTTGTGAAGCGAAAATTTTTTACTTATTTTAAACAAAACTTTACTGGCCAAAAAAATGTAAGTTTCAAGTCTGATCTAAAACAAAAGGATACACTTTTTTTAGAATAGATATCTTAAATCGAATTGAAAGAAATTAAACTGAATAATTACATCAAACTCAAAAATAATAGATGCTACTATAGTAGAATAGATGAAACGCAAAACAAACAGCAATTAAAACTAACAACCAGTTCAAACTTTAAACTTCCTTTGGTTTAACGGCATAAGGAGAAATCAGATGTTTGGAAAAAAATCAAAAATTTTCAAGTTTCTAACAAAAAAATAACATCAAAATCAAACATGTTTTGCCCCCCCCCCCTCCTGAACCCATCTTGGGTCTATTTATACCCAGAAACATTGCTTTCCAAAGATTTTTCTTTTGGTCGCTTCTAAATTATGAAATTTTAGGGCGTCATCACATTTTTGTCAGTGTTTGTCACGTTGAACCGTAAAAATAAGTAAGCAAACATGTTAGTTTAATTTTGGCCTTTCTTTAGGTCGGTAAAAATTCAAATAATAGCAACCTACTGATTTTAAATACAACCACACCTTCAAAGGAAAGCTACATTTTCGTAAGCTGTTTGGTACCATATATTTTTAGCTTTTTTGGCTGATTTTTTACCAACTTTCATTGAAATATGACGCCCACTACTACCAAAACTATGCAAATGAAAGTCTTTTTTTATTAAAAGTTGAATTCCTGGATTTTCCTAATCTTTAAACCTGTTTACAGTTAACCAATTCAATCAATCAGGTTTCATTGTCACTCTCCTTTGTGCTTTAAGACTGTAACCTACTTCAAGAACGTGTACCCAGGATTTTTTTTTTTGGGGGGGGGGTGTTGGTTACAAAAAAAACTTTAAAAAACACGTAAAAAATTTGTTTGTGTTCATTTTTGTTACGTTTTTGCGAGTCGGACAAACTTTTCGGGTTGGAGGTTCAAACCCCCTGACCCTGCCACTGGATACACTGGATACTCCACCTGACTTTTGTTTCCCTGTCAGACACTAGATGGAAATTGTTTCTTTCAATAGAATTGGTTCGGGTTTCATGTCTTGTTATCTTTCTGTGGTTAAACTCTTACAATCCCCGCTTGAAATAAAATATGTCAATAGATATTGCAACTCTGACCTCCCCTAGAATCAAATAGGGCCTCATTTGAAGGACCGAATATTGGTTTTTGTGACGTATTGGGTTTAAAAAGGATGAACAGGCTGTCAGAGTATTTTCTGTGGGGAGGTGCAGTATGTGAAGTGGGGAGGTGCAGTATGTGAAGTGGGGAGATGTTTTCTGTGGGGAGGTGCAGTACGCGTAACGAAAGTAGTATTTGTCAATAATCAGAACTACAATAGCAAAACGGACATTTCTTTTATGTCTATTCGGTTGTTAAAAGTGAAATAAAATGGAAATAATTCAAAGTGAAATAATCAAAAATATATTTATTCTAAGCTTTATTTATATAGTACCTTTATGTTTACGATTCCTTTTTCGTCAACTATTGTCGTCACTTGTATCAGCATATCAACTTTACACCATTATGGCTTTTATGGAGCATTATTTTTCTTTTTTAGTCAGTTCGTAAAGAAATACTTATTTTTGTAATAAAAATATAATTCGCAATTCAATCTCCAATGAAATTTCAAATAGAAATTTGTTTAAGTTCTAATTAATATTAATTATTTTGATTAATGAATTTAAATTTAATTAGACGTATTTTTTAATCCTCTCTCACCCTCCCCTGAGGGTTAGACCTCTGCACATGTATGACCTGGGTTATTAAGGAAGGGTGGGGTTTCTAGTCTCCCTTCCCTCTTCTGAGTGCATCCCAGATCTACGTTCACTAATTTTTATGTTCTCAATTTTGTGTTTTATTCTACAGGAAGTAGAGCCTACGCAAATCGATCCTCATGACATCTACATGCTCTTGTATGAAAGAATTGGATTAGACGGCTCTAAGTATGTGAACCCAGACGGGGTAGATAGTGGTGAGGACACAGCAAGTTCTTCAAACTCAACCCCATCCGGTGATCTAGACAAGAAAAGTGAATTGTTTAGTGAAAATGACAAGAAGAACTGTGTGCTAATGTAAAATTCTGTTTGTGTGGCCTTTGCTGTGTTTAAACCATAGATTTATTGTTTTGAATAGATGCCAAGTAGGCTACTATATGAAAGACAAGACAGAAGTAAAAAAAGAAACAAAAGTGAATGAGACGACAAAAATATAATGGAAAGTAACAAGAAAGACGTGTGTTAGTATAAAACGCTATTTGTGTGGCCTTTGCTCTGTTTAAATCTTAGGTTTTGTATTTTGGATAGATGGCAAGTACTATAGGAAAGACAAAATGAGAGTAAAAAAAAGGAACAAAAGCCAAAAGAAAAGCAAAATAAAATTGAAAACAATAGGAACAGCTGTGTGCTAATATGAAATGCTATTTCTGTGGCCTTTGCTCTGTTTAAACCATATATTTGTTATTTTGGATAGATGCCAAATACTATATGAAAGACAAAATAAGAGTAGAAAAGGGAACGAAAGTGAAAAGAAAAGCAAAATTGAAATAACAAGAAGAGCTGTGTGCTAATATAAAATGCTTTTTTGTGGCCTTTGCTCGGTATAAATCATAGTTTTATTATTTTGGATAGATGCCAATCACTATAGAAATATTTTTGGAACAAAATTTTGACATATTGAATTAATTATAATAAATTACTCTTTTTTTCATACTCCTTTAATAATTAAATTATTAATTCTCTGGATTTAATAGTATCTTTTTAATCTCTCTAAAGAGACTTGGAGTCTCTAGAGGATTTAATGGTCCTCTTTTTGCTATGTCTTTAATGGCTGGTTGGAGCAAGAGGCAAATTTCAGAGAGATGGCTCTGTTGTCTGTTGTAATTCAATCTATCTATGGTTTAAGCTTTTAAGCTTTTTTTATAATCCTTGTTTTATTTTTTATCCTATCATTTCATCTTCAATGTTTATGATGTTTTAAAAAGTCACTATCTACATAATAAAGGGCGGACGTATGTAGTTTTCCGAAGACATAAGTTTTTTAAAAAATTTCGCTCGTTGATGGTTTTCTATACTATTTATGGGAGGTTTTTAATACTGTCGTGAAACATTCAATGAATAGGCAATATTTCATGAAATAATCCATGATTTTATTAAATTAGTTTTTAAAATTTTTGCCGTTGCTGATTGGAATGGGGGAAAATAAACGGATTTCTCTGTTATATTTTGTATAGTGGCGTGTAATATAATTAGGGTTCAATTTTCTCATTTTTTAGTCCGTTTATGTGTTATGCTAGGGTTTCATCTTTGTTACATAGAATGTTTAAAAATTCTCTATCTAGGCAATTTACACCTAATTAACACTAAACTAAACACTAAACCAGGTATTTATTTTTCTGAAGACAAGAATCCTTGAGAAAAAAAATTATGTTTATCCTGTGAGGTTTTTTTGTATATTTATGGAAGGTTGTTTATTGTTCCATGAAAAAGTCCATGATTTGGTCATATTTCATGGAAAAGTCCATATTTTTACAATTTTTTTTCAATTTCATTACCTTTACTGATTAGAATGGAAGAAAATATGCAACCATACCAAACATTAACAAAAAAATGGCCAAAGCCATTTAACATTTTCTCTTACTTGGCATTTTTTTTTTAAGCTTTGTAACAGGTTTTTTTTTTAAGAACTGAAATCAGATACTTATTATACATTAATTATTTCAATTACACTAATTTTGAATAATTAAAGCACTGACAAAATACACATCAAATTTTAGAAGGCGATCGCGATTTTTGCCGACATGCCTAGTTTTTGCCGACGTGCCAATTTCCTCTTTAATAAGTTACCCATACTTTTTATGTTGGACTGTAATATATCTATGGTCTAAGTTTTTAAGCTTCTGGTTTTATATTTTTTTTTTTATCCTGCCTTTTGCCTTCATTGTGCATGATGTTTTAAAGTCACTAACTACATAATGAAGGCCAGAGGTGTATAGTTTCCTGTAGACACGAATTTTTTAAACAACAATTTTCTAATTTATCTCTTGCGGGAGTTTTTTTTTTCTATATACGGAAGATATTCTATATTTTTTCGTGGGAGGTTTCTTAGGCTTCTTGGGAGTTAATAAATTTAAACGCAATAGTATTGAACATTATTGTTCAACACAAAAATTCAAACGCAATAAACACTAAATTAGTCTCCATTATTTTAGTTTCATATTTATGGTCATAATTGTATTTAAAATTTTAACTCATCATTTTATTTATTATCTTTATGGTCACGCTATAATATTTTTATAAGTCAATATTTTAGTTATGAGATAATTTCTTAAACCACATTGGCCTGACATCACATAAAGAAAGAAAAAGAGCAAAAATAGGGTTTTTATAGGCCAAACGAAAGTACTGAAAAAACACAACAAAGCGAATATTTCGAGAGGACAAACGCCTCTCTTCTTCAGCGCGAAACGAAATAATGTATCCAAGGAAAGTGCCGAAGAAAAAAACAAACGCGGAAAGTCAATGTGAAAAGAACCAAAAAACCAAAGAAAAGCCAAAAACTTAAAAGATGAATAAAACTCAATAAAAGCCAAAAATTAAAAGAATTAAAACCAATTAATTCTAGTACTTGATTTTAATTCTTTTAATTTTTGGCTTTTATTGAATTTTATTCATCTTTTAAGTTTTTGGTTTTTTCTTTGGTTTTTGGTTCTTTTCACATTGACTTTCCGCGTTTGTTTTTTTTTTCTTCGGCACTTTCCTTGGATACATTATTTCGTTTCGCGCTGAAGAAGAGAGGCGTTTGTCCTCTCAAAATATTCGCTTTGTTGTGTTTTTTCAGTACTTTCATTTGGCCTATAAAAACCCTATTTTTGCTCGTTTTTCTTTCTTTATGTTTAGTTTATGAGACTGCAGGGTGCAGGATTTTCAAAACACAGGAAATTGGAATTAATGTAGGAAATGCAGTGGCGTCAAATCACAATTAGGCAGGGCAAAATGATTTTTTCAAATGTAGGTATGGGGTAATTTTGTTGTTTTTCAGTTTTTCAAGGAAAAAACTTTCAAACAGCCATTTTTTCAATTACAACACGGAAGAAAAGACGTTTTTCAAGATCTAGGTGGGGAGGGGTGAAAAAAACTTTGGGGGCCTATGCCCCCTTCATTCCTGTCAATTGGCGCCACTGGGCAAATGCCAAAAGCAGTAATAATTTTTTTTTTCTTTTAGTTCTGTATTTCCTAGCCTCTTTATTCGTTTTAATTGGCCATTTAATTCAGTTGTACAAAACATTTAAAAAGGCAAGGACGGTAGTTAAATAAAGGGGCATTGGTAATCCATACATTTTCTGAGTGTTGGGGGAGGTGGTAATTTGGACAAGAATTAAACAGAGGCAAGAATTTCACCAAACGAGTCGTAAAGGCCCTTTTGACCTTGGCAAACCTGAATTCTTTGGAAAGGAATTAGCCAAAAATATCTGTTTAATTAAAGCAGTTCCTAGCTTAGTAGTTTGAAAATATAAAACAAAATCTTGAAAAAGTCATTTTGCTAATTAAAAAAAATAATCGTTTAGGGTCAAACATTGCAAAATTTGTAGAATGTGAGTTCAGATTGAAAATATAATCGTTCCCCTCCAGATCAATTTTGTAAATGAGGAATTCATGTAGTTGATATCCGGTTTTTGTGGAATTCTTTTTTCCTCCATTTTATTTTAAGATAGTGGCTATTTAAGACATCTTTTATTGCCGAAAGGGCTTATCTACATAATTGGTTTAGAGAATTTTACCTCGTACTTATTAGCACTAGTCTAACCACTGATACGTTATACAGTGTTGTCAATTTGTGTATTTTACTGGTACAATATTTGAAATAGTATTCAAATGGATACCCCTTTCAAATGGAATTAACCACCTTTTTAAAAAGCTAAAAATATTTTAACTGCCCTAGCTTTATAAAGAATGGAGCAAAATATTTACTTTCAGAACAGGTCAAATCTCGGACCTTTCCAATCAAACTGTCTGAGGTGATGTAACATTCAAAAGAAATTATAGTTTAAAACTACTAGATTAGAAGTGTATCGGCCTGAATTCTGTTATTAATTTTGTCTGAACTTAAGTTTCCTCACTATTGCCATATTTTATTATGAGAAATTTATAAGTTACATTGGCATTTATAATGCCTATTGTAATATAATAGACTTATTAGGCCTATAAGCCTATAATGTAATTGCCTATTATAATATAGCACATTTTAACATAATATAAAAAGAATTTTTAATAGGCATAAGACATAAGATATAAGACATAAGAGTACATTCTAGAGTAAAGCGGAATAATTGAAATATAACGAAAAAAAAGCGAATTATATGGAAAAAGTAAGGAATTACAAGGAAAGTAATTAAAATATGTGGTCAATTCTCCCCCACCCCTTTATCTGCTTAGCGGCATGAACTATCAAACCAACCTCTACGAATATCTTACGAATAATTGTATCCCACTTTTTTCTTAATAGCTTCAATACTCGTGTTTTGAAAGGCCAATAAATAATAAATGCGTAATGTAATATATTATAATGTAATATAACAAGAATTTTTAATACGCATGACGCACGTACATAAGAAACTATTCTGGAGTAAAAGGATAATATCTAACGGAAAATCTAATATAACGGAATCTAACGGATCTAACGGAAATATAAGCGAATTATATGGAAAAAGTATGAAATTATAAGGAAATTGATTAAAATATTTACTCAACACCCCCCCCCCATCTTTTTAGTGGTATGAACTATCAAATCAATGTCTTTACGAGTATCTTATGAATAATTATATTCCATTTTTTTTGTTGATGGCTTGACTCGTTTTCCCTTCAAAGGCCAAGAAATAAAGTAACGGTGTCTTTAGTCATTTATTATCTCGTAAATTAAAGAAAATAAATCTTCTAACTTACTTTATGTTGACTCTTCTCACCTTCCTCCCCAGTAGTGGTTCTAGCCTTTCTTGCTGCCGGGTTATTATCTTGATTACCCCCCCCCCCCTCTCTCCCCTTGTCTCCTACAAAACTTTCTAATGTAGTTTAGCAAAATTTTCATTTATCAAAAAAATTATTCGTTTTCTCAGTTACTAGTTTCGTTTATTTAATATTATATTCGTTTTTACTTTAGAATAATAATCCCAAATTGTCTTCGCCATTTTTTTGGTATTTTCTTTTCACCTAATCTATATTTTTGATCTACATTCACCGGTTTTCCATATGCAAAAGGTTTCGCTCTCAAAAAGGTGCTTTTTAAAAGGTGTTTAGGAGCCAGATGCTAGGCATATTTGAATTTGTATAAACATTCTTTGTTTTTAAATTTTTACCGAAGTTTGAGGGGATAACATAAGTTGCATTCTGCACACACTCAAAAGGGGCACGGGGATCGCTGAATGTAGCGCTTATCCCCTTACATCGTCACAATGTCTGTCCTGTGGCAGTTCTGGACTCTCTTGCGCCCGGGGAAAAATCTTGATTAGAACCCCACCCCCCCCCCCCTGTCTCCCACAAAACTTCCAGACCAAAGTTTAACAAAATTTCTATTTATTAACAAAAATTTCTCAAACTGTTTATTAGTTAATTATTTATATTTTGATTTTTTTTTTCATTTACTATTTAAATTATTGAATTATATTAATATATTTATTAATTTATTATTATTTTTTCATTTATTTAATTAATTAATAATTTATGAATTATTTCCACTTATTACCTGCACCCTCTACTTTATTTTAGTAAAAATAGAATTTCAAAACTTACAAAATGATTATAACCGTTAGTTTATTTATTTAAAATTTTGCCCCCTAGAATTTCTGCGCCTGGGGCAATTGCCCCCTCTGTCACCCCTTTCCAGCGGCCTCTGTGTCTGTCCTGTATTTCTGTGTAGAAAATTGTTCTTTAATTCCATTGGCTTATTTTAGAAAGAAAAACTCAAATTTTGGTTCTCTTTATTTTCTGTGGTTAAAATGCTAACGTGTTACAAACAAACATTCGAGTTCGGAAATATTTTATCTTGTCTCATCTCCGTTGGTGGTTATGCTGTAGGTGTAAAAACTGGTTTTAATATCTCCCTTTTAATATTTTCCCTTAAATTGAGTATGTACTTCTCAGGCATGTACACACGATTTTTTTTTTTTTTTGGGGGGGGGGGGGGGGTTAATAATAAAAAATTCATGGAGGGTGCTAGGGCGAATAATAAGTAAAAATTATATGATATTTTGAATAAAAAGTGCTTAGAAACTAAAAGCAAGAATTAGAAATTTGAAGGGGGAGGGGACGCAAAGCCCCCTTTCATACCAGCTCTACTTAGAATATGAAATGCTTTTGCTTGATCTATTTTTCTCATAATCAAAGCTTTAAATACTGTATTTAAAAGGAAAATTCAAATCCTATGCTGTATATTTTGAGATGTTAGAAATTTGTTTTAGATGTTTACATGTTTTTAAGATTTTTTTTTTTTTTTGTTTGGGCATTAATCTAGTCTACCCTGTTAAGTGTTTCGCAATGCATAGAATGTAATTTTGATTTTGTTTCTCTGTTTGTTCTGTTATTCGTTTATAGGTTTATTTGAATTAAAGGTCAATCAGTTCACTCGCTTTCGCTTTCATTTATTGAATGCTTTTTTACACGTTGTTTTGAATTTGTTAAAATGAGCCAGCCACTTAAAACTACTTCCGTTATGCTAGGAAAAAGTCTGTAGGACCGATTTCTAGGGAAAAGTCTGATGGACAAATATCTTTTGCTGTATTAAACAATACTGGTAAGCTTGAAGTAAAGGTGAAGAATACGGTGCTGGACTTTACAGTTTCTACTGGTGGTGCTGA
Organism: Artemia sinica; assembly: GCA_027921565.1. Lineage (NCBI taxonomy): Eukaryota > Metazoa > Arthropoda > Branchiopoda > Anostraca > Artemiidae > Artemia > Artemia sinica. The sequence continues at coordinate 25,830,108 of CM051261.1, read as the reverse complement.
TCTCCGTTTCATGACCCTTCAGCCAATGGTGCAAAAGAGGTGTAATGGGGGGCTGGAGGCCAGCCATACTGTGCTTTCCCACACCCTTCCTGTTTACATTTCCCCAGATTTCTCCAGATACCCATTTAGAGCTGGGTCGACTCTGGCTGAGCTTACAGAGTCACGCCAGTGACCCCCGTCCCAAACAAAATAATTGAGTACACTAGGATTCGAACCTTCGTCCTCTCGGACAAAGGAACCTAAATCCAGCGCACCAACCCACTTGGCTAGGACCAAATAACCAGCGTTACCAGGACTTGAACCCCTGTCCTTCAAGTCTAGTGTGCTAATTAGAGGTAACTTCAGTTTAAATTAAATATCAATCAATTCACTTGTTTGTTCTTTTATTTTTTGTGTTTTTCAACCTTGTTTAAAATTTGTGAAAATGAGCTAGTCAATTAACTACTTACATTTATACCTGATAGTGGAAATTTATGCATCTGCTGAACTTATGAGTTGAAAAAATTGAATATGTTTCTCAAGATTTCTAGATTCTAGATATTCCTTTCTTAAAATTTCTAACGAAAAGAGTTCCGAAATAGTCCCTCGAAATCTTCAAAAGTTAACACAAGAAGAGATTGAGGGTTTAAATAGTTTAAGAAGAATCAGAAAAGGGAAATAACTGGTTCCTTTAATGTAGCGGGGTCAATGAGGGGGGGGGGGGGTGGTCCCTTCAAGATTTACCCTCCTCCCTTAGATTTTTAGAAAAACTTTTTTCCGGCATTTTCATTCAAAAATGTTGTTTTTGTACTTTCATTGAAAAAACGTTAAAGTCGCTCCCCTAGACTTCGAAAAACGTTTTTGTCCCTCCCCTTAATTTCCCTAGCCGAGTGACTAGCACGCTAGACTTGAAATCCTTTGTCCGTGAGGACGGTTTATACTTGATTTACAGGATTCTAGCTTTCAGGAAAATTGGCAAATAAAAACATAATTTGTTGTTAATATCAGAAGCTGGAAAATTATTACAGAAGCTGGCTTATTTTTTGTTTGATCTGATCTGGCTTATCTTAAAAACTGTCTGGTTTTGTTCAGTTGATTCTATCTGCAATTCCGATCAATGCAAAACGATCAAATATTTTGTTGACTACTCTTTTTCCTTTTGTACCTTGTAGCTTCTTATACAAATAAAACGAAACAAAATATAGAAAAAGCGGAATCAAATTTCAAATAAGACAGTGAAAAACTGCAAGAAAAGTTTTTTGAAAAGAAAATAAAAGTCCGAATATTTTGGCTTTTATCAACGATAAAAAAAAAATAAATAAAAACAAACTAATCTAAATTAAACAAAACACATAAAGAAAAGAAAAACACACAAACGATATAAAACTCACATCTTGATAGTGGTCTTTTTTAATTTATTTTGGTGTTTTTTTTTTTTTTTTGTTGATAAAAGCTTCTGGAGGTGACGCCAAAATATTCGAACTTTTGTTATTATTAGTGAAAAACAGAATTTTATTTTCCAATACTTTATTTGAAATATCATAGCCGTTTTTCTATATTTTTATTTTCTTCTATTTTTTAGTGGAAAGGAAGTGTGCTCTAAGAAGCAATTTAGCCTTATATGCAGATTAAAGTAGAGTTCAAATTTGCAGACAGAAGATAAATACCAGATAAATTCCTATGGAACAGAAAATTTTTGAAAATTTAGTTTCAAATATTACAAAATTATGGCTTTTAGCTTACTATCTTATATTAGCAGGCCCGGATATACCAATAGGCCCACAAGGCCGGGGCCTAGGGGCGCAATAAGTTATCACTGAGTGATTTTCTTTTTAGCAAAAACTGGACTGATGCGATCTATAGTCAAAGTGCCAGGTGCGATCCGTCGTGGCGCTGCCTGTTCACAGAAAGATGATTTTAAAACAACACGTGTCTCCCAAGAATGATGGCTGAGAGTTTGGTATCTTTCATTACTTTTGACCCATCAGTTGCGTTCTATTACAGTATTAAAGAAAATCATAAGTAAAAAAACTTTATTTATTTTATTCTGTTGTCATTCCAAAAACTCATCTCAGTTCATGCTGAAGTAATTGTAAAATTCAGTATTTGCATATCTGCCATAAATGTTTTTCCAACAGTAATTTGCCTAGAATACAGCGCAAATTCCTTTTGAACAGAAGTCCCTTCTAAATCTTGTATCGGATTAACGATGCCTCTTGACTACTAAGGCCCATAGGTCAGCTCTGTTGTGTGTTGCTGCTGCTGGGTTTGAAATCTGGGTCCCGTAGACCCGTAATACCAAGCTAAGATCAAACCCACTGCGGCACCACAGGACGTCTCCTCAGTCTTTCCAGCCCCTTGAGCTGTGATCAGACAATACGCATGCGTAGTAAATCCAACTGGTTTGATTTTGATATTAATGTAATTTACGTAAATCTTCATAAGAATCCTGATTCGTTGTATTCCAAGAAAATAATATTAGACTATCAGCAAGCATTGTTATTCCATAATATGATTACTATTCTTCAAAAAGAACTAAATTTCTTTCTAAAACATTTCATTTAATGAAAATCCTATATTAGTTTAAAAATTTTAAGTATTTCCTTGCTTAATCGCAGAATGATTTAAGATTCCTCTTGAAAATGAAGAGCACGTTGATAATTTGTGGAATACCCTATCGGAATACAGGCAGAATTTTTCTAATAGAGACCTGTTGTTAGGTTTTGAGTCAATTTAAAGCAGCCTCATACTGCGTCTTTTCAAATGACAACAAAAACTGGCTATAGTTTATGTTTTGTGAAATCAATAGAGTCCTAAAAGGGTATTACCTAACCTTAGACATCAGATCCTTCTATGCCTTGATTGGCACTTCCAATCAAGTCCTCAAGAAACGTGTCCAAGAAAAGTCACCACAAATCAAGTGTCCAAGAAACGTCACCACAAATCAAGTGTCCAAGAAACGTCACCACAAATCAAGTGTCCAAGAAACGTCACCACAAATCAAGTGTCCAAGAAACGTCACCACAAATCAAGTGTCCAAGAAACGTCACCACAAATCAAGTGTTCAAGAAACGCCACCACAAATCAAGTGTCCAAGAAAGGTCACCACAAATCAAGTGTCCAAGAAACGTCACCACAAATCAAGTGTCCAAGAAAGGTCACCACAAATCAAGTGTCCAAGAAACGTCACCACAAATCAAGTGTTCACAAATCAAGTGTCCAAGAAATGTCACCACAAATCAAGTGTCCACGAATCAAGTGTCCAAGAAACGTCAACACAAATCAAGTGTCCAAGAAAGGTCACCACAAATCAAGTGTCCAAGAAACGTCACCACAAATCAAGTGTCCACAAATTAAGTGTCCAAGAAACGTCACCAGTCATCTTTCATCACTGCATTTGTCCAAACATTCTCTCATTCGGGTTGGAGTGAGGCATTGTGATTTGTGAGTTCCGCTTTGTAGCTATGTCGGGGGTGTTTTTGGGTCGCCTTCTTCTTCTGGTACCGTATGACTGCTATGGGAGGACGACTTTCGATAGTCGAGTTTTGGGCATGCGAATCACGTGTCCAAGGTATCACTACCTTCTGTATTTGATCACTTTAACTATCAGTGGCTGAGACGTCTTCTATCGTACAGTGGCATTCGTTACTTTTGGGTCTAGTAGAGATTTAGAGCGCATCTCAAATACATGTTTTCGAAAGCGAGGAGTCTCTTCAAGATTTTGGTCTAAATTCCAAATTCAATAACCATAGCAAATTGCCAAGAGAGCATTACTATTGAACAGCCTCAGCTTGGGTCAGAGAGAACACCGCTGGCTGTGCTAGATTTGAGAAAGCTTCCTGAAAAATTGACAGTTACCTGGCCGATTTTGAGATTGACTTCTCGCTAGCATGATTTTCAATTGTACATCCTAAGGCCTTGAATGCCATGACTTGCCCTATTGTGTGGTTGTCACATCGTGGATCGATTGGAGTTTGCCATATTTTGGTTTTGTTGGTTCTTATTTTAGTTCTTGTTCTTATGTTCATCAGCGTCACTGACTTAATTGAGATGCTGAACTTGCTGGAGCTTTTACTTGCAGGATTATAGGATACTGATATAATCAAAAGTATTATTTTACTTATTAATTTGACTTTATTTTTTATTTATTTATATAAAACCAAACAGTTCGTGGTAACGAACTGTAAGTAAGGAGTGATCCGACTCAATAGTAACCGAAACTCTAAAAACCAGAGCATTGATAACAATAGATACATCAAATGATTTTTAGAACTTTTAAAAAGGCTTATTATTCTAATAGCTATTCTTAAATAATTTGAAAAAAAGATCAAACTTTAGCGTAAAGAGCGAGGTATTGAGGAGGGGGCAACTCCTCATGTACGTAATAATTTCTGTTTGTTTTAATGTTGCTCCTTACTTTCAGTTAAAAAAAACTTGTTTTTTAAATTTAATTTCACTCAGGAGAGTGAAATTGTGTGCACTCGAAAATTGCAATGGGAACATTAAATATGCTTCTTCAAAAAACATGCAGAGTGATCCATATAATTTAAAATTTGAATCGCACTTTGTCGTAGGATAAATTTTTTTAATTTTGCTTATTGCAAAAATCATGGTCAACTGCCGCATTAAGCTTCAAGCATATGGAGATTGACACCCCGTTTTTTATTTTTTGCCATGACTAGTATATTTCATATTGGGTTGGGTTACTTGACTTAATTTTCCTGTCGACTTGGTGCCAGCGTCAAGAAAGCAGACATCACCCTCCTCCAGGACACCCGATGTTGAGCGGCGGTGGATGCATCTTTAGATCTTATAGATGCATCCCTGCCCTGCTTAGGAACTGATGTATAATATTGGACCATTTTGGACTACCACGTCGTCGTTCTCACCCGGTAGCCATGGGGTTGAAACTGTAAGTGATGCGATATGGGGTTTCTTCTGGCATTCGGAGAATATGGCCGTGCCATCTCTATGCATGTTGTGCAACTTGCAGGGAGAATGGAATCTGCATCGTGCGGAACAGAAAGTTGGCACTGCTAAAAAAAAATCGTACCACCGAAGTTCCTCTATCTTTTGGGGTCTTTTGGATTTAGTCGCATCAGGCTTCCTTAAATTTGGAGTGGTTATTGGCCAAGTGTCTGTGCCGTATAGTGGGACTGAGCCTATAAATGCATTAAATGTCCACATCTTTGTGAGGTAGCTGACAACAGGGCTGCGCTAAATTTTGTTGAATCTCCCAACGACGGAAGTTCCCTTGGCAATTCATGTGCTGACTTCGCTCTCAACTACTCCCTCACTTGACAGAATGGATCCGAGGTCCTTCACAACTGCTACTTGATTTGGCACACTTTGACTGCAGGAGAGGGTGGTTGATATGACTGCGGACCAATAAATAATTGCGTTATGTCAAGCAAATTCAACGCTTTGCCCTGTTTGGCAAAGGGATGCAATTAGGATTAGGATCTATAAATTCTCTTTTCCATGGAAACGGACGAAGACAGTATACCAACAAAATTGATTAAACATACTTCCTAATGATGAAAGCCATAATACTGAAAAAATACATACATATCTATTCAGATTGATCTATAGAAAAATCAAAACCTAGCGCCGCATAAATATCTTCGTCAGTATACTTACTAAGAAGAAGTCCCACTCGGCTCAAGTCTGATTATCTTCCGCCTACTTTGTTACGACTTCTTTGACAGTCTAGTCCGTCGTACTGAACTAGAACAATGAGGTGTACTACATCTCAGGAACGGCTTGGGGAATAAAGTTGAAAATGTCAAGGCAGTCAGGGAAAAAATAATACCACACAAGTCTTTGATTTTGAATGGACAGCTAGTAGCTGCAAGTAAAAAGCTGTTTATAGTTTGTCTATATATTCGAATAAAGTCTCAATTTGCTCAAATTGCACTGAAAATAACTGGTAACATAAAACGAAAGACCAAAAACACAGATTTTGGGGCGGCTAAACCAGTTTAGAGGCAAATGAGCGTGGTGTATGACCGAAAACAAAAATGAAACGTTCCCAATTGCTGTGTTTATATTGTATTACAGATAGAATAAGTGGAACCAATGAAACTGTCAATAACATTTTTCATCTTGATTGGTTGATTCGCTTTCCAGTTTGTCCATCATATTATTTCAAACTTGTGTTCAGACATAAATATAAACTACAAATTTTCAGTTGCAATCACCGTGCACAGCATTTTCTTATAAAAAGGTGTTTGCAATTTTTTTTTTCAAAATTTTATGTTGTTTTGTTGGTAGGCTAGTTTCCATGATGTCATGACTGTGCTCTATTCTGGGTTTCCACCCCTAGTGATTTATCACTATTTCTAGTTATTTTTTATTTTGCCTAGTAATTTTCTTCAAGCTGGTGATTTATAGTGATTTTTGATCTAAAACTAGTGATTTTATCTTAAATGTAGTGATTTTTCACAATATAGCGCGTAGATTCATGATTCAATCAAATAAATCATACAAGAAGCTAATTAATAAAAAAAAAAACACAAAATAGTGATTCACTAAAGTCCCTAATATGTTCCAGATTAGCATCTATACAAATATACCGCCTCGGAAACTTCTGATTTCCCACCATATGTCCATATCAGATATAGACCCGTAGATCATTATTATCAAGATAAAAGGCAAAACTAGTTAATAGCAAAAATCCTGTATACTTCCTATTTTACAACATTTGCTCGGTTCAAATTGTCTTCACATCTGTTGAAACCTTTGAAAGCAGAGTGAATGCTGGATATAAATACACCCTCTACATCTGTAAATATAACAGAAATGGAGTAATTGAAAAATAAGAAGGTGGTATGATTTAAATATAATTTCCAAAATAAAAAGAGATAATTATAAAAAGAAAATAGGACTTCGTGCTTTTTATAATAGGATTTGTATTACGACAAGGTAGATTGAATTGATTGTAGTTTGATGATTTAAGTTGGTTGGGAGTAAGGGGGGTGGGTATCTACCCTGGGAATTGTTTAATAATTTTAATTTTTACTTCTAATATATAATCAAGACTCCAATAATTCTCCAAATTATCTTATTTGTAATTGAAACACCTAATAAACACAGATAACGTCCTATTCTTTAAGCTTTGGGATTTATGTGCTAAGGCATCAAACAGTTAATGTAACAAACTATAAGAATAGAGCTACAAGGCTCAATAGTTACAGAAACTCTAGATACCGAAGTTGTATTTCAATCGATATATCATCGGCTTATTATGTTGATTCCAAATATATAATATTCATTAAGTTTAGCTTTACCCATTAAAGGCTAAGAAACTGTGAAAAATTGCTTGATTTTTAAAAGAAGGAGGAAACATCCCCTAAAAGTGAAAGAATTTTAATTAAAATCGAATTAATATATTTGGCGTATCAGATAATCCTACAGTAGAGGTTTCAAGCCCCTATCTGCAAAAGTTTTGAATTTTGTATTACTTACCAGAAGGAAAATTATGCATGCGTGTTAATTTGTTTTTTCCCTCCAAGGGGGATCATATCGAACCAATGGTCCTAGAACATCGGGAGAGGGCTCGTTCGACCGGAAATAAAAATTTCTGGTATCCCTTTTATTTGACCAAAGAGATCGAAAGGCTACAACTCCCCTCCCTCGTCCCCTTTTCCCCAAAGATTGTTCGATCAAAAGTTTGAGATAACCATTTTCTTGGGTAAAGTTCATGGTAAATTTGCAGTGGGCCATATAATATAGCTAGGGTGAAAGTGAAAACATCATTTGATGCTTTTTTATGCTCTATTATAATTCATATAAAATACCTTTGGGGCTCTTTAAGGGCTCAAGATGCAATTTGCGACAGAAGCGATTATTGATTATGAAAGAGCATAAAAAAGACATCAAAAGATGTTTTCACTTTCTTCCTAGCTAATTTCTAGTGCCACCTAGAAATTTACTAATTTTACTTCTTGTGTGTACTCCGTATAATTAACAAGTACCACTTTTTTTTTTAACAAAAAGTAATAAGACCGATGCTTGTCGAAATTTGTGAAGAGTGGGACACATTTTTTCCACAAAAATATAAAAGGCCAATTTCAAAATTTGTGTCCCGCTGGTGTCCCTGTTATTACACTAGCTCAACTAAAGTAAAAAAACATACTTTTTTATATTTCTAGAAAAAACTGGAATTTTGGATCGACAAAGAAAAAAATGAAAATAAAAAACAAATATTTCAAATAGATCACTGATAACAAATCCGGGAAAACACAGGGGGGAAACAAAGATTTTGTTCTATTCTCTGCCAGGGGAATAGCTCCATTATTTATATTGGGGGGGGGGGGGGAGAGGTCCACATCCGGATAGTCAAGGGGCATGGGCTATATAATAGATTTCTCCAAATTATTGGGGGGGCATTGTCCCCCTCCCCAATACAACGTCCACGTTCTCTACATAAAGATGCAAAAAGGCATTTCCCAACATTTCAAGGGTAATTTTTTACTTCAGAAAAAACAAAACATCTTTTTCCCTATCTAGGGGGGGAGTAATTTCACTCCCTTCCTGTAGGTGTTCCTGTATGGAACATGGTAAAGAAACAGAACAATTATTAATTACAATGATAAAGAATATTATAATTCTAGTGATTTCTAGTTAAAAATCTAGAGATTTATGTGTTGATCTAGTGATATTTTTTCAATCATCTAGTGATATTGTTTCACCAGGCGCAACCCTGGCGCTAGTAATGGCAAGAATTTTAAAAAGTCTTCCTGCTTGCTCTTTCCAAGATGGAAAAGAAACTGAATGGGCAATTCCGTCAACATCCCTGACTAGAGCGTTATTTAAGGTAACCTGTTGGGTAAATTTTTACCAAATCATATTATTGACTTACTAATAAAGTTAATATACCTCTTGATGCCTTTTTTAGGCCTATGCTCTTTTCAAATAGGTAGCCTAATAATCATTTTTGTCAGAAATGAATTTTACCCCCACTCCTATACACCAATTCAGGGTATATATTTGCAAATTAGGGGGGTGTGAGTAAAGTTTAAACTTACCTCTCATTTACATCAGAAATAAAATTTGCCATCCCCCCCCCTAATGTGCAAATATATAGGCTACCCTGAATTTGTATATATAGAGGTGGAGGTAAAATTCATTTCCGACAAAAATGATTATTATATTCATTCTGCATTCATTCACTTGCATTCATCAAGCCCAAGGACTGCTTATAGCCTACAGCTAATTTTCTTTTTGTTCAAAATTTAAGGATTAAGCTAGATCAATCCCAGCAATAATCAATATAACATCCAAGGGCTAGGGCTTTTATAAATAAAAACTTTTGTTAAAATAAATATAGGCAAGGGTTGGGCTATTAAAAAGGCCACCTCATTGTGGTTCTTTCTGACAATGCACTCCCTTCCCTTTATGGCCTCATATATGGCTATAATTTATTAATTTATCTATTGGGTAAAGATTTAGAATGGCAGCTTGTCACAAGGGGACATGCTAGAACAAAAAGAAAGAAACTTTCAGATTGCTAATTTTAAGTTCATTTGGTAAATTTTTGCATTGACTTATGGGGTAAGGTTTGTATTAACAGACTAATCTGATAGACAAAAAAAAAACATACCACTAGCATCAGAATTTCATCCTGAGTCCAAATATAACACTCATTTCTGTCAGTAATTATTTTCAAAATTACTTCTAAGCTTCTTTAAGTTTCTTCAATTTTCCTGTTTTTTCACAGAAACATCATGGAAGCAATTCAATTTGAAAAATACTAAATTTTGCTGAAAGCTCCAATTTGAATTGAAATATACTAAATCTTGTTGAGCAGTGATTTGATATGAAAAATACTCAATCTTGTTGAGCAGTGATTTGATTTGAGAAATACTAAACAGTTTTTGAGAAATACTAAATAGTTTGAATTATTCATTTTTTTGGGAAAAACTTACCACTAGCTTCAGAATTCCATCCTGAATCCAAATTTGACATTCATTTCCATTGCAAATTATTTTCAAAATTGCTTCTAAGCTTCTTTAAAAACAGCAAAACTTCTTTCATCAAAACAAACACTTTATGGCAGCTACATATACAGTTTTATAAATATCAGATAAATAGCACTTAATGTAAACAAACTAATCACTCATATCTAACTCTTCATCATCACTTTCTGATGCACTAGGGGTGTCACTGACTGGTGCTCTAGGGGCCCTATTGATTCCAGGGGGATAGAGCTTTGCAGCTTCAATCAAAAAATTATGAAGTTAGTCATTTTGCTAAAAATTTTGCAGAAATAAGAAGTACAACATGTACTGCAACATGTATGCTGTTTGCATTCCTGGTCTTTTAGAGTGCTTTTTAAAGCGTCTCCACTGACTTTCTATATTTTGAGTATAAATGGAACAGTCATGTGGATCAACAAAATTGGCTGAATGATTGATCTGGTAATGAGTATATCCATGGCTGGACAATGTACTATAAGCTCCCCATTTATCATTGTAAATAATGTTTCCAGGCTTAATATGTTTTTCATAATAATAGGAATTAAAGTTTCCTTGTTTCTTTGGAGGCCTTCTTGGCCATCAGTCAGGGGTACAATAATTTTTTTTTTACTCTCTCTTTATTCCACAAAAAACTACCAAGTGACCTAATTTATTTTGTGGTATAAATTTGGATTAGACCCTGGTGCCATGCCAGCACATCAACTGAATGCTGCCAACAAAAGGCCTGGTTCACTGCAACCAAAGTGTTGCAACACTGCTGGTGCACCACCCTCAGTCAGGTAAAACACTTGCACCAGCAGCATTGAGACACTTTGGTGGTGGTCAACCAGGCCTTTTGTTGGCAGCATTCAGTCAATGCACTGGTGTGGTGCCAGTGTCTAATCCAAATTTATACCACAAAATAAATTAGGTCACTTGGTGATTTTTGGTGGAATAGAGAGAGAGAGCAAAAAAAAAAAAAAAATTGTACCCCTGACTGATGGCCAAGAAGGCCTCCAAAGAAACAAGGAAACTTTGATTCCTATTATTAAAAAATATATTAAGCCTGGAAGCATTATTTACAGTGACAAATGGGGAGCTTATAGTACATTGTCCAGCCATGGATATACTCATTACCAAATCAATCATTCAGCCAATTTTGTTGATCCACAGGACTGTTCCATTCATACTCAAAACATAGAAAGTCTGTGGAGATGCTTCTAAAACACCAGGGATGCAAACAGCATACATGGAGCAGTATGTGTTGTGCTTCTTATTTCTGCAAAATTTTGAGTGAAAAGACTGATTTCATAATTTTTTATTGAAGCTGCAAAGCTCTATCCCCCTGGAATCAATAGGGCCCCTAGAGCACCAGTCAGTGACACCCCTAGTGCATCAGAAAATGATGATTAAGAGTTAGATATGAGTGATTAGTTTGTTTACATTAAGTGCTATTTATCTGATATTTATAAAACTGTATATGTAGCTGCCATAAAGTGTTTGTTTTGATGAAAGAAGTTTTGCTGTTTTTAAAGAAGCTTAGAAGTAATTTTGAAAATAATTTGCAATAGAAATGAATGTCATATTTGGATTCAGGATGAAATTCTGAAGCTAGTGGTAAGTTTTTCCCAAAAAATGAATAATTCAAACTGTTTAGTATTTCTCAAAAACTGTTTAGTATTTCTCAAATCAAATCACCACTCAACAAGATTTAGTATATTTCAATTCAAATTGGAGCTTTCAGCAAAATTTAGTATTTTTCAAATTGAATCACTGCCATGACATTTCTTTGAAAAAAACAGGAAAATTGAAGAAACTTAGAGAAGCTTAGAAGTAATTTTGAAAACAATTTGCACCAGATATGAGTGTTATATTTAGACTCAAGATGAAATTCTGATGCTAATGGTATGTTTTTTTTTTTAACTATCTGATGAGTCTGTTAATATAAACCTTACCCAACTTATAAATAAAGTGAACATACCACTTGATGCCCTTTTTTATGCTCTTTACAAATACAATAATTGCTTCAATTGCAAATTCAAATTTAAAAACCCCCACTTCCCTAATGTGCAAATATACATTCTGAATTGGAATATACAATGAATTGTTGACAGCAAAGTTTCAAATAGCAAAATTTATTGCTATTTTTGTTGTTGGCATTCACAAAACTTGAAACAGTAAGAAACATTTTATATTTGAGCTGCCTAATAAATGAGGTTTTAATTGTTATAAATAAGTATTTTTGGAATATGTTACCCTTTAACAACTTTTTTTAAGCTAATGATATGTTTTTAACCACTTCTCAATAACTTAACTAGTGTTGATAACTTTTTTGTACAGTTACAATTCAGGGTATATATTTGCACATTAGGGGGGGGGGGGGAGGGGTGGTGTTGGGTAAATTTAAATTTGTAATAGAAGCAATTATTATATTTGTAAGAGCATAAAAAAGGCATCAAGTGGTGGGTCCACTTATTTGTAAGTCAACAATATGAACTACAAAAATTACCATTCATTTTATTTTATTGTTTATGTTTTTGACAATTCATCCACAGGTTCCTCCCTAGTGATCTCATATAGCCCTAGGATATGTGGAAAAAGCTAACATAATTATTCCTTCCACTGCTGCCACCTGTATGGGAGTGGTAAGGTATGGGTGTCACCACCTATTGGTGCAAAAATGGTGCTACACGGCTTACTGGAGGGGAAAGCCCCTGATGGTGCCAAATATTATAATGGGATGCCTGCGCTTACCACAGCGGTTCTGTAACTATAGGGTTTGTTAATACCCAATTTACAGTATACCCTGCCCCAGGGTATGATAATGTGATTGAATGGTCAAATGGCCACTCTAAGGCCAAGGGTACCCACTAATATTTCTAACTATCTCCTTGGACTCCACCTAGGCTAAAAAGTCAGAGATTATATAGTATAAAAAACTTACTGTATTCAAGATCACACATATATCTGAACTAAATCCACACAATCATAATTTTCCCCTAGACCACTCAACTGCATGCCTGCAGCAGGTGGTAGGTGGATTTTTACAGCCAATCCAAATGCTTACCAATTACTGCCTTACTTCAAATGAATTGGCTTTATGCGCCTTCTTTCATCCGCCAACAATTCAGACCAAACTTGTTATCTGAAAGTAACTTTTAGCTATGGTGAATCATCCCTAACTGCACCATTAAAGCCTTGTGATTTTTAACAACCTACACAGTTAAAGGAGGAAATAAAATGGTGCATCCAAAATTAAGATAAAATTAATAATTATTACCAGGGGAAAAGAGAATAATTAAGGGACCCAAAAGAAAAGAATCTGGGAAGGGCATTTACCTGAACAACCCAGGACCAACAGTTCCAACAATGAGATTTGGGAGGAGCATAATGGTAATAACTTTTATTTTGTTAAGATGTTTCCTTCACCAAAGCCTTAACTCTATACTGTCACCATATTACCCTTGTAGTTTTATATAGTATAGAGCTATATCTTGCCCTACTATGGGAGGTTTAGGCATGATAATAACCATTACATTTTGAAAGAGAATTGACAATGGAATCAAATAATGGTTCAACAGCTAGAATAACCAACTTATGCCATTGCTTCCTTTCTCCTATACTAGAGTAGCTCTATCAAATTTGAACTGATCATTATTCCAGCTGTGCATCAAGTAACATATCCTTATCTATCCTATTTATACACCAGCTTTCATAACTGGCTAAGGTTGGGCAAGAAGAGCCCTCTTCCTCATGCTCATTGGCTATGCCCCTTGAAAACCAACATAATTTCATAATCATTTATTATTGAACATACACAAATATCTTAACCCCTTTCCAAAAGATCTAAATCAACTTATAGGATCCAATGCAATTAGGGAGATCCTCTGTTTTGTCACTCTAACTAACAAAAAAAAAAATGATATAATTCTGACTTTATATATACTAATATTCAACAAGTACCACTGAATCATATTTCTTTGTTTTTTTTCCTATTTTTATTTATTTTGGAGTCTCTTTTCACTTATTATCCCCTTGATCATACCTATCTGTAGTCACTGCTACCAAGTGGGCTTAAATTGCATCTGTCCCAGCTCTCCCCAAGTCAGAAGGATGTCACGGTGCTGTAAACACAGTCATAACCCTATTTTTTTTATATTTTGTGTAAAGTGTTTTAACCACCGTCTTAACACCAGAGCTGAAAAGATCCAACATTAGATCTTATTTCACTCTGAACTGTGAGTTAAGGAATTATTATGTTAGCTTTTTCCACATATCCTAGGGCTATATGAGATCATTAGGGAGGAGCCTGTGGATGAATTGTCAAAAACACAAACAAAAAATAAAAGGAGTTGTGATTTTTTGTAGTTCATATTGTTGACTTACAAATAAGTGGACATACTACTTGATGCCTTTTTTATGCTCTTACAAATATAATAATTGCTTCTATTGCAAATTCAAATTTACACCCCCCCCCCTAATGTGCAAATATATACCCTGAACTGTAACTGCACAAAGAAGCTATCAACACTAGTTAAGTTATTGAGAAGTAGTTAAAAACATATCATTAGCTTAAAAAAGTTTTTCAAGGGTAACATATTCCAAAAATACTTATTTATAACAATTCAAACCTCATTTATTAGGCAGCTCAAATATAAAATGTTTTCTTACCGTTTCAAGTTTCTTGAATGCCATCAACTAAAATAGCAATACATTTTGCTTTTTGAAACTTTGTTGTCAATAATTCATTGTATATTCCAATTCAGAATATATATTTGCAGATTAGGAGGTGGGGTGGTTAAATTTGAATTTGAAATAGAAGCAATTATTATATTTGTAAAGAGCATAAAAAAAGCATCAAGTAGTATGTTCACTTTATTCATAATCAATAATATGAACTGCAAAAAATTTACCTAATGCACTTAAAATTAGCAATCCAAAAGTTTCTCTCTTTTTGTTCTAGCATCTCCCCTTATGAAAAGGTGCCATTCTAAATCTTTACCCAATGGATAAATTAACCAATTATAGCCATATATGAGGCCATAAAGGGAAGTGAATGCATTGTCAGAAAAACAGTCATGGCATTCAGAAAGAACCCACAATGAGGTTGCCTTTTTAATAACCCTTGCCTATATTTATTTTACCAAATTGTTTTATTTATAAAAGCCCTAGCCCTTGGGTGTTACCCACTTAGCTAGGACAGTTCATTTTAAGGTTACTAAAAAGTTATTTAATTCTTTGTGTAAGTTTTTAGTATAGTTTAAATTATTTATTAAAAGTTATTGATATCATGACCAGTGAAAACCATGGAGAGCCTAATAGAGTCTTCTGTTATTTTTTTAAGACCTATGTAATGACTTTTTGGCTGATAAAACAATATTCTTATTTTTTTTTGCTTGGGTTTATTGTTTTCAGTAAAGTGCTAGCTTTTTATATTCCTTCAAACATAGGGAAATTTTATCAGTTGGTTTTCTTTGCACTAGCTCTGTAGATATATTCTGCATAGGCTGCAAAGCAATAATTTTGTGTTTATTTAAGTCTTATCTCTGTTTTTTACTTTGTTTAATTTTTTTTTAATTCATTTTTCCTGGATTTTGCTCAATGTGCACAACACATTTCATAAAAGATCTTTATGTGGTGGTACAAAATAATTGAACGTAATTTACTGTTAAAATCGAGAAACATTCCATTTAACTTCTTGTGGGTACATTTTCACAACAACTGCAGTAGAACTCATGTGCATGGGCGTAGGGAAGGGGAGGGCAGCTGCCCCCCCCCTAGAACTTCAAATTTACGCTAGACATTAATGAGAACTATTTGTATGTTGGAATTTTTTGTTGGACGTTACCTGGTAGATGGTTAAAAAAGCTGGAAACAAACAGAAATTTCCAAATATCGTTTGCGATATCAACATTTACGTTTCGATCTTCAATATTGATTTTCAGTCCGATATATAGATAGGAGATCCACGATCAGCAGATTTTGACTTGTTTAATTCTCTATGAGTTGATTCAAGCGATAAGAAGTTGCTGAGCATGCCAAAGCAAAAGTAACTCATTCAATACCATCCTTGAAAAAGACAATTAGAAATACTCCACCATTTTCCCACCTGGATGCCTCTCTATCCAAGTGGTCAAGAGTGCCAAACCTGGGCCATCCCGGCACTGGTTCGGCCGTCTCTGGCTTATGTTTGGCCACCGGACAAAAGAAAAAGAAAAGTGACCAGGGGAACATTAAAGCTTGTTTTTCAGCTATAAAATTAAGAAAGAATATGGTCAGCATAAAAAATCTTGGTGTTCTACCTGTCAGTGGTGGTAGTTTTATATCAACTTCTGTCTTTAAGACAATATCCATCTCGTCAGTTAGCGCAAAGTCTCTTGCTCCAGTTTCCTTCCAAAAGTGGACCTTAAGTTCTTCAGTTGCTACTTTTTCAAATGTCTTGTTTCAAATGTCTTGTGGTCTGAACATGTGTTAATATAAGCCTCGCATTTGGTGGTTAAAGAAAGCTCCTACACTGTGACGGTTGAAAGCAGTTGTCCGTCATAGGCTTGTACTTTCTGGCGTTTTTACTGATAGAGTTTTAAGGCAATCCATAAAATCACGGTACCAATCTTTACCTGTAATTCCTCCACTGTCTCTACTGCCTTTGCAGTTCCGTTATCCGGTACTTTT
This sequence comes from Artemia sinica, assembly GCA_027921565.1. Classification (NCBI taxonomy): domain Eukaryota; kingdom Metazoa; phylum Arthropoda; class Branchiopoda; order Anostraca; family Artemiidae; genus Artemia; species Artemia sinica. The sequence goes on along the minus strand of CM051261.1, from coordinate 25,813,498 downwards.
ATACTCTTAATAATGGCATAAGTGTATGCAAATTTACACGCTTCTATGGGAATATAGTCGAAAGCATATCAGCTATCGTTTTCAAGTAAGTTTTTAGTCCGTTTTCTTGTTCCTTTATAAATATTTATCATGTGTTGTAACAGGGTGTAAGGAAACTTAGGTCCAGACTTTTTAGAGGGATATTCAGATTCTCAACTTTTTTTTATGTAGTCTTGCAGCGTTCCTCTAGGGACAGCCATGGCACTTCTAGAGAATCCAACTGACTTCTTGTAGAATAAGACAGAAAAAATTGCTGTTTTATTTTCTTCTGGATCACAGCCACCTTTTTTTCTTTTCTCTTCTGTTTTACTTTTAAGCATTTTATCTTGAATGAAATTTAACAGGAAAAAATGGAACTTCAGTTCACCTACTGTTCTGACAGGATTAAACAACGCCAGAATTAACACAGTTTTGGGTTTTAAGCTTGCCTTCAACCTTTAGATATGCTGTTTACACAGCCTTTACACGCATAGCCCACTTTTGGACACCTTGGTATGGCATGCGGAATTTACCCCAGGTATTGTGGCCGAACATGGGAGTTCGCTATCCCGCAGGATGAAAAATACTAACAGCAAACTGGTGAAGATGGCACTTCTTGGAAGCTGCCAAAAACAGGCAAATAATAAGAGAATACAATGTGAGTTTACAACGCGAGTTTTCTAGTATTCGTATTTAGGCGTAGGCTTTCAGACAAAATTGAACAAAATTCCAGAGTTAATCACCTTAAAACATGATCCAATCTGATATTTTTGGCAAAAGTATTAATTAAGGTTGGACATTTTAAAAACATACACTGTCATCTGTCAGAGCTTTTATAATCCACCAGAAGTCACATAGGTTCTTATATTGAAACTGTTTGCTTTGGCTAAACATGGGCCAGTCTCCCCTATACCAATTTTGATATTTAATTTTGCCCAACTGTAAACTTTTGAATTGAATTCTTAGAAGAAGCTGTTATCTAACCATAATGTGATTTGTGTCAAATCGCTTTTGTGGTGTTTATATTTTCTGGAAATTGGAAGTTGGATAGTGGGTCTCTTATATTATACTGTTGCAGGAAAAGTAGAACATGGAAAATGTTAAAGGCCGAGTTTTAGCGAAATATAGAATGACTAGTTTCTAAAGACCTATATTCAAAGGACCTCCAGAATTATTAGTAAGACCCCTCCCCCCTCCATCACAGAAGCGGCTGCCCCCCTCTACACAAGATGCTACCTACGCCCATGCTCATGTGCACCTCCCATCCTTGTGAAAATTTTAGAAGCTCTAAATATTTTAATCTGTGTCCAAATGAGCCCCTTCGTGATTATCTACGGCCTCTGGCTTGGCACAATCAACTCTTGGAAAAAGTGCAACAACGGTTATACTATCCATGCCTTTCTTTGCTTTAAATGGTAATAATTTGACTCCTTTCTGCACTTAAAAGGATAAATTTTTTTTTTTTTTTTTTTTTTTTTTTTTTTTTTTTTTTTGAGGAACTTTAAACCTCCTGTAAGGGTTTATATCTCCAGTGCTTCCATTCCGCTAATGTGGGAACAATTTTGATTGGATGTGTTTGCGGGAATGGTGGGTGTGAGAGGGGGGTCAGTTACCCTCCAATCACTTTCAACTATTAAAAAGGGTACTAGCCCTCTCCATTTCCAATTGAATGAACCCCTTTTGAAGTTTTTACGACACCGCTATTTTATAAAAACCTTATATGCCCCCAGGGCATAACTTACAACCTTTGCCCTGGGGGCTCTGGGGAGTTTGTCATCCTCAAATACATAATTTCCAGAACTTTCAACTACGTTGAACAAAATGGCTATCTCTAAACTTTGATTAAATGTGTCTGGGGAAATGGTGGGCGTGAGAGGGGGGTTAATTACTCTCCATTCACTTTCGACTATTAAAAAGGGCACTAGCCCTTTCAATTTCCAGTCAAATGAGCCCTTGAAATTTCTGCTACAACTTTCTATATAAACCTTATATGCCACCAGGGCACAACTTACAACCCTTGTACTGAGGGCTCTGAAGGGGTTATCATCCTAAAAGACCTAATTTCCAGAACTTTCAACCACGTTGAGCTCAAAATTTTGATTGGATGTGTCTGGGGAAATGGTGGGCGTGAGAGGGTGGTTAGTTGCCCTTTCAATTTCCAATTGAATGAGCCCTTTTTGAAGTTTTTAAAACATCACTTTCTATAAAAACCTTATATGCCGCCTGGGCATGACTTACAACCCTTGCCCTGAGGGCTGTGAGGGGGAGGGGTTGCCATTCTTAAAAACCTAATTTCCAAAACTTTCAATTACGTTGAATAAAATGGCTATCTGAAAATTATGATTGGATGTGTTTGGGGAAAAGGTGGGCGTGAGAGGGGGGTTAGTTGCATTTAAATAACTTTCGACTATTAAAAAGGGCACTAGCCCTTTGAATTTCCAATCGAATGAGCCCTTTTTCAAGTTTCTACAACAAAGATTTCAATAAAAAACCTTATATGCCCCAAGGGCATAACTTATAACGCTTGCCCTGAAGACTGTGGGGGGAGTGTCCTGCTCAAAATTTCCAGAGCTTTCAACTGCGTGGAACAAAATGGCTATCTTCAAATTTTGATTGGATGTGTTTGGGGAAATGGTGGGCGTGGAAGGGGTGTTAGTTGCCTTCCAATCACTTAAAAAAGGGCACTAGCCATTTCAATTTCCAATCGAATGATCCCTTTTTGAAGTTCCTACGACAACGCTTTCTATAAAACCGTATATGCCCCCAGGGCATAATTTACATCCCTTGCCCTGAGGGCTGTTGGGGGTGTCATCCTCAAAGAGCTAATTTCCAGAACTTTTATCTACGTTGAACAAAATGTACTATTAAACTATTAAAAAGGGCATCAGCCCTTTCTATTTTCAATCGAATGAGCCCTTTTAGAAGTTCCTACAACAACTCCTTTGATACGAAGTGCCCTGGTCTGAACAACAATAACAACAAAAATAATGCATTATACCCACATCGATCTTTACTATAAAAATGTCAAGCCTTCCGTTCACTTTCGACTATTAAAAAGGGCACTAGGCCTTTCGATTTCCAATCGAATGAGCCCTTTTATAAACGACAACGCTTTCTATAAACACCTCATATAACCCCAGGACATAAATTACAACCCTTACCCTAAGGGCTGTTAGGGTGGTTGTCATCCTCTAAGACCTAATTTCCAAAACTTTCAACTACATTAAACAAAATGGCTATCTCAAAATTTTGATTGGATGTGTTTTGAAAAATGGTGGGCGTGATAGGGGCGGTACTCGCTCTCCAATCACTTTCAACTATTAAAAATGGCACTAGCCCTTTCAATATCCATCAAATGAGCCCTTTTGAAGTTTCTACAACAACACTTTCAATAAAAACCTTATATGCCCCCAGGGCATAACTTACAACCCTTGCCCTGAGGGCTGGGGGGAATGTCATTTTCAAAGACCTAATTTCCAGAACTTTCTACTACGTTGAACAAAATGGCTATCTGATAATTTTTATGGGGTGTGTTTGGAGGAATGATGGGCGTGAGAGGGGGGTTAGTTACCGTCCAATCGCTTTCAACTATTAAAAAGGGCACTAGCCCTCTCAATTTCCAATTGAATGAGCCCCTTTTGAAGTTTTACGACAACTCTATCTATAAAAACCTTATATGCCCCCAGGGCATAACTTACAGCCCTTGCACTGAGGGCTCTGAGGGGGTTATCATCCTAAAAGACCTAATTTCCAGAACTTTCGACTACGTTCGACACAATGGATATCTGAAAATCATTGGATGTGTTTTGGGAAAAGGTGGGCGTGAGAGGGGGGTTAGTTGCATTCAAATCACTTTCGACTATTAAAAAGGCACTAGCCCTTTGAATTTCCAATCGAATGAGCCCTTTTTCAAGTTTCTACAACAAAGATTTCAATAAAAACCTTATATGCCCCAAGGGCATAACTTATAACGCTTGCCCTGAAGACTGTGGGGGGAGTGCCCTGCTCAAAATTTCCAGAGCTTTCAACTGCGTGGAACAAAATGGCTATCTTCAAATTTTGATTGGATGTGTTTGGGGAAATGGTGGGCGTGGAAGGGGTGTTAGTTGCCTTCCAATCACTTGAAAAAGGTCACTAGCCATTTGAATTTCCAATCGAATGAGCCCTTTTTCAAGTTTCTACGACAAAGCTTTCTATAAAACCTTATATGCCCCCAGGGCATAACTTACAACCCTTTGCCTGAGGGCTTGGGGGGGTGTCATCCTCAAAGAGCTAATTTCCAGAATTTTTATCTACGTTGAACAAAATGTACTATTAAACTATTAAAAAGGGCATCAGCCCTTTCTATTTTCAATCGAATGAGCCCTTTTCGAAGTTCCCACAACAACTCCTTTGATACGAAGTGCCCTGGTCTGAACAACAATAACAACAAAAATAATGCATTATACCCACATCGATCTTTACTATAAAAATGTCAAGGCTTCCATTCACTTTCGACTATTAAAAAGGGCACTAGGCCTTTCGATTTCCAATCGAATGAGCCCTTTTATAAACGACAATGCTTTCTATAAACACCTTATATAACCCCAGGACATAAATTACAACCCTTACCCTAAGGGCTGTTAGGGTGGTTGTCATCCTCTAAGACCTAATTTCCAAAACTTTCAACTACATTAAACAAAATGGCTATCTCAAAATTTTGATTGGATGTGTTTTGGGAAATGGTGGGCGTGATAGGGGCGTTACTCGCTCTCCAATCACTTTCAACTATTAAAAATGGCACTAGCCCTTTCAATATCCAATCAAATGAGCCCTTTTGAAGTTTCTACATCAACACTTTCAATAAAAACCTTATATGCCCCCAGGGCATAACTTACAACCCTTGCCCTGAGGGCTGGGGGGAATGTCATTCTCAAAGACCTAATTTCCAGAACTTTCTACTACGTTGAACAAAATGGCTATCTGAAAATTTTTATGGGGTGTGTTTGGAGGAATGGTGGGCGTGAGAGGGGGGTTAGTTACCGTCCAATCGCTTTCAACTATTAAAAAGGGCACTAGCCCTCTCAATTTCCAATTGAATGAGCCCCTTTTGAAGTTTTTACGACAACTCTATAATTATAAACCTTATATGGGGGTTAGTTACCCTCCAATCACTTTCGACTGTGAAAAGGGCACTACCCCTCTTAATTTCAATTGAATGAGCCCCTTTTGAAGTTTTACGACAACTCTATCTATAAAAACCTTATATGCCCCCAGGACATAACTTACAACCTTTGCCCTGGGGGCTCTGGGGGGTTTGTCATCCTTAAATACATAATTTCCAGAACTTTCAACTACGTTAAACGAAATGGCTATCTCTAAACTCTGATTGAATGTTTTTGGGGAAATGGTGGGCGTGAGAGGGGGGTTAATTACTCTCCACTCACTTTCGACTGTTAAAAAGGGCATTTTCAATTGCCAATCAAACGAGCCCTTTTTGAAATTTCTACAACATCTTTCTATATAAACCTTATATGCCCCCAGGGCATAACTTACAGTCCTTGCACTGAGGGCTCTGAGGGGGTTATCATCTTAAAAGACCTAATTTCCAGAACTTTCGACTACGTTCAACACAATGGATATCTCAAAATTTTGATTGGATGTGTTTGGGGAAATGGTGGGCGTCAGAGGGGCGTTAGTCGCTCTCCAATAACTTTCAACTGTTAAAAAGGCACTAGCCCTTTTAATCTCTTATTGAATGAGCCCTTTTGAAGTTTCTACGACAACGCTTTCAATAAAAACCTTATATGCCACCAGGGCATAACTTACAAGCCTTTCCCTGAGGGTTGTGGGGGGGGGGGGGAGGGGTTGTCATCCTCAAAGAGCTAATTTCCAGAATTTTAATCTACGTTGAACGAAATGAACTATTAAACTATTAAAAAGGGCTTCAGCCCTTTCTATTTTCAATCGAATGAGCCCTTTTTGAAGTTCCCACGACAACTCCTTCGATACGAAGTGCCCTGGTCTAAACAACAACAACAACAAAAATAATACATTATACCCACATCGATCTTTACTATAAAAACGTCAAGCCTTCCATTCACTTTCGACTATTAAAAAGGGTACTAGGCCTTTCGATTTTCAATCGATTGAGCCCTTTTTGAAACGACAACGCTTTCTATAAACACTTTATATGCCCCCAGGACATAAATTACAACCCTTACCCTAAGGGCTGTTAGGGTGGTTGTCATCCTCTAAGACCTTATTTCCAGAACTTTCAACTACGTTAAACAAAATGGCTATCTCAAAATTTTGATTGGATGTGTCTGGGGAAATGGTTGGCGGGATAGGGATGTTAGTCACTCTCCAATCACTTTCAACTATTACTCAACTGTCAACTGTCCACTATTCAACTGTCCTGGGGGCAACTATGCCCCCAGGACATAACTTACAACCCTTGCCCTGAGGGCTGGGGGGATATCATTCTCAAAGACATAATTTCCAGAACTTTTTACTACGTTAAACAAAATGGCTATCTCAAAATTTTGATTGGATGTGTTTGGGGAAATGGTGGGCTTCAGAGGGGCGTTAGTCGCTCTCCAATAACTTTCAAATGTTAAAAAAGGCACTAGTCCTTTCAATATCCTATTTAATTAGCCCTTTTGAAGTTTCTACGACAACGCTTTCAATATAAACCTTATATGCCCCCAGGGCATAACTTACAAGCCTTGTCCTGAGGGTTGTGGGGGTGGAGGGTTGTCATCCTCAAAGAGCTTATTTCCAGAACTTTTATCTACGTTGAACGAAATGAACTATTAAACTATTAAAAAGGGCTTCAGCCCTTTCTATTTTCACTCGAATGAGCCCTTTTTGAAGTTCCCACGACAACTCCTTCGATACGAAGTGCCCTGGTCTAAACAACAACAACAACAAAAAAATAATACATTATACTCACATCAATCTTTACTGTAAAAACAAGCCTTCCATTCACTTTCGACTATTAAAAAGGGTACTAGGCCTTTCGATTTCCAATCGAGTGAGCCCTTTTTGAAACGACAACGCTTTCTATAAACACTTTATATGCCCCCAGGACACAAATTACAACCCTTATCCTAAGGGCTGTTAGGGTGGTTGTCATGCTCTAAGACCTTATTTCCAGAACTTTCAACTACGTTAAACAAATGGCTATCTCAAAATTTTGATTGGATGTGTTTGGGGAAATGGTGGGCGTGATAGGGGCGATAGTCACTCTCCAATCACTTTCAACTATTAAAAATGGCACTAACCCTTCCAATTTTCAATCAAATGAGCCCTTTTGAAGTTTCTACAACAACACTTTCAATAATAACCTTATATGCCCCCGGGGCATAACTTACAACCCTTGCCCTGAGGGCTGGAGTGATGTCATTCTCAAAGACCTAATTTGCAGAACTTTTTACTACGTTGAACAAAATGGCTATCTGAGAATTTTGATTGGATGTGTTTGGAGGAATGGTGGGCGTGAGAGGGGGGTTAGTTACCCTCCAATCACTTTCGACCATTAAAAAGGGCACTAGCCCTCTCAATTGCCAAATGAATGAGCCCCTTTTGAACAACTCTATCTATAAAAACGACAACTCTATCTATAAAAACCTTATATGCCCCCAGGGCATAACTTACAACCTTTGCTCTGGGGGCTCTGGGGGGTTTGTCATCCTTAAATAAATAATTTCCAGAACTTTCAACTACGTTGAACAAAATGGCTATCTCTACACTTTGATTGAATGTTTTTGGGGAAATGGTGGGCCTGAGAGGGGGGTTAATTATTCTCCACTCACTTTCGACTATTAAAAAGAGCAATTTCAATTTCAAATCAAATGAGCCCTTTTTGAAATTTCTACAACAACTTTCTATATAAACCTTATATGCCCCCATGTCATAACTTACAACCCTTGCACTGAGAGCTCTGAAGGGTTATCATGCTAAAAGACCTAATTTCCAGAACTTTCGACTACGTTGAACAAAATGGATATCTCAAAATTTTGATTGGATGTGTTTGGGAAAATGGTGGGCGTTAGAGGGGCGTTAGTCGCTCTCCAATAGCTTTCAATTATTAAAAAAGGCACTAGCCCTTTCAATTTCCAATTGAAGAGCCCTTTTGAAGTTTCTACGACAACGCTTTCAATAAAAACCTTATATGCCCCCAGGGCATAACTTACAACCCTTGCCCTGAGGGTTGTGGGGGGGAGGGGTTGTCATCCCCAAAGACCTAATTTCCAAAACTTTCAGCTACGTTGAATAAAATGGCTATCTAAAATTTGGATTGGATGTGTTTGGGGAGAAGATGGGCGTGAGAGGGGGGTTAGTTGCCCTCAAATCACTTTCGACTATTAAAAAGGGCACTAGCCATTTGAATTTCCAATCGAATGAGCCCTTTTTCAATTTTCTACGATAAAGATTTCAATAAAACTTTATATGCCCCCAGGGCATAACTTCTAACCCTTGCCCTGAAGACTGTGGGGGGGAGTATCCCACTCAAAGGTATAATTTCCTGAACTTTGAACTGCGTGGAACAAAATGGCTATCTCAAAATTTTTATTGGATGTGTTTGGGGAAATGGTGGGCGTGGAAGGGATGTTAGTTGCCTTCCAATCACTTTCAACTATTAAAAAGGGCACTAGCTATTTCAATTTCCAATCAAATGAGCCCTTTTTGAAGCTTCTACGACAACGCATTCTATAAGATCTTATATGCCCCTAGGGCATAACTTACAACCCTTGCCCTGAGGGCTGTGGGGGAGTGTCCTCCTCAAAAACAAAAACAAAAGACCCTATCCCGATAGGTGAAAACTCCGGTGTCTACAGAATTCCTTGTTCGGGTGGTCTTTGGTATGTCGGAAGAACTGATCAGCGACTAACGGATAGATTAACTCAGCACTCTAGTTCAATTAATAATACACTTAAAAGCGGAAAAAACCAGAAAATTTTGACTCTGCCCTTGCAGAGCACATTTTTGAAAAACCAGACCATACTATTTTGTTTAATCAAGCTAGTCTTATTTCGCATGACAAAGGTAATGTCCAGTACTACATAGAAGCTGTTGAAATTTATAAATACCAACATTTAGGTCTAGCTTTAAACAGAGATTCCGGTGATTTAAGAATAAACGAGTCATATTTCGGTTTTCTCAAAAGAGAAGCCGATACTTTAGTACTCGCTGAAATAAACCTCGAACCACTTTCCCAGTCATCTAATCAAACACGTGAACAACCCCTTAGGTCTCAAAGGGTGTCTGCAAGAAATGCATTAATTAAAATCCGAAATCAAATGACATAGTTCTCCAAGTTATTTAATTGCTGGTTCGTTTTGTTTTTTGAGTGAATGAATTGTTTCCTTTTCTTTGTCAGTTGTTCGCTAGTATCCGTCGATGGCAGTTCATATTTTTTTTTTTTGGATTTTGTGTAAATCGGATATTGGCGAATAACTCGCTTTTATGGTTGTTAGGTATTTGGTTTTAATTTTTGGCTTTTATTGAATTTTATTCATCTTTTAAGTTTTTGGTTTTTTCTTTGGTTTTTTGGTTCTTTTCACATTGACTTTCCGCGTTTGTTTTTTGTTGTTGGTTTTTTTTCTCTTTGGCACTTTCCTTGGATACATCGTTTCGTTTCGCGCTGAAGAAGAGAGGCGTCTGTCCTCTCGAAATATTCGCTTTGTTTTTTCAGTATTTTCATTTGGCCTATAAAAACCCCATTTTTGCTCGTTTTTCTTTCTTTATGAAACATAATTTCTATCTGGAAATCAACTACGCTGAACAAAATGGCTACCCCAAAACTGTGATTGGATGTTTTTCGGGAAATGATGGGCGTAGAAGGGGGTTTAGTCGCATTCCAATAACTTTCAATTATTAAAAAAGGCACTAGCCCTTTCAATTTCCAATTGAATGAGCCCTTTTGAAGTTTCTACGACAACGCTTTCAATAAAAACCTTATATGCCCCCAGGGCATAACTTAAAACCCTTGCCCTGAGGGTTGTGGGGGGGGGGGGAGGGGTTGTCATCCTTAAAGACCTAATTTCCAAAACTTTCAACTACGTTGAATAAAATGGCTATCTAAAATTTGGATTGGATGTGTTTGGGGAGAAGTTGGGTGTGAGAGGGGGGTTAGTTGCCCTCAAATAACTTTCGACTATTAAAAAGGGCACTAGCCCTTTGAATTTCCAATCGAATGAGCCCTTTTTCAAGTTTCTACGATAAAGATTTCAATAAAATCTTATATGCCCCCAGGGCATAACTTATAACCCTTGCCCTGAAGACTGTGGGGGAGTATCCTACTCAAAGGTATAATTTCCTGAACTTTGAACTACGTGGAACAAAATGGCTATCTCAAAATTTTGATTGGATGTGTTTGGGGAAAAGGTGGGCGTGAGAGGGGGGTTAGTTGCCCTCCCATCACTTTCGACTATTAAAAAGGGCACTAGCCATTTCAATTTCCAATCAAATGAGCCCTTTTAAAAGTTTCTACGACAACGCGTTCTATAAAAACCTTATATGCCCCCCAGGGCATAACTTACAACCCTTGCCCTGAGGGCTGGGGGGGGGGTTGTCATCCTCAAAGACCCAATTTACCGAACTTAAAAATAAGTTGAATAAAATGGCTATCTCATAATTGTGATTGGATGTGTTTGGGGAAAAGGTGGGCGTGAGAGGGGGGTTAGTTGCCCTCCCATCACTTTCGACTACTAAAAAGGGCACTAGCCCTTTGAATTTCCAATCGAATGAGCCCTTTTTCAAGTTTCTACGATAAAGATTTCAATAAAATCTTATATGCCCCCAGGGCATAACTTACAACCCATGCCCTGAGGGCTGTGGGGGAATGTCCTCCCCAAAAACATAATTTCTATCTGAAAATCAACTACGCTGAACAAAATGGCTACCTCAAAACTTTGAATGGATGTTTTTCGGGTTAGGGTGGGCGTAGAAGGGGGTTTAGTCGCCTTCCAATCAATTTCGACTATTAAAAAGGGCAAAAGCCACTCCAATTTCCAATTGAATGAGCCCTTTTCGAAGTTTCTACGGCAACTTCTTCGATACGAAGTGCCTTACTCTAAAGGTAAAAAAAAAATAATACATTGTGCCAACATCGTTCTTATATGCCCCCAGGGCATAACTTAAAATCCTTGCCTTGAGGGTTGTGGGGAAGTGTCCTCCTCAAAAATATATTTTCTATCTGGAAATCATCTACGCTGAACAAAATGGCTATCTCAAAATTTTGATTGGATGTGTTTGGGGGAATGATGGGCGTGGGGGGGGGCTAGTTGCCCTCCAATCACTTTCGACTATTAAAAAGGGCACAAGCCACTCCAATTTCCAATCGAATGTGCCCAGGTCTAAAACCAAGAAAAATAAATTTGATACATTGTGCCAACATCGTTCTTTACTTAGGCAGCGCTATTGCGCTGCCTATGAAAACAGACGGGTGGTCGCTTCTAGTCCCAGGTAAACCTTAGAGGCGGGTAGGAAGAAATTTTCTCTTTTAAGGTTCACAGACTGAACAGACTCAATTTGTTTCACATAGTCTTTTACCATGAAACCTGACAAAGGCTCTTCACAACTTCTAGCACTTCTTCTTTAAGCAAGTAAAATCGTAAATGTGCATAGGTACTTCTATTTGTTTTTGTCTATCGCGTCGGTTCTTCCAAGTTGGTTATTTTGTTTCAAATTTCGCGGGTCTAAGTAAGTCGTACGGTACAAAAACAAAAAAGTTTGTCAATCACTTGTCAATCACTTTTGCCGAAACCCTGCCGTTGTATCCGAAATTCCTATTTCCGTAACAAAAATCCATAGGCTCGGCAAGGAAAAAAGTGGAAAATCCAAATTTAAAGTAGAAATAAGTAGGTCTAGGTCTAAAGTAGGTCTAAAAATAATAGAGGAGAAACATTCAAAATAAAGTAGTCTACTCTAAAATATATTAGAAATGGAAGCACTGATATTTCGACAAATTCATTCGCTGTTTTTAGCCGTATTAGAGGGCATATATCAGCCTATGTGTCAACCCAGCTAAAACCGAGTTTCTTGTTTATGAATTATCTTTGTTCTTTGCCACCTAAAACTTCACCTCTTCAACAGTCTTTATTCATTAAGATTGAGGAAGAAAAGATTTTATCCTGGACCTAAACTCGAGTATAACCTATGGAGGCGATTTGAGGACTGCAAAGCTACTTGTGGCTGATCAAGCTATTTTCCGGTCTACGGCTGAACTTTGCAAAGCTGCAACCGTTTCAGTTCAATTTTAACAAACATACTTTAGCTTCTTTGTTCTCAGCAGTTGTACTCTTAAGTGTCTGCTATATTTTCCTTTTATAGCATTAGTTACAAACCTGAACAGGCTTCATATTCGTTCAGGCTTATGCAGATACTTAAAGTTTCTACTGGGCCATGGGGGATTTTTTTTTTGGGGGGGGAGGGGTAATTTTAACAAACATGCTTTAGCTCATTTATTCTCAGCAAGTTTACTCCCAAGTGTCTACTACATTTCCCTATTATGGCATTAGCTTACAAACGCTGTGTCCTTACAAACGCTTACTGATCTGTGTCCTTTGGCATCCTGTTGACATTTCTCCTTGGAACTTGAATGACAATATTTGTGTCTTGTTGTAATATGCCCTTTTGGTTATATCTTTGGATGTTGTTTTTTTTTGTTTTTTATTTTGGTGCTCTGCATTTTTCTTCTATTTTATAATCGGGTTTACAATTAATTGTCATTGTTATTATTTATTGCTCATATAAAAAATATTGTTTTCCTTGTTGTTCAAGTTGGGGGACTGTAAGTCTCCAGTTTAGAGTTTTCAACAATAGTATTTTCAAGGGCGGACTCTTTTTGTTTTGCTGTCATCTTGAGGGGCTTTGAATCTTCCTTTGAGATTCAAAATAACTTTTTTCAAGTTATTATTTCAAATTATTTTTCTGATGGATCTGAGTGGAAATTACCATTTCCAAAGAAGTGTTACATGGAAGTCTTTTTTATTGGACAGTTTTTATTTTTTAACCATGTTTTTAAATTTAGATGTTATGGGCTGTGGTTTGCTGTCTGCTAGTTTGCAGCAACTGCTGCAACTATGATAAAGACTCCAATCTTCCTATGCTGAAGAACATCAACCTCAGAGGCTCTAAAAATTCTAACTGTCAAACAGGCAGACAATACCTCTGCGCATAGCAAGGAACAAGCAATGCACAGTCAGTTTCACGTGAATTTCAAATCCCCAATCTCCTTAAACTGAAAAATAACAACCTCAGAGGCCCTAAAACTTCCAGCTGTCATACAGGCAGATAATACCTCTGCTCATACCAACGAACAAGCACAGTCGATTTCACGAATATAGAGGTTGACATAATGACTTTTTTTTTTTTAAATTGCAGATTTGTCCTTCTGATGATCCTCTTGATCATCCTGATTTCAACGAAGTGGACTACATTAACAAACTTTTTCCAAATGAACAATCTCTAACCTCGATTGATGATATTATCAACAATGTAAAAAGTAGAATTTCAAATGTGGATGAAGAGATCAGGAAAAGTTTACACGAACAAAACGCATCTGCAAAGGTTTGTTTATCTGGTATATCTTCTGAAATTTTTAATCCAAATTGGCAAGAAAAATTTGCGAAGAAGAAGATTAAGAAAAACAAAAACAAAAAACGAACGGGACAAAGTAAATATAAATCCAAATATCAATACCTAATTAAAGAAAGTAGATTCTAAAAAAAAACTTTGTCAACAAAATAAACATATTTTACCTATAATATATACAATTTATTATGGGGAATTTTCTATATCAGCCAAAAATATCTGGTAAGTCTTTCTTTCTAAATTGTCCTAGTTTTTTGACCTATTGGTTACTTTCTAAATTGACACAGTCCTGTTATTTTTTTATACGTACTCTGGCGCTCAAGGGGGTTTGTGTGCTCCGAAGAATCGAAGAATTAGCCCTCCTACCTTCATTAAGTGCATAAATCATGACGATCCAATACGAAAAAGCAACATTACACAAGGTTAATACCTTTTACGTGGTCGCAACGCCATCTATATTCGTTAAACTCAAAGCTCACCTGCTGAAAAGATGACATTGCCTACTTGCCGCCAAGTCTAGACGTAGATGTTCAGCAATGGCCGGAAAGAGAGAGAGAGAAAATTCATTTTTATTAAATATCAATATTCACAAAAAAAACATATCAAACAGACCTACCATGTGAAAATCTATACAGATTTGTATAGAAAGCAATTCTTTTATTCGGTTTTGTGTCATTAATCATGCTTTGTGGGTTTTTTTTCATGTATTGGCCAATCCTACTTAGATTTTTTCCTATGTAGTAAAAAATAGCGTAATTTAGTTGAGGTTTTTGCCAATACTATGAAAGCTGTTTTTAAATAAATGAATCTTGAAACTTTAAATGAATCGCGTTTTTTATTGTGTGTGTATTTATCGTGCTTGTTATGTGTATTGTGTAATTATTTGGGGAATTATTGTGCGCGTGTGCCCATTTTATGAATTTTAATTTTGTTTTTTGGTCATCTTCTGTCTTTCTCTCTTCTTTTTTTCTTCTCTTATGCTCCGTTTGGTATTGTGTTTACAACAGTTCATAAATGAATTAAATTCAATATATAATGTTGAAGGACGAAACTGGGCATATAGACCCTCCATTCTCTCTTCCATCACCATTAAATTCTAGTAGAAAGGTAGGCGTTACAATCTTATTTGGACTGGAATCGTACAAGGATTTTTTATCAGTAAGACTGGAATCATATCAGTAAAATAAGTGGGACCGCGTCCAACAGCAAGCGATTCAGCAAGCAAAATTATTCGTTCTCCTAGAGCTTCCTAATATGAAAAAAAAATCTGTAGGGGACATTAGAAAAAAAATAATACTTAAAAAACTAGAATACAAAAAAAATATCGCAGTCATGTATCACCGTTAATCCGGACTCACGCCAAATTTTTGCATGGAAGGATGGAATGAAAAGCAAAATCTAATGAGATTCTGGCATCCATCCTTTTTTCTACCTCTATCACCATAACATCTCCAACAAACAAAAATCCATAGGGTAGATTAGAAAGAAATAAAATCTATAAGTTCTATGGGAGCCAGCGCCTACCCCCCCCCCCCCCCCCAAAAAAAAAAATACCCCTCCCATGCGGAAAACACCCCCGCGCAGTAAAAGGAAAATACCAGAGACTCATACCCGTTATAGATATTTTAAAAAAATCAGTGAAAACGAGTAGAGAAACTCAAGGCTTCACAAAATGTGATCAAACAGGTAATTTGAGGACAATAGTAAATCCTCACGACTTTTACAGCTTCTTCCAACGTTTCAGAGTTCAGACGTTTCCAAATCCACATTGAGTTCGTTTCCCGCAACCAATCATTAATCCCCTTATTAAGAGTTACAACGATACCAGCCAATTTTTTCGGGAAGAATTTCACATTGAAATTAATTTACTCTATTAAATGAATTAGTTAATAACACATAAAATTTAACAAATTATATAAAAAACAAAGGCTGAAATAGAGGGAAGTAGCACTCTTGTTAGCTTCTTGCCTTTCCTTCAATAAAAAAGCTATAGTGGATATTAGCAAAGAAACAATGTCACAGACTTAAATAGGGAGAAGATATTTGATACTGAGTTACAACCATAGATTTATAAATATAAGAAAAGAGAAATGCAAGGCAATTTTTGAATGAAATAAATAGTGAAAACTAACGAGAATCTGGTCTCTATTCCTTTTCCTATCTTGCGATAACAACATCCCGCATTAATCCAAGGGATATATATCTTCAAGGTATTTCCTTTGGTATTTTACTTTAACTTAGCTATTTTGCAAGTTTTATTGGACAAAACAACACAATTTTCTTCTGTAATACATAATTAATACAAATTCTGTGCTCCTTTTTTTGTTTATTGGGTGTTTTTAATATATATTTCAATACTCTAGGTTTGTTTCTCAAAAACTGTTATTCGTCTTAGAGATTTATATCTTGCAACTCAACATTGCTGCTGAGATGTCGCAACCCTGTACCATTTGAAAAATTTATATAAAAAATAAACAGTTTTCAGGAACATATCATGTTATATTTATCAAGATAAAAACGGCAAATTTTTCACTGAGCTTCCACTCGGTTTTACCTACCTTATAACCCCTCTACAAAAGACAATAAAAATACGAAATGGGTTTCTTTTATTATAAGGCCTATTTTTCTTGAATAAAAAACATAAGACAAATTAAAAAGACCGTAACAACAACAGCAGAAAAAACATATCGAATGAACAACCAATAACAATACCAAATTTATAAGTTCATTTTGATCAGATTTATGTCCTTTTTCACAAATAGCAATACAAATACAATTTCAAAAAAAGAACAAAAAAGCAAATGTAAAATTTCAAATTTTATTAGGGCTTTTATCAACGAACGAGGGCGTGATGCAAATCTACAAGAAAGATGGGCCCCATACCTTTTACTTAGGGAATATTCCTTGGATCCACCCTTCTCTTCTAAAATGAAGTTACAGCTTAGTAGAAAACATGTAAAATTGAGAAATTGAAGCTCTCTTCAATTTGTACTATTTCGCAGAAAATAACTGGAAAGAATGCGCAAAAAAGCTAAAATTGGGAGTGGCGCCCATCAACTTCAATAGCGTTGCAAGGGAACACCATGGATGTTCATTGATTCAGTTATTGTAAGCTTCAGTGCATCTGTCGATGGCAGCATTAGACTCAATAATACCATATCTCCTATTTGCCCAAGAATTACTTCCCCAGGGTGGGGGGGGGGGGTTGGGGAGGACGAGAAGATGTTTAGAATAGCGGTAATAAATTCGTTGGAGTTGCTTTGATTCCATTGCCGAGAGGGTACGCCACAAAGGTGCAAGGTATAGACGCGATACCTTTACTATTTTAAAAGGGAACACCACGGCTGTCCATCCGTTGATTCCGTTATTGTAAGCTTCAGTGCATCTGTCGATGGCAGCATTAGACTCGATAATACCATATCTCCTTTTGGCCCAAGAATTACTTCTCCAGGGCGGGGGGGGGGGAGGCCGAGAAGATATTTAGAATACCGGTAATAAATTTGTTGGAGTTGCTTTGATTCCATTGCTGAGAGGGTACGCCACAAAGGTGCAAGGTATAGACGCGATACCTTTACTATTTTGAAAGGGAACACCATGGATGTTCATTGATTCATTTATTGTAAGCTTCAGTGCATCCGTCGATGGCAGCATTAGACTCGATAATACCATATCTCCTATTGGCCCAAGAATTACTTCTCCAGGGCGGGGGGGGGGGAAGGCCGAGAAGATATTTAGAATACCGGTAATAAATTTGTTGGAGTTGCTTTGATTCCATTGCCGAGAGGGTACGCCACAAGGGTGCAAGGTATAGACGCGATACCTTTACTATTTTGAAAGGGAACACCATGGATGTCCATCCATTGATTCCGTTATTGTAAGCTTCAGTGCATCTGTCGATGGCAGCATTAGACTCGATAATACCATATCTCCTATTGGCCCAAGAATTACTTCCCCAGGGCGGGGGGGGGGGGAGGACGAGTAGATGTTTAGAATACCGGTAATAAATTCGTTGGAGTTGCTTTGATTCCATTGCCGAGAGGGTACGCCACAAAGGTGCAAGGTATAGACGCGATACCTTTACTATTTTGAAAGGGAACACCATGGATGTCCATTGATTCATTTATTGTAAGCTTCAGTGCATCCGTCGATGGCAGCATTAGACTCGATAATACCATATCTCCTATTGGCCCAAGAACTACTTCTCCAGGGTGGGGGGGGGGGGAAGGCCGAGAAGATATTTAGAATACCGGCAATAATTTGTTGGAGTTGCTTTGATTCCATTGCCGAGAGGGTACGCCACAAGGGTGCAAGGTATAGACGCGATACCTTTACTATTTTAAAAGGGAACACCACGGCTGTCCATCCATTGATTCCGTTATTGTAAGCTTCAGTGCATCTGTCGATGGCAGCATTAGACTCGATAATACCATATCTGCTATTGGCCCAAAAATTACTTTTCCAGGGTGGGGGGGGGAGGGCGAGAAGATGTTTAGAATACCGGTAATAAATTCGTTGGAGTTGCTTTGATTCCATTGCCGAGAGGGTACGCCACAAGGGTGCAAGGTATAGATGCAATGCCGACCTACAAGGATTGGAAAGAATTTGAAAGACTAGCTGAAATTCTGTATTTACAAAACCCGTCAAAGTGTTTAAAATTCGAAACGGATTCTAATGAAGACATGAAAAAAATCGACAAGTTCATGGCAAACCTGACAAGGCACATGGCGTCAAAGGAAGTCCAGTGATTTTTATGCTAATTGTCATTCCTTATGAAATGTTCTTTTTTTCAGTAAAATACTACACCTCCTAAAAAAAAAAAAAAAGCCCTGAAGCACAGAAAGCGTTAAAACAATGAATAATCTTGAACTCAAAGTTGTATCATGGAACATGAATGGCGGAGTTCTGGCTAAACTACCTCTGGTTGAGCAATTAGTACAAGAATATGACGTAGTCTGTCTACAGGAGCGCTTTCTTACAACAGAAGGACTTCAGCTTCTTGAGGTCAATGACAGTTCCAGCGTATTCAGTGTTCCTGCAAAGCGTTCTGGCAGAGGTAGACCCTCTGGTGGTATTTCAATACTGGTACGCAGAAGTCTTAATCCTTCCTTGTACAAGCAGTCTGATTTCTTCGTCGGTATCCGAATTGCTGATACAGCTCTATTCTGTGTCTATATGCCCACGGATTATCGTGACGATGAATCTGATGCAAGATTCAATGTTGCTTGTGGACAGATTTGTGGAGCAGTTGACGGATGTGTTACGCAAAAACTGTCATGCATTGTAACCGGAGACATGAACTGTAACCTGTGCGACAACAGCCCGAGAACTCAGGTTCTGGTAGCTGCCTGTGAAAGTCTCCGTGTACTTGAAAATGCTCTGGACTACAACTATGTACACAACTCCGGCTCTGTATTCTCCCTTGACTCAATGCTGTGCTCTGCAGATGTGAAGACAAACGGAAAATGTAGGGTAAAATTAAGCATCTGTGCTTCCGACCACCTACCCATCTCGAATGTGTTCTGTGTCACTAATAAACCTACTCAGCCCGATGAATGTCACCGTAAATGGGTGGTAAAATCTGAGTGGCGAAAAGCCGACTCTGCGCTTTTCAAGTCCGTGTATGATAATATACTTGAAAAGATAAAGGTCCCATTTCAACTGCTTCAACAAGGTTCGCCTGTTCCCGATAATGAGAAGCAGATACTCCTGAACAATTACTGTGCAGAAATTACACATGCCCTACGCTATGCCGAAAAGGCTGCAGTTCCGACACGAAAAGTTCGAATCGGAAGTGAAAATCCACAGTGGTCTCAGAATGTACAGTTGTCCGAGTCTTGTAGTCGATCTAAATTCTGGTATACACTATGGAACGAGTGCGGGCGCCCTCGTCAAGGTGTCTTGAATGATATCAGGCTATATACTAAGCGAAAGTTCGCCAAGACCCTTGCTAAACACCGAACCGACTTAATGGACCAGAATTGCAAAGTGCTTGAAGGTGACCCAAATGCAGTCTGGAAGTATATTAAAAAGAAAAGGAGTCCGAAATCTCGCAAAGAAGAAATTTTGCCAAGTGAAAGTGATTGGAATAAATATTTCACCGCCAAATTCTCACCGCCGAACAAGGCTCTCGAGAAAGAGTTCGAAAAAGAGCTCGACTCCCTCCTAGCGTCAAATGAACGAAGTGTCGGGTTCGTTGTTACTGTCTCTAGTATCCGTCATATGCTACCTAACCTGAAAAAGAAGTATTCTCGAGGTGATGATAATATTTGTGGAATGCATCTGGCTATTGGGGGTGATAATGTGTTAAATCACCTTGCTCTTATGTACCAGATGATCTTTAACTGCGGTCTTGTCCCCGATGTTTTCTGTGTTGGCGTCGTTACACCAGTTCCCAAAAAAGGGAATGATCCCAGGAACTTTTCATCATACCGCCCGATAACTGTTGCGCCGGTATTCTGCAAACTCATGGAAATGCTTGTTTTCGGTTTCCTAAGTGAAGCTTGTTATACTCCCGATTCGCAATTCGGGTTTAAGAGTGGTACTAGTCGCGAGCATGTTCATTCGTTGATAGCTAATCTTTTGCTCAGTGCTCACGATAATAATGATACACTTGTTCTAGCAAGCCACGATGTGCGTAGAGCATTCGACTCCGGTATCCACGCACATATACTTAGTTCTGCTTGTAAACGCGGAGTTGACCGTTCGGTTGTCGTTGTATGGAGGAGCATGTATAGGAGGCTGAGAGTGAAGATTAAAGTCCCCACTCATCGCGGTATGGTGGTATCCACCGTAGTTATACCTGTCCGTAAAGGTATCCGGCAAGGCTCCATTACTTCCCCTCCTCTATACAACAACAGTATTATCGTCCCTCAAGAATCTGCCAAAACGTGCTGCATATATCTAGGTATAGACGTGTCGCTCATCAATTACGCTGACGATATACTTAACGTAAGTAGGTCTGTTTCAAGGGTTGAGGATAACTACAATATATTGAGTGATGAATATGCTAAGATTGGGCTAGCTTTTAATGCTGCCAAAAGTGAAGTAGTTGTTTTTCGTCGCAACGCGAAAGATTCGACCCCGATTAGCGTGCTCCTAGGCAATACTGCGGTGAGCTCAAAGCCATCTCTCACTTACCTTGGACTGCCGATCGCTTCAGATCTGCGGTTTACTCGTGAAGCACTGGTTGAGCATTTTTCAGAAAAGGCACGCAAAGCATACGGACTTCTTCTACCCTGCAAACGTATGTATAACCGCCGTATACTCGGAAGGCTCTATTCCGTGTTCGTTATCCCGCATGTTCTGTCACTCTCGCCGTTTTGGTCTCTTTTCACCGAAACAGATAAGCGCTCAGTCTGTCGGGTTTACTATAAGTATGCAAAGTATCTTTTAAGCGTTCCGCCATGGGAGAGAAACTCAAGAGTTTCGAAAAATTACAGCGTTGTGAACCCGACTACTGCAGCTACTGAGCGAATCGTTCGATTTCGGCGTTCGCTCAATCCTGATCATGATATATACCGAGCTATCGTAGGCTAGTTTGAATAAGAGTTTAGTATGCTGTATATAGATTGTTATTGAAGTCTTGTTGTTTCTCTTATTGCGTTTTCTTTTTCTTTTTTTTTTCTTTTTTTTTCAATACTCCGTTGTGTAACCTTGTGTTATTTATGATGGGAAATAAAAACCATTCATTTATAGACGCGATACCTTTACTATTTTAAAAGGGAACACCACGGCTGTCCATCCATTGATTCCGTTATTGTAAGCTTCAGTGCATCTGTCGATGGCAGCATTAGACTCGATAATACCATATCTCCTATTGGCCCAAGAATTACTTCCCCAGGGCGGGGGGGGGGAGGACGAGTAGATGTTTAGAATACCGGTAATAAATTCGTTGGAGTTGCTTTGATTCCATTGCCGAGAGGGTACGCCACTGAGGTGCAAGGTATAGACGCGATACCTTTACTATTTTGAAAGGGAACACCCTGGTTGTCCATTGATTCATTTATTGTAAGCTTCAGTGCATCCGTCGATGGCAGCATTAGACTCGTTTATACCATATTTCCTATTGGCCCAAGAATTACTTCTCCAGGGCGGGGGGGGGGAAGGCCGAGAAGATATTTAGAATACCGGTAATAAATTCGTTGGAGTTGCTTTGATTCCATTGCCGAGAGGGTACGCCACAAAGATGCAAGGTATAGACGCGATACCTTTACTATTTTGAAAGGGAACACCATGGATGTTCATTGATTCATTTATTGTAAGCTTCAGTGCATCCGTTGATGGCAGCATTAGACTCGATAATACTATATCTCATATTGGCCCAAGAATTACTTCTCCAGGGCGGGGGGGGGGGGGGGGAAGGCCGAGAAGATATTTAGAATACCGGTAATAAATTCGTTGGAGTTGCTTTGATTCCATTGCCGAGAGGGTACGTCACAAGGGTGCAAGGTATAGACGCGATACCTTTACTATTTTAAAAGGGAACACCACGGCTGTCCATCCATTGATTCCGTTATTGTAAGCTTCGGTGCATTTGTAGATGGCAGCATTAGACTCGATAATACCATATCTCCTATTGGCCCAAGAATTACTTCCCCAGGGCGGGGGGGGGGCAAGGACGAGTAGATGTTTAGAATACCGGTAATAAATTCGTTGGAGTTGCTTTGATTCCATTGCCGAGAGGGTACGCCACAAAGGTGCAAGGTATAGACGCGATACCTTTACTATTTTAAAAGGGAACACCACGGCTGTCCATCCATTGATTCCGTTATTGTAAGCTTCAGTGCATCTGTCGATGGCAGCATTAGAATCGATAATACCATATCTCCTATTGGCCCAAGAATTACTTCCCCAGGGCGGGGGGGGGAGGACGAGTAGATGTTTAGAATACCGGTAATAAATTCGTTGGAGTTGCTTTGATTCCATTGCCGAGAGGGTACGCCACTGAGGTGCAAGGTATAGACGCGATACCTTTACTATTTTGAAAGGGAACACCATGGATGTCCATTGATTCATTTATTGTAAGCTTCAGTGCATCCGTCGATGGCAGCATTAGACTCGATAATACCATATTTCCTATTGGCCCAAGAATTACTTCTCCAGGGCGGGGGGGGGGGAAGGCCGAGAAGATATTTAGAATACCGGTAATAAATTCGTTGGAGTTGCTTTGATTCCATTGCCGAGAGGGTACGCCACAAAGATGCAAGGTATAGACGCGATAGCTTTACTATTTTGAAAGGGAACACCATGGATGTTCATTGATTCATTTATTGTAAGCTTCAGTGCATCCGTTGATTGCAGCATTAGACTCGATAATACTATATCTCATATTGGCCCAAGAATTACTTCTCCAGGGCGGGGGGGGGGGGAAGGCCGAGAAGATATTTAGAATACCGGTAATAAATTCGTTGGAGTTGCTTTGATTCCATTGCCGAGAGGGTACGCCACAAGGGTGCAAGGTATAGACGCGATACCTTTACTATTTTAAAAGGGAACACCACGGCTGTCCATCCATTGATTCCGTTATTGTAAGCTTCGGTGCATTTGTAGATGGCAGCATTAGACTCGATAATACCATATCTCCTATTGGCCCAAGAATTACTTCCCCAGGGGGGGGGGGAGAGGCCGAGAAGATATTTAGAATACCGGTAATAAATTTGTTGGAGCTGCTTTGATTCCATTGCCGAGAGGGTACGCCACAAAGGTGCAAGGTATAGACGCGATACCTTTGCTATTTTAAAAGGGAACACCACGGCTGTCCATCCATTGATTCCGTTATTGTAAGCTTCAGTGCATCTGTCGATGGCAGCATTAGACTCGATAATACTATATCTCCTATTGGCCCAAGAATTAATTCTCCAGGGTGGGGCTGGGGGAGGACGAGAAGATGTTTAGAATACCGGTAATAAATTCGTTGGAGTTGCTTTGATTCCATTGCCAAGAGGGTACGCCACAAGGGTGCAAGGTATAGACGCGATACCTTTACTATTTTAAAAGGGAACACCACGGCTGTCCATCCATTGATTCCGTTATTGTAAGCTTCAGTGCATCTGTCGATGGCAGCATTAGACTCGATAATACCATATTTCCTATTGGCCCAAGAATTACTTCTCCAGGGCGGGGGGGGGGGAAGGCCGAGAAGATATTTAGAATACCGGTAATAAATTCGTTGGAGTTGCTTTGATTCCATTGCCGAGAGGGTACGCCACAAAGGTGCAAGGTATAGACGCGATACCTTTACTATTTTGAAAGGGAACACCATGGATGTTCATTTATTCAATTATTGTAAGCTTCAGTGCATCCGTTGATGGCAGCATTAGACTCGATAATACTATATCTCATATTGGCCCAAGAATTACTTCTCCAGGGCGGGGGGGGGGAAGGCCGAGAAGATATTTAGAATACCGGTAATAAATTCGTTGGAGTTGCTTTGATTCCATTGCCGAGAGGGTACGCCACAAGGGTGCAAGGTATAGACGCGATACCTTTACTATTTTAAAAGGGAACACCACGGCTGTCCATCCATTGATTCCGTTATTGTAAGCTTCGGTGCATTTGTAGATGGCAGCATTAGACTCGATAATACCATATCTCCTATTGGCCCAAGAATTACTTCCCCAGGGCGGGGGGGGGCAAGGACGAGTAGATATTTAGAATACCGGTAATAAATTCGTTGGAGTTGCTTTGATTCCATTGCCGAGAGGGTACGCCACAAGGGTGCAAGGTATAGACGCGATACCTTTACTATTTTAAAAGGGAACACCACGGCTGTCCATCCATTGATTCCGTTATTGTAAGCTTCGGTGCATTTGTAGATGGCAGCATTAGACTCGATAATACCATATCTCCTATTGGCCCAAGAATTACTTCCCCAGGGCGGGGGGGGGCAAGGACGAGTAGATATTTAGAATACCGGTAATAAATTCGTTGGAGTTGCTTTGATTCCATTGCCGAGAGGGTACGCCACAAAGGTGCAAGGTATAGACGCGATACCTTTACTATTTTGAAAGGGAACACCATGGATGTTCATTGATTCATTTATTGTAAGCTTCAGTGCATCCGTTAATTGCAGCATTAGACTCGATAATACTATATCTCATATTGGCCCAAGAATTACTTCTCCAGGGCGGGGGGGGGGGAAGGCCGAGAAGATATTTAGAATACCGGTAATAAATTCGTTGGAGTTGCTTTGATTCCATTGCCGAGAGGGTACGCCACAAGGGTGCAAGGTATAGACGCGATACCTTTACTATTTTAAAAGGGAACACCACGGCTGTCCATCCATTGATTCCGTTATTGTAAGCTTCGGTGCATTTGTAGATGGCAGCATTAGACTCGATAATACCATATCTCCTATTGGCCCAAGAATTACTTCTCCAGGGCGGGGGGGGGAAGGCCGAGAAGATATTTAGAATACCGGTAATAAATTCGTTGGAGTTGCTTTGATTCCATAGCCGAGAGGGTACGCCACAAGGGTGCAAGGTATAGACGCGATACCTTTACTATTTTAAAAGGGAACACCACGGCTGTCCATCCATTGATTCCGTTATTGTAAGCTTCGGTGCATTTGTAGATGGCAGCATTAGACTCGATAATACCATATCTCCTATTGGCCCAAGAATTACTTCCCCAGGGCGGGGGGGGGGGGCAAGGACGAGTAGATGTTTAGAATACCGGTAATAAATTCGTTGGAGTTGCTTTGATTCCATTGACGAGAGGGTACGCCACAAAGGTGCAAGGTATAGACGCGATACCTTTACTATTTTGAAAGGGAACACCATGGATGTCCATTGATTCATTTATTGTAAGCTTCAGTGCATCCGTCGATGGCAGCCTTAGACTCGATAATACCATATCTCCTATTGGCCCAAGAATTACTTCCCCAGGGGGGGGGGGGAGAGGCCGAGAAGATATTTAGAACACTGGTAATAAATTCGTCGGAGTTGCTCTGATTCCATTGCCGAGAGGGTAATTCAAAAAGTTGCAAGGTATAGACGCGATACCTTTACTATTTTAAAAGGGAACACCACGGCTGTCCATCCATTGATTCCGTTATTGTAAGCTTCAGTGCATCTGTCGATGGCAGCATTAGACTCGATAATGCCATATCTCATATTGGCCCAAGAATTACTTCTCCAGGGTGGGGGGGGGGAGGACGAGTAGATGTTTAGAATACCGGTAATAAATTCGTTGACGTTGCTTTGATTCCATTGCCGAGAGGTTACGCCACAAGGATGCAAGGTATAGACGCGATACCTTTACTATTTTAAAATTGAACACCACGGCTGTCCATCCATTGATTCCGTTATTGTAAGCTTCAGTGCATCTGTCGATGGCAGCATTAGACTCGATAATACTATATCTCCTATTGGCCCAAGAATTAATTCTCCAGGGTGGGGGGGGGGGGAGGACGAGAAGATGTTTAGAATACCGGTAATAAATTCGTTGGAGTTGCTTTGATTCCATTGCCAAGAGGGTACGCCACAAGGGTGCAAGGTATAGACGCGATACCTTCACTATTTTAAAAGGGAACACCACGGCTGTCCATCCATTGATTCCGTTATTGTAAGCTTCAGTGCATCTGTCGACTGCAGCATTAGACTCGATAATACCATATCTCCTATCGGCCCAAGAATCACTTCCCCAAGGCGGGGGGGGGGGGAGGATGAGTAGATGTTTAGAATACCGGAAATAAATTCGTTGGAGTTGCTTTGATTCCATTGCCGAGAGGGTACGCCACAAAGGTGCAAGGTATAGACGCGATACCTTTACTATTTTGAAAGGGAACACCATGGATGTCCATTGATTCAATTATTGTAAGCTTCAGTGCATCCGTCGATGGCAGCATTAGACTCGACAATACCATATCTCCTATTGGCCCAAGAATTACTTCTCCAGGGCGGGGGGGGGGAAGGCCGAGAAGATATTTAGAATACCGGTAATAAATTCGTTGGAGTTGCTTTGATTCCATTGCCGAGAGGGTACGCCACAAAGGTGCAAGGTATAGACGCGATACCTTTACTGTTTTGAAAGGGAACACCATGGATGTCCATTGATTCATTTATTGTAAGCTTCAGTGCATCCGTTGATGGCAGCATTAGACTCGATAATACTATATCTCCTATTGGCCCAAGAATTACTTCTCCAGGGCGGGGGGGGGGAAGGCCGAGAAGATATTTAGAATACCGGTAATAAATTCGTTGGAGTTGCTTTGATTCCATTGCCGAGAGGGTACGCCACAAGGGTGCAAGGTATAGACGCGATACCTTTACTATTTTAAAAGGGAACGCCACGGCTGTCCATCCATTGGTTCCGTTACTGTAAGCTTCAGTGCATCTGTCGATGGCAGCATTAGACTCGATAATACCATATCTCCTACTGGCCCAAGAATTACTTCTCCAGGGCGGGGGGGGGGGAAGGCCGAGAAGATATTTAGAATACCGGTAATAAATTTGTTGGAGTTGCTTTGATTCCATTGCCGAGAGGGTACGCCACAAAGGTGCAAGGTATAGACGCGATACCTTTACTATTTTAAAAGGGAACACCATGTCTGTCCATCCATTGATTCCGTTATTGTAAGCTTCAGTGCATCTGTCGATGGCAGCATTAGACTCGATAATACCATATCTCCTACTGGCCCAAGAATTACTTCTCCAGGGCGGGGGGGGGGGGGGGAAGGCCGAGAAGATATTTAGAATACCGGTAATAAATTTGTTGGAGTTGCTTTGATTCCATTGCCGAGAGGGTACGCCACAAAGGTGCAAGGTATAGACGCGATATCTTTACTATTTTAAAAGGGAACACCATGTCTGTCCATCCATTGATTCCGTTATTGTAAGCTTCAGTGCATCTGTCGATGGCAGCATTAGACTCGATAATACCATATCTCCTACTGGCCCAAGAATTACTTCTCCAGGGCGGGGGGGGGGGGGGGAGAAGGCCGAGAAGATATTTAGAATACCGATAATAAATTTGTTGGAGTTGCTTTGATTCCATTGCCAAGAGGGTACGCCACAAAGGTGCAAGGTATAGACGCGATACCTTTACTATTTTGAAAGGGAACACCATGGATGTCCATTGATTCATTTATTGTAAGCTTCAGTGCATCCGTCGATGGCAGCATTAGACTCGATAATACCATATCTCCTATTGGCCCAAGTATTACTTCTCCAGGGCGGGGGGGGGGGGAAGGCCGAGAAGATATTTAGAATACTGGTAATAAATTCGTCGGAGTTGCTTTGATTCCATTGCCGAGAGGGTAATTCAAAAAGGTGCAAGGTATAGACGCGATACCTTTACTATTTTAAAAGGGAACACCATGGCTGTCCATCAATTGATTCCATTATTGTAAGCTTCAATGCATCTTCTGATGGCAGCATTAGGGTCAATAATACCTCATCTTCTATTTGCCCAAGAATTACTTGCCCAAGAGGGGGGGCTGAGGAGATATTTAGCATACCAGTAATAAATCTATTGCCGAAAAGGTTGAAGGGTTAAGGTTCAAAGAAGGTGCAACCTGCCTACCTTTCTACTCAAAATTTGGCAGTGTGGTTCAGTTGAGGCATGTTAATCATACGACAGGAGGTTGATAAAGTCGAGATACCTGAAATCTAGAGTTGGTTGATAAAACACAGAATACCTCAAAATCAGGGCTTGGGCTGTATCGTGGGAGGAGTACCCACTTTAAATCTCTCCTACCCCTTTAATGAAATGTTTCTTCAATTCGTCAATTGGTCTTAAAAATGCAGGGGGAACTCTTATTTGAGATTGTTAGCAATCTTGACAAGAGGCAAACACCTTTTTCTTCACTGTTTTGGTGAAGAAAAGGAGTAGTTTGGAGGGGGTTAAGTGGAGAGGATCTTTCCATGGAGGAATTTTTCACGGGGGAAGAGAATTTCCATGAAGGGGTGATGGATTTTCCAGTATTATTTAAAAAACAATCAGAAATTAAATAGAAAACACTTTTTTCAACTGTAAGTAAGGAGCAACGTTTAAACTTCAAGCGAACAGAAATTATTACGTATATGAGGGGTTCGTCCCCTCCTCAATACCTCGTTCTTTGCGCTAATGTATTTTTAGTAATTTCAAAAGAGCTATTTATTCTAATTAAACGGCCTTTGTGATCTAGGGGTCATTCTTAAAGAATTGGAACAAAATTCGAACTTTAGCGTAAAGAGCGAGGTATTGACGAGCAGGTGAACCCCCTCATATATATAATAAAATTATATGAATATAGAACTTAACGTACCACAAGACCTTTCTTGTGGTAAGGAGGGTTGGAGGTTCCTTTTTATAAATCTTATTATAATTATTTTTCTTTCTAAATACTAGGAAGGTCAAGAAGCGTTAATTGAATCCCAGCGTGCGATTCAGCAGCTGTTCAACAAGATCAAAGTTATAAAATCACTTGCTGAAGAATCGGAGTCGAATGTCTGCGAAATTACAAGGGATATAAAACAACTGGATTGTGCTAAGAGGAATTTAACTAGCGCCATTACTACTTTGAATCACCTGCATATGTTTGTGGATGGTATTGAAAGCCTTCAGTAAGTAGTCGGTTTGCATGACGATTTATTAAGCTCATCTGCAACTATGGATTATCAGGCATGCAGGGTTGTTTGAATTTAAATTCTTTGCCAAAACATGAAACAAAAAAATGAAATCACTTAGTAGACTATCGAGAAAATAATGACCGAAAAAGAAAAATAAGACTGGAGAAATACAAAACACTGAAAAAGGTGGGTTCGCTTATCTTCGAACATGTTAAAATTACTGAAGTCTGTTTTGTTTTTGGTAAATGTGCAGATGAGGGGACCGTTCGAGGGAAACTCTGAGAAATTCTCAAAGCATCTTGAAAACAATCGTAAATACTAACTTTTCATTTCTAAAGGTACATCGCTCATTTTACCCCCCACCCTCTGATGGATGAACACACAAGCCACTTTATATAGTGTTGAGTGAAGCTACATACCTTTATGAATGAGATAAAAAGTATGTACTATTATTTAAAATTACCTTTTAGAATTTTTTAGAGCGTCTTTGAAATGGTCTCCTGATATGCTCCTTTACCTTATTTTATTAAACAATAAAATATTTTATATATTTTTTTCATAAAATATTTTATATATTTTTTATAAAAACTATTATATTAAATATATATAAATATATATTATATATTAAAATATTAAACAATAAATATTTTATTTTATATAAACAATCAAATCTATTTTTCAGGAGGAATATTAAAATGTAGGTAGTGTTGTCAATTGTTTGAGGAAGGGGGAGCTGTTTACCCTATATATTCTGCCCCTCTTAGATTAAAAAAAAATAACTTTTTCTATAGTAGTTTCATAAAAAATATCATTTTTAATTATTTCATTGAAGAAACTGCAAAAAACGACAAGTTCCCCTATAGACGTTGCAATATATATTTTGATCCCCCTGCTAATTTTTGCGAATTGACCCCGCTGAATGTAGGCCTTTTCAATTCACTCAGTGACAAATTTCGATTGACGCTATGTCAAAATTCAGGGTTTTTTCCTAATTTTAATGTTAAAAGTAACATTCAAAATGGCAAATGAGCACAAGTTTGTCACAAATTATATTTCCTATTTTCGATAGAATCTTGTGTACATTAACGTATATTAACTAATTGCAAGTATTAACTGAATAACCGCAAATATTATGGTCTCTTGAACTTGGTTTGTACAACAAAATTTAATTCACGCGGGTAATTTTGAAAAGTTTTAAAAATGGTCTTAAGAAAGGTTCTGGAAAGAAGGCTATTAGTTATGCACAATAAGCAAATAATTAATTCGATAGGTTTTAATAAGTGCTATTGAACGAAAATCAATAATTACAATCAGGGCCGTATCCATGATTTTTTTTTTTTTTTTTGGGGGGGGGGTACAAAAAACTTAAAAAACGTATCAAAAATTTGCTTAATTCATTTTTGTTACGTTTCTTTACGAGTTGAACAAACATTTCGGGGGGGGGGGGGGGTTAAAACCCCCTAATTAGAAGCGCTATTGCGCTGCCTAAGAAAAGAGTGAAGTCGGCACAATGTTTGATTATGTATTTTCTTTTATTGTTTTTTTTTTCACCACAGCACTTCGTATAGAAGGAGTTGTAGAAACTTCGGAAGGAGCTCATTCGATTGGAAATTAAAGGTCTGATGCCCTTTTTAAGATTTAAAGTGGTTGGATGGCAACCAACGCCCATCAATTCCCTGAATATATCCAATCAAAATATTGAGATAGCCATTTTGTTCAGCATAGTCAAAAGGTCTAGTGACTATGTCTATGGGGATGTCAACCCCCCTCCAAGCCCTGGAGACAAGGGCTGTAAGTTATACAATTCCCCTTTTCTTTACATAAGGTATTTGTTATTGAGAAAGATGGGCATGTTTGACTTTTAGCGTCCAAAAAGACGAAGGGCACTCAGATAAATCTTTCAGAGAATGTTGAGATGAATGTTGGATTAAATGCATATGGATTTTCAAAAGGAGGTAACTCAGGAATGACTGAGTGTATTAACTTGCAGCCCACAGGAAATGACGGGGGGGGGGGGGTCAATTGACTAAAAAGACTAAATTTGCACGCTACTACTACTACCAATACTACTACCACTACAACTACTGCTTCTGCAACGAGTACTATCAAGGCTGAGGATATTAAAGTGAAAATTTGAGTAACTATTGAGGGGAAAGTTGAATAAAATCAAAACATGCTATGTGTATACAGATTGTCAAAAGAGCGTACCAGCAATATCTTCGGAACGGCTTACCATATCAAACCGAAACTTCTAGGGCATCAAGAGGGGGATGTTCAACTGACCAAAAGGCAACAAGTGCATGCTACTAATGGTGTTAATACTACTGCTACTGCTGTTACTACTGCTACTAATACAACACTACTACTGCAACTAGTATGATACTAGTACGAAGGGTATGAAGATGAAAATTTGAGAGAATATTTAGGGGAAACTTGAACTAGATCAAAACACAATATGTTTATGCAGATTGTCAAAAGAGCGTACCTCAGGAATGGATTAGGGTATTAATTTGGAGCTCTCGGGGAGTGCTTAAGGGGGAAGATCAATTGACCAAAAGGCAATATTTTCACGCTAATACTACTACTACTACAACAACAGCTACCACTACCACTACAACTACCGCTTCTGTTGCGAGTACTACCAAGGCTGAGGATCTTAAAGTGAAAATTTGAGGAAACGTTGTGGAGAAAGTCTAACTAAATCAAAACATACTATTTGCATCAGTTTGTCAAAAGTGTGTATCGGCAATATCTTTCGAACGGCTTACCGCAGTAAGCTGAAACTACCGGGGTATCTTGAGGGGAATGTTCAACTGGCCAAAAGGAAACATGTGTATACTGCTGCTAGTATTAATACTGATGCTACTGCATTACTACTGCTCGTACTACTACCACTACTGCTATGATACTAGTACTATTAAGATTAAGGGTATCAAGTTGAAAATTTGAGAGAATATAGAGGGGAAATTTGAACTGAATCAGAAGATACTATGTGCATGCAGATTGTCATAAGGGCGTGTCTGAGGAATGGACTAGGGAATTAAGTTGGAACTTTTAGGGAATACTTGAAGGGGTAGATTAATTGACCAAAAGGCAATATGCGCACGCTACTACTAATACTACTACCACTGCTACCACTACTACAACTACTCCAACTGCTACTTCCATTGCAACTACTACTAACGCTAAGAATATTAAGGTAAAAACTTCAGGAAGTGTTGGGGAGGGGGGAAGTTGAACTAACTTGGATATAGAGGGTATCAAAAGAACATATCTGCAATATCATAGCAACGGCTAATTGTATCAATTAGAAAATTGCAAGGCTTGATGAGGGGGATGTTCATAGTGGTTAATTGTATCAAGTTGAAACTTCCGGGGCTTGATGAGGGGGATGTTCAACTGACCAAAAGGCAACGTTTTAATATTATTGCTGCTACTAGTGATAGTGCTTACTAAAAGGCACTATGTACATGTTGCTACTATTGCTGCGAATAAGACTGATATGACTGCTACTTCTACTGAGGTTAAGGATGATATGGGGAATCTTTCTGGGAACATTTGGGGGTTGTTAAAGTAAATAAAAACACATTATGTGCATTCAGGTTCTAAAAGTATGTATGAACATTTTCTCAGGAATAGCTTAGAGTATTAAGTTGAAACTTCAGGGCGTGTTGAGAGGGATGCTCAACTAACTAAAGGGCACTCTGTGCATACTGCTTCTACAGCTACTTTTTATACTATTACTATTGTTGCTGCGACTACTACTACTGAGGCTAAGGGTAGGAAGTTCAAACTTTCAGAGAATATTTAGGGGGATGTTAAACTAAATTAAAACACACCCTGTACAAGCAGGTGATCAGAAAGGTGCATCAGTAATATCCAAGGAATGGTTTAGGTTATTAAGTTGAAACTTTCAGGACATGTTAAGGGGGATGTTGAACCAGACAAAATACAAAATTTGCATACTACAATAAATACCAACAGTTACTACTACTACGATTACTACTATGACTGCTACTGCTACAACTACTACCGTGACGACTATTACTTTACTACTGGAGCTAAGTATATTACAGTGAAACTTTCAGGGAATGTTGAAGAGAATAGTGAATTAAATTGATACACACTATGTGGACCCAGACTATTAAAAGGCCGTAACAGCTATTTCTCAGGAGTAGCTTAGAATGAAACGTTCCGTGCATGTTAAGGGGGATAAAAACATAAAATCGAAGAAAGGAAGAAGACGAGGACAATAAGGGGAATGTTGAACCAACCAAAAGTTACTTTATGTATACTACCCCTACTACTTCTCATACTACCCTAATAATACCCGTACTATTAAGGCTAAGGGTATTAAGAAGTTTTCAGATAACGTTGGGGATATGTTAAATTAAATTGAAACACGCTGTATTTATGCAGGTTGTCAAATGGCGGTATCTGCAGTATACTAGGAACAGCTTAGAGTATTAGGTTGAAACTTTCCAGAGCATGCTGAGGGGTATTTCGAGCTAATAGAAATAGCATAGATACAATTTTCTGGGAATGGTATTAAGTTTTATTTTTCAAGAAAACTTGAGGAGGTGTGAAACTAAATTCAACAATACTATTTGTCCAGATTTTGAAAAGAACGTATGTTATTAAAAATTGTTCTAAAATTTTATCCAACATATAAATAGTATGCGAAACTATGGATTCTTATAGAAAAAACCCAAAGAGATCTGAAATTTTATTGTATTTTCCAATGAAAAAGACTATGCCAATAAAAAACGAACAGAAATTAATTCCAAAATCTTTTCCCACTAAACAAGTTTTTCAAAGAAAAGTGAAGAGCTACATTAAACAAAAAATGAGCAGAAATAAAGTCAAATAATTTTCCAAGCGTCAAACTACCAAAAAATAACCATCAATAAATAAATGAAACTTAAAACGAGCAGAAATTACCATAGATAACCGAGTCATCAGAAACAAGAATAAATGGGACTGACGCCCCCATGCCTTCTGAAGACCAGAACATAGTTTGCACTTTACTGAAAACGAAATACATTTTAAACACTTTTACCTTTTTTAAATTTAATAAACCCAGAATTATTAAGACTTTAAGGAATGAATATCAGTATATCTATATTAGACTGTGAATCAATATTCATTTGTTGTTTTGTTCAATATTCTTGGTTATGATGGTTTTTTTTCGATATTATAAGAAATAGGAATATTCAGCTCGAAGTAAGAATTGTTTTCAATTAAGTACAAATTATGTTCTGTTCTTTAGAAGGCACGGGGTCTTCAGCCCCACTCATCTTAGTTTCTGCTCGTCTTGAATTTGATTCGATTATTTATTGTAATTTCTGCTCGTTTTTGGGTTTCATTTATTTATTCATCTTTTTTTTTCTACGCCTAAAATTCTAAATAGAATTTTTTTTTTGGAGTATTCTACATCTAACTACCAATATTAAAAACCTGTCCGGCCGTATTTTTCAGGTTGCCCTCTCTCCGCAGGCTGCCCCTTCCACGGTGGAGCTAAAGCTACAAAATTCACAAAAAAAACATTTCCTATAATTCCCTTCCTCCCAAAACTCCCCAGTACAAAAAAAAAATCCCAAATGCTCCAAATGAAAAACTTTATCTTTATATCATTTTGCTAAATATATATATATATATATATATATATATATATATATATATATATATATATATATATATATATATATATATATATATATATATATATATATATATATATATATATATATACATATATATATATATATTTATATATATATATATATATATATATATATATATATATATATATATATATATATAATATATATATATATATATATATATATATATATATATATATATATATACATATATATATATATATATATATATATATATATATACTATATATATATATATATATATATATATATATATATATATATATATATAGGCCTATACATATTCTTATAAAATGATATATTATGTATAGGCTATTTTAGAGTATTTTATTAATTATTTATTTAAGTGTATGATCTTTTATTTATTACTATATTAAAACTTATTGTAAAAATTGATATGTTACATTATTGATGTGATTAATAATGTTTATTATTAACTAATTATATATGAAAAGTTTTAAAGTAATTTAATATTAAAGATTCTCATGATGTCTGCATTTTACAATGTCTAATTCTGGTGATTTGATTAATTGATAAATTTTTCCTCTTCTGAAATAATATTAAAAAAATTTTCTAAACTGTTCTCAAAGAGAGGGTTAGCAGGGTAAAGTATGTTCGATTTCCTCCTTCTGATTTACATTATCCTGCTGGTCCTCCCTTTAAGAACCTCCTGGTCCTCGTGATGTCCATTACCGTGCTGGTTCTCCCTTTAAGAACTTCTTGGTCCTTCTGATGTACACTACCCTGCTGGTCCTCCCTTTAAGATCCTCCTGGTCCTCTTGATGTCTATTACCGTGCTGGTCCTCCCCTTGAGAACCTCTTGGTCCTTCTGATGTACACTACCCTACTGGTCCTTCCTTTAAGAACCTCCTGGTCCTCGTGATGTCCATTACCATGCTGGTCCTCCCTTTGAGAACCTCTTGGTCCTTCTGATATACACTACCCTGCTGGTCCTCCCTTTAAGATCCTCCTGGTCCTCGTGATGTCCATTACCGTTCTGGTCCTCCTTTTGAAATCCTCTTGGTCCTGTAGCTATAAAAAATCTATAGGCTGAGACAATTGCGGTAATGAAGATTGACCGCGTCAAATGTAATATTATGCTTTAAGGCTGCGAACTTACACCTTATAAGTTCTCCGATAGCGCCACTTATAGCGCTAAGGACTGTGCCATATGTAATATTCTGATTTAAAGTGGTGTACCGATCGCGCCAGTTCTTTCGGGGTGATTTTTCTTAGGCTACTTAATAGGCTAGGCAAGCTATAAAAATAATGAGAAAATTGAGTTTATGATCGTGCCACAGCAATGGGGAGCAAAGTAAATTTAGGACCGCGCCACCCTCAATCATTGAGAGAAAATAAAATATGTAATTATATAAATGTAACCTCTTTTCCTCGAACTATCTGGAGATCAGATCCCTGGGAGCGCTACCTTGGAAGTATGCGAACTAATTATCTGTCGTGCGACTAGATACAGACATATAAAATAAGGTAAACTCAAGTAGAAAAGCAATAGTTTTATTATGACTTACATGTTTAGGTGTACAGCAGTGGTTCACTTCAAATGACAATGATAAAGGCAAGGATAAATTGGCTCTCAAAGATAATGTTGATGACAATAGAGACAATCCATAGTTCCACTATTTTCTTAATTTCGTTTGACCTATACTGTCGCATATCTCCTATTTTTATTTTCGCAGATTAAATACACTTATTATTTAAATTTACTTCATCTCTGCGATGTCTCTCAGAATAATTGAACAAATTTCTGGTTATGCCATGTCCTCCTTGCGAGACATGAGGTTCAAAAGATTGTGACATTATACCGCTGGATATTTTATTTATTGTTACGTCCTCTTCGTAACCTCTGTTGCAATTTCTTAAGGTAGAAATTCCTTCCCCTACCTTAGCCGGGTAGACAAGCCTTTCGTTCGCTACGTCTAATAATACTCTATTAGACCTTAAAAAATTTGCGCCGATAATGGCTTCGTACGGAAGGTTCTCGCATATTATAAAATTTATCGGAAAGATTCTATTATCCCTTTTTATGTCTAGGCGAATTGAACCTCTTGCATCCAATTTGTGCCCTGTCACGCTAGTTAAATTGGGATTATTAAAATTTCTTTGTTGTCTAATATGCGGAGGCAACATATCAAATGCACATGAGTTTATAATGTTTGCAGTAGCACCAGAGTCAATTAAGGCTCTAAATTAAACATTTGCTACACAAAAATCATTAAATATAGGTAACTTATTATTACTATCACTACAGGACGGTACTACTATTGTTTTGGACCTATTAAATATTCTGGGCGCCCTCTGGGTCCAACTTATATTTCTGAGGGGCCTGAAACGTTTCCCTGAGGATATATTTCGTGCGTCGGTGCCTGCAATAGATATTCGGATATGTTCGTGGAATCTCTAGCTGTGGCAGTGCCGGCTGCTGGCGCTGACTGCCAATGCCGTCGGCTTGAAAAGTTTTCATGTCCCGTTGGCCAATTAACTATTTCCCGTCGGCAAATTTTCGGGATTTCTATGTATTATTCTCGCATTATATTGGCTTTGGCGAGTATTTGGGTTTTCAAATCGGTAATTAATTTGTCTATTGGGGGGAGGATTGTACAAATTTGGTTGATACGCATGGTAAGGTACTGATTGGCGCAATCTTCCCTGGCTATAGCCTAGTGCACCACTGGCGCTAAAATTTGTTCTTCCGAACAAATGGTTGCCATAATTTTGCGTATTACCGACGGCAATCTTTGGTGTGCGATTAGGGACATAACGGCACTCTCTCGCGATATGCCCAACACGATTACAAATATAGCATCTTATTATTGTAGGGTTATTTTCATAACTAATTTGTTTGACAGGCTGAAAACGTACTGTTTTCTGCCTAGCGGTTTCTTGCGTTTTATTTCTTTGTGGCACTGGGGAGTTATCCCTTGAAAAGAATTTGGGAGACGCCTGATCGCCCTTGAAGGTCATGCTTGCGTTTGATTCGCCTAGGCTATTTATTTTTGATTTACTGTGATTAGCCACCATCGTATCAACTTCGATCAATCGCCCTACCTCCTGAACTGCAAGATCCAAAGTCTGAATATTTTTGGATATTACCATTCTATATAGTTTTGGGGGTAGCCCTTGCAAAAAGGTATTTAGTATGACTTTTTCATACAGTTCTCCTGAACCTTTTCCGTATTTTGCCTCTACTGAAATGCGTATATTATCAAGATATTCTCTTATGTTTTGTGAATGGTCAATGCACACCATTCCGTGTTTTAATTTATTTGCGGAACTGGTTTCGATAAATCTGTCTTTAAATGCCGTTAACAATTTGTCCACCGTATTTATTGGCAAGCTGGCGTCGTCACCTATAGTATGTTCAATCTGCTTTAGAAAGGTTAAGGCCTGGCCTTTTAATCTTAAAAGAAGCATGCCGACTAACGTTTCTAGCTCTGTTTTTGTTAATTCTACAAACTGGGCCAATTGGATGTTAAATTCGTCGATATCTGATTGTCCATTGTACTGCGGGATAGACTTTGCTATTTCTATATTTTTCGCGACCAACTTTTGCGCCATTAATAAATCGCTTAATTCTTCTGTCATTTTTTTTGCGTTCGAATAACTCAGAATAAATTTATTTTTTTTTCACTTAACCTATTTTGGGGGAGGCTATTATCTCCTATGAGATATTTTAAAGGGTTTTTCCTATAATAGCTTAGCGGCAATAGGTCTAATCACTTTTCTTATATGTCTGTATCTTCCCAATGATTAAATTTAAATCACAAAGTTTATAGCCTAATTAGTTCGCCTGTTTTCCTCCAATTTCCGACCGTGCCATATGTAGCGATAAAAATTTATAGACTGAGACAATTGCGGTAATGAAGATTGACCGCGTCAAATGTAATATTATGCTTTAAGACTGTGAACTTACACCTTATAAGTTCTCCGATAGCGCCACTTATAGCGCTAAGGACAGTGCCATATGTAATATTATGATTTAAAGTGGTGTACCGATCGCGCCAGTCCTTCTGATGTACACTACCCTACTTGTCCTTCCTTTAAGAACCTCCTGGTCCTCGTGATGTCCATTGCCGTGCTGGTCCTCCCTTTGAGAACCTCTTGGTCCTTCTGATGTACACTACCCTGCTGGTCCTCCCTTTAAGATCCTTCTGGTCCTCGTGATGTCTATTACCGTGCTGGTCCTCCCCTTGAGAACCTCATGGTCCTTCTGATGTACACTACCCTGCTGGTCCTCCGTTTGATAACCTCCTGGTCCTCGTGATGTCCATTACCGTGCTGGTCCTCCCTTTGAGAACCTCTTGGTCCTTCTGATGTACACTACCCTGCTGGTCCTCCCTTTAAGATCCTCCTGGTCCTCGTGATGTCCATTACCGTGCTGGTCTCCTTTTGAAAACCTCTTGGTCCTGTAGCGATAACAAATTTATAGGCTGAGACAATTGCGGTAATGAAGATTGACCGCGTCAAATGTAATATTATGCTTTAAGGCTGTGAACTTACACCTTATAAGTTCTCCGATAGCGCCACTTGTAGCGCTAAGGATAGTGCCATATGTAATATTATGATTTAAAGCGGTGTACCGATCGCGCCAGTCCTTCTGATGTACACTACCCTACTGGTCCTTCCTTTAAGAACCTCCTGGTCCTCGTGATGTCCATTACCGTGCTGGTCCTCCCTTTGAGAACATCTTGGTCCTTCTGATGTACACTACCCTGCTGGTCCTCCCTTTAAGATCCTCCTGGTCCTCGTGATGTCTATTACCGTGCTGGTCCTCCCCTTGAGAACCTCTTGGTCCCTCTGATGTACACTACCCTGCTGGTCCTCCGTTTGAGAACCTCCTGGTCCTCGTGATGTCCATTACCGTGCTGGTCCTCCCTTTGAGAACCTCTTGGTCCTTCTGATGTACACTACCCTGCTGGTCCTCCCCTTAAGATCCTCCTGGTCCTCGTGATGTCTATTACCGTGCTGGTCCTCCCCTTGAGAACCTCTTGGTCCTTCTGATGTACACTACCCTACTGGTCCTTCCTTTAAGAACCTCCTGGTCCTCGTGATGTCCATTACCGTGCTGGTCCTCCCTTTGAGAACCTCTTGGTCCTTCTGATGTACACTACCCTGCTGGTCCTCCCTTTAAGATCCTCCTGGTCCTCGTGATGTCTATTACCGTGCTGGTCCTCCCCTTGAGAACCTCTTGGTCCTTCTGATGTACACTACCCTGCTGGTCCTCCGTTTGAGAACCTCCTGGACCTCCTGATCTACGTTACCATACTTTCAGAGCAGATTAATAGTTTTTGGTGATTATCTCAGAAACATGAAAATTATCAGATACGATTTTTAGGTCTGACAATCACCCTGTAGTAGTGTAGTGGATTGATCTCTGCTTGGCAACACGGGACCCAAGATTTGATTCCAGCTGCCGCAAGGCGGGATGACAGGCTCGGTAATATGGTAGATTTTGCGGTACATAATTCTTCCAAGGGAGGGGAAAAACGGAAAGATGCGTTTTAGATTTGACAACTCGTATGGACAACCACTTGTCTGAATAAAGGAGGTAGCTGATACCTTAGACCTAAGATCCGCCTGTGCCTCCAGAGGCACCCGTATCTAGGAATTGGCATATGATCTTACATGGATCGGATTTTCCAGTTTCCGACTATTTCTGTCGTGATTCGTGATATACAGTATTTCATCAACAATAAGTAAAAATAAAGGAAGGTGGAAAGGAATAAAGTAGAGGGAAAAAAGGAGAAGAAAGGAGGAAAAATAGAGGAGGAAGGAACCTAAAAATATTTGGAACCAATAAAAATACAAGACAGTGAGGTGAACCAATCGGTATAAAGGGCTGAGTTTCGGAGGTTGGTCGATTGCTATCAGTTTGTCACAAAATGTCTTGTAACATTTTTTAATTAACACAGTAGCGGTGAAATCAGAACTGTAAATTTGCCGTTCCGCTTGTAATCCAGATTATGAAAATTCTGTTCCACTGACAATCAGGATTGTGAGCTCATAATATAGATTGTGAATTTGACAACTATGCTCGAAAGGAAGGTTGTGGATTTGGGTTGTTGATTTTGCCCAGTTGTGAGTTTATAAACTTTGTTGTTCCACAGGTTACGATTCGACAATTTGGTTGTATAAACTTCCTTGTTCCGGTTTTTCAGCCATTACTTTGCTGCACCCTATTCTGTCACTGTCTTCTGTCTCTTGTTAAGGGATGGATGATTTTAATATATGATTTGCCTGATTAAATACTTGTATTATTAAAGGAAACAGTTGTTTCCCTTCTTTGTTTTATTTTCGTTGTACTGGAAGTTTTTTGTCAATTTAATGTTAAATTCTTTCTTTCTTTTTCGATTTTTTCTCTTATTTAAAATTTATTTTTTTACATTTTAACTTCCAGTAAGTTTTTCTTTTTGTTTATTTGCAAAGCTCACTATTTGCTTACAAAATTCTAGTAAAAAAGAAAAGGAATTGAAAAAAGCTTTAGAAAGTTTATTGAGAAAGGTTAGTCAGGGCACCTCTTTCGATCTTTCCTTAAACAGACGTGTGAAATGGAAGCTAAATAATTTTGTCTATTTAAAACCTGATTATTTCTTCTTTGTTCCTGTGTGAAATTTTAAGCCAAGTATAAGGATGAATATTTAAATTCCACCTTTTTGGCTTTCCTTTCAGAAAATTTGAGCTATTAAAAAACAAAAATGTTTTGAATCACAGGAGTTTTTTTCCAAGCAGTCTTTCTGTTTTTTTTTTTTATTTATTATTATTAGCATTAGTCACGAGCAGTGTTTGTCTTTATAATTCGATTATCTTTATTTACGCTTTTTTAATTAATGTGTTTTAATTTATTTTTAATACATGGTTATTGTAATTTTTCTAGTATTTTGTTGCAGAATTTTTCTTTAGGTAATCAATATTATTTATAGACTCTCTGTAGGACTTTTTACTTTCTTTTTAATACGAAATTTCTTATGTTTTTTTTTACTTTTTCGTGTGTATTTATGATACACTATTTATAATATTATTGTTATTATAATATCAATATCAATAATATTATTGATAATAATATTGTGTAATATTATTATCCTAAGTTTGTATCTTGGCTGTATTATTTTATACTTTATTTGAGTTATTTAATTTATAATGTTTTTGTTCATGTCATTTGTTATTGTGATATACACCATAGGGACAGCAGTGATTCTCTTTCAAACTTAAACAGTAGTTGTTCTCTTTTGTTTTTAGGCATTTTGCCAAGAAACGTAGTGATTCTCTTTAATCGTAGACAGTAATGATTCTCTTTCGTTTTTAGGCATTTTGCCAAGAAACGTGAAGATTCTCTTTTAATCGTAAACAGTAATGGTTCTCTTTTGTTTTTAGGCATTTTGCCAAGAAATGTAGTGATTCTCTTTTAATCGTAAACAGTAATGATTCTCTTTTGTTTTTAGGCATTTTGCCAAGAAACGTCAATACAGTGAAACTGCCAACCTAATTGAAGGAATTTCAAATGTTGTACTACACCTCCAAACTTTCAAAGAAGTTCCACACATCCAAGGCTTTGTCACACAGTTCCAGTCTGTTCAAGAGAGTCTTGGCAAGCAGATTTTACAGGATTTTAAGGAGTCCCTTGAAAATCCAAGCCGCACCGGGCCGTCCATGAATGAACTAGGACAATCCTGTAAAGTGCTTAATGTTATCGGTCATACTTATAGGTACGCTAAACTCGTGAATTTAAAGAAGTAACTCCTTAATTATATTTTTTTCTTATGCATACTCATAAGTTTATTAAAACCTAGTTGAAACCATAGGTTTAAATAGTTTGATAAAGCCTATGTATCTTTAATTTGACTTAAGTCTCGTCCGGTCTTTGGGGCTGTATTGGGGCTGCTTCTCTTGTGGAAATTTGATAAATATGGTGACGATAGTCTGATCAGTCTGGTGCTAGAAGGAGTTGCTGGCGAAGGCTTTAGGTCTCAGAATTACCAACCCATCTCTGACGGGATTGGCCTTGGGGGTGCGTGCCGTTTACCCTTCTTCGAAGGTGATTTTTGGTAGCCGGTTGGCTGACACTCGTTGAATGTGACCAAGCCAGTGGAACTGTTGTATCGGGATCCTGTCTATGATGGTACGGGACCACGGAGGAGTTTACGCA
This sequence comes from Artemia sinica, assembly GCA_027921565.1. Taxonomy (NCBI): domain Eukaryota; kingdom Metazoa; phylum Arthropoda; class Branchiopoda; order Anostraca; family Artemiidae; genus Artemia; species Artemia sinica. Next base: position 25,770,503 of record CM051261.1, on the reverse strand, counting down.
TGTTTTCGTTCAATACCCGGTCAACGTAGGTAATCCCCGCTACGTGGTGGAGACAGGGTCAAATCCAGCATTGTTTTTCGGGGGGGGGGGTAATAAAAGGATTTTTTCTGGGGGAGGGGGTACAAAAAAAATATTTTTAAAAACGCATCAAAAAGTTGTTTATATTCATTTTTGTTACGTTTTTTACGAGTCGGACAAACATTTTAAGGGGGGGGGGGTAAAAACCCCTAACCCCCTGGATACTTGGGTGGAGGTATTCCGTTCATCATAAATCTTTATTGACCAGATTCGGCTTGAGTTTATGGTAATTATTGTAGAGTTACAAGAAACGGACTTTCAAAGACGTCGACTGTGCTTTTGTTTTCCACATTGGAGGTAGGCTTTTGAACCTCCAACTAGCCTAGCCATGTCTTTGCCCTATCGATTTTGAGTGATCATTGTTAGGAACAATGAGGCAGCTTGGTAGACGAAGGAATCGATGTTTTCAACTGGCTCTCCTTTGATTGTTATCTTCAAAGTTCTTGACGCACGGTCTCTGTATACCCGCATGGTATCGGGTTTGGCTGCATTAATGGTCATTTCAAAGGCTTCAGTAGCTGACACGAAATCATCAGTGTGCTTGAAGAATGTTTCTATGCTATTAATTAACAAAAAAAAATTCCCAAAAATAAGTTTTTCAAAGAAAACTAAGGCCATTTTAAACTTAAGCTCAGCAGATACAACTACCTTTTAAAATTCAAACTCAAAACGACCAGAAATTACTATTAAAGAATAAATGAAACCCAAAACGAACAGAAATTAAATAAACAAGCATAGCAAAAACATACAACAAGTAATAATATAAATGAATAAATAGATCTTAAAGCGAGTAATGCTTAGATTGAATATGAAAATCAAGCTTGAGACGAAAAAAAATATTTTGCTATTGAAGCATAAATGAAATTTAAAACGAAAAGAAATTAAATAAACAGTCAATGCAAACAAACATACAATAGATATTAATGTAAATGAATAAATAAATCTTAAAACGAGTGAAACTTAAATTGAATATGCAAATCAAGCTTGAAACGAACAAATATCACTACAAACAAGAGTTTGGGCATCACCTTCTCTCATTGTAAAAGTCTAAAACCTACTGCGTTATTGCCGCTTTACTGAAAATATTCAATTTAAGTTTCACTCGGTTTAAGATTTATGTATTCATTTACATTAATATCTATTATATGTTTGTTGCAAGTTTATACGAGCATACTTTCCATAAAACCATATATGCCCCCCAGAGCAATACTTACAACGTATGCCCCGGGCCCTGGGGGGTTGAGTAGACACAGGAGTTTTTCTTATTTGACCTTTGAACTATTTTTAACAAAATGGCCGTACGTGAAGGAGTTTTGTTATATGATCTTTGAAGTATTTGGAACAAAATGACTACCTCAGTTTTTTTTATCAGATGTATATGGGGGGAAAGGGCTTGGAGGGGGAGGGGGCTAGTTGCCCTCCGATCACTTTCGACTCTTAAAAAGGGCACTAGAACTCTCGATTTCCAATCGAATGAGCCCCCTTTGAAGTTTATACGACAACTCCTTCTATATGAAGTGCCTCTGGGGAAAAAAAATAAATAGTGTTGGGGGAGGCAAGCTGCCCTCCGATCACTTTTGCCTCTTAAAAAGTGAATTACAACTTTCAACTTCCATTCAAATGAGCCCTCTATGAGGTTTAGACGAGCATCCATTCCATAACAACCAGATGTGCTCCTAGGGCATTGAACTATTTTAATAAAATGTCTATCTCAAAATTTTTATCTGATACATTTAGGGCGTGGAGGGCGGGGGGCTAGTTGCCCTCCTATCTCTTTTGACTCTTAGGAAATGAACGAAACCTTTCAATTTGCAATCAAATGAGCTCTCTCCGAAGCTTATACGATCATCTCTTCCATAAGAACTATATATGCCCCCAGAGCATTACTTCAACGCCTGCTCCTGGGCCCTGGGGAGATGCGTTGACACAGCAGTTTTTCTTATCTGACCCTTGTACTATTTTTAATGAAATGGCTATTTTAAAAATTTTATCGGATGGACTTGGGAAAAAAGGATGTTTGGGGGGGGGGCTAGTTGCCCTTGGATATCTTTTGTCTCTTAAAAAGTGAATTAGAACTTTCAATTTTCAATCAAGTGAGCCCTCTCTGAAATTTATACGAGCATCCCTTTCATAACAGCTATATACGCTCCCAGGACAACACTTAAAACGCCTACCTCCCGGGTCCTAGAAGGTGGTGTTGACACCGGAGTTTTGTTATCTAATTTTTGAGCAATCTTTTAAAAACTAGCTATCTCAAAATTAGTAGCGGATAGTTTTGAGGAAAAAGGCGTGGGGGGGGGGGCTAGTTGCCCTTAAATCTCTTGACTCTTAAAAAGTGAACTAGAACTTTCAATTTTCCATCAAATGAGCCCTCTATGAAGTTTATACAAGCATCCCTTTCATAAGAACCATACATGCCTTTAGGGCATAACTTAAAACGCCTTCACCCGGGTCCTAGGGGTTTGTATTGACACCGGAGTTTTTCTTATCCGACCTTTCAACTACTTTTAACAAAATTTCTATCTCAAAATTTTTATCAGATGGGTTTGGAAAAAGAAGTTGCGAAGGGGGGGGGGGGGGCTAGTTGCCCTCGGATCTCTCTTTACTATTCAAAAGTGAAGTCGAACTTTGAATTTCCAATCAAATGAGCCTATCAGATTCATTAACTTATCAGATGCATTTGGGGAAAAAGGGGCGTGGGGGGGGGGGCTAATTGCCCTCCAATCTCTTTTGACTTTCAAAAACTGAACTAAAACTTTCAATTTCCATTCGAATGAGCCCTCTCTGAAGTTTTTTACGAGCATCCCTTCCATAACAACCATATATTCCCCTAGGGCATAATTTACAACGGCTGCCCTCGGGCCCAGGGGGGCTTTAGGGGGACTTCGTCGACCCCGGAGTTTTCGTTATATGGTCTTTGAACTATTTTTTTTAAAAATGGCTATCTCAAAGTTCTTATCGGATGGGTTTGAGGAAAAAAGGGCGTGGGGGGGGGGGGGTTAGGTGCCCTCCAATCTCTTTTGACTCATAAAAAGTGAACTAGAACTTTCAATTTCCAATCAAATGAGCCCTCTTTGAATTTTATACGAGCATCCCTTCCGTAAAAACCATATATGCCCCCAGGGCATAACTTACAACGCCTGCCCCCGGGTCATGGGGCGTTGTGACGACACCGCAGTTTTTGTTATATGATCTTTAAACTATTTTTAACAAAATAGCTATCGCAAGTTTTTATCGGATGCATTTGGAAAAAAAGGGCAAAGGGGCGGACTGTTTACCCTTCGGTATATTTTTACGCTTAAAAAGTGAACAAGAACTTTTAATTTCCAATCAAATGAGCCCTCTAAAGTTTTTACGAGCATTCCTTCCATAAGAACCATATATGCCCCCAGGGCATAACTTATAACCCTTGCCCTGAAGAATGTGGGGGAGTATCCTGCTTAAAGATATAATTTCCAGAACGTTCATTGAACAAAATGGCTATCTCAAAATTTTGATTGGATGTGTTTGGTGAAATGGTGGCCGTGGAAGGGGTGTTAGTTGCCATCCAATCACTTTCGACTATTAAAAAGGCACTAGCCATTTAAATTTCCAATCTAATGAGCCCTTTTTGAAGTTTCTATGACAACGCTTTCTATAAAAAACCTCATTTGCCCACAGGGGATAACTTACAACCCTTGCCCTGAGGGTTCTGGGGGGGGGGGGTTGTCATCCTCAAAGGCCTAATTTCCAGAATTTTCAACTGCGTTGAACAGAGTGGCTATCTGAAAATTTTGATTGGATGTGTTTGGGGAAAAGGTGGGCGTGAGAGGGGGGTTAGTTGCCCTCTAATCACTTTCGACTATTAAAAAGGCACTAGCCCTTTGGATTTCCAATCGAATGAGCCCTTTTTGAAGTTTCTACGACAAAGCTTTCTATAAAAACCTTATATGCCCCCAGGGCATGACTTACAGCCCTTGCCCTGAGGATTGTGGGGGGAGTGTCCTCCTCAAAACATAATTTCTATCTAGAAATCAACTACGTTGAACAAAATGGCTGTCTCAAAATTTTTATTGGATGTGTGGGGAAATGGTGGGCGTGGAAGGGGTGTTAGATGCCCTTCGATCACTTTTGACTCTTAAAAAGGGCACTAGAACTCTCGATTTCCAATCGAATGAGCCCCCTTTGAAGTTTATACGACGATCTCTTCCATATGAAGGACCTCGAAGAAAAAAAAAAAAATATTGGAGCTGTATGGCCTTTACTATAGGCAACGCTATAGCGTTGCCTGTCATTAATTTTCACAATATCATCTGCGCATGCCAGTTTTGTCCATCAATTATTTTCTTGCCAGCCGTTGGGTCATCGACCGCTTCAACAAGTGATCCGCATTGAGGAGTGTTTTGAAAAGATGGGGAGACAAGAGACGACAGTATACAATCACCTGGTGATGTAAGAAATACATTTGTTGGTCGCTCAGGCATCTGGGCCTGGCCCTTGAACTTTGAATACATGTCCTTAATCAAAATATTATATTTCCAGGGACTCCATAGTATAGCAGAATGTGGCAGAGTCCTTCACACCGTATCAAGTCAAAAGCCTGCTAGAAATCGATGAATTGTAATAGCAGCTCTTTCGGATATTCGATATATTTCTCTGTCAGTTCCCGAGTTGAAAAAAATCTGGTCTAGGGTGGAATAGTCTTTTCGAAAGCCGACCTGATATTCCTCTATGATATGATTCATTTGAGATTTCAGTCGATCAAAGAGTATTTTTATAATAATCTTTGCCGGTTGACTTATCAGGCTCATTGGTCTGTAGCTATTGCAGTCATCCTTTTATCTCTTTTTAAAAAGGGGGACAAAAGTCTGGCTTGTCCCATTTTACCTCTAAATCTCTTGGACTATCTGTCTTGGCTTTTTCTACAATTAGCCATGTCTGGATGCCTGCAAAATACTTGATTTTATTTCAAAATCAAATTTAGCCCAGGACCTGAGGAAATGACCCGTTCCCCAGAGGTTTGTTATGATCTTGTGGTAGAAAGCAGTTCTGACTGAATAGCATCCGGGCTAGAGGTTTTATTAGTCTTTAGGGATTTTATTGTGGAAGATACTTCACGTTGGAGGAGATATCGTGATAATGGGTACCTATTGGGTATAATGGGTACGTCTATCGGGTACCGTGATAATGGGAAAGACAATAAGATACTGGAGTTGGGCTTTAATGTGAGATTCTGGATTTTGGAGAAATATTAGATCTATCGTTCTGTTCTTTCCCCAGAGTCTGTTATGGGATGTTTCTTTTTGTCTAATAGAGTAGAAGTGACTGAATGCTTCTTTTTCGATAGTTCACGGACTTTCTTGTACATGAAGTGGCTTTCACATTTCTGGAAGGCCTCATTACACTCGCGACACTTTTCATTGACGCACTGCCACATACCCTTCTGGATTTTTTTTATATATATATTAGGCGTTTCAGCCTCTTGTATTCGTCCTGAATTTTTCTGTTGTCTTTGTTAGCATGGGCACGCTTCTGTTCACAAAGATCTAGGATTTCGGGTTTATCCATGGTTTATCCAAGTGAGTGAAATCCTAGGATCCTCATTAGCCGTTTCCCTGATGAAGGATGTGCTTCTGTCGACCAGTCGCTGCATTTTGTTTGTGATTGGAGCTCCCGTAGTTTGGATATTTGACAACTTGTTTGAGAGTGTTCTTTTAAACTAGCTTCCATATTTTTAAGTAGATCCACACCATGTCTTGAAAAGCTTTTCTTAAGCTGTTGGAGTCTCCAAAGGCGTATATTTAGTTAAAAAATAACTATAACATGGTCTGAATCGAAGTCACCACCGGTTATGGAATTTTTGTTCTGCGGTGATACTTTCCATCTTTTGCGGACAAGTATATAGTCTGTCATATTTATTGTGTGGCCGTCTGGGATTTCCATTGACTTTTCTCTGTTCTTTATGACGAAACATAGTGCTTGTGATAAAAATTTCATTTTTGAGGCAGAATTCAAAGAGTATTTCATCCCTTTGATTTTGTCGTCTATGTCCAAAATTACGCATGACGTCTTAAAGTCCTTCATTTGATTGACCTTCGATGATGCTAAAGTCTTCAATTATGAACATAACATCTTTTCTTTGGGAAGATTATCCACGGTGTGTTGGAACTGGGCGTAGAGACCTTCAGCTTCTTGGTCACCTGGGGATGAGTCTGGGGAATGAACTTGAATAATGTTCATGTTGGCAATGGATCCCTTGAGATGGATGGTAATGATACGCTCAGAGACTGGATGGACGGCATGGAGAGACTGTTTGGCTCGCTTAGAAAGCAGGAAACTGACATTTTGGCGTAAAAATTCATCTCTTCTTCCAGGTGTAATGAGGGTGGCCCCATTTATAGGTTCTATTCCTGTTGAGAGTAGAAGAGTCTCTGATAATCAAATATGTCTCAACCGTAGGGGTTGAGCTGATTTATAGCTAATTCCAATTTTTCTGGCTCAGCTAGTTTGCTTACTTTTAATGCTCCAAGTGCGATTAATGTCTCAAGGGTTAATATAGATTATATTTTCTCCGACTGGAGAAAGTGATCGTTGGTTGCCCCGGACTGGTAGCTACAGTTCTTATCTATTTTTATAATTGTCAACGTTATTAAGACTAGAAGTTTCATGGCTATTTTATAGCAGCAAACCACTCCTCTCTACCCTTGGCAGAGGACATTATATATTCTGATCGTAAAGCCAGATTAAGAGAAATTAAATGACTCAGACTCTATTTTTAAATAATCCTCAGAAGTTCAGTGGCATCTATGTCATAGCTTCAGTGTCATCTAGCATAGTAAAGTAAACAACGCATTAATATTCAGTTACATTTCACCACAATCCTACTAAGCTGAATTCTATCGTATTATTATTTTTAATCAGACGTATGGTACATATGGAGGCTTTTGGTACATATGGAGGCTTTTGGTACATATGGAATCATGTGACCTAAAAAAATTCATTGTTTGAATCCTAATAAACACGTTCCTTATCCTGTTGTGTTGTATCGGATTAAAGACGCTTTTTGACTACTAAGGTCCTTGCGTCGGCCCTGTAGTGTGTTGCTACAGACGCCTTCTTCATCTTTTTCATCGTTTTTCATTTTCATATTTTTCTCGATACTTTTAATTAATATATTTACTTTTATTTTTTATATTTTTACTTTTATTTCTTATTTTGGACTTTATATTTTACTTTTATATTTTTTGCTTTTATATTTTTATTTTTATTCCACACCTTTTTTTGCCATGTTTATACCATTAGCTTCAAAGGACACTTTGTTTTTACTTTGGTAAAACAGCGAATCACATTTGGGAGCTATTGCTCCTTACTAGGATAAGATTTATCATTTTATTTTTATAAGCAGACAAACAACTTTGGATACTTTCCGTTATTAATTAAAAAAAACTTTCCGAACAAGAAGTTTTTCAAAGAAAAGTAAAGGCCATTTTAAACTTAAGCTCAGCAGACACAAATACCTGTTAAAATTCAAACTCAAAACGACCAGAAACTATTAAAGAATAAATGAAACCCAAAACGAACAGAAACTAAATAAACAATCATAGCAAAAAAACGTACAACAGGCAATAATATAAATGAATAAATAAATCTTAGCGAGTAAGGCTTAAATGGAATATGCAAATCAAGCTTGAAAAGAACAAAAATCACTACAAACAAGAGTTTGGCTATCGCCTCCTTCTCTCACTGTAAAAGTCTAAAACCTACTGTGTCATTGGCGCTTTACTGAAAACGAATTGTATCTTTCAACAATTAATATCATTATATATCAAATATTCAATATGATTTTGTTTATACTCTCCAAGACTGTTCAAGACACATATAGTTTTCAGTGAAGTGCCAATGACGCAGTAGGTTTTAGGCTTTTACAGTGAGAGAAGGAGGCGATAACCAAACTCTTATTTGTAGTGATTTTTGTTCGTTTCAAGCTTGATTTGCATATTCAATTTAAGTTTCACTCGTTTTAAGATTTATTTATTCATTTAAATTAGTATCTATTGTATGTTTGTTTGCATTGATTGTTTATTTAATTTCTGTTCGTTTTGGGTTTCATTTATACTTCAATAGCAACATATTTTTTTTTTGTTTTGAGCTTGATTTGCATATTCAATTTAAGCATTATTCGCTTTAAGATTTATTATTCATTTATATTATTACTTGTTGTATGTTTTTTGCTATCATTGTTTATTTAACTTCTGTTCGTTTTGGGCTTCATTTATTCATTAATAGTAATTTTTGGTTGTTTTGAGTTTGAATTTTAACAGGTATTTGTATCTCCTGATCTTAAGTTTAAAATGGCCTTCACTTTTCTTTGAAAAACTTCTTGTTCGGAAAGTTTTTTTTAAACTAATTTTTGTTCGTTTTTGATTGCAAAAAGTTTCAAGTTTTTAAAAATTCCTTATTTCAAAATCAAACTTTTTTTTTCTAATCAAATGTTCATCAAAGTATAAAAACTAGTATCAAAGTAACAATATCAAAGTTTAAAAATGGGTTTGTGTCAACCTCGGAGTTTTTATTATCTGATGTTTTAACTATTTTTAACAAAAAGGCTATCTAAAATTATTTATCGAATGGGTTTGGGGAAAAAAGGGTGTGGGAGGGGGGTGCTAATTGCCCTTCGATCTCTTTGACTCTAAAAGTGTACTAGAACGTTACATTTTCAATCAAATGAGCCCTCTCTGAAGTTTATACGAGCATCCCTTCTATAAGAACCATATATGCCCCTAGGGCATAACTTACAGCGCTTGTCCCCGGGCCCTGGGGGGTTGTGTCGACACCGTAGTTTTGTTAAATGGCCTTTGAACTATTTAAAAAAATGGCTATCTCAAAATTTGTATCGGAAGGGTTTTGGGAAAAAAGGGTGTGGGGTGGGGCTAGTTGCCCTCCGATCTCTTTTGACTCTTAAAAATTGAACTAGAACTTTCAATTTCAATTCAAATGAGCCCTGTATGAAGTTTCTACGAGCATCCCTTCCATAAGAACCATATATGCCCCCAGGGAGTAAGCTGTAATGCCTGCCCCTGGGCCCTGGGGAGTTTTGTCGACGCTGCAGTTTTTTCTATCCGATTTTTCAACTATTTTTAACAAAATGGCTATCTCAAAATTTTTATCGGATGCATTTGGGAGAAAAGGGCGCGGGGGGGGGATAGTTGCCCTCTCATCTCTTTTAACTCTTAAAAACTGAACTAGAACTTTCATTTTCCCATCAAGTAAGCTCTCTGTGAAGTTTATACGAGCATTCCTTCTATAACAGCTATATATGCCCCCGGGCATAACTTACAACGCCTATCCCGGGTCCTGGAGGATTATGTCTACCCCGGAGTTTTCATTATATGATCTTTGAACCATTTTGAAAAAATGGCTCTCTCAAAGTTCCTATCGGATGGGAGTAGTAAGTACCTATGGAATTTTCGGAGACGTATAGGAATCTCTATGTTATTTGCGTACGCCTCTACACCTTTTCAAAGAGATTCAGAAGTCCCTCACATGGCATTATACTTCTGGTCCATCTTGTGCTAGTTGGGTTATTGACTTACCAAGGCCAACCAGACAGGTTTCTGGAGGATATAGTCTGGTTTGGTGGGTATAGTCTGGTTTGGTGGGTATAGTCTGGTTTTGTGGGTATAGTCTGGTTTGGTGGGTTTAATCTGGTTTGGTGGGTATAATCTGGTTTGGTGGGTATAGTCTGGTTTGGTGAGTATAGTCTGGTTTGATGGGTATAGTCTGGTTGGATGGGTATAGTCTGGTTCGGTTTTTCAAAGAGAGTGAGTATTACACTTTACTTTTTTGTTTTTGTTTGTTTTTGTTTTTTTAAATCGAAAACTAGAGATTGTCAAATTGCGTATTTAGGAATTGTTTTGATTGACATTTTTGCAAAAAGGGATAGGGAATTCGCAAATTGGACACTATGAACGATATTAATTAATGTTTTGAATAATAGGAGTGTGAATGATTCTAATTAGTGATTGGATTGTATGAAGGTGGAGAAAAAAAAAGGATTAAACTGATTAGCAGTTAAGGTAACCCCAAAGGGGTTGTTAACTCAGGTAATTTGTTATAAATTTGAAGCAACATCAGTCTATGAAAATGGCTAACGACGATAGAATGACATTGTGAGTTGACCTAGCTTTACCTCTCCGATGTGGTCTGTATAATACACAAGTGATGTTTGAACAGTATTGTCAATTTAAAATAGGGTCTAACGTTTTAGTATACTAAAAAGTTGATACTAAGAGAGATGTAGATGGTAAGAAAAGAATTTTCTTACCATCTACATCCTTAGAAATCCTTAGAAATCCTTGCAAATCAAGTAGTAAGGTGTATGTGAGTACGAACCATCAAGGATCATAAGCACCAACGACTCTAACCAGCAGAGACATCAACTCCCCAAAGGTCCCTTATCCCCAAACTCGAAGGGCGCCTCCTCCCTCCAACTTTTTGGCCCCCCCTTTTTTTTAACATGATATATTTTTTTCAACTTTTTTTTTTACATGTCTTCGAATCAGATGAAACAAACTTAAATTACTATTCTAGTTTTTCTAAACCAGTATTGCCTATAACTTAATATATTCAAATATTTTTTTATAACTTGATTGGAAAAATAAAACTATTTCCGTAAAATCTGAGCTAATAAGGGTTTTTGACCGTAAACTCTAGTTTCTTGTATGAAAATTATGGAAAATACAATTATCTAGTTCAAATGTGAAACTTAAGTCCAGTTATGGATCGAAAAATAAACTATTTCTGTAAAATCTGAGCTAATAAGGGTTTTTGACCGTAAACTCTAGTTTTTTTGTAAGAAAATTATGGAAAATACAATTCTCTGGTTCAAATGTGAAACTTAAGTCGAAAAATAAAACTATTTCCGTAAAATCTGAGCTAATAAGGGTTTTTGACCGTAAACTCTAGTTTCTTGTATGAAAATTATGGAAAATACAATTATCTAGTTCAAATTTGAAACTTAAGTCCAGTTTTGGATACTCATAATGATGAGGACTGATGGTTCTAATTCAATATTTTTTTCATAAAAACAAACTATTTTTTTTATACTTCGAAATTATTCAACTTTATTTATTTTTTTTGTACGTATCTTAAAATGACAAAATATGCTTACGGCTCTAACAATTGTGCTCTATGATTGGTCAGAGACACGATGTGGCTTTCCCACTGGTATTCTATGTCCGGTTATCGACACTACCTAGTCTATTGCATGTATTAAATCAGTAGTTTTTACGCAGTGGAACGATAAACACATAAGTCATATCTTAAAAAAAGTGAAGATGGAGCATTTTAATAAAGTGTGTTCACATAACAAGGTTATTGTAGCATTGAATGCCGACAAGGAGAAGTATTTGAACTATGCAACAAGTACAAGTGGTAGCACTATTGGAAATGTATGCATGCATTGTCATGACAGTAAGGAATTAAATTTCTTTGGAATACCGAAAAATTCAACTCTTATGTTGGTGGTTATGCGAGATTGAGATCTCCAGAGATGATTGTACTCAAAGAGAATGCCAACATAAAAATAATTGTTGATGATAGAGGACAACTCCTTGCTACTTTTGCAGGTAACACATTACCAACTGATATATCCAATCGTCAGCTTTCGGGTATTAGTATTCAACGGAAGGTCAATAAAAGAAAGGCCTACTCTTCTACTAATATCGTAAACCATATCTTGTCTACGTGCCGAAACTGTTACCTGTGTAAAAATAATGTGATAATAGACAGTGAAATTGCCAGAAAAATAAAACGGGCATTGTCAGAAAATATCACTATGGAATATAAAGATGAATCGATGAAAAACAAAGCACCAGCAAACGTTACTACCATTGATCAAACAGTCAATGAACCAAATAATATCAAAGACGAAAAGCATATTGAGCCTGTTGATGAGACACCAGTAAAAATTGTGTATGACTCAAAATGGAATAATGATTATTCTACTGATTACGAACTAAGAGAAGACAATAGCTACAATATCAAGAGAGAACATGGTGAACTATTTTATGGAACAGATTCAAAATGTCCAAAGTTAATCATTGATATTAATAATGTATCATAATATATTTTTGTATTAATATTCTACATAGCATTATTTCATTAAAAATATTACATTGTTATGTGTTCATTATTTTTAGAGTAAGCTAAGCTAGCATATCAAACGTTTAGAATCTCTCTTAAAACATTGGAGATGTAAGAAAATGAATTTGCATACATCTATTGTCAGACACATGGGATAACATTGACAAAATCTAGGTATCAGAATGAAAAAATTCATTATCAACATCCTTTATCGGATATGTCGGATAAAATTGATAAAATATAAGTGTCAGAGTGAATACATCAAATAAAATTGACAAAATCTAAATTTCAGAATGAATAAATGCTTTAACAACATCCTTTATCGGATATGTCGGATAAAATTGACAAAATCTAAGTATCAGACTGACTAAATTCTATATCAACATCCTTTTCTAAGATACATAGGATAAAATTGACAAATTCTAAGTGTTAGAGTGAATCAATTTTTTTATCAACATCCTTTGGCAAATACATCGGATAAAATTGACAAAATCTAAATTTCAGAATGAATAAATTCATTATCAACATCATTTGTCGGATATGTCGGATAAAATTGATAAAATCTAAGTATCAGAGTGAATATTTTTTTTAACAACATCCTTTGCCAGATACATCGAATAAAATTGATAAAATATAAGTGCCAGAGTGAATAATTTTTTTTTACTATCAACATCCTTTGTCAGATACATAAAATAAAATTGACAAAATCTAAATTTCAGAATGAATAAATGCTTTAACAACATCCTTTATCGGATATGTCGGATAAAATTGACATAATCTAAGTATCAGAGTGACTAAATTCTATATCAACATCCTTTTCTTAGATACATAGGATAAAATTGACAAATTCTAAGTGTTAGAGTGAATAAATTTTTTTATCAACATCCTTTGGCAGATACATCGGATAAAATTGACAAAATCTAAATTTCAGAATGAATAAATTCATTATCAACATCCTTTGTCGGATATGTCGGATAAAATTGATGAAATATAAGTGTCAGAGTGAATATTTTTTTTTTATCAACATCCTTTGTCAGATAAATCAAATAAAATCGACAAAATCTAAATTTCAGAATGAATAACTGCTTTAACAACATCCTTTATCGGATATGTCGGATAAAATTGACATAATCTAAATTTCAGAATAAATAAATCCTTTAACAACATCCTTTATCAGATATGTCGGATAAAATTGACAAAATCTAAGTGTCAGAGTGAATAAATTTTTTTTATCAACATCCTTTGGCAGATACATCGGATAAAATTAACAAAATCTAAATTTCAGAATGAATAAATTCATTATCAACATCCTTTGTCGGATATGTCGGATAAAATTGACAAAATCTAAATTTCAGAATGAATAAATGCTATAACAATATCCTTTGCCAGATACATCGAATAAAATTGACAAAATCTAAATTTCAATATAAATAAAGGCTTTAACAACATCCTTTATCGGATATGTCGGATAAAATTGACAAAATCTAAGTGACAGAGTGAATAAATTTTTTTTATCAACATCCTTTTCTCGGATACTTATCGGATATATCGGATAAAATTGACAAAATCTAAGTATCGAAGTGACTAAATTCTATATCAACATCCTTTTCTCAGATACATAGGATAAAATTAGCAAATTCTAAGTGTTAGAGTTGATAAATCAAATAAAATTGACAAAATCTAAATTTCAGAATGAATAACTGCTTTAACAACACCCTTTATCAGATCTGTCGGATAAAATTGACATAATCTAAATTTCAGAATAAATAAATGCTTTAACAACATCCTTTATCGGATATGTCGGATAAAATTGACAAAATCTAAGTGTCAGAGTGAATAAATTTTTTTATCAACATCCTTTGGCAGATACATCGGATAAAATTGACAAAATCTAAATTTCAGAATGAATAAAATCATTATCAACATCCTTTGTCGGATAAGTCGGATAAAATTGACAAAATCTAAATTTCAGAATGAATAAATGCTATAACAATATCCTTTGCCAGATACATCGAATAAAATTGATAAAATATAAGTGCCAGAGTAAATAATTTTTTTTTTTTATCAACATCCTTTTTCAGATACATCAAATAAAATTGACAAAATCTAAATTTCAATATAAATAAATGCTTTAACAACATCCTTTATCGGATATGTCGGATAAAATTGACAAAATCTAAGTGACAGAGTGAATAAATTTTTTTTATCAACATCCTTTTCTCGGATACTTATCGGATATGTCGGATAAAATTGACAAAATCTAAGTATCAAAGTGACTAAATTCTATATCAACATCCTTTTCTCAGATACATAGGATAAAATTGACAAATTCTAAGTGTTAGAGTGAATAATTTTTTTTTATCAACATCCTTTGGCAGATACATCGGATAAAATTGACAAAATATAAATTTCAGAATGAATAAATTCATTATCAACATCCTTTGTCGGATATGTCGGATAAAATTGGCAAAATCTAATTTTCAGAATGAGTAAATGCTATAACAATATCCTTTATCGGATATGTCGGATAAAATTGACAAAATCTAAGTATCAGTGTGACTAAATTCTATATCAACATCCTTTTCTCGGATATATAGGATAAAATTGACAAATTCTAAGTGTTAGAATGAATAAATTTTTTTTATCAACATCCTTTGCCAGATACATCGGATAAAATTGACAAAATCTAAGAGTCAGAGTGAATGATTCATTATCAACATCCTTTGTCGGATATGTCGGATAAAATTGACAAAATCTAAGCATCAGAGGGAATAATTTTCTTATCAACATCCTTTGCCAGATACATCGAATAAAATTGACAGAATCTAAGTGTCAGAGTGAATAAATTTTTTTATCAACATCCTTTGTCAGATACATCGAATAAAAATTGACAACATTTAAATATCAGAATGAATAAATGCTTTAACAACATCCTTCATCGGATTTGTCGGATAAAATTGACAAAATCTAACTATCAGAGTGACTAAATTCTATATCAACATCCTTTTCTCGGATACATAGGATAAAATTGACAGAATCTAAGTGTCAGAGTGAATAAATTTTTTTTATCAACATCCTTTTCTCGGATACACAGGATAAAATTGACAAAATCTGAATTTCAGAGTGAATAAATTTTTTTATCAACATCCTTTGTCAGATACATCGAATAAAAATTGACAACATTTAAATATCAGAATCAATAAATGCTTTAACAACATCCTTCATCGGATTTGTCGGATAAAATTGACAAAATCTAACTATCAGAGTGAATAAATTCTATATCAACATCCTTTTCTCGGATACATAGGATAAAATTGACAGAATGTAAGTGTCAGAGTGAATAAATTTTTTTTATCAACATCCTTTTCTCGGATACACAGGATAAAATTGACAAAATCTGAATTTCAGAATGAAAAAATTCATTATCAACATCCTTTGTCGGATATGTCGGATAAAATAGACAAAATCTAAATTTCAGAATGAATAAATGCTATAACAATATCCTATATCGGATATGTCGGATAAAATTGACAAAATCTAAGTATCAGAAAGACTAAATTCTATATCAACATCCTTTTCTCGGATACATAGGATAAAATTGTCAAATTCTAAGTGTTAGAGTGAATAAATTTTTTTTATCAACATCCTTTGCCAGATACATAGGATAAAATTGACAAAATCTAAGTATCAGAGTGAATAAATTCATTATCAACATCCTTTGTCGAATATTTCGGATAAAATTGACAAAATCTAAGCATCAGAGTGAATAATTTTTTTTATCAACATCCTTTGCCAGATACATCGAAAAAAATTGACAGAATCTAAGTGTCAGAGTGAATAAATTTTTTTTTTATCAACATCCTTTGTCAGATACATCGAATAAAAATTGACAAAATTTAAATATCAGAATGAATAAATGCTTTAACAACATCCCTCATCGGATTCGTTGGTTAAAATTGACAAAATCTAAGTATCAGAGTGATTAAATTCTACATCAACATCCTTTTCTTGGATACATATATTAAAATTAACAAAATCTAAGTTTTAGAGTGAATATTTTTTTACCAATATCCTTTGCCAGTTACATCGGATAAAATTGACAAAATCTAAGTTTCAGAATGAATAAATTCATTATCAACATCCTTTGTCGGATATGTCGGATAAAATTGATAAAATCTAAGTATCAGAGTGATTAAATTCCATATCAATATCATTTTCTTGGATACATGGGATAAAATTGACAAAATCTAAGTATCAGAGTGAATAAATGCTTTATCAACATCCTTTAAATGCATTATCAACATCATTTGTCGGCTATATCGGATAAAATTGACAAGAAAGACATGGAGTGTACACCGCGATGGCGCATACATAGTGAGAGAGACATGCAAAGACAAGACGTGCGCGCACGTAACCTCGTCTAAATTAACCTTAAAAAATGAAATAAAGCTATGTCGACTTTGCATGTCTCTCTCACTATGCATGCGCCGTCGCGGTGTACACTCCATGTCTTTCTTGTCAATTTTATCCGATATAACCGACAAATGATGTTGATAATGCATTTAAAAGATGTTGATAAAGCATTTATTCACTCTGATACTTAGATTTTGTCAATTTTATCCCATGTATCCAAGAAAATGATATTGATATGGAATTTAATCACTCTGATACTTAGATTTTATCAATTTTATTTGACATATCCGACAAAGGATGTTGATAATGAATTTATTCATTCTGACACTGACATATGTATCTGAGAAAAGGATGTTGATATAGAATTTAGTCACTTTGATACTTAGATTTTGTCAATTTTATCCGACATATCCGATAAGTATCCGAGAAAAGGATGCTAATAAAAAAAATTATTCCCTCTGATGCTTAGATTTTGTCAATTTTATCCGACACATCCGACAAAGGATGTTGATAATGAATTTATTCACTCAGATACTTAGATTTTGTCAATTTTATCCGATGTATCTGGCAAAGGATGTCGATAACACAATTTATTCATTCTAACACTTAGAATTTGTCAATTTTATCCTATGTATCCGAGAAAAGGATGTTGATATAGAATTTAGTCACTCTGATACTTAGATTTTGTCAATTTTATCTGACATACCCGATAAAGGATATTGTTATAGCATTTATTCATTTTGAAATTTAGATTTTGTCAATTTTATCCGACATATCCGACAAAGGATGTTGATAATGAATTTATTCACTCTGATAATTAGATTTTGTCAGTTTTTTTTTCGATGTATCTGACAAAGGATGTTGAAAAAAAAATTATTCACTCTAACACTTAGAATTTGTCAATTTTATCCTATGTATCCGAGAAAAGGATGTTGATATAGAATTTAGTCACTCTGATACTTAGATTTTGTCAATTTTATCTGACATACCCGATAAAGGATATTGTTATAGCATTTATTCATTTTGAAATTTAGATTTTGTCAATTTTATCCGACATATCCGACAAAGGATGTTGATAATGAATTTATTCATTCTGAAATTCAGATTTCGTCAATTTTATCCTATGTATCCGAGAAAAGGATGTTGATATAGAATTTAGTCACTCTGATACTTAGATTTTGTCAATTTTATCCGACATATCCGATAAAGGATATTGTTATAGCATTTATTCATTCTGAAAATTAGATTTTGTCAATTTTATCCGACATATCCGACAAAGGATGTTGATAATGAATTTATTCACTCTGATACTTAGATTTTGTCAGTTTTATCCGATGTATCTGGCAAAGGATGTTGAAAAAAAAATTATTCACTCTAACACTTAGAATTTGTCAATTTTATCCTATGTATCCGAGAAAAGGATGTTGATATAGAATTTAGTCACTCTGATACTTAGATTTTGTCAATTTTATCCGACATATCCGATAAAGGATATTGTTATAGCATTTATTCATTCTGAAATTTAGATTTTGTCAATTTTATTGGATGTATCTGACAAAGGATGTTGATAGTAAAAAAAAATTATTCACTCTGGCACTTATATTTTATCAATTTTATTCGATGTATCTGGCAAAGGATGTTGTTAAAAAAAATATTCACTCTGATACTTAGATTTTGTCAATTTTATCCGACATATCCGACAAAGGATGTTGATAATGAATTTATTCATTCTGAAATTTAGATTTTGTCAATTTTATCCGATGTATCTGCCAAAGGATGTTGATAAAAAAATTTATTCACTCTAAAACTTAGAATTTGTCAATTTTATCCTATGTATCTGAGTAAAGGATGTTGATATAGAATTTAGTTACTCTGATACTTAGATTATGTCAATTTTATCCGACATATCCGATAAAGGATGTTGTTAAAGCATTTATTCATTCTGAAATTTAGATTTTGTCAATTTTATTTGATGTATCTGACAAAGGATGTTGATAAAAAAAAATATTCACTCTGACACTTATATTTTATCAATTTTATCCGACATATCCGATAAAGGATGTTGATAATGAATTTATTCATTCTGATACCTAGATTTTGTCAATGTTATCCCATGTGTCTGACAATAGATGTATGCAAATTCCTTTTCTTACATCTCCAATGTTTTAATAGAGATTCTAAACATTTGATATGCTAGCTTAGCTTACTCTAAAAATAATGAACACATAACAATGTAATATTTTTAATGAAATAATGCTATGTAGAATATTAATACAAAAATATATTATGATACATTATTAATATCAATGATTAACTTTGGACATTTTGAATCTGTTCCATAAAATAGTTCACCATGTTCTCTCTTGATATTGTAGCTATTGTCTTCTCTTAGTTCGTAATCAGTAGAATAATCATTATTCCATTTTGAGTCATACACAATTTTTACTGGTGTCTCATCAACAGGCTCAATATGCTTTTCGTCTTTGATATTATTTGGTTCATTGACTGTTTGATCAATGGCTGTAACGTTTGCTGGTGCTTTGTTTTTCATCGATTCATGTTGATATTCCATAGTGATATTTTCTGACAATGCCCTTTTTATTTTTCTGGTAATTTCACTGTCTATTATCACATTATTTTTACACAGGTAACAGTTTCGGCACGTAGACAAGATATGGTTTACGATATTAGTAGAAGAGTAGGCCTTTCTTTTATAGACCTTCCGTTGAATGCTAATACCTGAAAGCTGACGATTGGATATATCAGTAGGTAATGTGTTACCTGCAACAGTAGTAAGGAGTTGTCCTCTATCATCAACGATTATTTTTATGTTGGCATTCTCTTTGAGTACAATCATCTCTGGAGATCTCAATCTCGCATAACCACCAACATAAGAGTTGAATTTTTTCGGTATTCCAAAGAAATTTAATTCCTTACTGTCATGACAATGCATGCATACATTTCCAATAGTGCTACCTCTTGTACTTGTTTCATAGTTCAAATACTTCTCCTTGTTGGCATTCAATGCTACAATAACCTTGTTATGTGAACACACTTTATTGAAATGCTCCATCTTCACTTTTTTTTAAGATATGACTTATGTGTTTATCGTTCCACTGCGTAAAAAATACTGATTTAATACATGCAATAGACTAGGTAGTGTCGATAACCGGACATAGAATACCAGTGGGAAAGCCACATCGTGTCTCTGACCAATCATAGAGCACAATTGTTAGAGCCGTAAGCATATTTTGTCATTTTAAGATACGTACAAAAAAAAATAAAAAAACAAATAAAGTTGGATGATTTCGAAGTAAAAAAAAATAGTTTTATTTTATGAAAAAAATATTGAATTAGAACCATCAGTCCTCATCATTATGAGTATCCAAAACTGGACTTAAGTTTCACATTTGAACTAGATAATTGTATTTTCCATAATTTTCATACAAGAAACTAGAGTTTACGGTCAAAAACCCTTATTAGCTCAGATTTTACGGAAATAGTTTTATTTTTCGATCCAAAAATAGACTTAAGTTTCACATTTGAACCAGAGAATTGTATTTTCCATAATTTTCTTACAAAAAAACTAGAGTTTACGGTCAAAAACCCTTATTAGCTCAGATTTTACAGTAATAGTTTATTTTTCGATCCATAACTGGACTTAAGTTTCACATTTGAAGCAGAGAATTGTATTTTCCATAATTTTCTTACAAGAAATTAGAGTTTACGGTCAAAAACCCTTATTAGCTCAGATTTTACGGAAATAGTTCTCACCAATCAAGTTGTCAAAAAATATTTGAATATATTAAGTTATAGGCAATACTGGTTTAGAAAAACTAGAATAGTAATTTAAGTTTGTTTCATCTGATTCGAAGACATGTAAAAAAAAAGTTGAAAAAAATATATCATGTTAAAAAAAGGGGGGGCCAAAAAGTTGGAGGGAGGGGGCGCCCTTCGAGTTTGGGGATAAGGGACCTTTGGGGTGTTGATGTCTCTGCTGGTTAGAGTCGTTGGTGCTTATGATCCTTGATGGTTCGTACTCACATACACCTTACTACTTGATTTGCAAGGATTTCTAAGGTTTGTTCTGAACTTCATTATTAAAATTCTTTTCTTACCATCTACATCTCTCTTAGTATCAACTTTTTAGTATACTAAAACGTTAGACCCTATTTTAAATTGACAATACTGTTCAAACACAACTTGTGTATTATACAGAACACATCGAAGAAGTAAAGCTAGGTCAACTCACAATGTCATTTTATCATCATTAGCCATTTTCATAGACTGATGTTGTTTCAAATTTATAACAAATTACCTGAGTTAACAACCCCTTCGGGGTTACCTTAACTGCTAATCAGTTTAATCCTTTTTTTTCTCCACCTTCATACAATCCAATCACTAATTAGAATCATTCACACTCCTATTATTCAAAACATTAATTAATATCGTTCATAGTGTCCAATTTGCGAATTCCTTATCCCTTTTTGCAAAAATGTCAATCAAAACAATTCCTAAATACGCAATTTGATAATCTCTAGTTTTCGATTTAAAAAAAAACAAAAACAAACAAAAACAAAAAAGTAAAGTGTAATACTCACTCTCTTTGAAAAACCGAACCAGACTATGCCCATCAAACCAGACTATTCCCATCAAACCAGACTATACTCACCAAACCAGACTATACCCACCAAACCAGATTATACCCACCAAACCAGATTATACCCACCAAACCAGACTATACCCACAAAACCAGACTATACCCACCAAACCAGACTATACCCACCAAACCAGACTATATCCTCCAGAAACCTGTCTGGTTGGCCTTGGTAAGTCAATAACCCAACTAGCACAAGATGGACCAGAAGTATAATGCCATGTGAGGGAGTTCTGAATCTCTTTGAAAAGGTGTAGAGGCGTACGCAAATAACAGAGATTCCTATACGTCTCCGTAAACTCCATAGGTACTTACTACTGATGGGTTTGAGGAAAATAGGTTCTGGAGGGGGGGGGGCTTGTTGCCCTCCGATCTCTTTGGACTCTTAAAAAGTGAGCAAGAACTTTCAGTTTCCAATCAAATGAGCCCTCTCTGAAGTTTATACGAACATCCTTTCCATAAGAGCCATATATGCCCCCAGAGAATTACTTACAACGCCTGCCCCCGGGCTCTGGCGGGTTGCGTCGACACCGGAGTTTTTTTTATCTGACCTTTAAACTGTTTTTAATGAAATGGCTATCTTAGAATTTGTATCGGATGGGTTTGGGGGAAAAGGGGTTGTGTGAGGGGGTGCTAGTTGCCCTCGGATATGTTTTGACGCGTAAAAACTGAACTAGGTCTTTCAATTTCCAATCAAATGAACCCTCTCTGAAGATTATACAAGCATCCCTTTCATAAGAACCATATATGCCCCCAGGACAACACTTACAACGCCTACCCCCCGGGCCCTAGGGGTTGTGTCGACACCAGAGTTTTTGGTATCTAATTTTTGAACTATTTTAAAACAATGGCTATCTCAAAATTTGTAGCGGATGTGTTTGGGAAAAAGGGCATGGGGGAGGGGCTAGTTGTCCTCCAATCTCTTTACTCTTAAAAAGTGAACTAGAACTTTCAATTTCCAAACAAATGAGCCCTCTATGAAGGTTATACGAGTATCCCTTTCATAAGAACCATACATAACGTCAGGGTATAACCTAGAACGCCTGCCCCCGGGCCCTGGTTGGTTGTATTGAGTTTTCTTATCCAACCTTTGAACTATTTTTAACAAATGGCTTTCTCAAAATTTTCGTCGGATGGGTTTGGAAAAAAGTCGTGGGGGGAGCTAATTGCCCTCGGATCCCTTTTGACTCTTAAAAATTGAACTCCAACTGTCAATTTCCAATCAAATGAGCCATCTTTGAAGTTTATACGAGCACCCCTTTCATAAGAACTATATATACACCTTGGTATAACTTAAAACGCCTTCCCCCGGGCCCAGGGGTGGGGGGGGGGTGGGGGTTTGTAACGAAACCTGAGTTTTTTTTTTTATCTGACTTTTGAACTATCTTTAACAAAATGGTTATCTCAAAATTTTTAAGGGATGCATCTGGGGGAAAAGGAGCGTGTGTTTGTGTGTGTGTGTGGGGGGGGGGGGGGGGGGTTAATTGCCCTCCAATCTCTGTTGACTCTGAAAAAGTGAAGTAGAACTTTCAATTTCCAATCAAATGAGCCCTCTCTGAAGTTTTTACGAGCATCCCTTCCATAAGAACCATATATTCCCCCAGGGCCTAACTTACAACGCCTGCCCTCGGGCCCTGGGGGTTGTGTCGACCCCGGAGTTTTCATTACATGATCTTTGAACTATTTTTGAAAAAATGTCTATCTCGAAGTTCTTATAAGATGGGTTTGAGGAAAAGTCTGTGGAGGGGTGGGGGGCTAATCGCCCTCCGATCTCTTTGACTCTTAAAAAATGAACTAGAACTTTTAATTTCCAATCAAATGAACCCTCTTTGAAGTTTATACGAGCATCCATTCAATAAGAACCATATATGCTCCCAGGGCATAACTTACAACCCCTGCCCCCGGGCCCTGGGGGTTTTGTTGACACCGGAGTTCGTGTTATATGATCTTTGAAGTATTTTTAACAAATTGGATATCTCAAAATTTTAACTGATGCAACTGAGAGAAAAAGGGCGTGGGGGGCTAATTGCCCTCCGATCTTTTTTGACTCTAAAAAAGTGATCTAGAACTTTTAGTTTTCAATCAAATGAGCCCTCTCTGAAGTTTTTACGAACATCCCTTCCATAAAAACTATATTTGCCCCCAGGGTATAACTTACAACGCCTGTCCCTGGGCCCTGGGGGCTTGTGTCGACCCCGGAGTTTTTGTTATATGATCTTTGAACTATTTTTAACAAAATGGCTACCTCAAAATTTTTACTATGAAAAATCATTTTACTATCAAAATGGCTACCTCAAAATCAAAACTATGAAAATTTCTTATTGCTGACACATAGGTTACATAGTGTTGCATATATACAGACATACTATTACATGCGCATATTCTGGCAGAAACTAGGTAGGTATGTTTGCCCTTGCGTATTAGATATCCAGGGACCGCTTATTCACATTGTTTTTGCGAGGGAGAGAGTGCTAGGGTGTCTTGAAATAAACCAAGTAACTCTGTCTGTTGTCAGTTTGCAAACTAATAGCCTAATCCTTAGGCCAAAAAGGCCCTAATGTAAAAACTGGATAAGTTTTGGGGCATGGTTCGCTAAAAAATGGACCAAAAAGACCATATTTTTGGCTTCTTAGTTGTTTTGAAGCTTTATACCGTAAGTTCCTGGGTGAAAGGCCCAAATGCACAAGACATTCAATGTGGGAGGGGGGACATGTCTTCCAAAATACAGCTCACAAAAGGGCCAACAAACCTTTTTGCTCAATTGGCTTGAAAATTACACTTTTAATTCATTGGGCCAAGGAAGCTCCACATTTGGTAAAATATAAAATTTCCCGCTTGTAAGCAGTAAATATTTCTAGTGTGGGGGGGGGGATAACTTGTAATTCTTGTAATTGGGTTCACTTCCAATAGTTAATACCATTCCTCAGTAAAACTTAACTCGCTAGGTTTGGGTATAAAAAACCACCGCTGGCAACCAGTGGTGAAGAAAATAGCGAATTATGGCTGTATAATTGCAATTTTTAGAAAAAAGTTGGATTGTGATTCCTTTCTTGTGATTTTTAAAAATGTATGTTATGTGTGTATGATATATATATATATATATATATATATATATATATATATATATATATATATATATATATATATATATATATATATATATATATATATATATATATGTATACTTTTTCCTTAAAGAGATGATTGGTAGAACAGTTTATCCTCGCATTAAAAAAACAACATCAAATTTTTTGGTAGTGTCAACCTACATTCGTGAAACATAACCTATCCACCTTTCATTTTAGCCGCAGAAGGTGGGGTTGAACCACACTTTTGGTACAGCCAATTGTTTAATAATCAATCGCTCAACCGAGAACCTAAACTATCCACAAACATTTTAATCATAATAAATTTCAATAGACCAAACTTAGCTGTTAACAATACCGTAATTTTTGTTGTCCTCATCTTAGTTATAAAACTTATATTTTGTATTTTACAATTTTTTCTGAACTTTTCTAAACTATTCTATAAACGTTCTTTTTATACAACAACAAGTCTGGTTTAATGCTGCTCTATAGCTTAGCAAGTATTTCCTTTTGTTTGTATTGACACAATATCTTTAACAAATGAGAAATCAATATATTTCTATCTCTATATTAGTTTTTCTTTTTCGTGTAAAGTATAGACAGACAGAGCGAGCCGGGGGGTTAGAGGGCAATTGCCCCCTAGACCCCCTTTACATTTTGAAATTGTTTAGATTCAGGTTTATCCCCTCCCCCTGAGATTTTGATTAGATTTTATTGAATTTGAATCTCCAGCAACAACTTTCCTAATTTGCCAATATGACAATATGGTATTTTATAATCAGTTCAGTGGTACAAAACAGAATCTAACCAAAGCTTTTCAATGAAAAATTCTCTTTTTTGGTATTTTTATTAAAAAAAAAGGTAAAAAACAAATAAATTACATCCTAAACATATTTAAACACAACATATGTATAAAATTGAAAATATATTCCCTGCGCTCCCCCCTCCCAATATTTTTATGAATTGACGCCACTGGGTTGTCCCCTTAAAAATGGGATGACTAATGCTATTGTTTTTTTTTTAGGAACGATTTGATCAAATACATTGTTCAACTTCAGTTGGCTGAATACAGGCACCTTTACCAGCCAAGTGAGGTCACAGCCTGGTTGGACAAAATACAAAATAGATATACCTGGCTAATTAAGCATCTGATTGAGTTTGAAAAGAAGCTTGGGTCTATTTTCCCACCTGAGTGGGCCCTCTCTGAAAGAATCAGCTTGGAATTTTGCGACATTACCAGGTAATATTAAGATATTGATTAATTGCTACCTCATCTCAAATATCTCACTAGTTCCCCTCTGAAAAAGGGGAAGTACCTAATGATTTTAGGAAAACCTTAATTAAGCCACTTTATAAGAAAGGTGATAAAAGTGAGTGTGGTAATTATCGAGGCATTAGTCTGGTCTCTGTAGGTAGCAAATTGCTTAGTAATATGATACTTTTTAGACTGAGAGATGCCGTAGACAAAGTTTTAAGAGAAGAGCAGTGCGGTTTTAGAAAAGGTAGAGGATGTGTTGACCAAATTTTCACTCTTAGGTTAATAATTGAGAAGTGCCTAAGTTTTCAAACACCTTTGGTCCTTAGTTTTATAGATTATGAGCAAGCGTTCGATTCTGTTGATAGAGGAGCTTTAGTAAAGGTTTTATCCTTGTATGGTATACCAGACAAATACATTAAAGTGATTAGTGCTATGTACGAGAATAACACTGCTGCGGTTAAGGTAGGAAATGAGGTTAGCAGCTGGTTTTGTATTAAATCAGGAGTTAAGCAGGGTTGTGTTCTATCCCCCTTTATATGGATTATTTTGATGGACTTTGTTTTAAGGAGCACAGGAAAGGCAATGGGAGACCACGGAATCAAATGGGGAGGAAAAAGTCTCCTGGACTTGGATTATGCTGATGATTTAAGCATCCTAGATGAAAGTGTGAGCAAAATGAATGAAGTTTTAGAGGTTTTGCGAGTTCAGGGTGCTAGTATTGGTTTGAAAATTAATGTTAGGAAGACCAAGTCACTAAGGCTAGGAATAAGTGAAGATGAAAAGGTGACGTTGGGTAATGAAAAGATTGATCAGGTGGGCAGTTTCACTTACCTTGGTAGTATTATTAGTAAAGATGGTGGGAGCAGTGAAGATGTTAAAAATAGAATAGCCAAGGCTCAGGGTGTTTTTTCACAGTTAAAAAAAGTCTGGAAGAATAGGAAGATAAGTCTGCAAACCAAGATTAGAATCTTAGAAGCTACAGTGATGACAGTGGTCAAATATGGCTCTGAAGCATGGACGCTCCGAAAAGCGGATGAAGATTTGCTAGATGTTTTCCAGAGAAATTGCTTAAGGATTGTTCTGGGTACCCGGCTGACTGACCGTATTTCAAACAATAGGCTATACGAAAAATGTGGTTCAATACCACTTTCTAGGTCTATAATGAAAGAAAGGTTGAGGTGGTTAGGGCATGTTGTTCGGATGAAGGATGACAGATTGCCGAAGATTGTTCTTTTCGGCCAACCATCTAGGGCTAAACGGAAAGCAGGTCGTCCCCGTCTGGGTTGGGAGGACGTCATAAAGAAAGATTTAAAGGAAATGGGAACTTCGTGGGCGGGTGTAAAAAGGGAGGCTTTGAATAGATTGGGGTGGAGGAGGAGCGTGCGTAGCTGTGTTGGCCTCAGGCGGCTTGGTGCTGCGATGAGTTGTTAGTAGTTAGTAGTAGTAGTAGGACTCGAACCCCTGCCCTTACGAATACATCATTTCAAGTCTTGCGTGCCAACCACTTAGCTAGTTCGGCTCACATGTAGAAGTTCTATTCTTATTTTGGCCTTTTTACTCATTCTGGGGCCAGATGTTTTTTTTGGCTTTATTCTTTGACACTAACTTTTTTTTATGTTAAATATGGCTCATCAAATATGTTAATTACCAAAAATTGTTGAAGATAAAATCGTCACTTTCACGATCAAATATCACATATGACATTTTCAAACTTTTGAGGTAATAATCAACAACGATTGAAGATAAATTTGTCCCTGCCACGACTAACAGTCTGATCTAACATTTTGACACTTCTGAGATAATTACCAAAAACTCTTGAAAATAAATTTGTCATGACTAAAAGTCGAGTCTGATCTGGCATTTTCACACTTTTAAGATAATTACCAAAAACTGTCACAGCATGGTTAGACAGAATGCAAAAAAAGAAGATAGGCTTGCATAATTTAGTGGCCCGTTGATTTTGAAAATAAAGGTTGGGTGCATTCCCATACCGCAATAGGCCCTCTGAAAGATTCAGTCTAGAATTTTGCGACATTTCTAGGCAATCTTTTGACATTGATGACATAACAGGGTATAACACCGTGTATATTCTTTTTTTTTAAATGTCTCTTCTAACATTGATTAATGTCTTTTTTTTCTTGACCCCGTCTCTAAATTGTCTTTATTTCATGGGCGCCAGTGCATGAAAATGAAAGGGTGGACGATTGCTCTTCGATTTTTTCTAATAAAGATACAAAACGAAGGTGTTTTCCAAAATCTAGAGGGGGGAATCTTTTTTTTAATGAAAACACCCAAAAAGAGGTATTTTTAAGTCTGGGGACCCCCCCCCTACCATTGGTAGACCTGCTTGTCTTGCTTTTGTACGCTTACCGGCTTTCAATTAGTCACCATTGGACTCCGCCGGTTTTTTGCTTCGCACACTGAGTCATCATTACAAAATATAGAAACCAATGTGATGGTTTGGAAACTACACATCGCTTTTTAATTTCTACTTAATGATCAACTGTCTCATTCGATCCTAATTTATCAATGCATTTGATTTTCTAACTCGCTTGGAATGGAATGAATTACTTAATATATGAATAAATGGATTCTTCAATACTGAATCCCTTACTAGATACAGAATTCAATAAAATTCCGAATTTAATGTTGAAAGCTGAACTTCTTACAATATTGCGTCTAAGTTAATTCAGTATGGAATCAATATATAGTTAATATTTGGGATTACTTAGCTTGGAAGTATTTCCCGACTTGAGTTAACCTTGACATAAAAATCAGTCTGGAATTGTGCGCGATTACTAAGCGATATTTGATTTTCTCACTTACTTAAAATTAGATGAATCACTTACATTTTCATTAAATTGATGAAAAAGAAGCAACAAAAACAATGAAACAAAGCATTTAATCTGAATAACATTCTGAATTCTATGCCAAAGTCTGAACTTCTGCTTTTAAGTTTTTTTCATTATGAAATTACTTCCAATCAATGTTTGGTATTGCTTAGCTTGGAGGTATTTCCTGACTTAAGTTAACCTTTACATAAAAATCAGTCTGGAATTGTGCGCGATTACTAAGCGATATTTGATTTTCTCACTTACTTAAAATTAGATTACTTACATTTTCATTAAATTGATGAAAAAAAAGCAACAAAACAACGAAACAAAGCATTTACTCTGAATAAAATTCTGAATTCTAAGCCGAAGTCTGAACTTCTGCTTTTAAGTTTTTTTCATTATGAAATTACTTCCAATCAATGTTTGGTATTGCTTAGCTTGGAGGTATTTCCCGACTTAAGTTAACCTTTACATAAAAATCAGTCTGGAATTGTGCGCGATTACTAAGCGACATTTGATTTTCTCACTTACTTAAAATTAGATGAATCACTTACATTTTCATTAAATCGATGAAAAAAAAGCAACAAAACAACGAAACAAAGCATTTACTCTGAATAAAATTCTGAATTCTAAGCCGAAGTCTGAACTTCTGCTTTTAAGTTTTTTTCATTATGAAATTACTTCCAATCAATGTTTGGTATTGCTTAGCTTGGAGGTATTTCCCGACTTAAGTTAACCTTTACATAAAAATCAGTCTGGAATTGTGTGCCATTACTAAGCGATATTTGATTTTCTCATTTACTTAAAATTAGATGAATCACTTACAGTTTTATTAAATTGAAGAAAAAAAGTAACAAAAACAAAGAAACAAAGCATTTACTCTGAATAAAATTCTGAATTCTAAGCCGAAGTCTGAACTTGTGCTTTTAAGTTTTTTTCATTATGAAATTACTTCCTATCAATGTTTGGTATTACTTAGTTTGGAAGTATTTCCCGACTTAAGTTAACCATTACATAAAAATCAGTCTGGAATTGTGTGCCATTACTAAGCGATATTTGATTTTCTCATTTACTTAAAATTAGATGAATCACTTACAGCTTTATTAAATTGAAGAAAAAAAGTAACAAAAACAAAGAAACAAAGCATTTACTCTGAATAAAATTCTGAATTCTAAGCCGAAGTCTGAACTTCTGCTTTTAAGTTTTTTTCATTATGAAATTACTACCAATCAATGTTTGGTATTGCTTAGCTTGGAGGTATTTCCCGACTTAAGTTAACCTTTACATAAAAATCAGTCTGGAATTGTGCGCGATTACTAAGCGATATTTGATTTTCTCATTTACTTACAATTAGATGAATCACTTACAGTTTTATTAAATTGAAGAAAAAAAAGTAACAAAAACAAAGAAACAAAGCATTTACTCTGGATAAAATTCTGAATTCTAAGCCGAAGTCTGAACTTGTGCTTTTAAGTTTTTTTCATTATGAAATTACTTCCAATCAATGTTTGGTATTACTTAGCTTGGAAGTATTTCCCGACTTAAGTTAACCTTTACATAAAAATCAGTCTGGAATTGTGTGCCATTACTAAGCGATATTTGATTTTCTCACTTACTTAAAATTAGATGAATCACTTACAGTTTTATTAAATTGAAGAAAGAAAGTAACAAAAACAAAGAAACAAAGCATTTACTCTGAATAAAATTCTGAATTCTAAGCCGAAGTCAGAACTTCTGCTTTTAAGTTTTTTTCATTATGAAATTACTTCCAATCAATGTTTGGTATTGCTTAGCTTGGAGGTATATCCCGACTTAAGTTAACCTTTACATAAAAATCAGTCTGGAATTGTGTGCCATTACTAAGCGATATTTGATTTTCTCATTTACTTAAAATTAGATGAATCACATACAGTTTTATTAAATTGAAGAAAAAAAGTAACAAAAACAAAGAAACAAAGCATTTACTCTGAATAAAATTCTGAATTCTAAGCCGAAGTCTGAACTTCTGCTTTTGAGTTTTTTTCATTATGAAATTACTTCCAATCAATGTTTGGTATTACTTAGGTTGGAAGTATTTCCCGACTTGAGTTAACCTTTACATAAAAATCAGTCTGGAATTGTGTGCCATTACTAAGCGATATTTGATTTTCTCATTTACTTAAAATTAGATGAATCACTTACATTTTCATTAAATTCATGAAAAAAAAGCAACAAAACAACGAAACAAAGCATTTACTCTGAATAAAATTCTGAATTCTAAGCCGAAGTCTGAACTTCTGCTTTTAAGTTTTTTTCATTATGAAATTACTTCCAATCAATGATTGATATTGCTTAGCTTGGAGGTATTTCCCGACTTAAGTTAATCTTTACATAAAAATTAGTCTGGAATTGTGCGCGATTACTAAGCGATATTTGATTTTCTCACTTACTTAAAATTAGATGAATCACTTACATTTTCATTAAATTGATGAAAAAAAGCAACAAAACAACGAAACAAAGCATTTACTCTGAATAAAATTCTGAATTCTAAGCCGAAGTCTGAACTTCTGCTTTTAAGTTTTTTTCATTATGAAATTACTTCCAATCAATGTTTGGTATTGCTTAGCTTGGAGGTATTTCCCGACTTAAGTTAACCTTTACATAAAAATCAGTCTGGAATTGTGTGCCATTACTAAGCGATATTTGATTTTCTCATTTACTTAAAATTAGATGAATCACTTACAGTTTTATTAAATTGATGAAAAAAAGCAACAAAACAACGAAACAAAGCATTTACTCTGAATAAAATTCTGAATTCTAAGCCGAAGTCTGAACTTGTGCTTTTAAGTTTTTTTCATTATGAAGTTACTTCCAATCAATGTTTGGTATTGCTTAGCTTGGAGGTATTTCCCGACTTAAGTTAACCTTTACATAAAAATCAGTCTGGAATTGTGTGCCATTACTAAGCGATATTTGATTTTCTCATTTACTTAAAATTAGATGAATCACTTACATTTTCATTAAATTGATGAAAAAAAAGCAACAAAACAACGAAACAAAGCATTTACTCTGAATAAAATTCTGAATTCTAAGCCGAAGTCTGAACTTGTGCTTTTAAGTTTTTTTCATTATGAAATTACTTCCAATCAATGTTTGGTATTACTTAGCTTGGAGGTATTTCCCGACTTAAGTTAACCTTTACATAAAAATCAGTCTGGAAATGTGTGCCATTACTAAGCGATATTTGATTTTCTCATTTACTTAAAATTAGATGAATCACTTACAGTTTTATTAAATTGAAGAAAAAAAGTAACAAAAACAAAGAAACAAAGCATTTACTCTGAATAAAATTCTGAATTCTAAGCCGAAGTCTGAACTTGTGCTTTTAAGTTTTTTTCATTATGAAATAACTTCCAATCAATGTTTGGTATTACTTAGCTTGGAGGTATTTCCCGACTTAAGTTAACCTTTACATAAAAATCAGTCTGGAATTGTGTGCCATTACTAAGCGATATTTGATTTTCTCACTTACTTAAAATTAGATGAATCACTTACATTTTCATTAAATTGATGAAAAAAAAGCAACAAAACAACGAAACAAAGCATTTACTCTGAATAAAATTCTGAATTCTAAGCCGAAGTCTGAACTTGTGCTTTTAAGTTTTTTTCATTATGAAATTACTTCCAATCAATGTTTGGTATTACTTAGCTTGGAGGTATTTCCCGACTTAAGTTAACCTTTACATAAAAATCAGTCTGGAATTGTGTGCCATTACTAAGCGATATTTGATTTTCTCATTTACTTAAAATTAGATGAATCACTTACAGTTTTATTAAATTGAAGAAAAAAAGTAACAAAAACAAAGAAACAAAGCATTTACTCTGAATAAAATTCTGAATTCTAAGCCGAAGTCTGAACTTCTGCTTTTAAGTTTTTTTCATTATGAAATTACTTCCAATCAATGTTTGGTATTACTTAGGTTGGAAGTATTTCCCGACTTGAGTTAACCTTTACATAAAAATCAGTCTGGAATTGTGTGCCATTACTAAGCGATATTTGATTTTCTCATTTACTTAAAATTAGATGAATCACTTACAGTTTTATTAAATTGAAGAAAAAAAGTAACAAAAACAAAGAAACAAAGCATTTACTCTGAATAAAATTCTGAATTCTAAGCCGAAGTCTGAACTTGTGCTTTTAAGTTTTTTTCGTTATGAAATTACTTCCAATCAATGTTTGGTATTACATGGCTTGGAAGTATTTCCCGACTTGAGTTAACCTTTACATTAAATCAGTCTGGAATTGTGTGCCATTACTAAGCGATATTTGATTTTCTCATTTACTTAAAATTAGATGAATCACTTACATTTTCATTAAATTGATGAAAAAAAGCAACAAAACAACGAAACAAAGCATTTACTCTGAATAAAATTCTGAATTCTAAGCCGAAGTCTGAACTTCTGCTTTTAAGTTTTTTTCGTTATGAAATTACTTCCAATCAATGTTTGGTATTGCTTAGCTTGGAGGTATTTCCCGACTTAAGTTAACCTTTACATAAAAATCAGTCTGGAATTGTGCGCGATTACTAAGCGATATTTGATTTTCTCACTTACTTAAAATTAGATGAATCACTTACATTTTCATTAAATTGATGAAAAAAGCAACAAAACAACGAAACAAAGCATTTACTCTGAATAAAATTCTGAATTCTAAGCCGAAGTCTGAACTTCTGCTGTTAAGTTTTTTTCATTATGAAATTACTTCCAATCAATGTTTGGTATTGCTTAGCTTGGAGGTATTTCCCGACTTAAGTTAACCTTCACATAAAATCAGTCTGGAATTGTGCACGATTACTAAGCGATATTTGATTTTCTCACTTACTTAAAATTAGATGTATCACTTAAATTTTCATTAAATTGATGAAAAAAAAGCAACAAAACAACGAAACAAAGCATTTACTCTGAATAAAATTCTGAATTCTAAGCCGAAGTCTGAACTTCTGCTTTTAAGTTTTTTTCATTATGAAATTACTTCCAATCAATGTTTGGTATTGCTTAGCTTGGAGGTATTTCCCGACTTAAGTTAACCTTTACATAAAAATCAGTCTGGAATTGTGTGTCATTACTAAGCGATATTTGATTTTCTCATTTACTTAAAATTAGATGAATCACTTACAGTTTTATTAAATTGAAGAAAAAAAGTAACAAAAACAAAGAAACAAAGCATTTACTCTGAATAAAATTCTGAATTCTAAGCCGAAGTCTGAACTTGTGCTTTTAAGTTTTTTTCATTATGAAATTACTTCCAATCAATGTTTGGTATTATTTAGCTTGGAGGTATTTCCCGACTTAAGTTAACCTTTACATAAAAATCATTCTGGAATTGTGTGCCATTACTAAGCGATATTTGATTTTCTCATTTACTTAAAATTAGATGAATCACTTACATTTTCATTAAATTGATGAAAAAAAAGCAACAAAACAACGAAACAAAGCATTTACTCTGAATAAAATTCTGAATTCTAAGCCGAAGTCTGAACTTGTGCTTTTAAGTTTTTTTCATTATGAAATTACTTCCAATCAATGTTTGGTATTACTTAGCTTGGAGGTATTTCCCGACTTAAGTTAACCTTTACATAAAAATCAGTCTGGAATTGTGTGCCATTACTAAGCGATATTTGATTTTCTCATTTACTTAAAATTAGATGAATCACTTACAGTTTTATTAAATTGAAGAAAAAAAGTAACAAAAACAAAGAAACAAAGCATTTACTCTGAATAAAATTCTGAATTCTAAGCCGAAGTCTGAACTTGTGCTTTTAAGTTTTTTTCATTATGAAATTACTTCCAATCAATGTTTGGTATTACTTAGCTTGGAGGTATTTCCCGACTTAAGTTAATCTTTACATAAAAATCAGTCTGGAATTGTGCGCGATTACTAAGCGATATTTGATTTTCTCACTTACTTAAAATTAGATGAATCACTTACATTTTCATTAAATTGATGAAAAAAAAGCAACAAAACAACGAAACAAAGCATTTACTCTGAATAAAATTCTGAATTCTAAGCCGAAGTCTGAACTTCTGCTTTTAAGTTTTTTTCATTATGAAATTACTTCCAATCAATGTTTGGTATTGCTTAGCTTGGAGGTATTTCCCGACTTAAGTTAACCTTTACATAAAAATCAGTCTGGAATTGTGCGCGATTACTAAGCGATATTTGATTTTCTCACTTACTTAAAATTAGATGAATCACTTACATTTTCATTAAATTGATGAAAAAAAAGCAACAAAACAACGAAACAAAGCATTTACTCTGAATAAAATTCTGAATTCTAAGCCGAAGTCTGAACTTCTGCTTTTAAGTTTTTTTCATTATGAAATTACTTCCAATCAATGTTTGGTATTGCTTAGCTTGGAGGTATTTCCCGACTTAAGTTAACCTTTACATAAAAATCAGTCTGGAATTGTGTGCCATTACTAAGCGATATTTGATTTTCTCATTTACTTAAAATTAGATGAATCACTTACAGTTTTATTAAATTGAAGAAAAAAGTAACAAAAACAAAGAAACAAAGCATTTACTCTGAATAAAATTCTGAATTCTAAGCCGAAGTCTGAACTTGTGCTTTTAAGTTTTTTTCATTATGAAATTACTTCCAATCAATGTTTGGTATTACTTAGCTTGGAGGTATTTCCCGACTTAAGTTAACCTTTACATAAAAATCAGTCTGGAATTGTGTGCCATTACTAAGCGATATTTGATTTTCTCATTTACTTAAAATTAGATGAATCACTTACAGTTTTATTAAATTGAAGAAAAAAAGTAACAAAAACAAAGAAACAAAGCATTTACTCTGAATAAAATTCTGAATTCTAAGCCGAAGTCTGAACTTGTGCTTTTAAGTTTTTTTCATTATGAAATTACTTCCAATCAATGTTTGGTATTACTTAGCTTGGAAGTATTTCCCGACTTAAGTTAACCTTTACATAAAAATCAGTCTGGAATTGTGTGCCATTACTAAGCGATATTTGATTTTCTCATTTACTTAAAATTAGATGAATCACTTACAGTTTTATTAAATTGAAGAAAAAAAGTAACAAAAACAAAGAAACAAAGCATTTACTCTGAATAAAATTCTGAATTCTAAGCCGAAGTCTGAACTTCTGCTTTTAAGTTTTTTTCATTATGAAATTACTACCAATCAATGTTTGGTATTGCTTAGCTTGGAGGTATTTCCCGACTTAAGTTAACCTTTACATAAAAATCAGTCTGGAATTGTGCGCGATTACTAAGCGATATTTGATTTTCTCATTTACTTACAATTAGATGAATCACTTACAGTTTTATTAAATTGAAGAAAAAAAGTAACAAAACAAAGAAACAAAGCATTTACTCTGAATAAAATTCTGAATTCTAAGCCGAAGTCTGAACTTGTGCTTTTAAGTTTTTTTCATTATGAAATTACTTCCAATCAATGTTTGGTATTACTTAGCTTGGAAGTATTTCCCGACTTAAGTTAACCTTTACATAAAAATCAGTCTGGAATTGTGTGCCATTACTAAGCGATATTTGATTTTCTCACTTACTTAAAATTAGATGAATCACTTACAGTTTTATTAAATTGAAGAAAGAAAGTAACAAAAACAAAGAAACAAAGCATTTACTCTGAATAAAATTCTGAATTCTAAGCCGAAGTCAGAACTTCTGCTTTTAAGTTTTTTTCATTATGAAATTACTTCCAATCAATGTTTGGTATTGCTTAGCTTGGAGGTATTTCCCGACTTAAGTTAACCTTTACATAAAAATCAGTCTGGAATTGTGTGCCATTACTAAGCGATATTTGATTTTCTCATTTACTTAAAATTAGATGAATCACTTACAGTTTTATTAAATTGAAGAAAAAAAGTAACAAAAACAAAGAAACAAAGCATTTACTCTGAATAAAATTCTGAATTCTAAGCCGAAGTCTGAACTTCTGCTTTTAAGTTTTTTTCATTATGAAATTACTTCCAATCAATGTTTGGTATTACTTAGGTTGGAAGTATTTCCCGACTTGAGTTAACCTTTACATAAAAATCAGTCTGGAATTGTGTGCCATTACTAAGCGATATTTGATTTTCTCATTTACTTAAAATTAGATGAATCACTTACATTTTCATTAAATTGATGAAAAAAAGCAACAAAACAACGAAACAAAGCATTTACTCTGAATAAAATTCTGAATTCTAAGCCGAAGTCTGAACTTCTGCTTTTAAGTTTTTTTCATTATGAAATTACTTCCAATCAATGTTTGGTATTGCTTAGCTTGGAGGTATTTCCCGACTTAAGTTAATCTTTACATAAAAATCAGTCTGGAATTGTGCGCGATTACTAAGCGATATTTGATTTTCTCACTTACTTAAAATTAGATGAATCACTTACATTTTCATTAAATTGATGAAAAAAAGCAACAAAACAACGAAACAAAGCATTTACTCTGAATAAAATTCTGAATTCTAAGCCGAAGTCTGAACTTCTGCTTTTAAGTTTTTTTCATTATGAAATTACTTCCAATCAATGTTTGGTATTGCTTAGCTTGGAGGTATTTCCCGACTTAAGTTAACCTTTACATAAAAATCAGTCTGGAATTGTGTGCCATTACTAAGCGATATTTGATTTTCTCATTTACTTAAAATTAGATGAATCACTTACAGTTTTATTAAATTGATGAAAAAAAAGCAACAAAACAACGAAACAAAGCATTTACTCTGAATAAAATTCTGAATTCTAAGCCGAAGTCTGAACTTGTGCTTTTAAGTTTTTTTCATTATGAAATTACTTCCAATCAATGTTTGGTATTGCTTAGCTTGGAGGTATTTCCCGACTTAAGTTAACCTTTACATAAAAATCAGTCTGGAATTGTGTGCCATTACTAAGCGATATTTGATTTTCTCATTTACTTAAAATTAGATGAATCACTTACATTTTCATTAAATTGATGAAAAAAAAGCAACAAAACAACGAAACAAAGCATTTACTCTGAATAAAATTCTGAATTCTAAGCCGAAGTCTGAACTTGTGCTTTTAAGTTTTTTTCATTATGAAATTACTTCCAATCAATGTTTGGTATTACTTAGCTTGGAGGTATTTCCCGACTTAAGTTAACCTTTACATAAAAATCAGTCTGGAAATGTGTGCCATTACTAAGCAATATTTGATTTTCTCATTTACTTAAAATTAGATGAATCACTTACAGTTTTATTAAATTGAAGAAAAAAAGTAACAAAAACAAAGAAACAAAGCATTTACTCTGAATAAAATTCTGAATTCTAAGCCGAAGTCTGAACTTGTGCTTTTAAGTTTTTTTCATTATGAAATAACTTCCAATCAATGTTTGGTATTACTTAGCTTGGAGGTATTTCCCGACTTAAGTTAACCTTTACATAAAAATCAGTCTGGAATTGTGTGCCATTACTAAGCGATATTTGATTTTCTCACTTACTTAAAATTAGATGAATCACTTACAGTTTTATTAAATTGAAGAAAAAAAGTAACAAAAACAAAGAAACAAAGCATTTACTCTGAATAAAATTCTGAATTCTAAGCCGAAGTCAGAACTTCTGCTTTTAAGTTTTTTTCATTATGAAATTACTTCCAATCAATGTTTGGTATTGCTTAGCTTGGAGGTATTTCCCGACTTAAGTTAACCTTTACATAAAAATCAGTCTGGAATTGTGTGCCATTACTAAGCGATATTTGATTTTCTCATTTACTTAAAATTAGATGAATCACTTACAGTTTTATTAAATTGAAGAAAAAAAGTAACAAAAACAAAGAAACAAAGCATTTACTCTGAATAAAATTCTGAATTCTAAGCCGAAGTCTGAACTTGTGCTTTTAAGTTTTTTTCATTATGAAATTACTTCCAATCAATGTTTGGTATTACTTAGCTTGGAAGTATTTCCCGACTTGAGTTAACCTTTACATAAAAATCAGTCTGGAATTGTGTGCCATTACTAAGCGATATTTGATTTTCTCATTTACTTAAAATTAGATGAATCACTTACAGTTTTATTAAATTGAAGAAAAAAAGTAACAAAAACAAAGAAACAAAGCATTTACTCTGAATAAAATTCTGAATTCTAAGCCGAAGTCTGAACTTGTGCTTTTAAGTTTTTTTCATTATGAAATTACTTCCAATCAATGTTTGGTATTACTTAGCTTGGAAGTATTTCCCGACTTGAGTTAACCTTTACATTAAATCAGTCTGGAATTGTGTGCCATTACTAAGCGATATTTGATTTTCTCATTTACTTAAAATTAGATGAATCACTTACATTTTCATTAAATTGATGAAAAAAAAAGCAACAAAACAACGAAACAAAGCATTTACTCTGAATAAAATTCTGAATTCTAAGCCGAAGTCTGAACTTCTGCTTTTAAGTTTTTTTCATTATGAAATTACTTCCAATCAATGTTTGGTATTGCTTAGCTTGGAGGTATTTCCCGACTTAAGTTAACCTTTACATAAAAATCAGTCTGGAATTGTGCGCGATTACTAAGCGATATTTGATTTTCTCACTTACTTAAAATTAGATGAATCACTTACATTTTCATTAAATTGATGAAAAAAAAGCAACAAAACAACGAAACAAAGCATTTACTCTGAATAAAATTCTGAATTCTAAGCCGAAGTCTGAACTTCTGCTTTTAAGTTTTTTTCATTATGAAATTACTTCCAATCAATGTTTGGTATTGCTTAGCTTGGAGGTATTTCCCGACTTAAGTTAACCTTCACATAAAAATCAGTCTGGAATTGTGCACGATTACTAAGCGATATTTGATTTTCTCACTTACTTAAAATTAGATGAATCACTTAAATTTTCATTAAATTGATGAAAAAAAAGCAACAAAACAACGAAACAAAGCATTTACTCTGAATAAAATTCTGAATTCTAAGCCGAAGTCTGAACTTCTGCTTTTAAGTTTTTTTCATTATGAAATTACTTCCAATCAACGTTTGGTATTGCTTAGCTTGGAGGTATTTCCCGACTTAAGTTAACCTTTACATAAAAATCAGTCTGGAATTGTGTGCCATTACTAAGCGATATTTGATTTTCTCATTTACTTAAAATTAGATGAATCACTTACAGTTTTATTAAATTGAAGAAAAAAAGTAACATAAACAAAGAAACAAAGCATTTACTCTGAATAAAATTCTGAATTCTAAGCCGAAGTCTGAACTTGTGCTTTTAAGTTTTTTTCATTATGAAATTACTTCCAATCAATGTTTGGTATTACTTAGCTTGGAGGTATTTCCCGACTTAAGTTAACCTTTACATAAAAATCAGTCTGGAATTGTGTGCCATTACCAAGCGATATTTGATTTTCTCATTTACTTAAAATTAGATGAATCACTTACATTTTCATCAAATTGATGAAAAAAAGCAACAAAACAACGAAACAAAGCATTTACTCTGAATAAAATTCGGAATTCTAAGCTGAAGTCTGAACTTGTGCTTTTAAGTTTTTTTCATTATGAAATTACTTCCAATCAATGTTTGGTATTGCTTAGCTTGGAGGTATTTCCCGACTTAAGTTAACCTTTACATAAAAATCAGTCTGGAATTGTGCGCGATTACTAAGCGATATTTGATTTTCTCACTTACTTAAAATTAGATGAATCACTTACATTTTCATTAAATTGATGAAAAAAAGCAACAAAACAACGAAACAAAGCATTTACTTTGAATAAAATTCTGAATTCTAAGCCGAAGTCTGAACTTCTGCTTTTAAGTTTTTTTCATTATGAAATTACTTCCAATCAATGTTTGGTATTGCTTAGCTTGGAGGTATTTCCCGACTTAAGTTAACCTTCACATAAAAATCAGTCTGGAATTGTGCACGATTACTAAGCGATATTTGATTTTCTCACTTACTTAAAATTAGATGTATCACTTAAATTTTCATTAAATTGATGAAAAAAAAGCAACAAAACAACGAAACAAAGCATTTACTCTGAATAAAATTCGGAATTCTAAGCCGAAGTCTGAACTTGTGCTTTTAAGTTTTTTCATTATGAAATTACTTCCAATCAACGTTTGGTATTGCTTAGCTTGGAGGTATTTCCCGACTTAAGTTAACCTTTACATAAAAATCAGTCTGGAATTGTGCGCGATTACTAAGCGATATTTGATTTTCTCATTTACTTACAATTAGATGAATCACTTACAGTTTTATTAAATTTAAGAAAAAAAGTAACAAAAACAAAGAAACAAAGCATTTACTCTGGATAAAATTCTGAATTCTAAGCCGAAGTCTGAACTTGTGCTTTTAAGTTTTTTTCATTATGAAATTACTTCCAATCAATGTTTGGTATTACTTAGCTTGGAAGTATTTCCCGACTTAAGTTAACCTTTACATAAAAATCAGTCTGGAATTGTGTGCCATTACTAAGCGATATTTGATTTTCTCACTTACTTAAAATTAGATGAATCACTTACAGTTTTATTAAATTGAAGAAAGAAAGTAACAAAAACAAAGAAACAAAGCATTTACTCTGAATAAAATTCTGAATTCTAAGCCGAAGTCAGAACTTCTGCTTTTAAGTTTTTTTCATTATGAAATTACTTCCAATCAATGTTTGGTATTGCTTAGCTTGGAGGTATTTCCCGACTTAAGTTAACCTTTACATAAAAATCAGTCTGGAATTGTGTGCCATTACTAAGCGATATTTGATTTTCTCATTTACTTAAAATTAGATGAATCACTTACAGTTTTATTAAATTGAAGAAAAAAGTAACAAAAACAAAGAAACAAAGCATTTACTCTGAATAAAATTCTGAATTCTAAGCCGAAGTCTGAACTTCTGCTTTTAAGTTTTTTTCATTATGAAATTACTTCCAATCAATGTTTGGTATTACTTAGGTTGGAAGTATTTCCCGACTTGAGTTAACCTTTACATAAAAATCAGTCTGGAATTGTGTGCCATTACTAAGCGATATTTGATTTTCTCATTTACTTAAAATTAGATGAATCACTTACATTTTCATTAAATTGATGAAAAAAAGCAACAAAACAACGAAACAAAGCATTTACTCTGAATAAAATTCTGAATTCTAAGCCGAAGTCTGAACTTCTGCTTTTAAGTTTTTTTCATTATGAAATTACTTCCAATCAATGTTTGGTATTGCTTAGCTTGGAGGTATTTCCCGACTTAAGTTAATCTTTACATAAAAATCAGTCTGGAATTGTGCGCGATTACTAAGCGATATTTGATTTTCTCACTTACTTAAAATTAGATGAATCACTTACATTTTCATCAAATTGATGAAAAAAAGCAACAAAACAACGAAACAAAGCATTTACTCTGAATAAAATTCTGAATTCTAAGCCGAAGTCTGAACTTCTGCTTTTAAGTTTTTTTCATTATGAAATTACTTCCAATCAATGTTTGGTATTGCTTAGCTTGGAGGTATTTCCCGACTTAAGTTAACCTTTACATAAAAATCAGTCTGGAATTGTGTGCCATTACTAAGCGATATTTGATTTTCTCATTTACTTAAAATTAGATGAATCACTTACAGTTTTATTAAATTGATGAAAAAAAAGCAACAAAACAACGAAACAAAGCATTTACTCTGAATAAAATTCTGAATTCTAAGCCGAAGTCTGAACTTGTGCTTTTAAGTTTTTTTCATTATGAAATTACTTCCAATCAATGTTTGGTATTGCTTAGCTTGGAGGTATTTCCCGACTTAAGTTAACCTTTACATAAAAATCAGTCTGGAATTGTGTGCCATTACTAAGCGATATTTGATTTTCTCATTTACTTAAAATTAGATGAATCACTTACATTTTCATTAAATTGATGAAAAAAAAGCAACAAAACAACGAAACAAAGCATTTACTCTGAATAAAATTCTGAATTCTAAGCCGAAGTCTGAACTTGTGCTTTTAAGTTTTTTTCATTATGAAATTACTTCCAATCAATGTTTGGTATTACTTAGCTTGGAGGTATTTCCCGACTTAAGTTAACCTTTACATAAAAATCAGTCTGGAAATGTGTGCTATTACTAAGCAATATTTGATTTTCTCATTTACTTAAAATTAGATGAATCACTTACAGTTTTATTAAATTGAAGAAAAAAAGTAACAAAAACAAAGAAACAAAGCATTTACTCTGAATAAAATTCTGAATTCTAAGCCGAAGTCTGAACTTGTGCTTTTAAGTTTTTTTCATTATGAAATAACTTCCAATCAATGTTTGGTATTACTTAGCTTGGAGGTATTTCCCGACTTAAGTTAACCTTTACATAAAAATCAGTCTGGAATTGTGTGCCATTACTAAGCGATATTTGATTTTCTCACTTACTTAAAATTAGATGAATCACTTACAGTTTTATTAAATTGAAGAAAAAAAGTAACAAAAACAAAGAAACAAAGCATTTACTCTGAATAAAATTCTGAATTCTAAGCCGAAGTCAGAACTTCTGCTTTTAAGTTTTTTTCATTATGAAATTACTTCCAATCAATGTTTGGTATTGCTTAGCTTGGAGGTATTTCCCGACTTAAGTTAACCTTTACATAAAAATCAGTCTGGAATTGTGTGCCATTACTAAGCGATATTTGATTTTCTCATTTACTTAAAATTAGATGAATCACTTACAGTTTTATTAAATTGAAGAAAAAAAGTAACAAAAACAAAGAAACAAAGCATTTACTCTGAATAAAATTCTGAATTCTAAGCCGAAGTCTGAACTTGTGCTTTTAAGTTTTTTTCATTATGAAATTACTTCCAATCAATGTTTGGTATTACTTAGCTTGGAAGTATTTCCCGACTTGAGTTAACCTTTACATAAAAATCAGTCTGGAATTGTGTGCCATTACTAAGCGATATTTGATTTTCTCATTTACTTAAAATTAGATGAATCACTTACAGTTTTATTAAATTGAAGAAAAAAAGTAACAAAAACAAAGAAACAAAGTTTTTACTCTGAATAAAATTCTGAATTCTAAGCCGAAGTCTGAACTTGTGCTTTTAAGTTTTTTTCATTATGAAATTACTTCCAATCAATGTTTGGTATTACTTAGCTTGGAAGTATTTCCCGACTTGAGTTAACCTTTACATTAAATCAGTCTGGAATTGTGTGCCATTACTAAGCGATATTTGATTTTCTCATTTACTTAAAATTAGATGAATCACTTACATTTTCATTAAATTGATGAAAAAAAAAGCAACAAAACAACGAAACAAAGCATTTACTCTGAATAAAATTCTGAATTCTAAGCCGAAGTCTGAACTTCTGCTTTTAAGTTTTTTTCATTATGAAATTACTTCCAATCAATGTTTGGTATTGCTTAGCTTGGAGGTATTTCCCGACTTAAGTTAACCTTTACATAAAAATCAGTCTGGAATTGTGCGCGATTACTAAGCGATATTTGATTTTCTCACTTACTTAAAATTAGATGAATCACTTACATTTTCATTAAATTGATGAAAAAAAGCAACAAAACAACGAAACAAAGCATTTACTCTGAATAAAATTCTGAATTCTAAGCCGAAGTCTGAACTTCTGCTTTTAAGTTTTTTTCAT
This sequence comes from Artemia sinica, assembly GCA_027921565.1. NCBI lineage: Eukaryota > Metazoa > Arthropoda > Branchiopoda > Anostraca > Artemiidae > Artemia > Artemia sinica. Next base: position 25,726,496 of record CM051261.1, on the reverse strand, counting down.
TATGAAATTACTTCCAATCAATTTTTGGTATTGCTTAGCTTGGATGTATTTCCCGACTTAAGTTAACCTTCACATAAAAATCAGTCTGGAATTGTGCACGATTACTAAGCGATATTTGATTTTCTCACTTACTTAAAATTAGATGAATCACTTAAATTTTCATTAAATTGATGAAAAAAAAGCAACAAAACAACGAAACAAAGCATTTACTCTGAATAAAATTCTGAATTCTAAGCCGAAGTCTGAACTTCTGCTTTTAAGTTTTTTTCATTATGAAATTACTTCCAATCAATGTTTGGTATTACTTAGCTTGGAGGTATTTCCCGACTTAAGTTAACCTTTACATAAAAATCAGTCTGGAATTGTGTGCCATTACTAAGCGATATTTGATTTTCTCATTTACTTAAAATTAGATGAATCACTTACAGTTTTATTAAATTGAAGAAAAAAAGTAACATAAACAAAGAAACAAAGCATTTACTCTGAATAAAATTCTGAATTCTAAGCCGAAGTCTGAACTTGTGCTTTTAAGTTTTTTTCATTATGAAATTACTTCCAATCAATGTTTGGTATTACTTAGCTTGGAGGTATTTCCCGACTTAAGTTAACCTTTACATAAAAATCAGTCTGGAATTGTGTGCCATTACCAAGCGATATTTGATTTTCTCATTTACTTAAAATTAGATGAATCACTTACATTTTCATCAAATTGATGAAAAAAAGCAACAAAACAACGAAACAAAGCATTTACTCTGAATAAAATTCTGAATTCTAAGCCGAAGTCTGAACTTCTGCTTTTAAGTTTTTTTCATTATGAAATTACTTCCAATCAATGTTTGGTATTGCTTAGCTTGGAGGTATTTCCCGACTTAAGTTAACCTTCACATAAAAATCAGTCTGGAATTGTGCACGATTACTAAGCGATATTTGATTTTCTCACTTACTTAAAATTAGATGTATCACTTAAATTTTCATTAAATTGATGAAAAAAAAGCAACAAAACAACGAAACAAAGCATTTACTCTGAATAAAATTCTGAATTCTAAGCCGAAGTCTGAACTTCTGCTTTTAAGTTTTTTTCATTATGAAATTACTTCCAATCAACGTTTGGTATTGCTTAGCTTGGAGGTATTTCCCGACTTAAGTTAACCTTTACATAAAAATCAGTCTGGAATTGTGTGCCATTACTAAGCGATATTTGATTTTCTCATTTACTTAAAATTAGATGAATCACTTACAGTTTTATTAAATTGAAGAAAAAAAGTAACAAAAACAAAGAAACAAAGCATTTACTCTGAATAAAATTCTGAATTCTAAGCCGAAGTCTGAACTTGTGCTTTTAAGTTTTTTTCATTATGAAATTACTTCCAATCAATGTTTGGTATTACTTAGCTTGGAGGTATTTCCCGACTTAAGTTAACCTTTACATAAAAATCAGTCTGGAATTGTGTGCCATTACTAAGCGATATTTGATTTTCTCATTTACTTAAAATTAGATGAATCACTTACATTTTCATTAAATTGATGAAAAAAAAGCAACAAAACAACGAAACAAAGCATTTACTCTGAATAAAATTCTGAATTCTAAGCCGAAGTCTGAACTTGTGCTTTTAAGTTTTTTTCATTATGAAATTACTTCCAATCAATGTTTGGTATTACTTAGCTTGGAGGTATTTCCCGACTTAAGTTAACCTTTACATAAAAATCAGTCTGGAATTGTGTGCCATTACTAAGCGATATTTGATTTTCTCATTTACTTAAAATTAGATGAATCACTTACAGTTTTATTAAATTGAAGAAAAAAAGTAACAAAAACAAAGAAACAAAGCATTTACTCTGAATAAAATTCTGAATTCTAAGCCGAAGTCTGAACTTGTGTTTTTAAGTTTTTTTCATTATGAAATTACTTCCAATCAATGTTTGGTATTACTTAGCTTGGAGGTATTTCCCGACTTAAGTTAATCTTTACATAAAAATCAGTCTGGAATTGTGCGCGATTACTAAGCGATATTTGATTTTCTCACTTACTTAAAATTAGATGAATCACTTACATTTTCATTAAATTGATGAAAAAAAAAGCAACAAAACAACGAAACAAAGCATTTACTCTGAATAAAATTCTGAATTCTAAGCCGAAGTCTGAACTTGTGCTTTTAAGTTTTTTTCATTATGAAATTACTTCCAATCAATGTTTGGTATTGCTTAGCTTGGAGGTATTTTCCGACTTAAGTTAACCTTTACATAAAAATCAGTCTGGAATTGTGCGCGATTACTAAGCGATATTTGATTTTCTCACTTACTTAAAATTAGATGAATCACTTACATTTTCATTAAATTGATGAAAAAAAGCAACAAAACAACGAAACAAAGCATTTACTCTGAATAAAATTCTGAATTCTAAGCCGAAGTCTGAACTTCTGCTTTTAAGTTTTTTTCATTATGAAATTACTTCCAATCAATGTTTGGTATTGCTTAGCTTGGAGGTATTTCCCGACTTAAGTTAACCTTCACATAAAAATCAGTCTGGAATTGTGCACGATTACTAAGCGATATTTGATTTTCTCACTTACTTAAAATTAGATGTATCACTTAAATTTTCATTAAATTGATGAAAAAAAAGCAACAAAACAACGAAACAAAGCATTTACTCTGAATAAAATTCTGAATTCTAAGCCGAAGTCTGAACTTCTGCTTTTAAGTTTTTTTCATTATGAAATTACTTCCAATCAACGTTTGGTATTGCTTAGCTTGGAGGTATTTCCCGACTTAAGTTAACCTTTACATAAAAATCAGTCTGGAATTGTGCGCGATTACTAAGCGATATTTGATTTTCTCATTTACTTACAATTAGATGAATCACTTACAGTTTTATTAAATTTAAGAAAAAAAGTAACAAAAACAAAGAAACAAAGCATTTACTCTGGATAAAATTCTGAATTCTAAGCCGAAGTCTGAACTTGTGCTTTTAAGTTTTTTTCATTATGAAATTACTTCCAATCAATGTTTGGTATTACTTAGCTTGGAAGTATTTCCCGACTTAAGTTAACCTTTACATAAAAATCAGTCTGGAATTGTGTGCCATTACTAAGCGATATTTGATTTTCTCACTTACTTAAAATTAGATGAATCACTTACAGTTTTATTAAATTGAAGAAAGAAAGTAACAAAAACAAAGAAACAAAGCATTTACTCTGAATAAAATTCTGAATTCTAAGCCGAAGTCAGAACTTCTGCTTTTAAGTTTTTTTCATTATGAAATTACTTCCAATCAATGTTTGGTATTGCTTAGCTTGGAGGTATTTCCCGACTTAAGTTAACCTTTACATAAAAATCAGTCTGGAATTGTGTGCCATTACTAAGCGATATTTGATTTTCTCATTTACTTAAAATTAGATGAATCACTTACAGTTTTATTAAATTGAAGAAAAAAAGTAACAAAAACAAAGAAACAAAGCATTTACTCTGAATAAAATTCTGAATTCTAAGCCGAAGTCTGAACTTCTGCTTTTAAGTTTTTTTCATTATGAAATTACTTCCAATCAATGTTTGGTATTACTTAGGTTGGAAGTATTTCCCGACTTGAGTTAACCTTTACATAAAAATCAGTCTGGAATTGTGTGCCATTACTAAGCGATATTTGATTTTCTCATTTACTTAAAATTAGATGAATCACTTACATTTTCATTAAATTGATGAAAAAAAAGCAACAAAACAACGAAACAAAGCATTTACTCTGAATAAAATTCTGAATTCTAAGCCGAAGTCTGAACTTCTGCTTTTAAGTTTTTTTCATTATGAAATTACTTCCAATCAATGTTTGGTATTGCTTAGCTTGGAGGTATTTCCCGACTTAAGTTAATCTTTACATAAAAATCAGTCTGGAATTGTGCGCGATTACTAAGCGATATTTGATTTTCTCACTTACTTAAAATTAGATGAATCACTTACATTTTCATTAAATTGATGAAAAAAAGCAACAAAACAACGAAACAAAGCATTTACTCTGAATAAAATTCTGAATTCTAAGCCGAAGTCTGAACTTCTGCTTTTAAGTTTTTTTCATTATGAAATTACTTCCAATCAATGTTTGGTATTGCTTAGCTTGGAGGTATTTCCCGACTTAAGTTAACCTTTACATAAAAATCAGTCTGGAATTGTGTGCCATTATTAAGCGATATTTGATTTTCTCATTTACTTAAAATTAGATGAATCACTTACAGTTTTATTAAATTGATGAAAAAAAAGCAACAAAACAACGAAATAAAGCATTTACTCTGAATAAAATTCATAATTCTAAGCCGAAGTCTGAACTTGTGCTTTTAAGTTTTTTTCATTATGAAATTACTTCCAATCAATGTTTGGTATTGCTTAGCTTGGAGGTATTTCCCGACTTAAGTTAACCTTTACATAAAAATCAGTCTGGAATTGTGTGCCATTACTAAGCGATATTTGATTTTCTCATTTACTTAAAATTAGATGAATCACTTACATTTTCATTAAATTGATGAAAAAAAAAGCAACAAAACAACGAAACAAAGCATTTACTCTGAATAAAATTCTGAATTCTAAGCCGAAGTCTGAACTTGTGCTTTTAAGTTTTTTTCATTATGAAATTACTTCCAATCAATGTTTGGTATTACTTAGCTTGGAGGTATTTCCCGACTTAAGTTAACCTTTACATAAAAATCAGTCTGGAAATGTGTGCCATTACTAAGCAATATTTGATTTTCTCATTTACTTAAAATTAGATGAATCACTTACAGTTTTATTAAATTGAAGAAAAAAAGTAACAAAAACAAAGAAACAAAGCATTTACTCTGAATAAAATTCTGAATTCTAAGCCGAAGTCTGAACTTGTGCTTTTAAGTTTTTTTCATTATGAAATAACTTCCAATCAATGTTTGGTATTACTTAGCTTGGAGGTATTTCCCGACTTAAGTTAACCTTTACATAAAAATCAGTCTGGAATTGTGTGCCATTACTAAGCGATATTTGATTTTCTCACTTACTTAAAATTAGATGAATCACTTACAGTTTTATTAAATTGAAGAAAAAAAGTAACAAAAACAAAGAAACAAAGCATTTACTCTGAATAAAATTCTGAATTCTAAGCCGAAGTCAGAACTTCTGCTTTTAAGTTTTTTTCATTATGAAATTACTTCCAATCAATGTTTGGTATTGCTTAGCTTGGAGGTATTTCCCGACTTAAGTTAACCTTTACATAAAAATCAGTCTGGAATTGTGTGCCATTACTAAGCGATATTTGATTTTCTCATTTACTTAAAATTAGATGAATCACTTACAGTTTTATTAAATTGAAGAAAAAAAGTAACAAAAACAAAGAAACAAAGCATTTACTCTGAATAAAATTCTGAATTCTAAGCCGAAGTCTGAACTTGTGCTTTTAAGTTTTTTTCATTATGAAATTACTTCCAATCAATGTTTGGTATTACTTAGCTTGGAAGTATTTCCCGACTTGAGTTAACCTTTACATTAAATCAGTCTGGAATTGTGTGCCATTACTAAGCGATATTTGATTTTCTCATTTACTTAAAATTAGATGAATCACTTACATTTTCATTAAATTGATGAAAAAAAAAAGCAACAAAACAACGAAACAAAGCATTTACTCTGAATAAAATTCTGAATTCTAAGCCGAAGTCTGAACTTCTGCTTTTAATTTTTTTTCATTATGAAATTACTTCCAATCAATGTTTGGTATTGCTTAGCTTGGAGGTATTTCCCGACTTAAGTTAACCTTTACATAAAAATCAGTCTGGAATTGTGCGCGATTACTAAGCGATATTTGATTTTCTCACTTACTTAAAATTAGATGAATCACTTACATTTTCATTAAATTGATGAAAAAAAAGCAACAAAACAACGAAACAAAGCATTTACTCTGAATAAAATTCTGAATTCTAAGCCGAAGTCTGAACTTCTGCTTTTAAGTTTTTTTCATTATGAAATTACTTCCAATCAATGTTTGGTATTGCTTAGCTTGGAGGTATTTCCCGACTTAAGTTAACCTTCACATAAAAATCAGTCTGGAATTGTGCACGATTACTAAGCGATATTTGATTTTCTCACTTACTTAAAATTAGATGAATCACTTAAATTTTCATTAAATTGATGAAAAAAAAGCAACAAAACAACGAAACAAAGCATTTACTCTGAATAAAATTCTGAATTCTAAGCCGAAGTCTGAACTTCTGCTTTTAAGTTTTTTTCATTATGAAATTACTTCCAATCAACGTTTGGTATTGCTTAGCTTGGAGGTATTTCCCGACTTAAGTTAACCTTTACATAAAAATCAGTCTGGAATTGTGTGCCATTACTAAGCGATATTTGATTTTCTCATTTACTTAAAATTAGATGAATCACTTACAGTTTTATTAAATTGAAGAAAAAAAGTAACATAAACAAAGAAACAAAGCATTTACTCTGAATAAAATTCTGAATTCTAAGCCGAAGTCTGAACTTGTGCTTTTAAGTTTTTTTCATTATGAAATTACTTCCAATCAATGTTTGGTATTACTTAGCTTGGAGGTATTTCCCGACTTAAGTTAACCTTTACATAAAAATCAGTCTGGAATTGTGTGCCATTACCAAGCGATATTTGATTTTCTCATTTACTTAAAATTAGATGAATCACTTACATTTTCATCAAATTGATGAAAAAAAGCAACAAAACAACGAAACAAAGCATTTACTCTGAATAAAATTCGGAATTCTAAGCCGAAGTCTGAACTTGTGCTTTTAAGTTTTTTCATTATGAAATTACTTCCAATCAATGTTTGGTATTGCTTAGCTTGGAGGTATTTCCCGACTTAAGTTAACCTTTACATAAAAATCAGTCTGGAATTGTGCGCGATTACTAAGCGATATTTGATTTTCTCACTTACTTAAAATTAGATGAATCACTTACATTTTCATTAAATTGATGAAAAAAAGCAACAAAACAACGAAACAAAGCATTTACTCTGAATAAAATTCTGAATTCTAAGCCGAAGTCTGAACTTCTGCTTTTAAGTTTTTTTCATTATGAAATTACTTCCAATCAATGTTTGGTATTGCTTAGCTTGGAGGTATTTCCCGACTTAAGTTAACCTTCACATAAAAATCAGTCTGGAATTGTGCACGATTACTAAGCGATATTTGATTTTCTCACTTACTTAAAATTAGATGTATCACTTAAATTTTCATTAAATTGATGAAAAAAAAGCAACAAAACAACGAAACAAAGCATTTACTCTGAATAAAATTCTGAATTCTAAGCCGAAGTCTGAACTTCTGCTTTTAAGTTTTTTTCATTATGAAATTACTTCCAATCAACGTTTGGTATTGCTTAGCTTGGAGGTATTTCCCGACTTAAGTTAACCTTTACATAAAAATCAGTCTGGAATTGTGTGCCATTACTAAGCGATATTTGATTTTCTCATTTACTTAAAATTAGATGAATCACTTACAGTTTTATTAAATTGAAGAAAAAAAGTAACAAAAACAAAGAAACAAAGCATTTACTCTGAATAAAATTCTGAATTCTAAGCCGAAGTCTGAACTTGTGCTTTTAAGTTTTTTTCATTATGAAATTACTTCCAATCAATGTTTGGTATTACTTTGCTTGGAGGTATTTCCCGACTTAAGTTAACCTTTACATAAAAATCAGTCTGGAATTGTGTGCCATTACTAAGCGATATTTGATTTTCTCATTTACTTAAAATTAGATGAATCACTTACATTTTCATTAAATTGATGAAAAAAAAGCAACAAAACAACGAAACAAAGCATTTACTCTGAATAAAATTCTGAATTCTAAGCCGAAGTCTGAACTTGTGCTTTTAAGTTTTTTTCATTATGAAATTACTTCCAATCAATGTTTGGTATTACTTAGCTTGGAGGTATTTCCCGACTTAAGTTAACCTTTACATAAAAATCAGTCTGGAATTGTGTGCCATTACTAAGCGATATTTGATTTTCTCATTTACTTAAAATTAGATGAATCACTTACAGTTTTATTAAATTGAAGAAAAAAAGTAACAAAAACAAAGAAACAAAGCATTTACTCTGAATAAAATTCTGAATTCTAAGCCGAAGTCTGAACTTGTGCTTTTAAGTTTTTTTCATTATGAAATTACTTCCAATCAATGTTTGGTATTACTTAGCTTGGAGGTATTTCCCGACTTAAGTTAATCTTTACATAAAAATCAGTCTGGAATTGTGCGCGATTACTAAGCGATATTTGATTTTCTCACTTACTTAAAATTAGATGAATCACTTACATTTTCATTAAATTGATGAAAAAAAAGTAACAAAACAACGAAACAAAGCATTTACTCTGAATAAAATTCTGAATTCTAAGCCGAAGTCTGAACTTCTGCTTTTAAGTTTTTTTCATTATGAAATTACTTCCAATCAATGTTTGGTATTGCTTAGCTTGGAGGTTTTTCCCGACTTAAGTTAACCTTTACATAAAAATCAGTCTGGAATTGTGCGCGATTACTAAGCGATATTTGATTTTGTCACTTACTTAAAATTAGATGAATCACTTACATTTTCATTAAATTGATGAAAAAAAAGCAACAAAACAACGAAACAAAGCATTTACTCTGAATAAAATTCTGAATTCTAAGCCGAAGTCTGAACTTCTGCTTTTAAGTTTTTTTCATTATGAAATTACTTCCAATCAATGTTTGGTATTGCTTAGCTTGGAGGTATTTCCCGACTTAAGTTAACCTTTACATAAAAATCAGTCTGGAATTGTGTGCCATTACTAAGCGATATTTGATTTTCTCATTTACTTAAAATTAGATGAATCACTTACAGTTTTATTAAATTGAAGAAAAAAGTGACAAAAACAAAGAAACAAAGCATTTACTCTGAATAAAATTCTGAATTCTAAGCCGAAGTCTGAACTTCTGCTTTTAAGTTTTTTTCATTATGAAATTACTTCCAATCAATGTTTGGTATTACTTAGGTTGGAAGTATTTCCCGACTTGAGTTAACCTTTACATAAAAATCAGTCTGGAATTGTGTGCCATTACTAAGCGATATTTGATTTTCTCATTTACTTAAAATTAGATGAATCACTTACATTTTCATTAAATTGATGAAAAAAAAGCAACAAAACAACGAAACAAAGCATTTACTCTGAATAAAATTCTGAATTCTAAGCCGAAGTCTGAACTTCTGCTTTTAAGTTTTTTTCATTATGAAATTACTTCCAATCAATGTTTGGTATTGCTTAGCTTGGAGGTATTTCCCGACTTAAGTTAATCTTTACATAAAAATCAGTCTGGAATTGTGCGCGATTACTAAGCGATATTTGATTTTCTCACTTACTTAAAATTAGATGAATCACTTACATTTTCATTAAATTGATGAAAAAAAGCAACAAAACAACGAAACAAAGCATTTACTCTGAATAAAATTCTGAATTCTAAGCCGAAGTCTGAACTTCTGCTTTTAAGTTTTTTTCATTATGAAATTACTTCCAATCAATGTTTGGTATTGCTTAGCTTGGAGGTATTTCCCGACTTAAGTTAACCTTTACATAAAAATCAGTCTGGAATTGTGTGCCATTATTAAGCGATATTTGATTTTCTCATTTACTTAAAATTAGATGAATCACTTACAGTTTTATTAAATTGATGAAAAAAAAGCAACAAAACAACGAAATAAAGCATTTACTCTGAATAAAATTCATAATTCTAAGCCGAAGTCTGAACTTGTGCTTTTAAGTTTTTTTCATTATGAAATTACTTCCAATCAATGTTTGGTATTGCTTAGCTTGGAGGTATTTCCCGACTTAAGTTAACCTTTACATAAAAATCAGTCTGGAATTGTGTGCCATTACTAAGCGATATTTGATTTTCTCATTTACTTAAAATTAGATGAATCACTTACATTTTCATTAAATTGATGAAAAAAAAAGCAACAAAACAACGAAACAAAGCATTTACTCTGAATAAAATTCTGAATTCTAAGCCGAAGTCTGAACTTGTGCTTTTAAGTTTTTTTCATTATGAAATTACTTCCAATCAATGTTTGGTATTACTTAGCTTGGAGGTATTTCCCGACTTAAGTTAACCTTTACATAAAAATCAGTCTGGAAATGTGTGCCATTACTAAGCAATATTTGATTTTCTCATTTACTTAAAATTAGATGAATCACTTACAGTTTTATTAAATTGAAGAAAAAAAGTAACAAAAACAAAGAAACAAAGCATTTACTCTGAATAAAATTCTGAATTCTAAGCCGAAGTCTGAACTTGTGCTTTTAAGTTTTTTTCATTATGAAATAACTTCCAATCAATGTTTGGTATTACTTAGCTTGGAGGTATTTCCCGACTTAAGTTAACCTTTACATAAAAATCAGTCTGGAATTGTGTGCCATTACTAAGCGATATTTGATTTTCTCACTTACTTAAAATTAGATGAATCACTTACAGTTTTATTAAATTGAAGAAAAAAAGTAACAAAAACAAAGAAACAAAGCATTTACTCTGAATAAAATTCTGAATTCTAAGCCGAAGTCAGAACTTCTGCTTTTAAGTTTTTTTCATTATGAAATTACTTCCAATCAATGTTTGGTATTGCTTAGCTTGGAGGTATTTCCCGACTTAAGTTAACCTTTACATAAAAATCAGTCTGGAATTGTGTGCCATTACTAAGCGATATTTGATTTTCTCATTTACTTAAAATTAGATGAATCACTTACAGTTTTATTAAATTGAAGAAAAAAAGTAACAAAAACAAAGAAACAAAGCATTTACTCTGAATAAAATTCTGAATTCTAAGCCGAAGTCTGAACTTGTGCTTTTAAGTTTTTTTCATTATGAAATTACTTCCAATCAATGTTTGGTATTACTTAGCTTGGAAGTATTTCCCGACTTGAGTTAACCTTTACATTAAATCAGTCTGGAATTGTGTGCCATTACTAAGCGATATTTGATTTTCTCATTTACTTAAAATTAGATGAATCACTTACATTTTCATTAAATTGATGAAAAAAAAAGCAACAAAACAACGAAACAAAGCATTTACTCTGAATAAAATTCTGAATTCTAAGCCGAAGTCTGAACTTCTGCTTTTAATTTTTTTTCATTATGAAATTACTTCCAATCAATGTTTGGTATTGCTTAGCTTGGAGGTATTTCCCGACTTAAGTTAACCTTTACATAAAAATCAGTCTGGAATTGTGCGCGATTACTAAGCGATATTTGATTTTCTCACTTACTTAAAATTAGATGAATCACTTACATTTTCATTAAATTGATGAAAAAAAGCAACAAAACAACGAAACAAAGCATTTACTCTGAATAAAATTCTGAATTCTAAGCCGAAGTCTGAACTTGTGCTTTTAAGTTTTTTCATTATGAAATTACTTCCAATCAATGTTTGGTATTGCTTAGCTTGGAGGTATTTCCCGACTTAAGTTAACCTTCACATAAAAATCAGTCTGGAATTGTGCACGATTACTAAGCGATATTTGATTTTCTCACTTACTTAAAATTAGATGAATCACTTAAATTTTCATTAAATTGATGAAAAAAAAGCAACAAAACAACGAAACAAAGCATTTACTCTGAATAAAATTCTGAATTCTAAGCCGAAGTCTGAACTTCTGCTTTTAAGTTTTTTTCATTATGAAATTACTTCCAATCAACGTTTGGTATTGCTTAGCTTGGAGGTATTTCCCGACTTAAGTTAACCTTTACATAAAAATCAGTCTGGAATTGTGTGCCATTACTAAGCGATATTTGATTTTCTCATTTACTTAAAATTAGATGAATCACTTACAGTTTTATTAAATTGAAGAAAAAAAGTAACATAAACAAAGAAACAAAGCATTTACTCTGAATAAAATTCTGAATTCTAAGCCGAAGTCTGAACTTGTGCTTTTAAGTTTTTTTCATTATGAAATTACTTCCAATCAATGTTTGGTATTACTTAGCTTGGAGGTATTTCCCGACTTAAGTTAACCTTTACATAAAAATCAGTCTGGAATTGTGTGCCATTACCAAGCGATATTTGATTTTCTCATTTACTTAAAATTAGATGAATCACTTACATTTTCATCAAATTGATGAAAAAAAGCAACAAAACAACGAAACAAAGCATTTACTCTGAATAAAATTCGGAATTCTAAGCCGAAGTCTGAACTTGTGCTTTTAAGTTTTTTCATTATGAAATTACTTCCAATCAATGTTTGGTATTGCTTAGCTTGGAGGTATTTCCCGACTTAAGTTAACCTTTACATAAAAATCAGTCTGGAATTGTGCGCGATTACTAAGCGATATTTGATTTTCTCACTTACTTAAAATTAGATGAATCACTTACATTTTCATTAAATTGATGAAAAAAAGCAACAAAACAACGAAACAAAGCATTTACTCTGAATAAAATTCTGAATTCTAAGCCGAAGTCTGAACTTCTGCTTTTAAGTTTTTTTCATTATGAAATTACTTCCAATCAATGTTTGGTATTGCTTAGCTTGGAGGTATTTCCCGACTTAAGTTAACCTTCACATAAAAATCAGTCTGGAATTGTGCACGATTACTAAGCGATATTTGATTTTCTCACTTACTTAAAATTAGATGTATCACTTAAATTTTCATTAAATTGATGAAAAAAAAGCAACAAAACAACGAAACAAAGCATTTACTCTGAATAAAATTCTGAATTCTAAGCCGAAGTCTGAACTTCTGCTTTTAAGTTTTTTTCATTATGAAATTACTTCCAATCAACGTTTGGTATTGCTTAGCTTGGAGGTATTTCCCGACTTAAGTTAACCTTTACATAAAAATCAGTCTGGAATTGTGTGCCATTACTAAGCGATATTTGATTTTCTCATTTACTTAAAATTAGATGAATCACTTACAGTTTTATTAAATTGAAGAAAAAAAGTAACAAAAACAAAGAAACAAAGCATTTACTCTGAATAAAATTCTGAATTCTAAGCCGAAGTCTGAACTTGTGCTTTTAAGTTTTTTTCATTATGAAATTACTTCCAATCAATGTTTGGTATTACTTTGCTTGGAGGTATTTCCCGACTTAAGTTAACCTTTACATAAAAATCAGTCTGGAATTGTGTGCCATTACTAAGCGATATTTGATTTTCTCATTTACTTAAAATTAGATGAATCACTTACATTTTCATTAAATTGATGAAAAAAAAGCAACAAAACAACGAAACAAAGCATTTACTCTGAATAAAATTCTGAATTCTAAGCCGAAGTCTGAACTTGTGCTTTTAAGTTTTTTTCATTATGAAATTACTTCCAATCAATGTTTGGTATTACTTAGCTTGGAGGTATTTCCCGACTTAAGTTAACCTTTACATAAAAATCAGTCTGGAATTGTGTGCCATTACTAAGCGATATTTGATTTTCTCATTTACTTAAAATTAGATGAATCACTTACAGTTTTATTAAATTGAAGAAAAAAAGTAACAAAAACAAAGAAACAAAGCATTTACTCTGAATAAAATTCTGAATTCTAAGCCGAAGTCTGAACTTGTGCTTTTAAGTTTTTTTCATTATGAAATTACTTCCAATCAATGTTTGGTATTACTTAGCTTGGAGGTATTTCCCGACTTAAGTTAATCTTTACATAAAAATCAGTCTGGAATTGTGCGCGATTACTAAGCGATATTTGATTTTCTCACTTACTTAAAATTAGATGAATCACTTACATTTTCATTAAATTGATGAAAAAAAAGTAACAAAACAACGAAACAAAGCATTTACTCTGAATAAAATTCTGAATTCTAAGCCGAAGTCTGAACTTCTGCTTTTAAGTTTTTTTCATTATGAAATTACTTCCAATCAATGTTTGGTATTGCTTAGCTTGGAGGTTTTTCCCGACTTAAGTTAACCTTTACATAAAAATCAGTCTGGAATTGTGCGCGATTACTAAGCGATATTTGATTTTGTCACTTACTTAAAATTAGATGAATCACTTACATTTTCATTAAATTGATGAAAAAAAAGCAACAAAACAACGAAACAAAGCATTTACTCTGAATAAAATTCTGAATTCTAAGCCGAAGTCTGAACTTCTGCTTTTAAGTTTTTTTCATTATGAAATTACTTCCAATCAATGTTTGGTATTGCTTAGCTTGGAGGTATTTCCCGACTTAAGTTAACCTTTACATAAAAATCAGTCTGGAATTGTGTGCCATTACTAAGCGATATTTGATTTTCTCATTTACTTAAAATTAGATGAATCACTTACAGTTTTATTAAATTGAAGAAAAAAGTGACAAAAACAAAGAAACAAAGCATTTACTCTGAATAAAATTCTGAATTCTAAGCCGAAGTCTGAACTTGTGCTTTTAAGTTTTTTTCATTATGAAATTACTTCCAATCTATGTTTGGTATTACTTAGCTTGGAGGTATTTCCCGACTTAAGTTAACCTTTACATAAAAATCAGTCTGGAATTGTGTGCCATTACTAAGCGATATTTGATTTTCTCATTTACTTAAAATTAGATGAATCACTTACAGTTTTATTAAATTGAAGAAAAAAAGTAACAAAAACAAAGAAACAAAGCATTTACTCTGAATAAAATTCTGAATTCTAAGCCGAAGTCTGAACTTGTGCTTTTAAGTTTTTTTCATTATGAAATTACTTCCAATCAATGTTTGGTATTACTTAGCTTGGAAGTATTTCCCGACTTAAGTTAACCTTTACATAAAAATCAGTCTGGAATTGTGTGCCATTACTAAGCGATATTTGATTTTCTCATTTACTTAAAATTAGATGAATCACTTACAGTTTTATTAAATTGAAGAAAAAAAGTAACAAAAACAAAGAAACAAAGCATTTACTCTGAATAAAATTCTGAATTCTAAGCCGAAGTCTGAACTTCTGCTTTTAAGTTTTTTTCATTATGAAATTACTACCAATCAATGTTTGGTATTGCTTAGCTTGGAGGTATTTCCCGACTTAAGTTAACCTTTACATAAAAATCAGTCTGGAATTGTGCGCGATTACTAAGCGATATTTAATTTTCTCATTTACTTACAATTAGATGAATCACTTACAGTTTTATTAAATTGAAGAAAAAAAGTAACAAAAACAAAGAAACAAAGCATTTACTCTGGATAAAATTCTGAATTCTAAGCCGAAGTCTGAACTTGTGCTTTTAAGTTTTTTTCATTATGAAATTACTTCCAATCAATGTTTGGTATTACTTAGCTTGGAAGTATTTCCCGACTTAAGTTAACCTTTACATAAAAATCAGTCTGGAATTGTGTGCCATTACTAAGCGATATTTGATTTTCTCACTTACTTAAAATTAGATGAATCACTTACAGTTTTATTAAATTGAAGAAAGAAAGTAACAAAAACAAAGAAACAAAGCATTTACTCTGAATAAAATTCTGAATTCTAAGCCGAAGTCTGAACTTCTGCTTTTAAGTTTTTTTCATTATGAAATTACTTCCAATCAATGTTTGGTATTGCTTAGCTTGGAGGTATTTCCCGACTTAAGTTAACCTTTACATAAAAATCAGTCTGGAATTGTGTTTGCCATTACTGAGCGATATTTGATTTTCTCATTTACTTAAAATTAGATGAATCACTTACAGTTTTATTAAATTGAAGAAAAAAAGTAACAAAAACAAAGAAACAAAGCATTTACTCTGAATAAAATTCTGAATTCTAAGCCGAAGTCTGAACTTCTGCTTTTAAGTTTTTTTCATTATGAAATTACTTCCAATCAATGTTTGGTATTACTTAGGTTGGAAGTATTTCCCGACTTGAGTTAACCTTTACATAAAAATCAGTTTGGAATTGTGTTCCATTACTAAGCGATATTTGATTTTCTCATTTACTTAAAATTAGATGAATCACTTACATTTTCATTAAATTGATGAAAAAAAAGCAACAAAACAACGAAACAAAGCATTTACTCTGAATAAAATTCTGAATTCTAAGCCGAAGTCTGAACTTCTGCTTTTAAGTTTTTTTCATTATGAAATTACTTCCAATCAATGTTTGGTATTGCTTAGCTTGGAGGTATTTCCCGACTTAAGTTAATCTTTACATAAAAATCAGTCTGGAATTGTGCGCGATTACTAAGCGATATTTGATTTTCTCACTTACTTAAAATTAGATGAATCACTTACATTTTCATTAAATTGATGAAAAAAAGCAACAAAACAACGAAACAAAGCATTTACTCTGAATAAAATTCTGAATTCTAAGCCGAAGTCTGAACTTCTGCTTTTAAGTTTTTTTCATTATGAAATTACTTCCAATCAATGTTTGGTATTGCTTAGCTTGGAGGTATTTCCCGACTTAAGTTAACTTTTACATAAAAATCAGTCTGGAATTGTGTGCCATTACTAAGCGATATTTGATTTTCTCATTTACTTAAAATTAGATGAATCACTTACAGTTTTATTAAATTGATGAAAAAAAGCAACTAAACAACGAAACAAAGCATTTACTCTGAATAAAATTCTGAATTCTAAGCCGAAGTCTGAACTTGTGCTTTTAAGTTTTTTTCATTATGAAATTACTTCCAATCAATGTTTGGTATTGCTTAGCTTGGAGGTATTTCCCGACTTAAGTTAACCTTTACATAAAAATCAGTCTGGAATTGTGTGCCATTACTAAGCGATATTTGATTTTCTCATTTACTTAAAATTAGATGAATCACTTACATTTTCATTAAATTGATGAAAAAAAAGCAACAAAACAACGAAACAAAGCATTTACTCTGAATAAAATTCTGAATTCTAAGCCGAAGTCTGAACTTGTGCTTTTAAGTTTTTTTCATTATGAAATTACTTCCAATCAATGTTTGGTATTACTTAGCTTGGAGGTATTTCCCGACTTAAGTTAACCTTTACATAAAAATCAGTCTGGAATTGTGTGCCATTACTAAGCGATATTTGATTTTCTCACTTACTTAAAATTAGATGAATCACTTACAGTTTTATTAAATTGAAGAAAAAAAGTAACAAAAACAAAGAAACAAAGCATTTACTCTGAATAAAATTCTGAATTCTAAGCCGAAGTCAGAACTTCTGCTTTTAAGTTTTTTTCATTATGAAATTACTTCCAATCAATGTTTGGTATTGCTTAGCTTGGAGGTATTTCCCGACTTAAGTTAACCTTTACATAAAAATCAGTCTGGAATTGTGTGCCATTACTAAGCGATATTTGATTTTCTCATTTACTTAAAATTAGATGAATCACTTACAGTTTTATTAAATTGAAGAAAAAAAGTAACAAAAACAAAGAAACAAAGCATTTACTCTGAATAAAATTCTGAATTCTAAGCCGAAGTCTGAACTTGTGCTTTTAAGTTTTTTTCATTATGAAATTACTTCCAATCAATGTTTGGTATTACTTAGCTTGGAAGTATTTCCCGACTTGAGTTAACCTTTACATAAAAATCAGTCTGGAATTGTGTGCCATTACTAAGCGATATTTGATTTTCTCATTTACTTAAAATTAGATGAATCACTTACAGTTTTATTAAATTGAAGAAAAAAAGTAACAAAAACAAAGAAACAAAGCATTTACTCTGAATAAAATTCTGAATTCTAAGCCGAAGTCTGAACTTCTGCTTTTAAGTTTTTTTCATTATGAAATTACTTCCAATCAATGTTTGGTATTACTTAGGTTGGAAGTATTTCCCGACTTGAGTTAACCTTTACATAAAAATCAGTCTGGAATTGTGTGCCATTACTAAGCGATATTTGATTTTCTCATTTACTTAAAATTAGATGAATCACTTACAGTTTTATTAAATTGAAGAAAAAAAGTAACAAAAACAAAGAAACAAAGCATTTACTCTGAATAAAATTCTGAATTCTAAGCCGAAGTCTGAACTTGTGCTTTTAAGTTTTTTTCATTATGAAATTACTTCCAATCAATGTTTGGTATTACTTAGCTTGGAAGTATTTCCCGACTTGAGTTAACCTTTACATTAAATCAGTCTGGAATTGTGTGCCATTACTAAGCGATATTTGATTTTCTCATTTACTAAAAATTAGATGAATCACTTACATTTTCATTAAATTGATGAAAAAAAGCAACAAAACAACGAAACAAAGCATTTACTCTGAATAAAATTCTGAATTCTAAGCCGAAGTCTGAACTTCTGCTTTTAAGTTTTTTTCATTATGAAATTACTTCCAATCAATGTTTGGTATTGCTTAGCTTGGAGGTATTTCCCGACTTAAGTTAACCTTTACATAAAAATCAGTCTGGAATTGTGCGCGATTACTAAGCGATATTTGATTTTCTCACTTTCTCACTTACTTAAAATTAGATGAATCACTTACATTTTCATTAAATTGATGAAAAAAAAAGCAACAAAACAACGAAACAAAGCATTTACTCTGAATAAAATTCTGAATTCTAAGCCGAAGTCTGAACTTCTGCTTTTAAGTTTATTTCATTATGAAATTACTTCCAATCAACGTTTGGTATTGCTTAGCTTGGAGGTATTTCCCGACTTAAGTTAACCTTTACATAAAAATCAGTCTGGAATTGTGCACGATTACTAAGCGATATTTGATTTTCTCACTTACTTAAAATTAGATGAATCACTTAAATTTTCATTAAATTGATGAAAAAAAAGCAACAAAACAACGAAACAAAGCATTTACTCTGAATAAAATTCTGAATTCTAAGCCGAAGTCTGAACTTCTGCTTTTAAGTTTATTTCATTATGAAATTACTTCCAATCAACGTTTGGTATTGCTTAGCTTGGAGGTATTTCCCGACTTAAGTTAACCTTTACATAAAAATCAGTCTGGAATTGTGTGCCATTACTAAGCGATATTTGATTTTCTCATTTACTTAAAATTAGATGAATCACTTACAGTTTTATTAAATTGAAGAAAAAAGTAACAAAAACAAAGAAACAAAGCATTTACTCTGAATAAAATTCTGAATTCTAAGCCGAAGTCTGAACTTGTGCTTTTAAGTTTTTTTCATTATGAAATTACTTCCAATCAATGTTTGGTATTACTTAGCTTGGAGGTATTTCCCGACTTAAGTTAACCTTTACATAAAAATCAGTCTGGAATTGTGTGCCATTACTAAGCGATATTTGATTTTCTCATTTACTTAAAATTAGATGAATCACTTACATTTTCATTAAATTGATGAAAAAAAAGCAACAAAACAACGAAACAAAGCATTTACTCTGAATAAAATTCTGAATTCTAAGCCGTAGTCTGAACTTGTGCTTTTAAGTTTTTTTCATTATGAAATTACTTCCAATCAATGTTTGGTATTACTTAGCTTGGAGGTATTTCCCGACTTAAGTTAACCTTTACATAAAAATCAGTCTGGAATTGTGTGCCATTACTAAGCGATATTTGATTTTCTCATTTACTTAAAATTAGATGAATCACTTACAGTTTTATTAAATTGAAGAAAAAAAGTAACAAAAACAAAGAAACAAAGCATTTACTCTGAATAAAATTCTGAATTCTAAGCCGAAGTCTGAACTTGTGCTTTTAAGTTTTTTTCATTATGAAATTACTTCCAATCAATGTTTGGTATTGCTTAGCTTGGAGGTATTTCCCGACTTAAGTTAACCTTTACATAAAAATCAGTCTGGAATTGTGCGCGATTACTAAGCGATATTTGATTTTCTCATTTACTTAAAATTAGATGAATCACTTACATTTTTATTAAATTGATGAAAAAAAAGCAACAAAACAACGAAACAAAGCATTTACTCTGAATAAAATTCTGAATTCTAAGCCGAAGTCTGAACTTCTGCTTTTAAGTTTTTTTCATTATGAAATTACTTCCAATCAATATTTGGTATTGCTTAGCTTGGAGGTATTTCCTGACTTAAGTTAACCTTTACATAAAAATCAGTCTGGAATTGTGTGCCATTACTAAGCGATATTTGATTTTCTCATTTACTTAAAATTAGATGAATCACTTACATTTTCATTAAATTGATGAAAAAAAAGCAACAAAACAACGAAACAAAGCATTTACTCTGAATAACATTCTGAATTCTAAGCCGAAGTCTGAACTTGTGCTTTTAAGTTTTTTTCATTATGAAATTACTTCCAATCAATGTTTGGTATTACTTAGCTTGGAGGTATTTCCCGACTTAAGTTAACCTTTACGTAAAAATCAGTCTGGAAATGTGTGCCATTACTAAGCGATATTTGATTTTCTCATTTACTTAAAATTAGATGAATCACTTACAGTTTTATTAAATTGAAGAAAAAAAGTAACAAAAACAAAGAAACAAAGCATTTACTCTGAATAAAATTCTGAATTCTAAGCCGAAGTCTGAACTTGTGCTTTTAAGTTTTTTTCATTATGAAATAACTTCCAATCAATGTTTGGTATTACTTAGCTTGGAGGTATTTCCCGACTTAAGTTAACCTTTACATAAAAATCAGTCTGGAATTGTGTGCCATTACTAAGCGATATTTGATTTTCTCACTTACTTAAAATTAGATGAATCACTTACAGTTTTATTAAATTGAAGAAAAAAAGTAACAAAAACAAAGAAACAAAGCATTTACTCTGAATAAAATTCTGAATTCTAAGCCGAAGTCAGAACTTCTGCTTTTAAGTTTTTTTCATTATGAAATTACTTCCAATCAATGTTTGGTATTGCTTAGCTTGGAGGTATTTCCCGACTTAAGTTAAGCTTTACATAAAAATCAGTCTGGAATTGTGTGCCATTTCTAAGCGATATTTGATTTTCTCATTTACTTAAAATTAGATGAATCACTTACAGTTTTATTAAATTGAAGAAAAAAAGTAACAAAAACAAAGAAACAAAGCATTTACTCTGAATAAAATTCTGAATTCTAAGCCGAAGTCTGAACTTGTGCTTTTAAGTTTTTTTCATTATGAAATAACTTCCAATCAATGTTTGGTATTACTTAGCTTGGAAGTATTTCCCGACTTGAGTTAACCTTTACATAAAAATCAGTCTGGAATTGTGTGCCATTACTAAGCGATATTTGATTTTCTCATTTACTTAAAATTAGATGAATCACTTACAGTTTTATTAAATTGAAGAAAAAAAGTAACAAAAACAAAGAAACAAAGCATTTACTCTGAATAAAATTCTGAATTCTAAGCCGAAGTCTGAACTTCTGCTTTTAAGTTTTTTTCATTATGAAATTACTTCCAATCAATGTTTGGTATTACTTAGGTTGGAAGTATTTCCCGACTTGAGTTAACCTTTGCATAAAAATCAGTCTGGAATTGTGTGCCATTACTAAGCGATATTTGATTTTCTCATTTACTTAAAATTAGATGAATCACTTACAGTTTTATTAAATTGAAGAAAAAAGTAACAAAAACAAAGAAACAAAGCATTTACTCTGAATAAAATTCTGAATTCTAAGCCGAAGTCTGAACTTGTGCTTTTAAGTTTTTTTCATTATGAAATTACTTCCAATCAATGTTTGGTATTACTTAGCTTGGAAGTATTTCCCGACTTGAGTTAACCTTTACATTAAATCAGTCTGGAATTGTGTGCCATTACTAAGCGATATTTGATTTTCTCATTTACTTAAAATTAGATGAATCACTTACATTTTCATTAAATTGATGAAAAAAAAAGCAACAAAACAACGAAACAAAGCATTTACTCTGAATAAAATTCTGAATTCTAAGCCGAAGTCTGAACTTCTGCTTTTAAGTTTTTTTCATTATGAAATTACTTCCAATCAATGTTTGGTATTGCTTAGCTTGGAGGTATTTCCCGACTTAAGTTAACCTTTACATAAAAATCAGTCTGGAATTGTGCGCGATTACTAAGCGATATTTGATTTTCTCACTTACTTAAAATTTGATGAATCACTTACATTTTCATTAAATTGATGAAAAAAAAGCAACAAAACAACGAAACAAAGCATTTACTCTGAATAAAATTCTGAATTCTAAGCCGAAGTCTGAACTTCTGCTTTTAAGTTTTTTTCATTATGAAATTACTTCCAATCAATGTTTGGTATTGCTTAGCTTGGAGGTATTTCCCGACTTAAGTTAACCTTCACATAAAAATCAGTCTGGAATTGTGCACGATTACTAAGCGATATTTGATTTTCTCACTTACTTAAAATTAGATGAATCACTTAAATTTTCATTAGATTGATGAAAAAAAGCAACAAAACAACGAAACAAAGCATTTACTCTGAATAAAATTCTGAATTCTAAGCCGAAGTCTGAACTTCTGCTTTTAAGTTTTTTTCATTATGAAATTACTTCCAATCAATGTTTGGTATTACTTAGCTTGGAGGTATTTCCCGACTTAAGTTAACCTTTACATAAAAATCAGTCTGGAATTGTGTGCCATTACTAAGCGATATTTGATTTTCTCATTTACTTAAAATTAGATGAATCACTTACAGTTTTATTAAATTGAAGAAAAAAAGTAACAAAAACAAAGAAACAAAGCATTTACTCTGAATAAAATTCTGAATTCTAAGCCGAAGTCTGAACTTGTGCTTTTAAGTTTTTTTCATTATGAAATTACTTCCAATCAATGTTTGGTATTACTTAGCTTGGAGGTATTTCCCGACTTAAGTTAACCTTTACATAAAAATCAGTCTGGAATTGTGTGCCATTACTAAGCGATATTTGATTTTCTCATTTACTTAAAATTAGATGAATCACTTACATTTTCATTAAATTGATGAAAAAAAAGCAACAAAACAACGAAACAAAGCATTTACTCTGAATAAAATTCTGAATTCTAAGCAGAAGTCTGAACTTGTGCTTTTAAGTTTTTTTCATTATGAAATTACTTCCAATCAATGTTTGATATTACTTAGCTTGGAGGTATTTCCCGACTTAAGTTAACCTTTACATAAAAATCAGTCTGGAATTGTGTGCCATTACTAAGCGATATTTGATTTTCTCATTTACTTAAAATTAGATGAATCACTTACAGTTTTATTAAATTGAAGAAAAAAAGTAACAAAAACAAAGAAACAAAGCATTTACTCTGAATAAAATTCTGAATTCTAAGCCGAAGTCTGAACTTGTGCTTTTAAGTTTTTTTCATTATGAAATTACTTCCAATCAATGTTTGGTATTGCTTAGCTTGGAGGTATTTCCCGACTTAAGTTAACCTTTACATAAAAATCAGTCTGGAATTGTGCGCGATTACTAAGCGATATTTGATTTTCTCACTTACTTAAAATTAGATGAATCACTTACATTTTTATTAAATTGATGAAAAAAAAGCAACAAAACAACGAAACAAAGCATTTACTCTGAATAAAATTCTGAATTCTAAGCCGAAGTCTGAACTTCTGCTTTTAAGTTTTTTTCATTATGAAATTACTTCAAATCAATATTTGGTATTGCTTAGCTTGGAGGTATTTCCTGACTTAAGTTAACCTTTACATAAAAATCAGTCTGGAATTGTGTGCCATTACTAAGCGATATTTGATTTTCTCATTTACTTAAAATTAGATGAATCACTTACAGTTTTATTAAATTGAAGAAAAAAAGTAACAAAAGCAAAGAAACAAAGCATTTACTCTGAATAAAATTCTGAATTCTAAGCCGAAGTCTGAACTTGTGCTTTTAAGTTTTTTCATTATGAAATTACTTCCAATCAATGTTTGGTATTACTTAGCGTGGAGGTATTTCCCGACTTAAGTTAACCTTTACATAAAAATCAGTCTGGAATTGTGTGCCATTACTAAGCGATATTTGATTTTCTCATTTACTTAAAATTAGATGAATCTCTTACAGTTTTATTAAATTGAAGAAAAAAAGTAACAAAAGCAAAGAAACAAAGCATTTACTCTGAATAAAATTCTGAATTCTAAGCCGAAGTCTGAACTTGTGCTTTTAAGTTTTTTTCATTATGAAATTACTTCCAATCAATGTTTGGTATTACTTAGCTTGGAAGTATTTCCCGACTTGAGTTAACCTTTAGATAAGAATCAGTCTGGAATTGTGCGCCATTACTAAGTAATATTTTGATTTACTCACTTACTAAAAATTAGATGAATCACTTTTCAGTTTGACTAAATTAATGAAAAAAAAAGCAACAAAAACAAAGAAACAAAGCATTTAAGCTACCCCACTATGGTAACTCAATTGTGTATTTTTGTTACTGTACAGTTTTTTTTTTTTTTTTACAATGTTTTTCTAATCTATTTTTATATGTTTTTTTTTTAAACTAAGTTTTTAGTTTTTTCTCTGTTAATGAAGGCTTCGGATGTGAAGCCAAAATACTCGGAAATTCATTATTAATTTATTTTGTTAAAACAATAATTAATATAATTGATGTAAAATGATTAACGAAACGGCTATTTTGTTTTGTTACTGTTCTATAAAAAGTTTGACCTGGTGTTTGGTGTTTTGTTTTCGTTTAATTGTAAATGAAAGGGTAAGGTTGCCTGACATTATTTCGGATAGCTTACACTTGCTTTTACAAGTTTTTTTTTCCTGATTTGCTAAGTAACTTTAGAGCATTCAGTTACTATGTAGGCATCAATATAAAAAATTAATCTTTTGGCCTGTCTGTAGTGAAATTTTACTAATATCAAGACTCGGCCTGTTGCAAAACCCTATATCAACTAATACATGTCATTGGATTTTGTTATTCGTAATGGATAATTTAAAAACTTAAATCCACCTTAATTATCCCATGTATTTGCCTTTATCAGATCGTGTTGCTTATTTGTAGTAATGGCATTGATATTTAGAATTTATTAAGATGAGAGTTTTATTTGTTTGTTTTTGTTTTTCTTTATATGTTGCGTTTGATTTATCTTAACTATTTTTTTTCCATTTTTTTTCCATTTATTTTTTCTCCATTGATAAAGGCTCTGGGACGTGGAGTCGAAATATTCGGAATTTTATTATGTAAAGTTTGTTGTTGTTTTTTTCTTATTTGTTCCACTGCTTTATTTAAACATTATACCAGTTTTTCTATCGATTTTTTTATTTATTAAATGAAGAATAATTTATGTCGAAGAGAGGATTTTACGGTTCTAACTGTAACCACGGCTCATAGTGACTATTTGAAGAAATGTGTTAAAAAACCACAACTGGGAAATGAAAAAAGAATTGTCATTTCTTAGAGATTCGGGAATGGTAACCATTATCTAAATTAGCCTTATAAAAGTTATTTCGAAAACAAATTTAATGGAATCTCAAATATAGAAACCTCCAAAAAAGGGTTTCGGATCGTAACACGAAGTATACTTTTGGAACTGCAATAGCCAAGAGCCTTATCTTACAATCTCCAATCTTAATTCTCTTTCATCTCCAATCTCCTGGAATCTTACAATCTCCTGGCTTGGAACAACAATGAGAATTTTTTTTTGCATGGGTAACAAGGCCGTATCCAGGGGGGGGGTAGGGGGTAGGGGGTTCGACCCCCCCCCCTCCGAAATGTTTGTTTGACTCGTAAAAACGTAACAAAAATGGATATAAACACATTTTGTATGCGTTTTCGAGTTTTTTTTTGTGTAACCCCTCCCCCCCAAAAAAATCTTTGAGTACATCCCCACCCCCGAAATAAAATACTGGGTACGGCCTTGATGGGTAACACTGATGTATCCTCTTTTTTCTGTTTGTTTTTCTCATCTGATAGCGAAGCACTGAAACATCATAGAGAGCTGTTTAAGGGCTTATTTTAAAAGACATTTGCTAGCTCTTCGTACTTTTGTACTTAACAAAGCACAATGTATAAAATACTTTTTGAGAAAACATTCTATCTTCGTGTACAAGATGATTAATAATCGTAGCTGACAACCATAAATAGCTTATAGTAAAACTATATGATGACGCCAGTTCCAATTAAGGTTCATTCTTTACTATATCCAGCTAAGAAAAAGCCGATGGCTTTTTTCTTGCGTAACTTCTTTATATTTAAAGGGAAGACCTTACAATAGTAATAAGACTACTTAGCAATGATTTGGTTTCTCCACTTCTATGTGTTTGGCAAAAGTAGCTGCGTCTAGAATATCAATAAATGCGTTTGTCTCGGTGACAAAAGCTGCTGGAAAGTGGTATGATTCACTAACAGTATCCAACATCTAATCCTTGCAGTTCTAATAAAAAAATTACAAACAGGAAAAAGCCTATGGCTTTTTCTTAATTTGGATAGTAAGAGACGACCTGGATACAACCTATGATTATGACGTCATTGATCAATCTTTGACATAAATATGCAGTTTTTCGTAGAAAAATTAATTCTAGTTTAGAAATTATTTGTTTTAATTACGAAATGTTTTTAGCCCCATTAGTTTCCATTAAAATGAGCCATTGAACAACTCTACGATGTTTCAGTGCCAAGCTATCTGTGGAAGAAAAAAAGAAAAAAAAGATGCCATTTAGGCAGAATGCTGTAGTAGCTGCCACTTTTCTTGATTTTTAAACCAATATATTTTCCTTGTTGTTCAAGCCAAGGGAAAGAAAATTTTCTATATAGGAGTTTCAGACTAGGCGGTTCTAATCGTGTACTTTTTATTCTGATCTGATTCTATTTTTACGAGTTATTGGTTGTTGTATTTCTTAACATTGGACGTGATCGTCTCTTACTAGGTTGCTAGATACCGCTGCAACCCGGATAACCTAGCTGGGATTGAGTATCTCAGATTTTATTTGCGTGGCAAAAGCTGACAAAAAGGGGTATGATGCCAATATTTTACTCACCAGTAATGTGTTTAAAGAGAAGACCTTAAAATACTTATAAGATGACTTTCAGTTTGTCTTGGTGACAAAAACTGCTGGGAAGTGGTATGATACCTTAACAGTATTCAACATGTAGCCTAATCAGTAATTGTTTTAAAGCTATGATGACTTAGCAAGAACTTGGCTTTTCTACTTTTTGTAAAATAATTTCGTAATTTCGTTTAATTTTGTATAATAAAGTATCTGCGGTTGAAATTCCCAGTTTTTGTTTGTGTGGCAAAAGCTGCCAAAAAGGAGCACGATGGCAACATTTTGCTCATCAGTAACATATTTAAAATGAAGACCTTACAATACTAATAGCAAGGATTTAGCTTCTCCACTTTTGTGTGTGTGGGAAAAACCGCTGCGCCTAGCATCTAAAGAAATTCGTTTGTCGTTGGTGACAAAAGCTGCTGGGAAGTGGTATGATACCTTAACAGTATTCAACATGTGGCTTAATCAGTAATTGTTTTAAAGCTATGATTTTGCAAATCTAATAAAAAGACATGGGGAGGATATGAATTCTCACATGTTGCTTGGGTGGGAAAAACAGCGACATCTAGTGACTAAAGAGATGAGTTTGTCTTGGTGACAAAAGCTGCTGGGAAGTGGTATGATACCTTAACAGTATTCAACATGTGGCTTAATCAGTAATTGTTTTAAAGCTATGATTTTGCAAATCCAATAAAATGACATGGCGAGGATATGAATGCTCACATGTTGCTTGGGTGGGAAAATCAGCGACATCTAGTGACTAAAGAGGTGAGTTTGTCTTGGTGACAAAAGCTGCTGGGAAGTGGTATGATACCTTAACAGTATTCAACATGTGGCCTAATCAGTAATTGTTTTAAAGCTATGATTTTGCAAATCCAATAAAAAGACGTGGCGAGGATATGAATTCTCACATGTTGTTTAGGTGGCAAAAACAGCCACATCTAGCGACCAAAGAGATGAGTTTGTCTTGGCGGCAAAAACTGCTGGGAAGCGGTATGATACCCTAAGAGTATTCAACATATGAGCTGACCAGTAATTGTTTTAAAGCTATTAATTAAAAACTTTTTCCACAAAATAAGTTTCTCAAAGAAAAGTAAAGAACTTCTTTAAACAAAAAATGAGCAAAAATAAAATCAAATAATCTACCAAGCGTGAAACTACCACAAATCAGCATTGATAATTAAATGAAACCCCAGTACGAACAGAAATTACAATAATTAACCGAGTCAAACTCAGAACGAGCAGAAATTAACATAAGTTGTGCGCAAAACCCCTATGCCTTCTCAAGGCCAGAACAAAATTTGCCCTTTATTGAAAAAAATAAATGTTTTTACTTTTATAACTTTAATAAATCAAATAATATTAACATTTTGAATACTAAATATCAGTATATGTATATTAAACTGACAATGCACATTCATTTGTATTTTTTCAGTAAAGTGCAAATTTTGTTCTGGTCTTGGGAAGGCATAGGGGTTTTGCGCACAACTTATGTTAATTTCTGCTCGATTTGAGTTTGACTCGGTTTCTCAAAGAAAAATAAAGAACTCCATTAAACAAAAAATGAGCAAAAATAAAATCAAATAATCTACCAAGCGTGAAACTACCACAAATCAGCATCGATAATTAAATGAAACCAAAAACGAACAGAAATTACAATAGATAACCGAGTCAAACTCAAAGCGAGCAGAGTTAACATAAGTTGGGCGCAAAACCCCTATGCCTTCCCAAGACCAGAACAAAATTTGCACTTTACTGAAAAAATATATGTGTTTTTACTTTTATAACTTTAATAAATTAAATAATATTAACATTTTGAATACTAAATATCAGTATATGTATATTAAACTGACAATTGTATTTTTTCAGTAAAGTGCAAATTTGTTCTGGCTGTGTTTGGGGAAATAATGGGCGTGGGGGGGGGGCTAGTTGTCCTCCAATCACTTTCGATTATTAAAAAGGGCGCTAGCCACTCCAATTTCCAATCGAATGAGCTCTTTTTGAAGTTTCTACGACAACGCCTTCTATAAAAACCTTATATGCCCCCAGGGCATAACTTAAAACCCTTGCCCTGAGGGTTGTGGGGGAGTGTCCTCTTCAAAAACATTTTTTCTATCTGGAAATCAACTACACTGAATAAAATGGCTATCTCAAAATTTTGATTGGATGTGTTTGGGGGAATGATGGGCGTGGGGGGGGGCTAGTTGCCCTCCAATCACTTTCAACTATTAAAAAGGGTACTAGCCCTTTGAATTTCCAATCGAATGAGCCTGTTTTGAAGTTTGTACGACAACGCCTTCTATAAAAACCTTATATGCCCCCAGGGCATAACTTAAAACCCTTGCCCTGAGGGTTGTGGGGGAGTGTCCTCCTCAAATCATATTTTCTACCTGGAAATCAACTGCGCTGAACAAAATGGCTATCTCAAAATTTTGATTGGGTGTTTTTGGGGGAATGATGGGCGTGGGGGGGGGGGCTAGTTGTCCTCCAATCACTTTTGACTATTAAAAAGGGCACTAGCGTTTTTCGAAGTTTCTACGATAACTCCTTCGATACGAAGTGCCCGGGTATGGAGAAAAAAAAACAAACCATAAATACATTGTGCCCTCATCGTTCTCCAATCCTCCAATCACTTTCGACTATTAAAAAGGGCAAACGCCCTTTGAATTTCCAATCAAATGAACCTGTTTTGAAGTTTCTACGACAACGCCTTCTATAAAAACCTTATATGCCCCCAGGGTATAACTTAAAACCCTTGCCCCGAGGGTTGTGGGGGAGTGTCCTCCTCAAAAAGACATTTTCTATCTGGAAATCAGCTACGCTGACAAAATGCCTATCTCAAAATTTTGATTGGATTTGTTTGGGGGAATGATGGGCAGGGGGGGGGGGCTAGTTGCCTTCCAATCACTTTCGACTATTAAAAAGGGCACTATCCCTTTGAATTTCCAATCGAATGAGCCTGTTTTGAAGTTTCTACCACAACGCCTTCTATAAAAGCCTAATATGCCCCCAGGGCATAACTTAAAACCCTTGCCCTGAGGGTTCTGGGGGAGTGTCCTCCTCAAAAACCTATTTTATATCTTGAAATCAACAGCGTTGAACAAAACGGCTATCTCACAATTTTGATTGGTTGTGTTTGGGGGAAAGATGGGCGTGGGAGGGGGGGGGGGCTAGTTGCCCTCCAATCCCTTTCGATTATTAAAAAGGGCACTAGCCCCTTGAATTTCCAATTGAATGAGCCTTTTTTGAAGTTTCTACGACAACGCCTTCTATAAAAACCTTATATGCCCCCAGGGCATAACTGAAAACCCTTGCCCTGAGGGTTGTGGGGGAGGGTCTTCCTCGAAAACATATTTTCTATTTGAAATCAACTACGCTGAACAAAATGACTATCTCAAAATTTCGATTGGATGTGTTTGGGGGAATGATTGGGGTGAGGGGGGGGGGGGGGGCTAGTTGCCCTCCAATCACTTTCGACTATTCAAAAGGGCACTAGAACTCTTGATTTCTAATTGAATGAACTCTTTTGAAGTCTCTACGACGACCCCTTCTATATGAAGTGCCCTGCTTTAAAGAAAAAAAAATAATAAACAGTACATTGTGTCAACATTGATCTTGTATGCCCTCAGGGCATAACTTAAAACCCTTGCCCCGAGGGTTGTGGGGGAGTGTCCTCCTCAAAAAGATATTTTCTATCTGGAAATCAGCTGCGCTGAACAAAATGGCTACCTCAAAATTTTGATTGGATGTGTTTGGGGGAATGACGGGCGTGGGGGGGGGGGCTAGTTGCCCTCCAATCACTTTCGACTATTAAAAAGAGCACTAGCCATTCCAATTTCCAATCGAATGAGTGCCTTTCGAAGTTTCTACGACAACTCCTTCGATATGAAGTGCCCGGGTATGGAGAAAAACATCGTTCTTTACTTAGGCAGCGCTAGCGCGCTGTCTATGATGATTTTGCAAATCTAATAAAAAGACTTGGCGAGGATATTAATTCTCAGCTGTTGTTGGGCTGGCAGAAACAGCCACATCTAATGTATAAAGAAATGAGTTTGTCTGGGTGGCAAAATCTGCTGAGAAGTGGTATGATACCCTAACAGTATTCAACATAAGGGCTAATCAGTAATTCTTTTAAAGTTATGATTTTACGGATCAGAGGCAACGCTATAGCGTTGCCTTTAGAAAAGGCCAGATAGTTCAAAGGTCAGATAAGAAAAATTCCTGTGTCGATGCAACCCCCCAGGGCACGGAGGCAGGCGTTATGATTAATGCACTATTGGCATATATAGTTCTTATGGAAGGGATGCTCGTATAAACTTCGGAGAGGGCTCATTTGATTGGAAATTGAAAGTTCTTGTTCACTTTTTAAGAGTCAAAAGATCGGAGGGCAACTAGCCCCCTCTCCCTCCTCCACGCCCTAAATGCATCAGATAAAAATTTTGAGATATACATTTTGTTAAAAATAGTTCAAAGTTCTGATAACAAAAAACTCCGGTGTCGACACAGCCCCCCAGGGCCCGGGGGTAGGCGTTGAAAGTTATGCTCTGGGGGCATATATGGTTGTTGTGGAAGGGATGCTCGTATAAACTTCCTAGAGGGCTCATTTGATTGGAAATTTAAAGTTTTAATTCACTTTTTAAGAGTCAAAAGTGATCGGAGGGCAGCTAGCCTCCCCCCCTCATTCCATTTATTTTTTTCCTAGAGGCACTTCATATAGTAGGGGTTGTCGTATAAACTTCAAACGGGGCTCATTAGATTGGAAATCGAGAGTTCTAGTGCCCTTTTTAAGAGTCAAAAGTGATCAAAGGGCAACTGCCCCCCCCCCTCAATTTGAGGTAGCCATTTTGTTAAAAGTAGTTCAAAGATCATATAACAAAAACTCCTTTACGTATGGTCATTTTGTTAATAATAGTTCAAAGGTCAGATGAGAAAAACTCCTGTGACGACACCCCCCCCCCCCCAGGGCCGGGGCAGGCGTTGTTAGTATTTCTCTGGGGCGTATATGGTTCTTTTGGAAGGTATGCTCGTATAAACTTCAGAAAGGGTTCATTTGAATGGAAATTAAAAGTTGTAGTTCATTTTCTCAGAGTGAAAAAGATCAGAGGGCAACTAGCCCCTCCTGCCCTCCACGCCTTTGGGTGTATAGGATGGACAAACCCATCCGATAAAAGTTTCAGGTGACTATTTTGTTACAAATAGTTCAACCATCAGATATTAAAACTCCAGGGTCTACACAACCCCACAGGGCCCAGGGACAGGCGTTGTAAGTTATACTCTGGGGATATATATGTTTCTTATAGAAGGGATACTCGTATAAACTTTAGAGAGGGCTCATTTGATTGAAAATAGAAAGTTCTAGTTCACTTTTAAAGAGTCAAAAGAGACCGAAGCTTAATCTAGTCCCCCCACGCCCTTTTTCCCCAAACCCATACGATAAAAATTTTGAGATAGCAATTTTGTTAAAAAATACAAAAGGGCTCATTTGACTTTAGAAAGGGCTCATTTGATTGAAAATAGAAAGTTCTAGTTCACTTTTAAAGAGTCAAAAGAGACCGAAGCTTAATCTAGTCCCCCCATGCCCTTTTTCCCCAAACCCATACGATAAAAATTTTGAGATAGCAATTTTGTTAAAAAATAGATAGCAATTTTGTTAAAAAATGTTCGAACATCAGACAATAAAAAGTCCGAGG
Source organism: Artemia sinica (assembly GCA_027921565.1). Taxonomy (NCBI): domain Eukaryota; kingdom Metazoa; phylum Arthropoda; class Branchiopoda; order Anostraca; family Artemiidae; genus Artemia; species Artemia sinica. The sequence goes on along the minus strand of CM051261.1, from coordinate 25,694,148 downwards.
TTGACACAAACCCATTTTTTCACTTTGATGTTGTTACTTTGATATCAGTTTTGATATTTTGATGAATATTTGATTTTGTTTTTTTAAGCTTGATTTTGAAATAAGGAATTTTTAAAAACTTAAAATTTTTTTGTAATCAAAAATGAACAAAAATTAATTAAAAAAAAAACTTTCTGAAAAAGTGAGTTTTTAAAAGAAAAGTAAAGGCCATTTTAAACTTAAGCTCAGCAGATACAAATACCTTTTAAAATTCAAACTCAAAACGACCAGAAATTACTATTAAAGAATAAATGAAACCCAAAACGAACAGAAATTAAATAAACAATCATAGCAAAAAACATACAACAAGTAATAATATAAATGAATAAATAGATCTTAAGCGAGTAATGCTTAGATTGAATATGAAAATCAAGCTTAAAACGAAAAGAAATATTTTCCTATTAAAGTATAAATGAAACTTAAAACGAACAGAAATAAAATAAACAATCAATGCAAACAAACATACAATAAATATTAATGTAAATTAATAAATAAATCTTAAAACGAGTGAAACTTAAAAAGCTTGAAACGAACAAAAATCTCCACAAACAAGAGTTTGGGTATGACCTCCTTCTCTCACTTTAAAAGTCTTAAACCTACTGCGTCATTTGCGCTTTACTGAAAACTATATTCGTCTTGAACAGTCTTGGAAAGTATAAACAACATCAAATTGAATATTTGATGTATAATGATATTAATTGTTGAACGATCCATCAGATCAAGAATTTATTTCACTGTAATTGTATTTTTATTTTCAATGCTGTAAGAACTGGAAAAGAAAATATTTGTAATATAATCAGTTTTCAGTTAAGCGCCAATGACGCAGTAGCCTTTTGGTTTTTATCTACAGTTAGGAAAGAAGGCAGTATCCAAACACTTGTTTGTAGGGAAACTATATTCGTTTTTAACAACTTTAAAAAGGTTTAATAAATTAAACTGAATATTTGATGTATAATGATATTAATTGCTGAAAGCTAACCAGTTCAAAATGTTGCTATAATTTTAATGTTTATTTTCAATTTTAAGTACAAAAGAAAATATTTGTCATAAAATTGGTTTTAAGTAAAGCGCCAATGATGCAGTAGGTTTTAGAATTTTATAGAGAGAGAACGAGGCGATACCCAAACTCTTCTTTGTAGTGATTTTTGTTCGTTTCAAGCTTTATTTGTATATTCAATTTAAGTTTCACTCGTTTTAAGATTTATTTATTAGTTTACATTAATATCTATTGTATGTTTGTTTGCATTGATTGTTTATTTAATTTCTGTTCGTTTTAAGTTTCATTTATGCTTCGGTAGGAATTTTTTTTTTCGTTTTAAGCTTGATTTTCATATTCAATCTAAGCATTATTCGCTTTAAAATCTATTTATTCATTTAAATTATTACTTGTTGCATGTTTTTTTGCTATAATTGTTTATTTAATTTCTGTTCGTTTTGGGTTTCATTTATTCTTTAATAGTAATTTCTGGTCGTTTTGAGTTGGAATTTTAAAAGGTATTTGTATCTGTTGAGCTTACGTTTAAAATGGCCTTTACTTTTCTTTGGAAAACTCATTTTTTCGGAAAGTTTTTTTTTAATTAATTTTAGTTCGTTTTTAAACACAGTTTATATAATTATCCAGTGTGATCATTCCCTATCTCACCAATAATAAAAACCCGGACCGGGGTGCGAGATCTCCAGAGAACGTAGAAACATAGGCGGCATTAGATCTTTTCACGGGTAGACAAGTCAGACGCGAAACAATCGGGAACAAGTGGAAACCCGCTATTACGAATAATGCACTTAGTAACCATTTCTCATTGATAGACGCAAACACACTGATCCATAACTGCACGAAGAAGTGGGAGGAGCTTTTTGTTCGCACCGAGAACGAAGACCAGAAATGATCTGCGATAAGCATACTGGATAATTATATAAACTGTGGTTTTTAATTACAAAAAATTTCAAGTTGTTGAAAATTCCTTTTTTCAAAATTAAGCTTAAAAAAAAAAAATCAAATATTCATCAAAGTATCAAAACTGATATCAAAGTAACAATATCAAAGTCTTAATCTAATAAAAGACGTGGCGAGGATATGGATTCTCAGCTGTTGCTTGGGTGGCAAAAACAGCCACATTTAGCGTTTAAAAAAAATGAGTTCGTCTTGGTGTCAAAAGCTCTGATAAGTTTTATGACATCTAGCACTGTTCAAAATTAATACTAATTTATTTATTTCAATTTATTTTATTTAGAAATTTATTTTGAAGGGAGGATCTTACGATATTAATGAAACGACGTAGCAAGGATTTAGACTCTCAGCTTTTGATCGATGCTGTGGCGAAAACTATTCGTTTTGAGTCCCTACTTATGAAACGATTTGACGGCTTTACAAATAAGGATCTTAGCCGACTCAATAAAGAGTTCAAGACTCAGGTATTCTTCTTTTCTTCTTTTCAGGTATTCTTCTTTTCTGTCATTGTTTTTAGTAAGTGTGGATGTCTATCTAGCTTTAAGGATCACGAAATGAAGCGGCTTATGAAGAGTTTAAGGATTATTTTCGGTTTTTATTCTTGTTTTCCTAAGTATGGATACCCAGCTGAAAGGATTACGATAGTTCAAATCTGTCTCAACGTTCAAGTAGAAGCTTTGCAACACAAATATTTCTTTTTTTTGGCACTTAATTTTAAAAATAGAGAAGTTCCAATAAAGTATCCAAAAGTGTACTTATGTATCCTACTGAAATATTAAGTACAAAGGATACAAATATGGGGAAATACTTTTGGTTAAGAGAGTTAAATCTGTACTAAAAATGCCTGAATATTTCAGTTTCACGTCTGGTAGTGGGGCACTGGAACATCATAAAGAGCTGTTTAAGGGTTCATTTTGAAGGAAACTTGCTACCTCTGCGTGCCCTTGTGCTTAACAAAACACAATATTTCTTGTGTTGCAAAACTTTCTTGCAAAAATGAGTTTTACAATTCAAGATTACAGAAGTTTGCTTGAACAAACAGCCTAGGCTATGAATTGTTACAAGATTTAATGGTATAAGCTTAGATTAGGACCTATTGATAGGGAAACATGTTAAGAACACCCTTTAAGAACACATTTTCAGAACATGTTAACAAATTAGTACTAATAACACATTATTAACATACTATTAACGCGTAGTACTATTAAGAACACATTAAGGACATGTTAAGAACAAATTTTGACTGCAACTCCCCTATACTTTAGCCCTAACCGCTCCTCTTTTCCTTTAGAGTTGGCTCACAGAAAACGACAAATGTTTTGCGACATGCCCTGTTTATAGTTTGTAATTTAATACTGTGTTCACCCGCCATCTAAGTAATGTTTTGTGTTGCTTTGCCGCACAAAATTAAAATTTTGGAGCTTCAACTTAAAAATTCTCAGTTTTTAAGTTGATGCTCCAAAAACGTTAAACCAATTTGTAACTACGACTACTACTACTAACAACTCATAGCAGCACCAAGCCGCCTGAGTCCAACACGGCCACGCACGCTCCCCCTCCATCCCAATCTATTCAAAGCCTCCCTTTTTACACCCTCCCACGAAGTTTAGTTAAATGACCTATAATTTTTTTTTCCCTTTACTATTTCCTCTACTTTGATTAAAAGGATGTCGGATATAAAAGAACGGGAAAAAGTTTTATTGCAGTATCTAATTGCAAACCCTCTTAAGAACTACACTACTACTAATAACTCACTGAAGTACCAAGCTGTCTGTGGCGAACACAGCTGCATACGCTCCTAATTCCCATCTATTCAAAGCTTCACTTTTTATCTTTCCCGTGAAGCACTAGTATCCTGTGAAGGCTTTTTTATGATCTTTTCTACTCCAAACGGGGAAAACCCGCTTTTCCTTTGGCCCAATACGAATGGACAACAGCAACCGTAAACAGCCAGATGGTAATCTCTATCATTTGTTCATAAAATGTCTAATGTTCTGTTCATGGAAAAGTACCGAGTGACCTTAAAAATCTAACGAACAAAAGTTACAATATATATATATATATATATATATATATATATATATATATATATATATATATATATATATATATATATATATATATATATATATATATATATAATATATATATATATACATATATATATATATATATATATATATATATATATATATATATATATATATATATATATATATATATATATATATATATATATATATATATATATATATAATATATATATATATATATATATGAATGTAACTAGCATAATTTATAGCCCTTTTCCCGAGGGGGGAGGGGTTCAAACACGGAACCATAGTTATTTGACATTTGGATTCTTTTGAATATTGGATTTTCTTTTGTGTGTGTGTTGTTGTAATAAAAGATTAACTGATAGCGTAAGGAACTTGTCTTTTATGGGTCCTTGATCTTTTAGATGTCCTTTTCTTTGGAGGGTCTTGAGGGACCGACAAAGGATTTTATGGGGACATAAATTGATGCTCAGAGTAACAACCTTAGTTTAAACCCTGTTACAGTAGTTAAGTACTGTTCGACATTCCTAATTTTATTTAAACTACAATTTTGATCATGAATTTAAAAATTGAAATTATAGAACAACTTAGTGTTAAACTTGTTTCTTTTTTGCTTTGATTTGAAAATAAATTCAAAGCTGCAACATTGTTTTCCCAGGTTAAACTATGAAAAAAGTACGTGTTAAAAATACATTTTTACAAATCTCTCTTCCTGTAAAAAAAACAAACAATCTTAATAGGTCATGAGTTTGAAAAAATTCGTTTTGAGTCTTAATTTTCGAATATAAAAATCAGTTTTGTAACTGATCTTCACATAGCTTCATCTGAAAAATTACTACTGAGATAACATACTGAATGAAATTTTGTTACTGAAAAAGTAATTGGTAGGTGTGATTAGTCAAAATTTATTATAGGTCAAGAATTTGAATCCATTTGAAGAAGAGCCAACAAACCCTTTTCAAGAAGAAGAAGAAGGAAAACTTCGAGATGACGTCTCGCCGTTTCTTCAGGCAGTTAGCTCCTGCTTCGAAAGTTACCTGTATATAGTTGTAGAAACTCAAGACAGGTGAGCAAATATCGTCTAAACTAATTTTTACAAATGCACCGTATACATAGGTTGTTACAGGGACGTACCTTGGAATATATTTTAGGTTCAGACTGACAGAAGAAACTGGAAAATGGAAGATGTCATTCCCTCTCTCCTCAGGTCAGGTAGACAGCCTAAAAATAAGTGCCAAAAATGGACAAATTGTCGGGGTGGGGGGTGGCAATATAGAAATCTTGAGCCAACAGTGGAGGGGGTGTATGGAAAACAAATTAGTATATTATTGGTCTAAGTTAACTCGTAGATCTAGAGTTTATAACAGTTTTTTTTTGCAATATCCACAATCGGCCGTTCTCATTAAAATTGCCGTTCTCAATAGACCGTCCTCATTAAAATCGCCGTTCTCAATCGGCCGTTCTCATTAAAATTGCCGTTCTCAATCGGCCGTTCTCATTAAAATTGCCGTTCTCAATCGACCGTCCTCATTAAAATTGCCGTCCTCAATCGGCCGTTCTCATTAAAATTGCTATCTTGAAATTTCGACTTGATGTTGACTTTGACTTGATATGGGGATGGCATTTCGCCTTCTGAAAGGTTTCAACCATTTAAAGAGGGACTAGAACTTCTGGTTTGCGATCTAACGAGTGCCACCCAATTCACGGCCATGTGCTCTATATGATTAGGCTAGGAAGTTTGTGCTAACATTTTTACAGTTTTCACAGCAATTCTTACAGTTTTGAAATTGGATAAGCTAGAAGCATAAAGATCAGAACTTAAAGGACGTACAGTTTTGAACATTAAGATCATAATGTCATTCCAGTTCGAGTTTTATAGAGCTTTATTGTAAATTATTTTGATGCTTCAAGTATATAATAACCTGGGAACTATTGGTATGAGAGGTAAATTGTGAGTTGCTCCGCAACTTCAGCCCATGGGTCAGAGCTGCTTCAACATTCCACGAGACCTTGGCATCGGGATGTAGCTAAATCTGCAATCGTTTGTACTCGTTCTTGTGGATAGTATAATAAACATTAATTTATATTTGTTATTTTATGAATAAATATACGAATTTTTTTCCCCAAGTCGTGACCTATCTAAAACTTTTTTTTAAGGCCCGAAAATGTTAGTGTGCCAATTGTCAGAAAAAAATTAACTATATATGTATTATATTATGTATGTATTAATTATGTATGTATAATACATAATGTACATACATTATGGGTCGCTCATTACTATTTTTAAGCCAGCAAGAATTATGCATGTATATGCATAATTCATATATACACAATGTATATACATTATGTATGCATACATATACATAATGTATGTATAATACATACATAATTCTTGCTGGGTTAAAAAGAGTAATGGTCGACCCTTTAAAATTGTCTAAATGAACGTTTAAACGATTGTTTTAAAATCGTTTAAATGAATGACATCCATAGAGCTAAACAGCATCAGTTCAGAACACTGTTCATAAAATCCTTGCTACCGAATGAAGTACCATGGTTCATGTAGATGTTAGACATTAAAGTAGCATACCTTGCAATTTTGAGCTGATGTTATATCTATTGATAAGATGCCTTGGACACATGTGTCGCTAAAAAGGCGGTAAGTTGCCCTACTCTGGGTTCTGGCCCCTAGTTTTGGCACCAAACTTTTTGTTGCTATTGAAGAAGCTCTCCCCAAAGTTTTTCCGACGATCTATTGCCTATAATGAGTCTCTTAAAGAGAAAAAAAAAATGAGAAACATCACTCTGTATTAAGTTATTGGTAGGAGTTGACCATGCCAAAAGAGATTGCTTCACAGCCTCGTTTAATTTTTAGTCATTTTGGACAAAAAAGCACAGAAATGGCCTAAATCACATGGAGCAAAAATTAGATACAACCAGTCAATTTAGAATATCGAAAGCACTTTTGTAAAATCACAAGCGATATTCCAAAGACCAGCGTTGGATATTTGCGCCCCTCCTGAATGGAGCATGGTACCCAAGAGGCGCCATCTGTAAAATCACAAGTGATATTCCTAAGACGAGTGTTGAATATTTGCAACCCCTCCTGAATGGAGCCTGGCGCCCAGGAGGCGCTATTTGTAACATCACAAGCGACATTCCAGAGACAAGCGTTGAAGTGTTGGATATTTGCGCCCCTCCTGAATGGAGCATGGTGCCCCAGACCAGGATTGAGGCCGCGTTTAAAAAGTCTGCGAGACGGGAACTTTGCTAATTACCTTCTATTTCTAATTCCATGTATCTAATATTATGTGTATATGTGTGCTCTAAATTATCAGCCAAAATATTTCAGCTCTTATGAGCTGAAATATTCAGTCATGATTCATTGCTCAACCGGTTAAGACCGTATTGCTTGCTATCGCCCACTCTATGAATCACGTAATGAAATGAATGACGATGGATTATTGCTAAATTATCTGCATGCTGTGATATAATGAAAACTTTGTACAATCTGATAATAGACAATCTGAAAATACAAGCCTTTCCCTAAATAAAACTCAACAACGGAAATGATTAGCTGTTATTCCTCCAAAGTGATTTAAGGCTCAAATTATTCGTGATATGAGATTAAAGGAATAGTACAGTGGGGAAAAAGGACTGATTTAGGACTGGTGGCTTCTTCTTTTGCCAGTAAGTCAATTTTAGCTATTACTAAGTTAAGATGGGCAAGAAAAAAAATAAAAGGAGTCGTCCAGATATTGATTCTAGCGAGGATATTGCCACAAGTACCCCAAATACGTCAGGAAATCCGGATATTCGGAAGCCAGTGACAACTCAGGTTTCGTTAATGACCCTATCAGAGGAATTTGCAAAGATGATGAACATTATGCGTGAAACTCATAGCTCAGTCCAATCAATTGAACAGCGATTCATTGTAGTAGAAAATAGAATAAAAGCAATTGAATCAGAGCAATTAGCCTTAAGGTCTGAATTCTCCGGGATTAAGTCTTGTACACATGCTGTAGAAAATGACATTTCTTTGTTGAAAAATGATAATTTTAACCTGCAGTCAGAAGTTAAATATTTTAAAGAAAAGACCCTATGTATGTCTGATAGGCTTATGGCTGCAGAGTATCAGCCTAACGAAAATAATTTGGTTGTATGGAATGCAGTCTGTGAGGATGAAGATCAAGCCAAACGTATGTTTACCGAGATATGTACGGATGGACTAAATTTACCAGTGATACCCCATTTTTCAGTTGTTGCAATAAAAAAGGATAAGAAATATTTTAAGGTTAATGTAAAAAACCGTGGAAACAAGATTGAAATCCTTAAAAATGGGAAGAAGCTTAAAGGAAGAAACATAGCAAACCAGGGAAACATTTATGTGAGTGATGATGCCCCATTTTCTGTGAGAGAGGCAAGAAAAAAACTATATGAAAAAAATTGTGTCTTAAAGCGATGGGTATAGTTTCATGGGTGTCAAACGCAGTTCCACCATATCTTCAGTTTGAACGTCCGGGTGGTACGAAAGTGAAGTTTACGTGTGATGAATGGATTGAGGAACTAGCACTTAAGCCTCCTCCCTCCACAGCTTCCGGAGGTGCTAAAAGATGAGTGTTTTATTGAATGTGTTTAGTTTACTTATTGGTTAATTATCTTTTCTTTTTCGCTTGGTGTAATCAAATAGATATGGAAAAGTTGATAGTGATGAATTTGAAATGTTTGGGTTAATGATAATTTTTATTTTTGAGTGAATAGTTTAAAATGTTTGTTAATGTGAAATTATTTTGAGTGGGTGGTAGCGGGCTGATGTCTTTTTGAATGGTTTTGCTTTGTGCCATGAAGCTTGCAATAATGTGCTTTTTTAAATTGTATGTCCGCTTTGCCGGAATATATTTTGTTATTTTTTTTTGTATTTATCTAGGCCTAGGTATATGTTTAGTAGATAATGATTTTTTTCGCCACCGCCACCCTCTACCGTCACATACATTAACTTTTATTGATGATGGTTAGAGATATCGTTTTTCCTCCTGGGAACAGCAATGTCCTGCAACTTGAAAGTCGAAGGGTTGATTTTTCCAGCCAGTTTAATCAAAGGATAAATAGAAATTTAGATATTAATGCCACTGAGATTTTCACAAATGAACCATCAAGGTATATTTTTAAAGAAGAAGCACTACCCTTGTATTGTGATAGGGGCCATTTTGGCCTTAACATTTTTCATTTGAATTGTCAGGGATTGAATTCTGCGCATAATTTTTTATCGGAATTAATAAATACTAATGTCTTTCAGGTGATCGCTTTAACTGAAACGTGGTTAAATGATAATAACTCGCAATTACTACATATCCCTGGGTATAATTTATGTGTAAGGAATCGCGAGTATTACCAACATGGAGGCCTAGCAGCTTACATTCAGGCTGATTATAAGGTTTCAATAAGAGAAGATCTTACAATATATAGAGAGAAAGTTTGTGAGTGTTTTGTTTTACATATAACTAGAGAGAATTTGAATTTTTGTATTGTTGTAGTATATAGACCTCCACAGAGCCTGCTCCAAGACTTTATGGACCTATTTGAAGAACAATTAATGAAACTTCCGATTAACTCTATGCCATGTTTTATTATGGGGGATTTTAATATTGACCTTATTGATCAGTCATCTGCTAGCACTGAATTTATTAATAGAAGTTTATCCAATGGGTTTCATCCTTGTATAAATATCCCTACAAGAATTACGGGAACATCAGCTAAGCTTCTGGATAATATCCTTTCTAATGTACCCTTGAGTCTTCCCAGGGTCCTTATCAACGATGTATCTGACCACTTTGGAGTTTCAGCTAGCTTTAGAACTGTCACGAAGGTGGTTAAAGGCAAAAAATCAAGGATTCCAGTGATCAGTAAAAGTGCGATGGTAAAACTTAAAAATGATATAGAAAAGGTGGATTGGTACGATGTTCTAGGCGAAGTTCAGGACGCAAATTCAAAGTTTGTTTTATTTTATGAAAAGTTGCAGAGTTTGATAAGTCAAGTAGTCATATTGAAACCGTTTAATAGAAAGCACTCAAGTAAAAAACCTTGGATTGGTCCTGTGATTTTGAAGCAAATAAATGTAAGAGATAAATTGTTTAGAGCTCAAATAATTAACCCGACACAAGAAAATAAGCAATTATATAAAATTTATCGAAATAGGTTGAATACAATTTTAAGAAATGAAAAAAAGAAATATTTTGAGAAAAAGTTTAAGGAGGTCGAAGGATGCCCTAAGAAAACCTGGGGACTAATAAAAGAAGTGATTGGATTAAAAATAAATAGTGTACCTGATGAATTAGTTAGTGTAATGGGAAAGACTTTGAATTCTGAAAAGGACATATGCAATGAATTTCAGAGTTATTTTTCGAATATTGGTCTGAATTTAGCTATGTCAGTTGTGCCTGATAGTGGTGACCCATCGTCCGAGTCCTTACTGAGGGACCCAATTGATGTGTCTCTTCACCTTAGACTTGTAACGGTTGATGAAATTAAAAAAATTATTTATGGGTTGCGTAGTAATTCATCTGGTAGCGATCATATTACTCTAAAAACACTTAAATGTATTTTTCCTGTTATAGCTGAAGTTTTATGTGGGTTAATTAATGAGTGTTTTCGTCAAGGAAAATTCCCAGATTGTTTTAAAGTTGCCCGTATAACCCCAATTCATAAGGGTGGTATTCAAAATGACCCAGGAAACTATAGACCGATATCTGTTTTACCCATTATTTCCCGTGTTTTAGAGAAGTGTTTTAGTATTAGAATGATGAGTTTTTTGGAGGATCATAAGTTACTGGTAGAGACACAATTTGGGTTCCGTAGAAAAAGGACAACGGAACAGGCGATGATTTATTTGACAACTATTATTAATGATGTATTAGATAAAGGTTTCAAAATAGGTGCTATATTTTTAGATCTGATGAAAGCTTTCGATACTGTGGATCATGAGCTTCTACTTAAGAAGTGTGAGGTGTATGGTTTGAGGGGTAAATCATTAAATTTTTTAAGAAGTTTTTTAAGTAATCGTTATCAGTATGTCCAACTAAATGATACTTCTTCCGAAAGAAAGCGTATTGAAATAGGTGTTCCGCAAGGATCAGTTCTCGGTCCTATATTATTCTTGATATTTATTAATGATTTACCAAATTGTCTAAATAATTTTTGCTATAGAATAAATGAACTAACGGTAAACCCGACTAATGAAACGGTTTCACTTTTTGCTGATGACACAACAGCCATTAGCACAGCTAAGACAGCAGAGCTGCTGCAGATTTCCATGAAGGAATCAGTTAATAGAATTACAGCATGGCTGAGGGTAAATAAATTAAGGATTAACATGGCTAAGTCTAACTTTATTATTTTCTCGCGATCATCAAACTTTTACCCATGGATCAAGGAATTAGATATGCCCAATGGCGTTATAAAACGGACTGCGTCTTTTAAATACCTTGGGATTGTAATAGATGAAACTCTATCTTTTAAGGAACATGTTACTTTAACTAGCAAAATTCTGGCAAGAAATCTTGGTATAATGAAGAAACTCCAACATTGTTTTCCCAAGTCTGTCCTTCGCCATCTTTATTTTTCTTTAATACACCCGTATATACTTTATTGTTCAAGTATTTGGCTCTCTACTTTTTCTTCTACCCTAAAACCAATAAGAGTTCTACAAAATCATGCAGTAAGAATTTTAGCCGGTATATCTCCACGTATGTCTGTTAGAGAAATTTACCCAACTTTAAAAATTTTGCCGGCTGCAGGCCTGCGTGAGTTCTATGTATTGTGGTTTATTTTTAGACTGCAGCAGGATGCTCAGCCTCGTTGTTTTGGTGATTTATTGTCCATTAGGTCTACTGTTCATTCTCATGATACAAGGGGTAGCGCGGACTTCTGTGTACCTAGAGGTATATCTTCCCGTTCATGTTTTTCTGTTTTTTATAGAGGTACGCGGAAATGGAATAGTTTGAATAGTGATATTAAGACTATTGGTGACCCCAATATTTTTAGAAAAATCATTAAGGAACTGCTTTTTGCTGAATATGAGTTTTGACTGATTAATTGATTTATTTATTGTGGGGGTTTTGTTGATATGATGTTCCCAGAGGAAGTATAATATATGATATTATTTTGTATTTATTGTTTAGTGTGATGGTATTAGTGGTGTCGGTGGCCAAGTATTCTTTGTTTTAAGGATTTTGTTTACTCTACCTCCCCCACGGACAAGCTTTGCTTTTTAGGGGAGGCAGCAATAATTTTTTGTTGATATGTTTTTTTTTTTTCAATAAATCCTTCTTCTTCTTATGGCACGATTTTTATATAATGGTCTTAGAGCCTTCTTGGTTTCAGTGCCTTTTTTAATAAATAAAACACTATATTTAAAATAAAATCAATTTATTGACAAAAAACTGCATTTTTGTATACAAGATGACGTCATAATCGCAAGTTACAATCATAAATGATATGATAGTAAAACAAATTTCAGAATAAATTTATTCTAAAGAAATGTGCTCTAAAATATAATCCCGTGCCCCTTACCCAGCACTGCTATTCTTGTGTCTGCCCTCCCCCCGGAAAATATCCCACGGGCGCCCTTGTTACTATTCTAACTAAGAAAAAGTCATTAGCTTTTTCTGTGTGTAATGTATGTAAGGCAATTCTATACTTATTGTGATTACAGCGGTAACTGCAATCTAATAAAAGACGACACGGCCCATGGTTAAACAAAAATAGCATGAAACCCCTAAAAATTTTGTCGGATTGAAACAAAAAGTGCACCGTTAGAATTGCCTTAACCGAAAACCCTATACAGGAAACTTACAATCCGTTGGCTTGAACAACAAGGAAAATCGATTGGCTTGAAAAACAAAGATAATCACTTTTTTTGCATAGGAAGCCTTTTTTTCTTTTTTTTTCTCCGCAGCTATTAGGGCACTGGAACATCATATAGAGGTGTTTAAGGGCGCATTTTAAAACAAAGAGAAATTGCCTACGGATTGTTCTGGGTACCCGGCTGACTGACCGTATTTCAAATAGTAGGCTGTCCGTAAAATGTGGTTCAATCCTGCTTGCTGGGGCTGTAATGAGAGAAAGGTTGAGATGACTAGGGCACATTTTGTGGATGAAGGATGGCAGAATGCCGAAGATTCGGCCAACCGTCTAGGGATAGACGGAAAGCAGGTCGTCCGTGGTTGGGGTGAGACGATGTCATAAAGAAAGATTTAAAGGAAATGGGAACTTCCTGGGAGGGCGGAAGAGGGGAGAGCTTTGAAATTGGGATGGATGAGGAGCGTGCGTAGCTGTTTTGGCTTCAGGTGGCTTAGTGCTGCGGTGAGTTGTTAGTAGTAGTAGTAGTAGTAGTTCAATCGATCTGAGGTTTTGAGTTCTTGTGCCCTGATTAACTAATAATAGAGATCATGACATCAAGGTTTCCGTTTTTGGCCATTTGTAGTAACAAATTTATAAAATTTCCCCAAATTGGGTCGAAATGCCATCGAAAATTCTTATCTTTCAGTGGCATATACTTTAAGATGCTGGCGTATTTTGTGCCCTAATGTATGCATAGAGAAACTGTGAAATTAAAATGGGGAAACTTGAAATTTTATGTGGTCGATTGTTGCATTTAGTTGCCATGAGTATATTATATTCCAGCTCATCGTCACTGCACTGGCCCTACCTTCCCCTCATCATCACCAATGTTTACACAGCCAGTACAGTTAAGTTTGTGCAAAAAAAAAAACTTTATACTAAAAATAGACAATTTTTTTTTCAAGAAAAAATAACTTGGTTTGCCATTATTTGCCATAAATTGTAATATATTGTTTAAGATCTGTCTTATAACGAGTATTGTTCAAGTTTTGGAGATGGTGGCAAGATAGGAGAATTTATCCAAACAAATCCACTGGGAGGGATGAAACCATCTTCGGTGAATTTCATTCTTGATTAGGTGATATTTATTTATTGTTATTATTTTTTTTGCTTTTTCACCAGCCTGTGGAAACTTGATGTCATTATACTTAGTCAAACGTCATTGACAACATCGATCGACAAATTACGTCATTATATTTTCTTGGCACAGGTTTTTCTAAGATGAAATATACTGGCTTGAAAATCCAAAAAAGTAATAGCTACTACAGCATTCTGCCTGAACGGCCTCTTTTTTTCTTTTTTTTTCTTCCACAGATAGCTTGGCACTGGAACATCGCAGAGAGTTGTTCAATGGCTCATTTTAAAGGAAATTAATGGGGTTAAAAACCCTTCTTAATTAAAACAAATAATTTTTAAAATAGAATTAATGAAAAACTGCATATTTCATGTTAAAGATTGGTCAATGACGTCATAATCATAGGTTGTAGCCAGGTCGTCTCTTACTATTCCAATTAGCGAAAAGCCATAGGCTTTTTCCTGTTTGTAATTTCATATCAAACATTTTTAAAAAAGCGAGAAACACCTCCTAAAAGTCATTGAATATTAATAAAAATCACACCATCAGATTCAGCGTATCAGAGAACCTATAGTAGGGAACGAACTCTTGCCCTTAGTAACCTATGTCTTGTCAAATTAGCTACTCAATTTCTTCAGATAATGTTTGAAAATACATTAAAGTACGAACTATGGTTAATAGTGACTGAAATTTTAAAATAGATTTTATTTTTCCGGGTTGCAGTGGTAGCTAGCAACCTAGTAAGAGACGATCACGTCCAATGTTATCAGTACAGAATCATTAATGATATTGTGCTTATTTTAAAAGACGATCAAACAGTTCGTGGTAACGAACTGTATAGTAAGAGCGACTCGTCTCAATAGTAACCGAAACTCTAAAAAACAGAAATTTAATATCAATAGATATATCAAAAGAATTGAATTTTTATGATGATTTTAAATACACAAGTTTTGTCAAGTTTACTCATATCTATCAAAAGTTACAAGCCTGAGAAAATTTGCCTTATTTGATAAAAAGGGAAAAACACCCTCTCAAAGTCATAGAATCTTAATGAAAATCACACCATCAAATTCAGCGTATCAGAGAACCTTACTGTAGAGATTTCGAGCTCCTGTCTGTAAAAATATGGAATTTTGTATTTTTTGTCAGAAGAAAGATCACGGATGCGTGTTTATTTGCCCTTTTTTTTACCAGGGGTGATCGTGTCGACCCAGAGGTCCTAGAATTTTGTAAGAGGCAGATTCTAAGACCATTGACCTAAATCAATTTTATTGCAAAACACAGTGAAAAGTCATATTAGTTACTAGGGAGGGAGCTATTCAGGAAGAAGATTCATTTCTTGGAGTTAATACTAAGCATTCCTGATTGAAAGACATATCTCATTATCATAAATCTTGTTTTTCTTCTTATCTTGTGTAATGTTGTTGCAAAACACGATGAAAAGTTATATTAACCACTATTTTATAAGCTATATTTATAGAAGTCCCATTTCTTTGAGTCAAGACAAAAACAAATTATTTACTAGAAAATCCAAATGTAACTATAAAATGTAAAAAAGTTCTTCGAAAATCGAAACTAGTTCTTTACAAAACAGAATAATTCTTTGCAAACAAAATAATTTTCACAATGTACAAAATAGTTTTGTATATAATAAATATCAGATAATTTTGTATAAGATATAGAATAAATCTTTTAAAATATGATATAGTTCTTATAAAACAACAATAATTCTTGTAAAATTCAATACAGTTTTTACAAAACAAAAATGATTCTTAAAATACAAATAGTTCTTACACAATTCAATAAATAAAACCCAAATAATCCTTACAAAATACAAAATAGTTCTTACTAAGTTCAATATAATTCTTACAAAATACGTAATAGCTCTTACAAAATTCAAAACATTTCCTACAAAATACATAATAATTCTTATAAATACAAAACAGTTCTTACAAAACAGGATAATTTTTATAAAATAAAAAATAATATTTACAAAATTCAATAGAGTCCTTACAAAATACAGCTCTTGTTCATTATTTCCTTTTTCACTTCTAATGGGGCACTGGGATGTCATAACAGTTTTAAAGGGCTCATTTGAAAGAGAATTGCTGCATCCACGCGCTTTTGTAATAAACACAACACCATGTTAAAAATAAAATGAATTTTTTGACAGAGAACTGCGTCTTCCTATACAAGATGAAGAATGACGTCATAATCAGAAC
Organism: Artemia sinica; assembly: GCA_027921565.1. Lineage (NCBI taxonomy): Eukaryota > Metazoa > Arthropoda > Branchiopoda > Anostraca > Artemiidae > Artemia > Artemia sinica. Next base: position 25,677,912 of record CM051261.1, on the reverse strand, counting down.
TTACAACCATATATGAAGTAAGAGTAAAAACTACATTATGTCGCTAGTTATAATGACATCAGTATTTAATAACGTCATACCGTCAATAAAAGAAAGAACTGCAAAAGTGTCAGTATTATTTAATTATGAACTGTGTTTAAGCAAACATGTCAGAAAATGGCGTCAAGACCAAGCTGGATGACTTTCCTAAGATAATAGTCAAGGCTGAATGCATGTCCACCCGATTACGTGATGAATCGGGTGCAAACACTTTGAAACTTGAACCAACGATTTTGAAAGAGACCAAAGGGGATGCCGCTGATTTTTGTGAAGAAACAGTAGATACAGCAGGAGCACAACAGGATATAAACACTCTTGGTGAAGAATTAGTAGTTAATAACATGCACTCTGAGGATGTTGACAAACAACGCAACGACGTAGACCAGTCTAGACAAAACCGACGTAGACGTAGACGTAGACAAGAACGTACATGTAATAACAGAAAGAAAAATAAAACTTCAGCTAAAGGAACCGATATATCGGAGAAAGGCAAACAGAAAAATATCCAAAATCAGATAAGCGATCAAGATCAACATGATCAAGAGAATTTGGTGAAGACAAATCCTCGTAAACATTTAGAAAGCTTGTCGGAAAAGAAGCGTAACTATCCTGAAAAGGTCCTTCACAGAGGCAGAGGGGTTACAAATAGTGACAACCAAGGGAGGGGGTATATGCGCGGTATAAACTGAGGCAGAGGACAAGCATTTAACCCTAACAGAAATAGAGGCAGTAAGTATGATGGGGGTAGAGGCAGTGGAGGTTCAAACTTTAACAGAGGTAGAGGAGCGTCTAACTTTAACAGAGGTAGAGAAAGGCCAAATTTTAACCAAGGCCAAGGAAGGTCAGAGTTAGGCAGAAGCAGCAAAAGAAAAGAATTTAGCAATGGCTGTGGAAGGCCGTATTTTAACAGAAGCAAAGGGCGAGGAAGTAGCTATGAGGTATATGGAGACAGTGTAAGCTATTATAAAATTAATACTGAATTCAAGAGAGATTCTTCCGATACGATAGTGAATAACTTCACAGATAGAGGCAGAAGAAATGGAGAATTCAACAGAGAAAGAGCAAATAGTTATAGTAGGAACGTAGATAGGAAGAATGAGGGAGAGAGACGGAGCTATAATAATGGTGGTTCTCACACCTGCGATGTAAGAAATTTCCTTGTCAGGGGCAGAGGAACTAGAGACTTCAACAGAGGCAGAGGAAGGCATAATTTTCAAAGGGGGAAGAGTAAGCAGCTATAATAGGATCGAGGAAGAGTAAAAACAAACATTATTATAAAAAATTCTGTATAGAAAATCCTCAGTTTATCAGGAAATTTGAGTTTAACTTAATTGGAAGTATTTGAAATAAATTTTAAGGTGAAAAAATGAGATATTTAATATTTCTTATCAACAAAACGGATATAAATATGTTGAGTGGTGTGTAGAATGTGTAGCTCCTTCGTATAATGATTTAGATTACACATAGGAATAAGCCCTTGGCCTTTTTTTATGTGGAATAGTAAAGAACGAACAGCAGGGAATCAGGCAGTAGAGTCACTCAAAATATGACATCATACCCAGATCAGCAATTTTTAAAAATATATTTGTTTCATATTATCTTGTCAAAAGGTACGCGTGTTACAAGTACATTATCATGCATGTATAGTGATTCAGTTTTGTCGGATTTTGCATTTCATTTTAATATATCGGTTACTATAGGTCAGAGCTCGTTCTTTGCTAATATACTTCAAAAAAGATTTTTCTTCTTCTTCATCTTGCTCTTGTTCTTCGCTATTTTTGTGGGTTTTCCGGCTTTTCATTGAAATCATTCCAATTCTCTTTTCGTTCTAAGCTTTTATTTTTAAGATTAACCAAAATAATATCTATCATTCCTGAATCAGTTTCAGTAAATTATACACAAGCAAAAGCCTACGGCTTTTTCTCAATTTGAATATTAAAAGACGAACCAAAGGGAATAAAGCAGCAAAGTCAGTCAAATATGGCGCCATACCCTAGGTAAGCAACTTCTAAAAAATATTTGTTTTCTTTTATCTTGTCAAAAAATAAGTGTGTGACATCATCATGTGTGTAATCATTAATTTAAAAATTTAAGTTACTATGGGCTATAGTCCATCTTTTAATATAAAAATTCTTCTTACAAAAGGCAAAATATTCTTACTTACAAAAGGCAAAATTTTGGCCGGAAAAAAAACGATGTTTCCGCCGTTTCCCCTAAAAGCCAACAATTCGCCGCTGGAAAGAAAACTGGAGTTTCGTCTGGGTCTAGTAGTAGCAAACAAATTACGTCGTCATCACTTGTATCAACCCACTCTCTAAAGTAATGCAATTAAAATTTTCGACTATTCTACATCTTTTCCCATTTTTTCAGAGGCATTATTCCAGAATACTTCTTCCTACAAAATATAATTTCGTTCATCTCCAAACTTTCAAAAACTTTCCTTCTTTTTTATTTTTTCTGTAACTTAATAATCACTTTTTCAAAATGTTCTGCCCATCTTTCTTTAACTCTTTCTTTATCACTAATAGTGCCCCGTTCTTATCTTTAACTGGAACAAGTCCAGATTGACTGTTCCCTGTCAATTTTTTAACTTTATCTTGTCAACTTTTTTGACAGTATCTTTTACAATGCCCAAGAAATGGTCTGAGCTTTTGTATAGTAAAGTAATCCATGCGAAAAGAGTTTAACGTCTGCTGGGTCTTTATCACTCCATTTTTTTTGTCTCCTCAAGCTTCTCAAATTATTCTTGGTCATCGGCCCATTATCCTTTGTTAATCTCTTTCTGAAGCCTTATCTACGCTTTCCATGTCCCAAATGTTTTAATATTAATAATAATAATAATTCATTTCTGCCCTCTATACATAGATGGATGTACACAGATGAGTATAGGTAATAAATAAAAAGAAAACTGAAAAATACAAAATTGGACTTCTAACGAAAAGGACGACAATAAATAGCTCATAATATCTCATGAATATATAAGAAATAGCTTATAATAGCTCCATAGTACATAACATTAAAACATCATAATACAAGTGTTATGTATTATAACGCAAAACGTCATAATACATAACACATAGACACTCATAATACAAGTAAGTAGCTCAGTTTGGTTAAAACTATGGCGACAAAACTATTTATCCATTAAACAAGACAGTTTAGGGGGAAATTGATTCTATTTTCTCTAGATCGTCTGAGGATCGATCGTACTGTCAATCTATTTTAACAATAATATCAAATATTTCGAATTTTCCGATAATATACCTAACCGGAAAAAGTACACGTGGGTGCGCTTTTCATCACTTTCAGAGGCAACGCTTTAGCATTGCCTTTAGTAAAGGCCACACGGCTTCAATGTTTTATTATTTATTTTTATTTACTCCAGTAGGGAAAGGGAAGACCTTTGGGTCTTCCCAAATTTTTCTTACTCCAGTAAGAAAAATTATATATTTGAACTGTTATTTCTACATCATGGAAAGGCAGTGTGGTCTTTGGAAATACTTATGAAACACCATCCCAAAATTCACAACAAGATTAAAATGTAAATTCTAAATTAATTCCCAATATTTCAATTTCAGATATTAGAAACTTACCTTGATAACGAGAACGTCAGTAACACTGAGTGCGTGGGTGCACTTTTCATCACTTTCAGAGGCAACGCTTTAGCATTGCCTATAGTAAAAGCCATACGGCTCTAATGTTTTATTATTTATTTTTATTTCCCCCAGAGGCACTTCATATGGAAGGGGTTGTCGTATAAACTTCAGAGGGGGCTGATTCGATTGGCAATCGGGAGTTCTAGTGTCATTTTTAAGTCAAAATTATTGGAGGGCAACTACCCCCCCCCCATCCAAGCCCCCTTTTTTCCAAATACATCTGATAAAATTTTGAGATAGCCGTTTTGTTAAAAATAGTTCAAAGATCATATATCAAAAACTCCAGGGTCGACACAACCCCCCAGGGCCCGGAGACAGGTATTGTAATCTATGCCCTCGGGGAATATATGGTTCTTATAGAAGGGGTGCTCGTATAAATTTCAGGGAGAGCTTATTTAATTGGAAATTGATAGTTCTAGTTCACTTCTTAAGAGTCAAATGGAATCAGAGGGCAACTAGCCCCTCCCCCACGCCTTTTTTTCCCCATACCCATCCGATAAACATTTTGAGATGGCCATTTTGTTAAAAATAGTTTGAACATCAGATAATAAAAACTCCAGGATTGACAAAACCCCTAGGGCCCGGGGGTAGGAGTTGTAAGCTATGCCCTTTGGGGCATATATGGTTCTTATAGAAGGATGCTCGTATAAACTTCAGAGAGGACTCATCTTATTGGAAATTGAAAGTTCTAGTTCACTTTTTAAGAGTCAAAAGAGATCAGGGGGCAACCCCACACACCCTTTTTACCTCAAATGCATCCGATAAAAAAAATTGAGATAGCGATTTTGTGAAAACTGGTTCAAAGATCATATAACAAAAACTCCGGGGTGGAAACAACCCCCCAGGACCCGGGGACAGATGTAAGTTATGCCCTGGGTGCATATATGGTTCTTATAGTAGGGATGCTCGTATAAACTTCAGAGAGGGCCCATTTGATTGGAAATTGAATATTCTAGTTCACTTTTTAAGATTCAAAAGAGATCAGAGGGCAACTAGCCTCCTACACGCCCTTTTTTCCCTAAACCGATCTGATAAAAATTTTGAGATAGCCGTTTTGTTAAAAAATAATTCAAAAATCAGATAATAAAACTCCGGAGCTGACACAAACCCCAGAGCCCGGGAGCAAGTGTTTTAAGTTTTGCCCCGAGGGCATATAAGGTTTTTATATGAGGGGAGGTCGTATAAACTTCAGAAATGGCTCATTTGATCGTAGGGGCCTCAAATGATTAGAAATTGAAAGTTCTAATTTCTTTTTTAAGTTTCCAAAGTGATCCTATTGCAACTAGCTCCCCGCCCCGCCAACCTTCTTTTCCCCAAGTGCGACCGATTGAATTTCTTATATTGCCATTTTGTTCAAAATAGACCAAAGATCATATAATAAAGACTCCAGGGACTACACTGCCCACCAAAACCTGGGGTAAGTGTTGTAAATTATGCCCCGAGGGCATATAAGGTTTTTATGGAAGGTATGGTAGTATAAGCTTTGGAGGGGACTCATTCAATCGTAAATCGGAATTTCTACTGACCATTTTAGGAGTCAAAAGTGATCGGATGACAACTAGCCTCCCCCCCTCCCCAAAGCCCCTTTTCCTCCAAATGCATCTGATCAAAATGTTGAGATAGCCATTTTGTTCAGAATAGTTTAAAGATCCAGTAATAAAAACTCAGGGGTAAACACAGCCCCCCCCCCCAGAGCCCAGGGAAAGTGTTGTACGTTATGCCCCTGGGGTAGATAAGGTTTTTTGTAAGGAGTGGTCGTATAAAAATCAGAGGTGGCCCATTGGATTGGAAATTGAAATTTCTATTTACCTTTTTAAGAGTCATCAAAAGTGATCAGCAGGGATATACACCCCCCCCCACCCCACCGCCACCCTCTTTCCCCAAATGCATTCGATCAAAATTTTGAGATGGCCATTTTGTTTGAAATATTTCAGCGATCAGATGACAAAACTTCGGGGTCCACATAATCCCCCCCCCAAAAAAAAAGCCCGGGGTAAGGGTTCTAACTTATGTCCCGGCGGCATTTAAAGTTTTTACGGAAAAGATGGTCGTATAAACTTCGGAGGGGACACAAATGATTAGAAATTGAAAGTTCTAGTTCCCTTTTTAAAAGTCAAAAGGGATCCGATGGCAACTAGCCCCTTCTCGCCAACCTCAAGGCCATAAGGCTGCAATTTTTTTTTCCAGTAGGAAAAGTTATAGGAATAGGAATAGCAAGAGGAGGAGCATTAGTAGCAGTGGTCGTTGTTGAAATAGGAATCGGGATTGTTGTAGTAGTAATAAGAGGAGGAAACTTATTATTAGGAGAAGTAGAAATAGGAGTAGTCAGAGCAGTAGAAGTAGGGAAAGTTATAGGAATGGGAGTAGTAAGAGGAGATTATTAGTAGTGGCATTTGTAGAAACTGGAATCGTGATTTTAGTAGTAGTAATAGGAGGAGGAGAACTATGGAGTAGGAATAGGAGTAGTCAGAGCAGTAGAAGTAGGGAAAGTTATAGGAATGGGAGTAGTAAGAGGAGATTATTAGTAGTGGCATTTGTAGAAACTGGAATCGTGATTTTAGTAGTAGTAATAGGAGGAGGAGAACTATGGAGTAGGAATAGGAGTAGTCAGAGCAGTAGAAGTAGGGAAAGTTATAGGAATGGGAGTAGTAAGAGGAGATTATTAGTAGTGGCATTTGTAGAAACTGGAATCGTGATTTTAGTAGTAGTAATAGGAGGAGGAGAACTATGGAGTAGGAATAGGAGTAGTCAGAGCAGTAGAAGTAGGGAAAGTTATAGGAATGGGAGTAGTAAGAGGAGATTATTAGTAGTGGCATTTGTAGAAACTGGAATCGTGATTTTAGTAGTAGTAATAGGAGGAGGAGAACTATGGAGTAGGAATAGGAGTAGTTGGAGCAGTAGGAGTAGGGATAGCTATAGGAATGGGAGTAGTAGTAGGAGGGGTATTAGTAAGAGTGGCAGTTGTAGGAATTGGAGGTGGGATTGTAGTAGTAGTAATAGGAGGAGGAGAACTATGGAGTAGGAATAGGAGTAGTTGGAGCAGTAGGAGTAGGGATAGTTATAGGAATGGGAGTAGTAGTAGGAGAAGAATTAATAGGAGTGGCAGTTGTAGGAATAGGATTCGGGATTGTAGTAGTAGTAATAGGAGGAGGAGAAGTATGGAGTAGGAATAGGAGTAGATGGAGCAGTAGGAGTAGGGATAGTTATAGGAATGGGAGTAGTAGTAGGAGAAGAATTAATAGGAGTGGCAGTTGTAGGAATAGGATTCGGGATTGTAGTAGTAGTAATAGGAGGAGGAGAAGTATTAGTTATAGTTGTAGTAGGAATAGGAGTAGTTGGAGCAGAAGGAGCCGTGGTTAAATAAAAAAAAAGTAGCCTGAAACCCCTAAAGATGGTGTCAGATCGAAACAAGAAGTATACCATTAGAATTGTCTTGGCCAAAAACACTATTCAGGAAACTTACATTCCCTTGGCTACGAATCTTTTTTTTTTTTGCATAGAAAGCATCTTTTTTCCATTTTTTTTTTTCTGCTGGTAGTGGGACAGTGGAACATCATAGAGCGCTGTTTAAGGGCTCATTTAAAAAAGAATTTTCTACATCTACTTGCTTTTTTAATTAATAAAACACTATTTAGTATAAAATCTATTTTTTTGACCAATAACTACGTTTTCGTATACAAGATGATGATAAACTTTAACGGGTGTCTTGGGTAACAGGGAAGACAATGTATTTCGTCTTTTGCTAGTTCCTACTAAGAAAAAGCCGAAGGTTTTTTCTTGTTTGTAACATTCGTCCTTAATCACATACATATGTTTTGTTTTCATTAATCATCATTAAGGCTAAGGTCAACAATACTTTCACAAGGAAAAGTAAGGAAAAAAGAATCAAGGTTAAGGTCAACAAAGGTTTAACAAGGCTTATAAAACGAATTCTAGAACGAAATCCAACCCGTAGTAACCAAGATATTAGAATAAAATGCAATTTTCAAAAAAATCCATGGCAATGGAGGATATTCCTAGCTACATGCTACACAGAAAAATATTGTTCGCAGAAAAGTAGGCGCAGTCATCCCCCCCTGAATATGTACTTACCCCAACGGTCCATTTAAAACTTTATTTAGATGAAATGATTTACCCAGGAATGTACGTGTCATAGTTTTGTAAAGTGAGTGTACCAACACATCAGTTTCTTCTTTGAATTATTTTGCTAAAATGTGGATTTTATTGTTTAGCATCAAATGCATTAAAATTTATGTTTCTTTTATAGGTTATTTACATTAATTACCCATACCATCCTCACTTTCTATGAGAATTCTGTGTAAAAAATTGGAAAGTAGATAGGATTCAATGTTATTTGAAAAGACTCATAAGAAAATACAAAACTTTAAGAAGTCCATATCATGTCAAGGGGAAAAGGAGCTAAGAAAAAGGACTATTATACTATTCTAAAGTTAGATAGAAACAAAATTAAACATATGAAGGCAACTGAAATTAAGGCAGAAATAAAAAAGTCGTACCGTAGTTTAGCTTTGAGATGGCATCCTGATAAAAACCGAGACAATCAGGAAGAAGCCACAATCCGTTTTAAAGAGATTTTAGAAGCTTGTGAGGTTCTTGCTGATGACGGAAAACGTCGAAATTATGATGTTAAATATAGCTCTGGTACCAGCTCTGACACCTCTTTCACCAGACCAAAGTCATACCCATGCAACGCCTGTGAGAAGAAATTTCCCAACAAGGGTGAACTCAATTTACACCTGAAGATGCACAATGGTGCCAGCACCAGCTCTGAAACTAGACCAAAGTCATACAAGTGCAACGCCTGTGAGAAGAAATTCCCCAACAAGTATGACCTCATTTTACACCAGAAGTTGCACATTTACAAGTGCCACGTATGTGAGAAGAAATTTCCAAACAAGTATGATTTTGTTACACATCTAAAGATTCATACTGATGAAAAGATGTACAAAATATTTAAGGAGAGTATTATATGGAAAATACCCACCCGGAAAATACCCCCCCGTGGAAAGTAAGGCTTTCCAAATTTGAGAATTTTATTTTAGTTTTATTTTTTAATTTTCGGAGGGGGAATGGGCTTACGCTGTGTAAAACTCGAGAACAAACCGGTTTCTTCGTTAGTTTTTTTTTTTAGCTTAGCGCGAGACAAGACAAAGACAAGTGACAGTATATATTGGAAATATATAATTTGGGCTATATATTTGCACATAAGGGGGGAGGGGGTAAAGTATTTGGACAGTTTGAAGTCAGAAAACAATTCTTTCTAGGTATTACCACTAAAAAATACAGAGAATAGCAAAGTATCTGAAAATTTTATTAACTAAAAAAAAAATTCTTTAAAGTCTGATGGATTTAAAGTATTTCATATTTAAAATGCGTGTATGGTAAAATGAATAAAATATGAAAGCTTCACAACCAGTGTTGATGGGGAGGACAACGGGGATTTGAGGAGAGGGTATGTAACAAAGCCACCTGGATTCCACTGAACTGAAAGATTGTCAATTGGAGTATTCGGTTGTTAATTTTTGACAAGGTAGGCTACCGCCAGATCATCTTTCAAAAAAGAAGTAAGTCTTCATATTGAAGTTTTGTAGAGATAACTGCACCCAAAGTGGGAGACAGGAGGAGGAGACAGGAGAGACAATTGCACCCAAAGTGGGAGACAGGAGGGGAACCTCTGCATGAATGGTATCCAGTGTTACGAAATACCACTTGCAATGGCTCTTAAACAGATTACCTAAAAAGATTACCTAGATAGATACCTAGAAAGATTAAAGATACCTAGAAAGATTACCTAGATAATTTTAGTTCATTTTTGACACTTTTAGATTCTTTTGGTAAATAATTTGTTTAGATTCTATCGAGCCTTGTTGTGAGGTGGGGGCCGAAAGAGTTTTTCTTTTTTACTTTTTTGTGTTTACTTAAAAAATCTTGAAGCTTGACGGAAATTTTTAAAAAATCTGGAAATTCCAGCTTAAAAGTACAATCCATTTGAAGCATCAAATATGATTTTCAAGAATTTTTTCCCAATCTGACCACTTTTGTTTCTTTTTTTGTCTTCAAAGCTCCAAGGCCTCGGCACTGCGTGCCAACGCCTTGGAACTTTGGGGGGAGGCGCCTCTCCTCACCCCCTTAGTGACACCGCTAAGTCTGGCAGCTAAATTACTGTGGCTGTGTTTGCTCTTGCAAATGAGTGAACGCATCTGCGTTGCAGTAGTAACTACAATGAAGTAAACATTTAAGTACACATTTACAATGTACACATTAAGTACACATAAACATTAGTAAACATTTACAATGAAGTACAATAACAGCCCATAGTAACGGAAAGTTCAAAATGTGTTTTAAAATAACTTTTTTCGCCATTTGAGTCTGATTCAGGAGGGACAACTACGAGAATTGTTCATGTTAAGCTTAAAAGTAAAAGAGAAATGATGATTAGAATTTACGGGAACTTCAAAAACCAAACAAATGAAAATATCCAAAAATAAGGTATGACTTTAGATAAGACAGTGGGCAAAACTTTTAATAATAAGAAATGTCTGAACACTTTGACTTCACGTCCCGTAGCCTTTTGCAACGGAAAAAGTTATATATATATATATATATATATATATATATATATATATATTATATATATATATATATATATATATATATATATATATATATATATATATATATATATATATATATATCTATATATATATGTCTATATATATATATATATATATATATATATATATATATATATATATATATATATATATATATATATATATATATATATATATATTATATATATATATATATATATATATATATACATATATATATATATATATATATATATATATATATATATATATATATATATATATATATATATATATATATATATATATATATATATATATATATATATATATATATATATATATATATATATATATATATATATATATATATATATATATATATATCTTACTAGGTTGCTAGCTACCGCTGCAACCCGGATATATATATATATATATATACATATATATATATATATATATATATATATATATATATATATATATATATATATATATATATATATATATATATATATATATATATATATATATATATATATATATATATATATGTATGTATTATATATATATATATATATATATATATATATATATATATATATATATATATATATATATATATATATATATACATATATACATATATATATACATATATATATATATATATACATATATATATATATATATATATATATATATATATATATATATATACTATATATATATATATATATATATATATATATATATATATATATATATATATATATATATATATATATTATATATATATATATATATATATATATATATATATATATATATATATATATATATATATATATAACTTAATTAACAGAACATATAAATAAAAGGCAAAAATACACAGAAGTAAAACAAAAACTCACATATCAATAATATCCAATACGACAACTTTTTGTCACTGCAAATAGCACGAAAATCAAACAAGATCAAGATAACTACGTTGTCTATCAGGTAGGCTATATCACAACCGTAGTTGCTGCGGTAGCTGCAACCTAGTAAAAGATGAATACGGCCCTTAGTAACCCAAAAAATAGCTTGAAACCCCCTAAAAATGGTGTCGGATAGAAACACAAAGTATCCCATTAGAATTGCCTTGGCTGAAAATCCTCTGCAGGTAACTTACAGTCATTTGGCTTGAACAACAAGGATAATCAAGGAAAGTCGCTGCAACCTAGTAAATTCTGCATGAGTGGCCTTTTTTTCTCTCCACAGCTAGACGGGTACATCATAGAGTGCTGTTTAAGGGTTCATTTGAAAGGAAATTGGGCCTGAAACCAACCTAAAAATGATGTTGGATTGAAACACAAGATACATCATTAGAATTCTTTTGGTCGAAATTATGAAGATTAGTTGAAATAACAGTTAACATTCCTGAGTAAGCTAGAAATAGCCATTTTTCTCACTTGCTAGTTTTTTAAATGTCTTCAAACTTTGGGTTACAATAGGCCTTCGTGATTCCATTTTTCCCCGTCTATCTTCGTCATTTTTCCTTCTCTATCTTGAAAATCTGCGTTTTTCTCTGCAATTTCTCGCTTGAAAATTCATTATCCGAGAAGCTGGACCGAAGGATAACCAAGATACCACTGTCATGTACGCTTGAGTGCTGTTCCTTTCAGCGTCCTTGCAATCGCTTTTAAATCTGTTTTGTCATATTTTCTATAATGCTATCTCCATTTTTCCTATAGTGCTATCAAACAGTTCGTGGTAACGAACTGTATAGTAAGAGCGACTCGTCTCAATAGTAACCGAAACTCTGAAAAATGGAATTTCAATATCAATAGAATCGTATTTTTATACTGATTGTAAATATATACGTTTCATCAAGTTTACTCATATCCATCAAAAGTTACGAGCCTGAGAAAATTTGCATTGTTTTCAAAAAAAGGGGAAAACAACCACTAAAAGTCATAGAATCTTAGTGAAAATCACACCATCAGATTCAGTGTATCAGAGAACCTTACTGTAGAGGTTTCAAGCTCCTATCTGCAAAAATGGGGAATTTTATATTTTTTGCCAGAAGAAAGATCCCGTATGCGTGTTTATGTGCACTTTTTCCTTTTTCCCGGGGTGATCGTATCGACCCAGAAGTCCTAGAATTTTTCGAGAGGGCTTATTTGAACAGAAATTAAAAGTTCTAGTGCCTTTTTTAATAAAAAAAAATTAAAAATAGAATCACTTTCTATAAATATAAAAAAAACTGCATTTTAAATTTCTTCATATTTTCAAAGATATTTGATTTTTTAAAGCAGGCATAACCATATGTGAAGTAATAAGTGACGTGATGTAAGATCTAACACCGATTGTGTACTAATAACCATATATGACGTAATGAGTGACGTTACGCAAAAATTGAAAAAATCAATTTTATTTTATTTTAGTTTTATTTTCTTAAAATGGAAACTCAGGTGGCTTAGCTTAGCTTGTTCTCTCGACACTATTATGTTTATCACCGTTTTTATCAATTTCATTTTTAGTATGATTTGAAAAATTCTAAATTCGAAAAATTCTAATTTCCAATTAGTAAGAATTTAAAACTTTTCTAGATACTAGAGTTTAATATAGTTGCCATGGGCTAGAACTGTGGCTCCTAACCGATTTTGGGCCAAGCCCCACCTAAGCATTTATAAAATCCTGAAACCCCGTGATATTTAAATTTTGCTGTTCAAAATTTTATCTGTGTACATCTGACTATTAACTTGGTATATTTTTTGGGGTCATCCCCTGAGCATATTTTATCCTACAGAAATATATTGTCTGAATATAACATCTTTTATACAATGCATGATGTCAGCACAATAATGTGTCATATTTGTGTGAATTGACGTCACTGTCGCATTTCTTTCAGTTTTCATTTCGATCCGAAACGTTTTTTTGTGGGGGGGGGGTGGCGGGGTCCAGCCACTTTCCGGAGTAGCCAGGTAAGTTTTGGTTGCTCGCTTCGCCTGGACTTTGTTCTGTGCTAAATTGCAACAAATGCTACAACCTTGATCTGGACTAGTAAATCCATGTTGTGTAATAATTGACTGAAGGGGCAAGTTTTGTATGTCTACATAGGGGGACGTATTTTTTGTTTTTAAGGCAAATTTACTATTTTGATTCACTTAATTGACCAAAACTTACTATAAATTTTTCTTAGATATTCATTGTGACTTGAATTTATAATGATTCTTGAACTTCCTGTTAGTTGGACTAGCTATTTGCATTTACAGCCATCACTGCATAGTTGAATTTCAACCTCTTTGCCCCTTCTTACTTCTAGTTTCCATGAATTTCCAATAAAATTATATTCTTTAAATTTAACTATATTTACAGGAATCTCGAATCTTATTCCAAAAAAGTAAACGACTTCGAGCAGCTTTACTTTACGTGTGCCTGCATCTGCGTGGACAATATATTCTGTCCATCTATCATTCTGCATTACTTTATTTCTTCTTTTGAATACTTTAGTAACAGTCTTAAAGCGAAAATCGTCATTCTCGCTTAGCCTTTTCTTTATAGCGATCTCGTAGTTATTATTATCAAAAAAAGTAATTTTGACGTCATCTTTATAAAGTATTCCATTGAAAACGTCCCGTAATACAAATATCACTGGACTTTGAATATTTTCAGTACCTTTGACTCTGAAATTAACTCGACTTATATTCCCGGCTTGAGGTCGAAATAGGACATCGAAGTCATATTCTAATAGTCGATCAATGTAGCATTTGCATCTGGCTGGCCATCGTGGTAGGTCTGCTGGGAGTTCGTCGAAGTCATCAGGTTCGTTTATAATAACATTTGTTGAATTCTGATCAGGGAATTCAGGTGGATCATAATTAAAATCAGAGCATGGTGTTTGAAAGAATAATTTTTCGTCTTCTAGTTTAGGCCGTAGAACGGGATGGAGAACAGCTTGAGTTGTACTCAAGTTAGAAAATATAAACATAATTGATATTAGGATGAGTCTGTAATGATGTACCTCAAATTTAAAACGTGGCATTATATATGTGTATGTATAATTCTATATATTATATATGTGTTGTAGAAATTTAATTATAATGAACTATATAGACCCTTATGTAAAACCATGCACCAAGTAGTTATAACCTAACAAAAAACAAAACTAATTTTAAAATTTGCAGGAACTTTTCTGGTTTGAATTATAAAATTAAAACTATTGCTCAGGCACCATAAATATTTTTGCAGTTTGCAGTTAAATACAAAATTTTCATTTAAAATTTTCAGGAACTATTCTAGTTTCAGTTGAAAAACCAGATTTTTTTGTTTCAACCTTTCCAAAAATTACTGCATTTTGCATAACTATATCTACATGCTCTTTATACTGGAAAGATCACACAGAGACGACATACACACAGAGACGACGCACACACAGAGATGACACACACACATAGATGACACACACACAGAGATGACATACACACAGAGACGAAACACACACACTATTTTGATTTTCGTATGCAGGAAGATGTTAATAACATTTTCTACTACAGAGTTAAAGAAAAATACAGTTTTTCGTAAAAAATTGATTTTGTTTTTACTATTATTTTCTTAATTGTGAAAAGTTTTTAAATTCATCAATTTCCTTTCAAATGAGTCAGTAAACAGTTCTCTATGATTTTCCAGTGCCTCCCCAACTGCGCTGGAAAAAAATAGAATTACTGAAAAAAAATGCACTGAAAAAAATATAAAAAATGCAGAATATGAGCCACTTTTCTTGGAGCCACTTTTCTTGTTTTTCAAGCTAATGGATTTCCCTCGTTATTCAAGCCAAGAGAAATTTAGTTTCCTATATAAATTAGAACCTAGCAAAAAACAAAACTAATTTTAAAATTTTCAGGTATTTTTCTAGTTTTAATTAAAAAGTTAAAATTCTTGCTCTGACACCATAAATATTTTAGCAGTTTACATAATAATTTTAGCGATCCTGAACTGAAAACTAAAATTAAAAAATGGAATTTTTTATGTAAATATACGTCAAATGACACGTCGAGTAGTTAGAATCTAACAAAAAATAAAAGTAATTTTTAAAGTTTCAGGTATTTTTCTGGTTTTAAGTAAAGAATTAAAATTATTACTCAGACACCATAATATTTTTGCAGTTTAAATAATAACTTTAAAGATTCTGAACTGAGAACTAAAATAAAATTATCTTATCGAAAGATAAACATGTATAAATATTGCATTCACTTATTACGTCATATTTGGTTAAAACCTACGATTATGATCATCATTCATCAAGCTTGTACATAAAACTGCAGTTATTTTGTAAAAAGTGATTCTATTTTATCATCATATGTGTTCTAGGACTTTAATTATAATGAACTATATAGATCGTTTATGTAAAATCACGCACTAAGTAGTTAGAACCTAACAAAAAACAAAACTAATTTTAAAATTTTCAGGTATTTTTCTGGTTTTAAGTAAAGAATTAAAATTATTGCTCAGATACCATAATATTTTTGCAGTTTAAATAATAACTTTAAAGATTCGGGACTGAGAACTAAAATAAAATTATCTTATCAAAAGATAAACATGTCTTAAAGCGAAAATCGTTTATAGATTATGAGCAAGCGTTCGATTCTGTTGATAGAAGAGCTTTAGTAAAGGTTTTATCCTTGTATGGTATACCAGACAAATACATTAAAGTGATTAGTGCTATGTACGAGAATAACACTGCTGCGGTTAAGGTAGGAAATGAGGTTAGCAGCTGGTTTTGTATTAAATCAGGAATTAAGCAGGGTTATGTTCTATCCCCCTTTATATGGATTATTTTGATGGACTTTGTATTAAGGAGCACAGGAAAGGTAATGGGGGGACCACGGAATCAATTTGGGAGGAAAAAGTCTCCTGTACGTAGATTATGCTGATGATTTAAGCATCCTAGATGAAAGTGTGAGCAAAATGAATAATATTAGAGGTTTTGCGAGTTCAGGGTGCTAGAATAGGTTTAAAAATCAATGTTAAGAAGACTAGGAATAAGTGAAGATGAAAAGGTGACGTTGGGTAATGAAAAGATTGATGAGGTGGGCAGCTTCACTTACCTTGGTAGTATTATTAGTAAAGATGGTGGGAGCAGTGAAGATGTTAAAAGTAGAATAGCCAAGGCTCAGGGTGTTTTTACACAGTTAAAAAAAGTTTGGAAGAATAGGGAGATAAGTCTGCAAACCAAGATTAGAATATTAGAAGCTAAAGTGATAACAGCGGTCAAATATGGCTCTGAAGCATGGGCGCTCCGAAAAGCGGATGAAGATTTGCTAGATGTTTTCCAGAGAAACTGCTTAAGGAATGTTCTGGGTACCCGGCTGACTGACCGTATTTCAATCAACAGGCTATACGAAAAGTGTGGTTAAATACCGCTCTCTAGGGCTATAATGAAAGAAAGGTTGAGGTGGCTAGGGCACGTTTTTCGGATGAAGGATCACAGATTGCCGAAGATTGTTCTTTTTGGCCAACCGTCTAGGGCTGAACAGAAAGCAGGTCGGCCTCGCTTGGGGTGGGAGGACGTGATAAAGAAAGATTTAAAGGAAATGGGAACTTCGTGGGCGGGTGTAAAAAGGGAGGCTCTGAATAGGTTGGAATGGAGGACGAGCCCGCGTAGCTCTTTTGGCTTCAGGCGGTTTGGTGCTGCGGTGAGTTGTTAGTAGTAGTAGTAGTATTAGTAGTAGTAGTACATAAACTAGAACCTACATAAACTAGAACCTAGCAAAAAACAAAACTAGATTTAAAATTTTCAGGTATTTTTCTAGTTTTAATTAAAAAGTTAAAATTATTGCCCAGACACCATAAATATTTTAGCAGTTTACATAATAAGTTTAGCGATCCTGAACTGAAAACTAAAATTTTAAAAATGGATTTTTTTTTATGTAAATACACATCAAATGACACGTCGAGTAGTTAGAATCTAACACAAAATAAAACTAATTTTTAAATTTTCAGGTATTTTTCTGGTTTTAAGTAAAGAATTAAAATTATTGCTCAGACACCATAATATTTTTGCAGTTTAACTAATAAATTTAGAGACTCTGAACTGAGAACTAAACTAAAATTATCTTATCGAAAGATAAACTTGTACATGAAACTGCAGTTATTTTGTAAAAATTGATTATATTTTAAAAACTTTTTGTTTTTTAATTACAAAAGGCACTAGATGTAGTAATGTCCTTTAAGTTGAGCTATTAAACAGCTCTCTATTATTTTCCAGATCCCAGCTATCTGAGTGAAAAAAACGGAAAGAAAAAACAAGATGCCCTCGATGCAGAATATCGTGGTTTCAGCCACTTTTCTTGATTTTCAAGCCAACATATTTTCCTTGTATTTCAAGCCAAGGGACTTTTAGTTTCATATATAGGGTTATTAGACAAGGCCATTCTAATAATGTACTTCTTTTTTTTTATCTGACTAGTTTTAGGAGTTATGGGCTATATTGTTTTTTTACTATTTGACGTGATCGTCTCTCACTAGGTTGCTAGCTACTGCTGCAACTCGGATTGGCGCGTTACAGGCTTCTATATATGGATTCTCGTTGTCGCTTGTCTTCTAACCGCAGACAGTTTGAGCCTTTTCTTGACCTCAGGTCGTCACCAGAGGTTCATTAGAGCCACCCTGTCAAAAATGAGAGAGAGTGAGAGAAAATTCATTTTTATTCAATATATTCACAAAAAAAACACATCAAACAGACTTACTACGTGAAAATCTATACAGATTTGTTTGTTGCAGGACTCACTATTTTACTCACCCATATACATATTGAAAAAAACTTACTCACATATATAATGGAAAAAAAATAATAATGCAATCATATCAATAAATAAGAAATAAACAAATTATTTAAGAAATAAACCTCATGGGAACCGCAAACCAATCCTTACGCAAGACAGAATACAGCCCCCTTCAGCCATCCCTATTCATTAAGCAATCCTTTAACCTATTTTAAAAAAAAGGACGCACTCTCAGCCATCCTAGTGCTTTCCGGAAGACTGTTCCATACCGAAACACCCACATGCCTAAACATAAAACTAGACCTAGCACTGTGTCGTCTCTCATGTACCAGGTCCGTAGAATTCCTTGTATCATAAGAATGGTACGCTGAATTCGAGGATGAAACATCACAAAAATAATTAGGTGCTAATTTATTTAAACACTGATGCACAAAAATACCTGTCTGATATTCCCTCAACTGCCCAACATTTAAAATATTAAAATGGTGATAACAATCCATTCTACTTTCACAATTTTCAAAATCACCGAGCAGGCGCAGTGCTTTATTCTGCACAATTTGTATCCGTTTAAAATTTACAACAAAATTACTAGCCCACACAGAACAACCGTATACAATGTAAGGATGAATAAGTGAATTATATAAAATTTTCAAAACTTAAACAGGAAAAACATGTTTAAATCTACGAATCAGCCCTAAGCCCCGCGCAACTTTCACCGATACAATTTCACTATGTTTTTTCCAATTTAAATTACAATCAATCTGAAAACCAAGATACCCTGTATCAAATATCCGCTTAATCTCTGTACCATTAAAATTAACCAAACCGAAAACATTATCAATAACTCCAGTACGACTCAAAATCATGTAATTAGTTTTACTCACGTTCATTGCTAAGCAACTAAGACTAGTAAAAATATGCAGGTCAAGTAGCACTTTATTTGCTTTTGAAACAAGCTCACTCAAAGCCTTTCCAGCAATCATTATAGCTGTGTCATCCGCAAAGGATGTTATGGCGGCATCAGGAATGTAGAACTGTAATGTGTCAACATAAATTAAATATAAAGGCGGACCTAACACAGAACCTTGCGGTACTCCACATAGTACAGGACGAGGTGAACTGACAATATCCCCGACTACTACACGCATTGATCTACCATACAAATACGAACGAAACCAATCAATCGAATTTCCTTTTATCCCTAAATGTGACATCCTATCTAGCAACAGCTCAAAATCAACAGTATCAAAAGCTTTCTTAAAACCAATAAAAATAGTTAAAGGAGTAGAGCCGCTCTCGAATACATTGTTTAAAACATCAAGAAGGTGGTGCTCTGCATGACTAGTAGAATAAGATTTTCGGAATCCAAATTACGTGTCACATAAAAACCCAAGAGAATTAAGGTAGGAAAATAGTTTCTTATGAACAATCTTTTCAAATATTTTTGAGAACAGTGGCAGAATCGATATAGGTCTCCAGTTTGATATTTCTCTTTTGTCACCACCTTTATGTAAAGGTATAATATTTGCTTGTTTTAAAGCATCTGGGAACTGACCTTTTTCCATAGATAGGTTCACCAAGTATAGAAGACAAGGCAAAGGGTCAGCGGTGAAAGCCTTAAATGCCTTAAGGCTAAGAGACCGTCAATTCCTGCTGAATTCGATTTTATTGTTTTCAGTGCGTCCTCGAGATCAGACTGAGTGCACTTTACGAATTTCATGGAACGACCTTCCCCACGGTCATCAATAAACAGCTCATTTTATACCCATGGTCAGCAAAGTCATTTTTAACATCAATTCCAACATTTGAAAAATATTTACAAAACTCATCACTAACACCTTTCTTACCTTTAACTTGTTTTTCACCGACTACAAGTTCATCCACTGGGTCTATAGTGTTATTACCACCTAGTGTTTCTTTTATCACTTGCCAAGTTCCCTTAACATCACCGTTTTTATCACGAAACTTCTCTGAATAATAATGTTTCATTGATGATCTTCTGAGGGAATCCACATTGTTCTGAATTTTCCTAAATTCTTCAAGGTTTTATTGCGTTGGAGAATCAAGGTACAACCGATAAAGTCTGTTCTGTTCACTAATTTTTTCCAAAATTTTATTCGTCACCCACGGTTTCCTTGGGACATTTTTCTTCTTACGAACAACCTTCACAGGGCAACACTTATCATAAATAGGTGACAATATTTTTAAAAAAGTGTCAAACGCCGCCGATGCGTTTTCTTTTTCATTCATAATTTCCTCCCAAGAAACTATACTTATCTCTTCTTGAAACTGTTTATGATTTTCCGACTTAAGGGCAGCAGCGGATCCAGGATTTTAGGAAGGGGGGGGGCGACTCGTTGCGAAAAATTCCCATTCGAAATTAAGCCTAACGTACCTTACTGATATTGAAAGTTGCATGCCTTTGCTTCTATCCGTCATTTAGCTGTCGGTTCTGTAAAGCTATCCACAAAAATACATTTACAGAAACACTATCAATATTATATAACAAATTCTCGCCTCCTATTTCCACTATTAGCAAATCTATCAATAACACTTTCTACACTTATGTCAATATCACGGTGAACATGAAGAAGGGCAAGTCCGATGAGTCTTTCCTCCGTCATTTTATTTCTTAGCCACGTTTTCAATCTTCTCAAGGTAGAAAAACTTCGTTCAACAGATGCCACACTGACAGGTAGGGTCATGAGAATCTGCAAGAGCGCTGAAATATTCGGGAAAATATCAGCATCGCAGTTCTGTTTCTGTAAAGTTTCCCCTAGTGTTTCATGTATTCTACCTGTGCCTGCATTGCTTTCTCTCAGACGAAGCCACCGAGCTTTCCATATTGTTGCTTCTCCGGCCAGGGCAGATTCACAAACCGATTGGGAGGGGAAACCCATTACTGACCAGTATCGCTGTGACAAGTCATGAATTGTATTAGCGATTTGTTGTTTGTTCGTTTCCATACAATTTATTGGCAAGAAAATACTGAGCTTAAAAGTGGCCAGCGTTTCAACGGAAAAACGGCTTTCTAAGTCCGAAATGATTGTGTCCAACAGGGGAATAAAAACTGACCGTCTATAATATTCCTCGTGTGAACTCAATGGTACATTAATCCGATTCGTTTGCTTTTTCGCTATCCTTGGGACTGTTATTTCTAAACCTAGCTCGGTTGCCACTTTAGTTACCTCGTCAAATGTGTTTTTAAACTCGCTTTCACTCTCCCGACGCTTGACTTGCAGCTGGGTAAGAAGGTCCTTAATATGGCTTGCTGCAGACGCGAGGTCTAAGCTCTTCTTCTGAAATAGCCGACTGAGCGGTAAAATTAGTCCAGATATGTTACTAAGAGAGTAAATGGTTACTATCAGGTCGGAGGATGTGACAGCAGTCAATAAGGATTTTGCTTTTGCTCCAGTTGTGCATTCTGCCCTACCGCTAATGATCTCAAGAGCTTCCACTATCTTAGGGAGCTCTACCACAAACTGCATTAAGGAACCGTGCCTTTCGATCTAGCGCGTTTCACACATGCCAGTTAGATGTGCTTTCATTACTCTGGTTAAAACATAATTGCGCTTTGCAGAAGCACAAAAAAAAACAACTATTTCTTTTATTACTCCGATGGAGTTTCTAACACTCTGGATAGAAGAATTTTTTGACATGGAAAGATTTAGAGCATGGTTGAAACATGGGCAACGCAGGGCATTCTTTGCTACCTTTTGAACTTCTTTTACAGCTCCACAATGTTCTGAAACCATCATAGCACATCCATCAGTGCCTATGCCCACACAATTTTCCAAGTCTAGCCCAAGAGATCGAAGAAAATGCAACACAACGTTTCCAAGCGTTTCCCCTTTAATGGTCGGTTCGAAGTTTCCAATGCTGTCCGAGTAACATGTTTCGTGTAGGTCTAAAAAACCAACGAAATCTTCACGTCTTGTGCAATTGTAATTGTAGCAAAGGGCAATACTCAGTTGTGACTTGTGTGACACATCCGTTGTTTCATCAACAACCACACTGTAGAACTTGGCAGAATGAACTCGTGCAAGAATTTCTTTAAGAATCTCTGCAACCCGGATTACAAACAGGAAAAAGTCTACGGCTATTTCTTCTTTAAATTAGTTAGAGACGAACTTCAAACAATCAAGTATGGTAGCTAACTAAGTCCAATGTATGCAATGGTTTGTTATTCCAATGATCGTCTTTTAGTGTAATTAGCTGCTCGCAACTGTCACAATGCATTATGGGGTATACATCCCTGATGTTAGCTACCTTATCAAGGCTCTCACCAAATAATTTTATTATTGTATTTTCATCCGCAGAAACTCTAATATTGCTATCACCATAGATGACGTCTTGACTATTACGACAGAGTCTACTTGACACTTCTTCTAAATAATGACTTAGTTCCTTGTACGAGCCCTCGACTTTTAGTAGATTAATATGTTGTATAATCTTAGATTTTGATACTGCCTTATATACGCTATTAATGAAACAGGTCAAGACAGGAAAATGTGGAGCTAGTGCCCTTAGAGAACGCAAATAGCTCTGATATCCCTCATTTGGGCTACAGTATAACGAATGCCCATGCTTTCTTGTGTCCCTGTAATTGATTTCACAATAATCCAAGCCGCCAAGGTAGAAATTAACCACTTTGTCAGTTGAAAATTTTAATGCTATATTATTTTCAAGGATTTCAAAAAGAATTTGACATAATTCAATATCCATCGGATAGAGCTTGCAAATATCAGGATGACATTGCCAAGTAACCTGCTGCCCAATTTTTGGTTTTGAATGTTTACTCAGATTGTTATATGTGACTTCAGCCATCATAATTTCCTTGTCGGATCTAGTTTCAGAGCATTTTTCAATAGTTGTCTTGTACTTTTCAGGACAGTTTGTTCTACATCACAGAGCATTTTTTGCCAAATATTCAGTAGAACTAAAAGTACTGTTTAAAACACAGTTAGAAATACTTTTTTCTTGAGGTGGTGTTCCAGGAATTTGTTCTAAATCATTAGTCTTACAAAGACATATACTAATAACCCTAACAGGCTCGTTTTCGCCATAATTGAAAAACATTGATTTTCCTTCGCTGTTGATAGGTATGCTTGTATATATATATTTTTATTGCTGCTACATAAACTGCAATTGCTCCTTCCAAAATTAATAATACGAATTTTCTAAGAAGTAAGCCTCCGTATATTTACTGTGTTGTCGAACATTTTCCATTGCATCTTTAAACTGTTCCGCAGTTGCCAATCCATACCTTGGAAGCTTTTCATTAAACTGACAACATTTCTTTTGGATATTAATATGAAGCTTTGCCAAAGCATTTCTAGCCGACTTTTCAACAGCATCCGCTCTTTCAAAGAGAATTTTAATCTGTAATTTTGAATGCTTTTTGTGATCCTTGTTAAACATGCGTAAAATGTTTCTCAATTTACGAAGATCAGCCTGCATTTTTGCCATCTTCTTGTATTACTGAATGTAATTTTTCCCTTTGTCCTTATGCGTTCTTCGGTACAACCTCGCAGAGAATTTAATTTGTTCATTATAGCTTTTGTCACCCAAGTATCTGCCCGTTATTCTGGTAGCAACTTTTTTCTTATGTTTGTTTCGGTAATCTTTATCGTTATCATACCGTTCCTTGCTCTTTTGTTTGGCTGTCTCAATTTTTGCATGTCTATAAACTTCATCATTATAATAACGCTGTTTGTCACTATCAATTTTCGTATCTCGATACGCCTTGTCGGTTGAATACCTTTGCTTTTCTCTTTTCAAAATGTTGTCTCTGTTTTTTGTATATTACTGTTTTTTTAAATTACGTATAACTCGTTTAGAAGGCATCTTATTACAAAACAAGAAATAATATTCTTATCTAATTAACACGTCTTAAGACTCGTATCGAGTACCCATAACCTTACAAAAAATAAAACTAATTTTTAAATTTTCAGGTATTTTGTTAGTTTGAATGAAAAGATTAAAATTATTGCTCAGATGTCATAAATATTTTTGCAGTTTACATAATAACTTTAGCGATTCTAAACTGAAAAATAAAATATATTAAAAAATTGAATTTTTTGGCCTGAAAATACATAGTAAATCCCACATCGGGTAGTTAGAACCTAACTAAAAATAAAACTAATTTTAACATTTTAAGGTATTTTTCTAGCTTGAATTGAAATATTCAAACTATTGCTCGGATACCATTCGTATCTCGATACGCCTTGTCGGTTGAATACCTTTGCTTTTCTCTTTTCAAGATGTTGTCTCTGTTTTTTGTATAGTACTGTTTTTTTAAATTACGTATAACTCGTTTAGAAGGCATTTTATTACAAAACAAGAAATAATATTCTTATCTAATTAACACGTTCTAAGACTCGTATCGAGTACCCATAACCTTACAAAAAATAAAACTAATTTTTAAATTTCCAGGTATTTTGTTAGTTTGAATGAAAAGATTAAAATTATTGCTCAGATATCATAAATATTTTTGCAGTTTACATAATAACTTTAGCGATTCTAAACTGAAAAATAAAATATATTAAAAAATTGAATTTTTTGGCCTGAAAATACATAGTAAATCCCACATCGGGTAGTTAGAACCTAACCAAAAATAAAACTAATTTTAACATTTTAAGGTATTTTTCTAGCTTGAATTGAAATATTCAAACTATTGCTCGGATACCATGGATATTCTTGCAGTTTGCACAAGCTGCAAAGAACGCACAGGCTGATCTTTGTAAATTGAGAAAAATTTTACGAATGTTTTACCGGGATTACGAAAAATATTCAAAATTAAAGATTAAAATTATCTCTGAAAGAATGGATTTTGTTGAAAAGTCAGCTAGAGATGCTTTCGCAAAACTTCATAGTAATATCCAAAAGAAATGTTGCATGTTTAGTGAAAAGCTTCCAAGGTATGGACCGGCAACTGTGGAACAGTTTACAGATGTAATGGGAAATCTTATACATCACTGTGAATATATGGAGGCATAATTGTCCTTTACTTAGTTTCAGCTTAAATTCGATGATCGAGCCTTTATGTACTAACTACATCCAACGACTATGACGTCATTGATCAATATTGTATATAAAAAATTAAGTTTTTCGTAAAAAACAGTTAATTAAAAAAAATTAAGTACAAATAGCACTAGATCTAGAGATTTCCTTTAAAATGAGCCATTGAACAACTCTACGATGTTCCAGTGCCAAGTTATCTGTGGAAAAGAAGAAGAAGAAAGAAAAAAATATCCCTTTTGTCGAGAATAACGTGGTTAAAGTCAATTTTCTTTATTTTCAAGCCAATATATTTTCTTTGTTATTCAAGCCAAAGGGTGGTAAGTTTCCTTTATAGGGGTTTCGGACAAGGCGGTTCTAATGGTGTACTTTTGTTTGATCTGACTCTTTTTTTATGAGGTAGGGGTTTTTATATTTCTTAGCATTGGACGTAATCGTCTCTTACTAAGTTGCTAGCTACCGCTGCAACCCGGATTTGAGATGATATACCTTTCACATTAATGTGATTTAGGTACAGTCATAAGAAATTGTATGCTAGTGTGTACAATTTAGTTCATTTAACTGACTAGGTTCATACTTTTTTTTTTACTCTGAATGTATGCATGCTGGTCTGATCACAACCTTTAGTTATTATATTTTGTAGGACTTTGATCCTAAATCAACTAGGCCCATCCTTCATATTGGTCTAATGGTGTGCTTTGTACTTCAATTACTACAGGCTATAGTTTGTTCTTTAATATAACAGCTAGTTAAATTTAATAACTTTAATATAAATTAATATACGCAAGAAGTCGTTCTTTATTATATCAATCTTTAACATGAAATATGCAGTTTTTCGTAAAAAAAATTGATTCTATTTTAAAAATAATTTGATTTAAATACAAAAGGTTTTTAACCCCATTAATTTCCTTTAAAATGAGCAATTGAACAATTCTCTACGATGTTCCAGTGCCAAGCTATCTGTTTTGGAAAAAAAAGATGCCGTTTAGGCAGGATGCTGTAGTAGTTGTCACTTTTCTTGATTTTCAAGCCAAAATATTTCCCTTGCTGTTCAAGCCAAGGAACAGGAAGTTTCCTATACAGGGGTTTCGAACAAGGCAGTTCTAATGGTGTACTTTTTGTTTTGATATGCCTTTTTTTTTTAGGAGTTATTGGTTTTTATATTTCTTAACATTGGACGTGATCGTCTCTTACTAGGTTGCTAGCTACCACTGCAACCCGGATTCAAGCCAATATATTTCCCTTGTTGTTCAAGCCAAGGGATGGTAATTTTCATATGTATGGCTTTCGGACAAGGTGGTTCTAATAGTGTACTTCTTGTTTTGATCTGACTCAATTTTTAGGGGTTATGGGTTGTTATATTTCTTAGTATTGGACGTGATCGTCTCTTTATATTTCGATCAGACTCTATTTTTAGGAGTTATGGGCTTCTGTATTTCTTAGTATTGGACGTGATCGTCTCTTACTAGGTTGCAAGCTACTGCTGCAACCCGGATTCATATAAAAATCACAAACAGGAATCATGTAGCTATCTGAGCTCAGTATATGCCATGGTTTGTTCTTCACTAGGTTTCAGCCTTTTCGTTAGTCATGATACACCAGAATACCAATAATGCAAAGCTGCCAGGAGCGGTTTGTTTACACTAGATAAAGCGAGGCAATGTCGAGGATTAGAATGAACAATGTTATCAAACGCTTCAGGAATATTCACTGTTAGGCAGTAAAGTTGATCTTTGGATTTAAGAGTATCTTTCAGCAGGATAGTGATAATATGTTGAGCTTGAGAGCAGCTAAAACTCCTATGAAAAGCAACCTGAATATAAGTAAAATAGCGCTTTGAATTAATTTCTGGTAGTTATAAATATTCAAACATTGCTCAAAAACACGACACGGTGATTGATCAATAAATTCTGCAACTATCTGGTGCAAAATACTTTTATAATCACGCTTAATTTTCTGTTTAGTTTTAAAAACGGGTCCAGAGGAAGGACAGTCCCTTGTAATCCAAAGGTGTAACCAAAACATCGCTTTATATTTAACACGTTTTACCTCAGGCTCAATATTTCTTAAAGGCTTTCTGGTACCCGACCGAATTTTCTTAACAGGCACATCAGCTTTGGCAGCAGCTTTTAAACAAGCAGACAACTTGCAAAAATAAGAGTTTAAATCGAAACAACTGACTTGAACAGGAACTGCAGTTTAAAGCGAATGGTAAGGCACTCTAATTAAAGATAACAATGCATTGAGAGTAGCAATATATAAAAGGAGATCAGTACGTTTCCAGTTATACTTATTAAACCACTTAGAATTGGACGGAAGAGGCTCAGCTGACATCGGGCATCGGGCCGATATCCATCCGATTACAGGGTTTAAGAACGGATAAGAGAAAGCGGAAGTCGGGTTGTTATTTAAATGAATAGGCGGACTTAGATATAATCTTCAGTGACGAAGGTTATAAGATTATTAAAGACAGCAAATTAGGAGCATTTGTCAGTTTGGTGCGCACATTCGATAAGGAAGGTGGAAGGCACTGTCCTATTAAGTAATCGGCCTAAGAGGAGATTATATTTGGAGTACGAGTATCCAGGGAGGATATGTGATTTGTTTTACCGGGTAGTTCCCCTGTTTGAGTTTTAGTCCAGCTATTTTACTAGTGGAATGTTCGCGCGGTTTTTCAGTTTACCTTCTCGTTCAACCCCTGTTAATTCGTTTTTTGGAGATATATTTCACTCGCTTAAACTTGCTTGCTGCGAAAGAAATCGTTATTCCCTAATGAAGTCTAGATATTCCGGTTATTTGAAAAATTGTTGAATCTCATTACACGGCGGTAATAATTCACAATAGTAATTGCGTATCATAATTTTTGCGTGGGCCAATGCGCGGGCCATGAACGAAGAAAGAATAGCCAGAGAACGAAAAGAGAAAGAAGATAGAGAAGAAAGAGAGATTATCAGAATAGCTAGAGAACAAGAAGAAGAGGCTGATAGAATAGCCAGAGAACGAAACGAGGAGCAAGATAGAGAAGAAAGAGAGAACGAGAATATAGCTAGAGAGCAGAGAGAAGAGACTATTAAAATAGCAAGAGAATGAAAGGAGGAGGAAAATAAAAAAGAGAACGAAAGGGTGAGAGTAGCCTATAAAGAAAGAGAAATGGAAGAAAAGAAACGTAGAAATGAAGCAGAAAGAGGAGAAAAGGCCCATATGGAGGCTTTTGAGAGAGATCAACCGAAAAATTTCTGGTTTCCGGATGTACGGAGACCAACTAACCTTAAAAACGCTAGCTCTAGATTAAATCGTCGTTCTAAGATATTTATCAACCAAGATGTTCTAACAAGAATCGCGTCTAAAGGCATTAATCATAGCCATAGGGAGATTTTGAGAAAACTAGTAGAATTCAAAGAAGGTAGTAAGGCAGAAGATATTTATTGGATGTTTATCGTGCGGGGTCACCACTTTTAAAGGCAAAAATGGCGCAAAGAGTTGCTAAGCCACTTACTGGAGGGGGAAGATCCCTCTTTGGCCCCAAATTAGTGGGATTTCCGCGGTTACTCCAACTGTTCCGTATACTAACGTGATCGGATGGTCTATGGCCAGATTTAAAGCCAAAGTTTACCGATAAGATTTCTAACTAACTCTTAGATTTGACCTAAGCTGAAAGTTCAAAAGAGTACATAGAAAAATCTTACTGTATTAACAATCACGCGGTACAAAAAGAACTGACTCAAAAATGGACACTTCCTGCCAGCCCGCTAGCCGCGTGCTCCAACGGGGGTCACTAGGGTATTAAATGAATCTTTCCAGCCAATCCTAGGACTACTAATTTACTGATCAACCGCCCTAACTGCGCAATTCTTTACCTCGTGGTCTATTAAGCACGTACGCAGTTAAGAGGACCCAAAATGGCGTCAAAAAATAATACGAAAATTAATATTTATTACTTAAGGAAGGAAAATAATTAAGGGGCCAAAAGAAATGAATCTGGGAGGGACATTTATCTGGCAAAACTGGGACCAAGGGTTCCAACACCTCCCTCCTAAGATAAATGGCCCACATCCCCGTTGGATTGGCTGGAAATTCAGACACAATATCAAATTAAAATACACACTAAATTTCCTTTTCATCTTCCTCTGGTCTTCTAGGTCTTCCAGGTTTATTTCTTCCTTAGAGCTCCTGCCGTGCGAGGGTTTCTGCCCTGCCGAGTAGTGTGGGGTACTATTAATTTTTCCTCATCTTTCAGTAGCTTCTCTTCCTCCTCCGTTGGAAATAATTGCAGGATGTCGTCCTCGGGACTCATAGAAATTTTGTGCACAGCACAATCAAAAACAAAAATTTTCTTGCTCTCACGAATTTACATTTGAGAGGAGCAGAGAATCAATTTCTGGCACATGTGATGATGCCAGCCATCGTGAAAAATTGGCTGCACTAGCCTCTTAATTTCCATCTGTGGAAACAACCCCAAATCTCGATAAAAAAAGTAAATTGCCCCTTGGCATAATTTCAAATAGTCTAAGGCCGAAAATACACAGGCCTGTGAAAACGATAAGGGTTCAGAAAAATGAAGTAAAAATCTGAGCGAACCATGAATCGCTTTTTTCTGGTTTCCCTCCCCTGGGATAATTAACTGAAGAATATACGTTGATGCTAATTGAAAATGAAATTTGGATACATCTCCCACTGAATACAATTTGCCGGAAATAATTGTCGGTTCCCATGAAGAATAACAACTATGAATAGGGTTACTGGACAACGGTTTGGGTGAAGTATGAAGTGACTGGGAGAGAGTATCCCCCAAGGACCCCAGATCAGAAAGGCAAAATCTCGGTAAAGGGATCACAACTTGTCCGCCAGTTGTGCATTGAGGAAAATGGCTACCTTTTGCGACTTCCCGCAGGGGATCTTCCCCAAGGGATTCCTCCCCCTCATAAAGGATCGACATATCTTTTGAATTGATAATACTAATTTCAGATTCGTTTCCAAATTTTTCCAATCCGATTCGACGTTCAATATCTCCCAACTTTCCCCCAACCCGTTGTAGGTCATTCATTCTCTTTTGTAACCATCTTCTTTTATTCCCCATGGGTCTTTGACCTCTTTTTCCCCCTTATTATCCATGTTTTCAAGGCACAGCCCATCCAACATTTTTTTGTTTTTCGCCACTGCAGGCTGATTCTCCAAATTTTGTCTCTTCTTTGCATTCCTCTTTTCGTCTCTACTTTTCTCAATTCTGTCATTCGCGCAAAATAATATATCACCGTTATATCTAATTTGGACTCCAGTGTCCACTATCTTTGACTGAATAATTTCATTGTAGCTCCGTTTAATATCTCTTTTCTCTCTCTTAGTTTTCTTTTGTTTTGTAGTAGCATTAAATAAATCGTCATGAAATCTGAATTGGACTTCAGTGTTCATCCTTGACTGCATTTCTTCATTGTGTCTCCGTTTAATATCTTTTTTCTCTCTTTTAGTCTTCTTTATTCTTACCGCAGAAACAATTATTTCGTCATCAAATGGGAACTGTACTCCGACATTTGGTTTTTCTTATTCTATAAAAATTTCTCGAATTTTCCGAGGAAAAGCGCGTTCGATAAATTTTGTCTCCTTTTTCGCTGGTACAATCGGTGTTTCATTTTGGCCTGTACTTGTTCGCGTCTCATATTCATTAAACGTGATCTCAAGTTTTCTATTATTTGCAAATTTTCCTGAAAAATCAATTTCGCGCGTCTTATTTTCAATATTATCTTGTATATTTATTTCCGCACCCCTTTGTGGATTATCGACATTTTGAACCCGCGTATCAAGTATTTCGTTTTTCCAACAGGGTGGCACAGCCTTCACATTTGTTTTTGGGCCGGTTCATCTCCCCCCGTAGTTAGCGAAGTATTATATTTTCTCGTAAAAGTGTTTAATGTTTGGTAATTTTCGTTTTCTCCCAATTGATTCTTAGACAAATTATTATGGCTATCTGACGGCCTAGAAGTTAGTTGTGATAAAATCTCCCTTTCTGGAATTCCCCAGCGGGCTTCTATTAGACCTATCATGGTTCTTTTAAACTCTTGGTGATATCTTTCTTCTTACTCTCTAGCTATTCTTTCTTTCTCTCTTTCTTGTCTATCTCTTTCGTCTTCTCGTTCTCTGGCTATTCTCACTTCCTTCATGAAATTTAATATTTGTTGTCTCTTATCTTTCTCCCTTTCTTTTCTATCTCTCTCTTTTTTTTTCTATGGGCTTCACTTTCGCCCTTTTCAATTCCTTTTCTGAATTCATTTGTTCTATATCTGTCTTATCTCTATCCGGCAAGTCCCCTTCATTTGGCACAGCCTCTGAGGGATGAGTTCGTCTTGTTTTTTCATATATTATTTCTTCTTTGTTTATTTCGTACCCTCTCATTTTACCGCGTATACTTCTCTCTGATTATATTATCTCTTATTCAATTAGTCAATCTTGGTAAGTTCAAAACTGTCACGCAAAAATTATGGTACGCAATTACTATTGTGAATTATCAGCTCCGTGTAATGAGATTCAACAATTTTTCAAATAACCGGAATGTCTAGACTTCTTTAGGGAATAACAACTTCTTTCACAACAAGCAGTTTTACGCGAGTGAATTATATCTCCGAAAAACGAATTAACAGGGGTTAGACAAGAAAATAATCAGAAAAACCGCGCGAATATTCCACTAGTGAATTAGCTGGACGAAACTCAAACAGAGGAACTACCCTGTAAAACAAATCACGTATCCCTCCTAGATACTCGTATTCCAAATATAATCTCCTCCTGGTCAGATTACTCAATAGGACAAGTGCCTCCCACCTTCCTTGTCCAATATGCGCTCAAACTGATAAATTCTCCTAATTTGCCGTCCTCAATACTCTTATAACCTTCGTCACTGAAGATTATCTCTAAGTCCGCCAATTCACTCAAATAATAACCCAACTTTCAAAGTTTTCTTATCTGTCCTTAAACCCTGTAATATTTTTAAATACGGAGATTCCCCCACTGTAGAATCAACTCATTAATTTCACGTTATTCTTTTTTATTTTTGTCTAACAAGGCCCACAGCCAATTATAGACTTTCATAATTCTATTAATTAAATGTGTAATTTTGTATTTTTATATGTCACCACAATAGGCAACTATCTAGGCCAAATTAACCTGTCTCTTCGAAAGCGTGGAATTCTTTTATTATCAGCTTTACTGATAGGACCTTAACTCGCTGCCACCACTTATTGGAGGATTATTGTGCGGGGGTTACCACTTTTAAAGGCAAAAATGGCCCAAAGAGTTGCTATGCCACTTACTGGAGGGGGAAGATCCCTCTTTGGCCCCAAATTTGTGGGATTTCCGCGGTTACTCCAACGGTTCCGTATACTAACGTGATCGGATGGTCTATGGCCACATTTAAAGCCAAAGTTTACCGATAAGATTTCTAACTAACTCTTTTAGATTCGACCTAAGCTGAAAGTTAAAAAGAGTACATAGAAAAATCTTACTGTATTAACAATCACGCGGTACAAAAAGAACTGACTCAAAAATGGACACTTCCTGCCAGCCCGCTAGCCGCGTGCTCCAACGGGGGTTACTAGGGTGGTAAATGAATCTTTCCAGCCAATCCTAGGACTACTAATTTACTGGCCAACCGCCCTAACTGCGCAATTCTTTACCTCGTGGTCTATTAAGCACGTACGCAGTTAAGAGGACCCAAAATGGCGTCAAAAAATAATACGAAAGTTAATTTTACTTAAGGAAGGAAAATAATTAAGGGGCCAAAAGAAATGAATCTGGGAGGGACATTTATTTGACAAAACTGGGACCAAGGGTTCCAACAATATTGCTTTCAAAATCCTTACGGAGGCCGATAAAAAGCAATTACAAATATATGAAGAAATTGTTAAGGAAAACGAAAAAGAATGGTCGGCAATTGTTGAAATGATTCAGAGTCATATTTACATTTTAAGAGAAGGGATGGAGGATGAAAACATTGTTCTTAAACGTCAACAGATTATTGGGGATCTATATAAGGAATTGGATAGGGTTCGTCCCTCTGGTGAAAAGGAAAACAATGCTTACGAGGCGTACACAACAGCACTCAGAGAAAATTTTCAACCCTACGAAGAGTTAAATAAGAGGGTTGACAAATATCAGATGGAAATTATTGGCAGGCTTCTTCTATTAATTAAGAAAAAATCTAGACTGCGAAAAGAATACACCTCTAAATTATACAAAATAATTGAGGAAAATGTTGAGGAAGAAAGAAAGGCCCGTAGGGAGGCCGATAAAAAAATATTACCAGGATGCAGCAAAAATAATTGACTGACTAATGAAAACTCATTGGGGAAATTTGCAAAGTGACGTTTTATTACAAGTTACTTATAGTTCGTTGGATAGCCATAATAATTTGTCTAAGACTCAATAGCGAGAAAAAGAAAACTACCAGAAATTAAACGCTTTTATGGGAAAACATGCTACTTCGTTGACTACGGGGGGAGGTGGACCGGCCCATAAAAAAAATTGGGAGGCTGCGCCGCCCTGTCGAAAAAACGAAATGCTTGATACGCTTCTTCGAAATGTTGATAATCCGCAAAAGTGGGATGCGGAAGCAAAGAGACCACATAAATTTGAAAATAAGAATCGCGAAAATTATTTTTCGGCAAAATTTCCAGAAAATGGAAAACTTGAGAACACTTTTAATGAGTGTGAGACGCCGAAAATTTTTGCCAAAATGAAGCGCTGATCGTACCAGAGAAAAAGGAGACGAAATTTTTTGTACGTGCTTTTCCTCGTAAAGTTCGAGAAATTTTAGTACAATATGAACAACCAAATGTCGGAGTTCAGTTCCCATTTGATGACGAAATATTTGTTTCTGCGGTAAGAGTAAAGAAGACTAAAACAGAGACAAAAGATGCAAAACGGAACTATAATAAAGAAATGCAGTCAAAGATAGTGGACGTTGGAGTCCAATTCAGACTTAATGATGATTTAATGTGCGCGATTGGAAGGTTTGAGAAAAGTGGAGATGAAAAGAGAAGTGGAAAAAGAGACAAGATTGGAGATTCAGCCTGCAGTGGCGAGAAATAAAAAGGTGGATGGGCTGTGTCTAGCTAACATAAATAAAATGGATAATAAGGTGAAAAATAAAAAGTTGGATGGGCTTTGTCTTGATAACATAAATAATAGGGGGGACAAGGAGGTCCAAAATCCATGGGAATAAAACAAGATGATTACAAAATAGAGCTGAACGACCTACAACGGGTTGGGGAAAAGTTGGGAGATATTGAATGTCAGGTTGGATTGGAAAAACTTGGGAAGGAATGTGAGATTAGTATTATCAACTCAAAAGCGATTTCGATCCTTTATAAGAGGGAGAAATCCCTTTGGGAAGATCCCCTGCGGGAAGTCGTGAAAGATAGTCATTTTCCTCAATGCACAACTGGCGGACAAGTTGTGATCCCTTTACCGAGATTTTGCCTCTCTGCTCTGTAGTCCTTGGGGGATACTCTCTCCCAGTCACTTCATATTTCACCCAAACATTTGTCCAGTAACCCTATTCATAGTTTTTTACTCTTCATGGGAACCGACAATTATTTCCGGCGAATTGTGTTCAGTGGGAGATGTATCCAAATTTCATCTTCAATTAGCATTAACGCATATTCTTCGTTTGATTATCCCAGGGGAGGGAACCCAAAGTGAACTGATTAGTGATTCGCTCAAACCTTTAGCTGATTTCCCTATGTTCTTATCGTTTTCACAGGCCTTTGCATTTTCGGCCTTAGATTTTTTAAAATTATGCCAAGGGGCAATTTACAGTTTAATTGAGGTTTGGGGTTGCTTCCACAGATATAAATTGAGAGGCTAGTGCAGCCAATTTTTGCATGATGGCTGGCATCATCGAATGTGCCAGAAACTGATTCTCTGCTCCTCTCAAATGTAAATTTTGTGAGAGCGAGAAATTTTTTATTTTACTGTGCAAAATTAAGTTCCACAAATCTAGTAGATTCTTCCTTCTTTGAAATCCCAAGCTTGATGAATAGAGCTATACAGACAATGGCTTTTATTGATTGGACAGAAATACGGAATGGCAATTGAACAAAGCCAAGGGGATGGTATAGTCGTGAAGCCATAAGCCAACGGTTAGCTGCAGTGGAGATGAAGTAAAGAAGGAAGAAAAGAAGATAGACAAGTTTGGTGATTTTCAAGTTAAGTGTTATATTTGTAAGGTTGGACCAGCGTGGCGCATGGGTGGTCATTTATCTTACGGGGGGAGGTGTTTGGGTTCCATCCCTGTTTATTTTCTTTTCAGATAAATGACCCATTTTGTTTTCTGTAATTATATTTGCCTATAAGATAATTTTTAATCCTAAGTTGAACTCTGGTTGCTAAGCTAAATGCTTTCGGAATAAGTAAGCTTTGAAGTAAATTCTATTTTGGACTTCCTGGGGTCTGAGCCATTGAAAGATAAAGTTAAGAAAAGTTCGAATGGATTTTGAATAGGTATTGAGAGGATTGGCTAGGGCCAAGCGAAGGTCCACCCCTATGAAAAGTCATCATACATAACGAATTTTTGAGTTAGTCTACATTGAGACCCCGTTTGGGGAAGTATATTCTTTTTGTTATATGTGTGTGACCTTTGGAAGATTACAAGTAAGATATTTTCTACAGCTGGGTAGACTATTTTTCCAGGAATCCAGACAGGGAAGGAACAGAGTTACGAGATACCGTCATTATTATATTGACAGGGGGGTTCGTTACCTCCAAGGAGATAGCTAGATATTTTTAGTGGTGACCCGGGTCGGGTACACCCTTGGCATTAGAATTTGGCCATTTGACCGCTCGATCACGTTATCATACCCTGGGGCAGGGTATATTGTAAATTGGGTACTAACACACCCTATATTTACAGAACCGTTGTGGTAGGCGCGGGCATCCCATTATAATATTTGGCGCAGCCGGGAGCTTTCCCCTCCAGTAAGTGGTGTAACACCATTTTTGCACCAATAAATGGCGATGCCCGTACCTTACCACACGAATAACATCCAATCAAAATTGTGTTATAGCCATTTTGTTCAACGTAGTTGTAAGTTCTGGAAATTATATGTTTGAGCAGGACACTTCCCTCACAGTCTTCAGGGCAAGGATTATAAGGTATGCCCTGGGGGCTTATATGGTTCTTATCAAAGGAATGCCCGTATTAAACTTCAGAGAGGGCTCATTTGATTGAAAATTGAAAGTTCTAGTTCACTTTTTCAGCGTCTACAGATATCGGAGGATAACCAGCCCCCCCCCCCCCCCCAAACCCTCTTTTCCCAAATGCATCCGATAAAAATTTTGAGATAACTATTTTGTTAAAAATAGTTCAAAGATTATATAACAAAAATTCCGGTGTCAACAAACCACACCCCCCAGGGCCCGAGGGTAGACGTTGTAAGTTATGCCCTGGGGGCATACATGGGTCTTATGGAACGGATGCTGGTATTAGCTTCAAAGAGGATTCATTTGATTGGAAATTGAAAGTTCTAGTTCAGTTTTTTAGAGTCAAAAGAGATAGGCGGGCAACTGGCCTCCACGCCCCTCTTCCCCCAGATGCATCCAATAAAAATTTTGAAATAGCCATTAAGTTAAAAATTGCTCAAAAGTCAGATAACAAAACTCAGGTGTCGTCACAAACCCCCAGGGCCTGGGGCAGGCGTTGTAAGTTATGCCCTGGGGGTGTATATGGTTCTTATGAAAGGGATGCTCGTATAAACTTCAGAGAGGGCTTATTTGTTTGGAAATTGAAAGTTCGAGCTCACTTTTTAATAGTCAAAAGAGATCCGAGGGCAGCTAGTCCTCCCCCCTCCACATTTTACAAACCCATCTGATGAAAATTTTGAGATAGACATTTGTGTTAAAAATGGTTCAAAGGTCGGATAAGAAAAAACTCCGGTGTCAATACAACCCCCCAGGTCCCAGGGAAAGGCGTTTCTAAGTTATGCCCTAAGGGCATGTATGGTTCTTATGAAAGGGATGCTCGTATAAACTTCATAGAGGGCTCATTTGATTGGAAATTGAAAGTACTAGTTCACTTGTTAAGAATCAAGAGAGTTAAGGGCAACTAGCCCCCCCCACGCCCTTTTTTCCCCAAATCCATCCGCTAAAAGTTTTAGATAGCCAGTTTTTTGGAAATTGTTCAAAAATCAGATAACAAAAACTCCCCCCGCCCCCCAGGGCCTGGGGGATAGGCATTGTAAGTGTTGTCCTAGGTGTGAATATGGTTCTTATGAAAGGGATGCTCGTATAAACTTCAGAGAGGGCTTATTTGTTTGGAAATTGCATGTTCTTGTTAAATTTTTAAGAGTCAAAAGATATCCGAGGGCAACTAGCCCGCACCACACACACCATTTTTCTCCAAGCCCATCCGATAAGTTTTTTATAATAGCCATTTCATTAAAAATAGCTCAAAGGTCAGATAAGAAAAATTCCTGTGTCGATGCAACCCCCCAGGGCACGGAGGCAGGCGTTATGGGTAATGCTCTAGGGGCATATATAGTTTCTTATGGAAGGGATGCTCGTATAAACTTCGGAGAGGGCTCTTTTGATTGGAAATTGAAAGTTCTTTTTCAATTTTTAAGAGTGAAAAGAGATAGGAGGGCAACTAGCCCCTCCCCCCTCCACGCAATAAATGCATCAGATAAAAATTTTGTGATATAAATTTTGTTAAAAATAGTTCAAAGTTCGGATAACAAATAACTCCGGTGTCGACACAGCCTCCCAGGCCCCGGGGGTAGGCGTTGTAAGTTATGCCCTGGGGGCATATGTGGTTGTTATGGAAGGGATGCTCGTATAAACTTCATAGAGGGCTCATTTGATTGGAAATTGAAAGTTGTAATTCACTTTTTAAGAGTCAAAAGTGATCGGAGGGGTAGCTAGCCTCCCCCCCCCCCACTCCAGTTTTCCCCAGAGGCACTTCATATAGAAGGGGTCATCGTATAAACTTCAAAGGGGGCTCATTCGATTGGAAATCAAGAGTTCTAGTGCCCTTTTTAAGATTCAAAAATGTTCGGAGGGCAACTAGCCCCCCCCCCTTCAAGCCCTTTTTCCCCAAATACATCTGATGAAAAATTTTAGGTAGCCATTTTGTTAAAAATAGTTCAAAGATCATATAACAAAAACTCCTTTACTTATGGCCATTTCGTTAAAAATAGTTCAAAGGTCAGATAAGAGAAACTCCTGTGTCGACACCCCCCCCCCCCAGGGCCTCTGGCAGGCCTTGTAAGTATTGCTCTCGGGGCATATATGGTTCTTAAAGAAGGTATGCTCGTATAAACTTCGGAGAGGGCTCATATGATTGGAAATTGAAAGCTCTTGTTCACTTTTTAAGAGTCAAAAGAGATCGGAGGGCAACTAGCCCCCCTTTCCACGCCCTATTTTCCTCAAACCCGTCCGATAAGAACTTTAGGAGAACTATTTTTTTCAAAATTGTTCAAAGGTCAGATAACAAAAACTCCGGTGTCGACACAACCCCTCAGGGCCCGGGGGCACGCTTTTTAAAGCTATTTCCTGGGGCCGTTTGTGGTTCTTATGAAAGAGATGCTCGTATAAACTTCAAAGAGGGTTCATTTGAATGGAAATTAAAAGTTGTAGTTAATTTTCTCAGAGTAAAAAAAGATCGGAGGACAACTAGCCCCTCCCGCCCTCCACGCCTTTGGGTTTATCGGATGGATAAACCCATCGGATAAAAATTTCAGGTGACAATTTTGTTAAAAATAGTTCAACCATAAAGAGTCAAAAGAGACCGAAGGTTAATAAGCCCCCCCCCCCCCCCCACGCCCTTTTTCCCCAAACCCATCGGATAAAAATTTTGAGATAGCCAATTTGGTAAAAATAGTTCAAACATCAGATAATAAGAACTCTGAGGTTGATACAAACACATTTTTTCACTTTGATATTGTTACTTTGATACCAGTTTTGATACTTTGATGAACAGTTGATTTTTTTTTTTTTTTAAGTTTGATTTTGAAATAAGGAATTTTTAAAAATTTGAAACTTTTTTGCAATCAAAAAGAAACAAAAATTAATTAAAGAAAAAAACTTTCCGAAAATTAAGTTTTTCAAAGAAAGATAAAGGCCATTTTGAACCTAAGCTCAGCAGATACAAATTCCTGTTAAAACTCAAACTCAAAACGACCAGAAATTACTATTAAAGAATAAATGATACCCAAAACAAACAAAAATTAAATAAACAATTATTGCAAAAACATACAACAAGTAATAATATAAATGAATAAATTGATCTTAAAGCGAGTAATGCTTAGATTGAATATGAAAATGAAGCTTAAAACGAAAAAAATATTTTCCTATTGAATTATAAATAAAATTTAAAACGAACAGAAATTAAATAAACAATCAATGCAAACAAAAATATAATAGATATTAATGTAAATTAATAAATAAATCTTAAAACGCGTGAAACTTAAAATTGAACATGCAAATTAAGCTTGAAACGAACAAAAATCACTACAAGCAAGAGTTTGGGTATCACCTCCTTCTCTCACCATAAAAGTATAAAACCTACTGCGTCATTGGCGCTTTAATGAAAACTATATGCGTCTTCAACAGTCTTGGAAAGTATAAACAACATCAAATTGAATATTTGATGTATAATGATATTAATTGTTGAAAGATCCGTCAGTTCAAGAATTTATTTCACTGTAATTTTATTTTCATTTTCAATGCTGTAAGAACTGGAAAAGAAAATATATGTAATATAATTCGTTTTCAGTTAAGCGCCAATGACGCAGTAGGCTTTTGGTTTTAATTTACAGTTAAGGAATGAGGCAGTATCCAAACACTTGTTTGTAGTGAAACTATATTCGTCTTGAACAACTTTAAAAAGAGCTAATAAATTAACTGAATATTTGATGTATAGTGATATTAATTGCTGAAAGCTCATCAGTTCAAAATGTTACTATAATTTTAATGTTTATTTTCAATACTAAGTACAAAAGAAAATATTTGTCATAAAATTGGTTTTCAGTAAAGCGCCAATAACGGAGTAGGTTTTAGACTTTTACAGAGAGAGAAGGAGGTGATACCGAAACTCTTGTTTGTAGTGGTTTTTGTTCGTTTCAAGCTTGATTTGCATATTCAATTTAAGTTTCACTCGTTTTAAGATTTATTTATTCATTTACATTAATATCTATTGTATGATTGTCTGCATTGATTGTTTATTTAATTTCTGTTCGTTTTAAGATTCATTTATACTACAATAGCAAAATATTTTTTTTCGTTTTAAGCTTGATTTTCATATTCAATCTAAGCATTACTCGCTTTAAGATCTATTTATTCATTTATATTATTACTTGTTGTTTGTTTTTGCTGATTGTTTATTTAATTTCTGTTCGTTTTGGGTTTCATTTATTCTTTAATAGTAATTTCTGGTCGTTTTGAGTTTGAATTTTAACAGGTATTTGTATCTGCTGAGCTTAAGTTTAAAATGGCCTTTACTTTTCTTCGAAAAACTTGTTTTTCGAAAGCTGTTTTTTAATTAATTTCTTGTAATGAAGGTGACACAAGGTTGTCACGGTAATTTTGTCATGAATATCTTGTAATGAAGGTGACACAAACTTTCAAAGCTTTCATTTAAAAATGAAAGAGTAAAAGAATGAAAAAAAGTCAATAAAATTATCGTAAATTAATGTAAGCATTAATACAAAAAGCTGGCTTTCATAAGGTTGTCACGGTAATTTGTGTTAGGAATTTCTTGTAATGAAGGTGACACAAGGTTGTCACGGTAATTTTTGTCAAGGTTGTGACACAAGGTGTCACAGTAATGTATGAAAATAAATAAAATAAAGTATTTGCGAAGGATTTCGGGATTATGCCGTTTTGACGCTGCTTGATCAATGTAACTTGGCTAATAATTATCGTGTATGAGTTGTCCATGTGGCAACAGCGATTTGCGTATTTTTCTCCTATTTTGCGTGCCCTTCTAATCAAGACACAGTGTTAGTATGTTTTTTTTTTAATTTAAGGCACCTATCGGAGCTCATGGAAAGATTTGTAGCTGAATCAAAAGCCCTTTCTTCCCAAAATGAGATGACTGAGTACATTCCAGTGTTGCAATCTTCAATGGACCTATTTCAGTTTTACAAGAAGGCCCTGGACCAATGTTCAGCATTGTCAACGAAAGAGTCTATCCTATTGTTGGCAACTGTTTTTTCAGAAATATTTGAGAGAGTATGCCGGAAAAGTCCTGCAAGGTAGCCTACCAAAGTAAGATCTCAAATCCCTTGATTGATTTGATAATATTCCTTGATTTGATTTTTGACTTAATGCATGATTTAATTGATTTAATCATTAAATCAAATGATTTGAAGTATTTTAAAGATTTTTCAATTAACCTCAGGTAATGAGTTTAATTAAATCTCAAGTTAGGGGTTTAATCTCATCTAAATGATTAATGTATATAATCTGAACCTAATTTAATCTTAAATGATTGACTTAATCATAATCTTAACACGATTTAATTTATTTAAGCATTAAGTCATATGATTTAAATCATAGTTGGTTAATATTTTAATTAGTTAATCTTACCTGATGGATTTAAGTGATTTTCGATTTGATGTTTCTGACATAGTTTTACGCAAACGTTGTACGTCTGTATTTTAACATCGTGGTTATGGCGTCAGGCATACCCTAGTGTTGAACGAACCCAAGCCCATAGTTACCGAAGACTTAAAAACATGTATTGAAAAAAAAAACTTCAAATGAAGAAATAGTCAGACGAAGGTGCGATACAAGCTGCTTTTCTATTCTTGAGTGTTAATTGTGCATTTCTACCTGTTTGAGTTTACATTTCTCAAGTTGGGTCATCCAGCGTATAGTTGATAGATTCGTCTGTTGATGCAGCTTTTCAAAAGTAATTTTCCAAAAAATTTGTAATTAAATAACAATTAAGATAACCTTTCCACGCTTTACTGGATGTTTCAAAAGCATTTTCCACGTTATTATCGTAATTATTGCAGAATCAGTTTATGAATATTTGTAAAAGGTAAATCTGCGAAAGAAAATGAATAAATAAGAACAAAAAGTAAAGATATGCAAAACACCGTTTAGCCGTTACTTTCACTTAGGGAGAACAGGTAAATACAATTGATGGAGCGCCCAACATTAAAGTCTATTGCTATTTCTACTTTCGTTTTTTTTTTTTAATTTCTTTGCTAAAAAAAGAAAAATCCAGCCGTGTTTTCTTTTAACTTTTTTTTTGTAAATAAAACAACGTCCTCGGTATGATGCTTCATTTCTTATGTTCGATTCACCTCTTTCTCATTTGTAGAACTAAAGGAAAATAAGGGTCTTTATTCATATGTAGGACTTGCTCCTCCGGCCAAACCTTGTAGAATTTCTGGCCTTTTCACGCTTGCCAGATTTTTGCTACTCTAAATAATTGCTTTGAAACCTAAATTGTTTTTTGCTGCATCCATAAAATTTATTTTTCTAGATATTCAGTGTTTAAGTTGTAGTCTAAATTGTCTAAATCGAAATTTTTTAGACAATTTCGGAAAAATCGAAATCGAAATTTTGTCTAAACTGTGTCTAAATATTTAATGTTGGATCATCATCTGATCATTCTCAAGAATGAAAAATAGGAAAACATACCTAACTCTTAATTTTTCAGGCCTTAAGCTAACCTATGTTAGCTTAGGGAAATCTTGGCAAGTTAAGTAAGCTAGGTAATTAATAGCTGGTAGGCCTACTGGATAGCGGATTCTGCTTCGATTGCCTTCCTCCACATTTAAAGAACCTTGAAAGACAATATCGAGCAATTTTAAGGCAAGCTAAAAAAAAAAAAAAAAAAAAAAAAGCCCCAGACACTTGATGGAGTTGGTGATTTTCATTTCGGCACTAGCACAGGTCTCCTCTTATGTTTCTCATGTAGATTTTGACCCAACCATTTAGTACGAGGTGGCGAACTCTATAAACAAAGTGACTCGGTCCCAATCAGTAGGCCTCATGCAAAATTGGTAATTTTACTGCAATTTGACTTATGTTTGCCAAAAATTTGGTCAAAAGATAATCCGCCAGTCGATAGCAAAATACGAAGAATAGGAAAACATACCTAAGTCTGAATTTTTAGGTCTTTTTCTGATGATTTTGGCTTTAATTTGTTTAGGCCTTAATTCAAGTACCAGACCAGGCTGTCGAATCCTTGCTGACCTTGGTGGGGCGTAATAGTAAAAGTCCTACCTGTAGCTTTTCAGTGTTTTTATCTGGATTATATAGGGTAAAAATGTCCCTAAGTTCTTGCCGTCAAGATGTCAACCGTAATAGATTGTTCAGCCAAACTCAACAAGTGTTGAGCCGTAATAGATTGATGAGGATTAAGAGTAGGGAGGGTCTCCGTACCCCTATCATAAGGACAGGTACCAGGAGGGGTTGATCGGATCTTAACACGCCTTAATGGAAAATAAGAGCAGTCAATTGCAGTAGTACTAGTATAATTAACAGGAAATAGTAACATAAAAATTGCTTCTTTTTTTAAACTAATGTTGTTGTTTTTTATAAAGAAAAGCGCTAAAATGGAAACGTTTGGAAATGCTGTGTTGAATTTTCTTCAGCCTATTGGGCTAAACTGGGAGAATTGCATGGACATATGCACTAATAGATATGCTATGATCGTTTCAGAACATCGTGGAGCTGTAAGAGAAATTTAAAAGATAGCAACGAATGCCCTGCGTTGCCCATGTTTCAACCATGTTGTAAATCTTTCTATGGCAAAAACTTCTGTCTAGAGTATTAGAAACTGCATCGGAGTAATAAAAGATATTTTTTGGTGCTTCTGCAAAGCACAATTATGTTTTAACTAGAGTAATGAAAGCACAGCATGTGTGAAACGCTCTGGATTGAAAGGTATGTTTCTTTAATGCAGTTCATGGTAGAGCTCCCTAAAATCGTGGAAGCTCTTGAGATCATCAGCGGCTGGGCAGAATGCACAACTGCAGCAAAAGCAAAATCCTTATTGACTGCTGTTACATCCTCCAATCTGATAGTAACCTCATGCTCTCGTAGTAACATATCAGGACTGATTTTACCGCTCAGTTGGCTAACATTAGTAACGAAACATTAGTAACGAAACATTAGTAACGAGGCTAGAT
This sequence comes from Artemia sinica, assembly GCA_027921565.1. Taxonomy (NCBI): domain Eukaryota; kingdom Metazoa; phylum Arthropoda; class Branchiopoda; order Anostraca; family Artemiidae; genus Artemia; species Artemia sinica. The sequence continues at coordinate 25,633,684 of CM051261.1, read as the reverse complement.
TTAGAAATAACAGTCCCAAGGATAGCGAAAAAGTAAACGAATTGTATGCACTATCAGTTCTATCTATACCATTCAGTCAGTTCCCACGTGGAATGTTACAGACGGTCACTTTTTATTACTCTGTTGGAGACGGTCATTTTGGACTTCGAGTCATTTTCTGTAGAAACCCTGGACACTTTTAAGCTCATGATTTTTTGTCAATAAATTGTGTGGAAATGGACAAACAACAATTTACTAATGATTCATGACTTGTGATCGCAATGCTGGTCAGTAATTGGTCTCGCCTCCCAATCGGTTTGTGAATATGCCCTGACTGGAGAAGCGACAATATGGAAAATTCGGTGGTTTCGTCTGAGAGAACGAAATGCAGGCACACGTAAAATACCTGTAATATTAGGGGCAACTTTACAGAAACACAACTGCGATGCTGATATTTCCCCGAATATTTCAGCGCTCTTCTCCTGACTCTATCTGTCAGTGTGGCGTCTGTTGAACGACGTTTTGCTACCGTGAGAAGATTGAAAACTGGCTAAGAAAAAAATGACGGAGGAAAGACTAACCGGATTTGCCCTTCTTCGTATGCACCATGATATTTTCATAGGTGTAAAAAAGTGTTATTGATAGATTCGCTAATAGTTGAAATAGGAAGTAAGAATTTGTTGAATATTATTAATAGTGTTTCTATAAATGTTTCGGATAGCTTTAGAGAACAGACAGCTAAATGACGGATCCCATTAAGAATGGAAATTTTTCTCAATGAGCCCCCTCCCCATTCCAAAAATTCTGAATTCGCTCTTGATATTTAATAAAGAAGTAAGTCATATTTTACTGTATTTCAGGTTTGGAGCCAGTTTATCATCCCTTCCTCTAACAACCTCTGGGTTCATTCAAAACTTCCAAATTATGCTCAAAGAGGGGGATGTTTCTAAACTTACCAAATTAGAGGTGAGTCGGACTTGCTGCATCCTTACCACATCAGAGTATTGTCTGGAAACAAGTCACCAACTAGAAGAGAAATTGAAAGAGAAAATTGATTTGAACGTTGCAGATAAGATTTGCTTTAGTGCTGAGATTGATATTTTTGGAAGGTATGTTGTTCATGAGCTTGGGTGTAGTTGGGATTTTTTCTTGAGAGTTATTTGCCAGCTAGGGGGAAGGGGCAAATTTACTACCCTCTCTCAGAACATAGAAGTCAACTCATTTTTAGGATTTTTCCTGTGGGACAATATGATTCGCTTTTTGTGCTAAGATTAATTTTTTTAAGTGTTTATTCATAAGCTTGGGAATCTTTCAAGAAAGCTTTGAGCCAGCTAAGGGGAGGGGAAATTTTATCATCTTCTCTCAGAACACAGAATGAAACTTTTACAACATAAAAAAGGTAACGGATTTCAAAAATTAAAAAATTCAGTAAAAGTGATGCCTGGCATTCCGGCGACAGGTAGTATGCCAATACGGTAGTGCCGGTAAAAGGGAGCATGGCGATAAATAGTTAATTCCCTTATTTTCAGAAATTATGATTGTGCGTCTGTCGGTGTGATTTTCCCTATGCTCTTAGGAAGTATCTTCAAATGCATATGTGTAGCATTAATTGTACATAACTGGAATAATAATCTTATTTTAGAGTTTACTAATGTCATTCACTCTTAGCTCTGGAAACGATCGAATGGAAACTCATGCAACGGGCGCCTAAAAACCTCAAATCAAGCGATTATTTCTCATTTTATGGCTAGTCTGGTTCTCAAAGAAGAATATACGCTATTATTCCTCTTTTTTTCTGAAAAACTGCCAACTCTGAGAAATCATGTACACCAGACAACACGTATCAAACATGGCGGAACTTTGCCAAGCGCGGCAGAAATTAATTCCACAATTTTTAGTCGATTTTTGTCGACAAAACCCCTCCCAATTCAAGAATGTTAGCAACTTTCCTAAAATTCGAATTGTGCCAAGCGTGATGGAAGTGTACGCCCAGGTGGCGTGCAGCCCTCGTTTTTTCCTACTGTTGCCTTGCAGGCATAATGACATAATGACTGACAGGCTTCTGGTATAATGATAAGTTGTTAGGATTTGATTAATTCATCATAATAAATAATTTTCTTGTTTTTTATGCTTATGTTTTTCGTGTAAAATTATCACATAAAAAGGTTTAGGTGTTGTATCTTTGAGCTGATTAAATTTGATTACTATGTTTAAAGCTGTTTAATATGTATAAAATAAACAGTATTGCTTGTTTATCTTGTCACTAATTAAAGAAAATCTTTAAAAAAAGGAAACTTTCAATGAAAATTGGAGTAATATTAATGCCTAAAACCAGCAGAAATAAGGCAATATATTTGTTCAAATACAAAACAATGATAAATTACTCTGGGTCTATTAATGAAATCTAAAACGCACAAAAATTAAAATAAATAATAAAACAAATACAAACTATAAATAAAACAATAAAAAATAAAAATTAAAATAAATAAAACATACAAATAGTAGATACTATTATGGATGAATAGGTGAATCGTTAAGGTTAATGTCCCTCTGAAACAAGCGATTTTGCGACATGCCTGTTACTGTAAATTACTCCAAAATCACAAGATGCTTATAACATTGGATTCATTCGTCGTAGATCTATCCATTCACCGAACCAGAATTTCGATTTCACTTTGACTTTCTGTTGCAGAAAGATTTAAAATTGTCAAAAAAAAAAAAATATTAAAATTGTTACTTTTTCAACAGTTTTTAAATAAAACTCAAAGTATTTTCAGTTTAAAACCCCTGTACCCCAGATTCGAAAGTTTTAATTCGGTAGATAGAGCTGAGTCTCAGCTATTGAGTGATAGCAAAATTGTTGTTTTTGCTGATACATTTAAACGATAGAAGGGTTAAAAAAAAACATACTAAAAATTGCAAAGTGAACATAAACATACGGAACATACGGAAATTAAACATACGGAAATTACCACAAATAACATTTGAAAAGTCAGAGCGTCATTTGCGCTTTGTTGATCGATCTGTATTTTTGACAGCGTGATTTTTAGTTGACCTAACGTCTGCAACAACACAACATCAAAATGAATCTACAATGCTAGTCAAGGTTTAAAAACAATAAGGGCTTTTTTTCACTCATCAATGTGCTAAGATTTTACTTCTTTGGTCGTTTTGGTGCAAACGTCTTTCATCATTCTGCTCTGATCAGCGGTCTGAGAACAATGGTGAGTAGATCATCAAAGTTCTCTCATCATTGTTCTATATGTCAGAAAGATGGCGTCTTTCACACTTTTTGCTAACATCAGTGAGCTGTAAGATCTTAGAACAAAGATGAGTTAAAAAACGATAATCTTTGCAGAAAGATGTAAGATCTTAGTGCTAAAAAACGGGCCTATAGTTAACGTAAATAAGAGTCTCCCCCCTACCCACTCCAGTGCAAGGATAATATGCAGAACATATATTAATCAAGAATCCACAAAAAAAAACACCTTGTCATATTTCGTAATTATACTTTATGTTTCTGCTTGTTAACGCTAGATGGCGCAAACTGGCAGGCTAAAACTAACGGCACGTCATCAAGTAATTGATGGCAGTGTGAATGAGAGACAGGAGGAATTAATATTCTCAGAAACCTTTTTAAAAATTTAGTCCCCTCTCACCTTTTTTCTGCCTCTTTCATGTTTCAATATTTATTTATTTTTTATATTATTTTATTTATTATTATTATAATTTTGTTATATTTTTTATTTTTATAAAAAAATAAATTAATAAAAAATTATAATAATGAAATAAAAATTATAAAAATTATTGATAATAAATTAATAATAAATTATAAAAAAATTATTCTATTATATTATATTTTTATATTTATTTTATTATTATTATATATATTATTTATTGAATATACAAATATTTATTTGTTGCAGTATAATTGGGAACTGCATTCGAATTCTTATACAAGATGTAGAAAGCTCCGTAGATCCAGCATTGCAAGCTATGGTAAAAACCAATTGGTCGGGGGTTGAAGCAGTTGGTGACACGAGCGCTTATGTCTCTGCTATTATTGGCCATATTCGATCCAAAATCCCGCCAATCAGAGATGGACTGGCAACTTCAAGGAAATATTTTGCGCAGTTTTGTTCAAAGTTTGCCACGTAAGTCAAGAACACTGTTGTCGTTTGAAAGATTTTCAGAGTTATTTATAATATATTTTCCTTAGCGCTTGTTGCAGGTAATGAGCCAAATTACAAATTGCTATCTTGTGAGAGATATTCTCGAAGAAAAAATGATTGTTAACCTAATATTACTAAGGACCAATCCAGCAGCAACATATGGCCTTTCAAAGCTGTGTCTGCTCCTCCTCTAGCCCACTATATCCACAGCCACACTCTTTGCTTTATACTATGAAGCTGCCACTTCTTTATATCTTTTCTTCTACCTCTCTCTACCCTATCCTAGGACATTCTGTTTCTTGTTATATTTTTTTAGGGGGGGGGGGGGGTGTTTGTTCATTTTTAAATAATGTCATATACATGCATGCAGTGAATCACTGCTTTATGTCTTTTCTCTGAATTAAAATTGTTTTGTGTCTATAAAGAGAATGGTGTTCATCTGATATCCACACATAGCCGGATTACTGAAAAGTTACTGATAAAGGTTTGTGTTGCCAGTGTGATTTTGTAACAAGGAAAGACACTGGAACACTGGAAAACACTTACACTGGAAAGACAAGGTACTGGTATCGCTGTATTTATTTGTTTTATCTTTATCTACTCAAAGAACCAAAATTATAATATTATTTATACTTCTTTTCAGAGAAGCTCTGAATAAGGCCGTATTCAAGAGGAAGGTTACCGGGTTTGAATCCCCCGAAATTTTTGCCCAACTAGTAAAAAAGTAACAAAAATGCGTATAAACAATAATTTGATTTGTTTTTAAATTTGTGCCCGACTCGTAAAAAAGTAACGGAAACGCATATAAAGAAGTTTTTGATGCATTTCGTAAATTTTTTTTGTCCCCGCAAAAATTTTTTACTTACAATTTTTGTAAGCAATATGAGATGGTTAGTTCAGCAATTTTTGAGTTGAAGAAATGCAGCGTGTATAGAACATAAATGCGTTTTAACACTATACTGGCTATTTTTTTATTCCTAAATTCGCTGTGCCAGGTACAATTAAATATCTGATTTACCGCTAGTCTTTTATCGAGGCTGTTTACAAAATAACGCGTTTTTGTCGTTTGAAAAAAAAATGACAAAAAGGAGGGAAAAGACAAAAGTAGATATTTCGGTAAGGAACTTCGCCAGGCCGTTCGTCAAGCGGTGTTTACAGAGTCCCGTGTTCTATTGGGAAGTTCGACATTGGCAGAGACAATTAACAACTGGGGGAAGGACTACATAAAGACAATATTACAATGATAAATTCCTAAGGAAAATAATGATGATGATGCTTATTGTGATTCTGTCTTGACCCTCCGCGTTTTTGAAATATTTTGTTTCCAGTCCTAGAATTTTTTCGTATAAAATCGTCAGTAAAGTTTTTCTTAAAAACTATTGAAGAATTTTTGACAGACGTAGTTCAAAAAAGTGATGTAAGCGCTATTTCAGTGAATTCTGTCGTAGGACTGCCTCCGTAAGAAATTCTTGGCACATAAATTTTAAAATATATGAAAAATTAGAATACCTGGGACTAAAACCGTCTTTCAGTGACAAAGAAACAATACAAATTAATATAATATTAAACGGCAAAGAATAAAACTATGCTCAAAACAGCAAGATGCGGTTGTAGAGGACTGCATTTGGAGTAAGAACCGCCCTCTTATTTTATATTATGTGTTTCCCTTGAGAGCTAAACTTTTATTTTTCAAAAGAGCAAAAAAAGATAAACTCTGTCAAAAAGTACAGGATAGTGTGAAGACAGTGTTAACTGGGGATGTTCATGGATGCCACCTTCCTAAACTCCTACGTGTGCCACCGGATGCTACCTTCCTAACGGATGCCACCTTCCTAAACTCCTGCCTTAAGAGCACCCAATTTGACTATCGTGGATTCTAGTCAAGTTTTCTGTCCTATCCAAATAATATGGTTAACTTTTAAGATTGGAAACTGGCACTGATTTCGAAAAATCACCAAGGCTTTCTAGCATTTAGGGTTTTTTGGTATTTTTTAGTGAAATAATATGGCAAAATCGGGGTAAGAAAAACTAGTGCAATAATAAGTATCTGACGTCAGTTTTTGAAGAAAGTATCTTTACGAAATTCGAAAAAAGGCTAAGTAAAAGTAAATGCTAGATGGTGCTGGTAATCTTCTTCAACAGTTACGCCAGTTTCCATTCTTTTAGGCTACCCAAATGCTTATAATTCTATCAAGAAACTTTTTTTTTTTCATTAGAATATTTGAGTTCAGATTATTTAGGCAATTTTTCGATATTGGGCTCCTTCTTGCATTAAACTGATAACCTGTTTCATCTGTTTTGACTCTTTTAGACCCTAACTATGCTTCTAAATGAATTTTAATTTTAGTATCGCTTATTAAGGAAATAAATTACAGGAACGACATCGTTTCTAATCGCTAGGGCAATTCCAGAGACAATAAAAAGAAAGGAGTCCAAGTAAACCCACGTAAAAAACAAAAGGAGGTTTCCTTTCTCCTAATATTTCCTTTCTCCTAGACAATAGGGAGAGGGGGTTCAAATAAATCCACGGAAACGAAAAAGGGAGTCCGGATAAATCCACGAAAACAACAAAGGAGAGTTTCCTTTCTCCTTGACAATACCGAGAAGAGAATGGATTCCAAATAAATCCACGGAAACAACAAAGGGTGCTTTCCTTTCTCCTAGCATTTCCTTTCTCCTAGACTATACGAAGAAGAGAGTCCAAATAAATCCACGGAAACAACAAAAAAGATATTCCTTTCTCCATTTTATTTTCTTTTAACCAAACAACAACAATATATACACTACAAGAGATGTCAAAATTTTGGACACAGAACCTTCTTCTAATGCACTAAGCTAAAACGATAAATATTATAAATATATGTTCTTTTGATATTTATAAATAAATATCAAAAGAACAAAAAATAAATAAAGTCATAATTCTACCTAAAATTTATTATACCAATGTTATAACCAATCAAACTAGTCCTCAAATTCGTGTTTAGAGAACAATCATCTCGTAAGATTTCCAAACCGAGGTCCTTCGAAATTTTTAAGGATCTTAGAATGTGTTTAGAGATTAGGGATTTTAGGGAATTTTCTTCTTTAGGGAATTCTAAGCAACTTTGTCTGGTGATCATTTATTAGCACTAGATTTAACTTTAGTTTGACATTCATGTCATTCAAATAGAATATTTGTAAACTTAAATCTATATAAAATTTCTTTAAATCTATATATCTATACAGAATACCTAAAAAACTATTAAATGTTTAAAATTAACTTTGGAAAAGCTTTTTGGTATCTCTAGAATTTTATATCTATATAAATATAACAATATATGTATATAAAATGTCTATAAAACTGTTAAATATATATATAATTAAACTTAAGTAAGCTTTTTGGCATCTCTAGAATTTTATGTCTATATAAACATAACAATATATCTATATCAAATGTCTAAAAAACCATTAAATCTTTAAAATTAACTTTGAGAAAGCTTTTTGGTATCTCTGGAATTTTATATCTATATAAATATAGCATTATATCTATATAGAATGTCTAGAAAAGTGTTAAATATATATAATTAAATTTAAGTAAGCTTTTTGGTATCTCTAGAACTTTTGAAAAATTGAAGGTTGGACCTGCTTTTTGTTGTACTTTTCCTTTCATGGAAAAACCTTCTGGAGTCTCCTTTGGTCTCCTTTTTTCGTAGATTTCACTTTTTCTAAACATGTTTTAAATTTTCATCAAGACCGACAGACAGTTCCAATTACTACTGTCATTAACATAATAATAATTTACATAATTACAATTTTACAAAACTAAAACAAGTAGAACTGAATGAAGAGATTAAGTTTTCGTATGAAATTACCGTATGAAAGGCTTCGTGTTGGGGGTGGACGTCCTCCCCCAACACGAAGATTTCCTTCCGTTGGGGGAGGACCCCCTCCCCTTTGGGGAGAACGGCAAGATGTTTTATTGATTTTTTTTTCGTAGTATTATGGTGACTTGAAGTGTGTCCAGTTGGGCTGCTAATTAATATTAGAAAATTGAGTAGGTGACATCTAAAGTTAAAATTAAATGTATTTTGAAAGTAAAATTTGTCGTCATTGAGAGGAGAAGAAGTGGGATTAAAAAAAAATAAGAAGAGAGAATAAGATTCCATATAGCCTTAAAACGAAGACTTCGTAGACATGTTTCAATAAAATCGTTCTATATTCTTACCTTGGAAGGCCAGTGACCATTCCAAATAAGGATTGTGCAAAGATTCTGATCCTCAGGGTCTTGGTGCCCAGTCACCCTCCAACTATGTAAATATAGGCATGTTGCATCTCTTTCACCATTAAGGATAGTTTATTGAGTGGTATTAAAAGATCAGATGACTGCTTAAATCAAACTGAGGGGGGATATAAAATTGGGGGAGGGTAAATATTACCACTAATAAATGACACCTGTGAGCATAGCCAAGCTGTCTTGGCTTTACTCTAATTAGGCTTTCAAGATTTTTATCACTTTTCTTGGACCGTCCTCGGTCTTGGTTTAACTCACGGGAATTATAAAAATAAAGGATTGTTCAATTTGAGGATAATAGGTTAAAAAAATTGACTAGAACTTTAAAAGACTTCTGGCCTGTGGCCAAACTTTTCGGCCATATGTTTCATACTATGGTTTCCGGTCATGCGTTTCAAACTATGACTTCCGGCCATACTTTTCTCTTATTCTCCTTTAGTTTTAATGTATGAAAAGAAGACGTTAATTGTGCTGTCATTCAATAGCTGAGATTCAACTCTACCCATCTACTATTTATTTTCTCTTTGGTTATTTCCGTACGTGTTGAAATAAAGCTCAGACAGTAATCTTGATCTTTTTTTTGGTGACTTGCCGAAACAGGAAATAAAATTCAGAAAGAACTTGTTTTCAATTTTTGAAAAATTCAAGGAATTTTTGAATGTCTGTAAATCTAGTTTTACCCTTTCTAGATTAAAACTAGATTAGAGTAAATCTAGTTTTACTCTAGTTTTAAACCTGTTTAAAGGGTGAAAAGGTTTTACCCTTTGATAAAACCTGTTGGCCCCCTTGTCCAACAAATCACGTATAGACTGAAAAAAACAGAACGACTTCCCATGTCATTTCCAATATAATAAGGGCCAGAAATAAATTGCCTGAATCTTGGCCTAACACAAGAGTGCCATTAGAGGAGGGTCGTGGCCTCATCAACCCCGTCCCCAAGAAAACCGAAATCCATAAAAAGTACAAACGATGCGACATTTAGAGAAATATGATGTCTTCCTAAAAAAAAAAATAAAAAAAAAAACTGTAGAATTCTTCCCCGGAAGAATTTCCACGG